>OX388346.1:41847637-43093476 GCA_947579665.1 Sympetrum striolatum
GATAAAACTTCCTAGTATTTAGTTCTTTAGCAATTTAAATTATGCCCATTCTTCGCAGATACTTATCTAGGGAAGATTAAGAAGGGGAGAGAACTTAAAGGGAAGATGAATATAAGCTATCTGGCGCAGATCACATGGTTCTTGTTCCTAATCGCGCCTCCCACGTCCCAAAGGGTTAACATAGGCGCGGTCGGAGGAACCCCGCGACCTTTCCTTCGCATTTACCACTGAAGGGCGTTTCTGCTTATGATTTGTGCCGTTCGTGCTTATTCGCAATGCATCGAGGATGACGTACGGAACGCTCTTTTCATTTGAAAACTCATCCAATTCCTTTTAATCCGTGAGAGAGCGGCGTGGATTCCGATTGAAATGCTGATTAGGTGGCAAGGACACGAAGTTTTAGTGAAATTATGCGCCGTGTTATGTCTGGAGGGACTGAATTCAACTTCATCTTTACACAGCATGTTTCCGTCGCCGATGGATGCGGAGGTTTCTGACGTAATGACGCACACTCTCTTTACAAAGTAATGAACGCAAGGCGCTGTTCCAGGAAAATCGTATTAGAGGAAATTGAATTGCATTTACTTTTCCGAAAATTGAGATTTAGATGCGACTTTGAGATACAAAAGATACCCTTAGACGAAATTAATTAGGAAATTCAGGATGGAATCCAATATTGAAGACTATAAATATTTAATCGAATTTGTTCTAAGGATTATTGATTGTTCAAGTTAACGAAGCAAAATGTTCCGAGAGTAGATAACAATTGGTTTCTTACAAAAATTGATGCAATTTGAGAGTGTCTGACTTCAGAAAGCCTTTTTTTTAACATTTTTTTAAATAAATAACACAGTGTGGAAATTACGAAGTGCGTTATTCATTTCTTATTATGGCTTTCCACGAAGTCCGGCATATTAATATAGAATTTATTAAAATATTATGGTAAAAATAAAATACACGCTATAAGAAAATAATAGAATGCAAGGAGAAATTTCGCGATAAATGATTACAACACACTTGATACACTTGCGAAATAAAAATTTATTAGCATGAATTCAATTGCGTTTCATTTCAGCAAACTTCTATACGTTACGTAACCAACACACAGTTGGTCTCTTCCGTGATTTTTAATATTAATAACACGTTTTATCAATGGGCGTTTTGACAAATATATTTAATTTTATTCTCATCATGTGGAACACACGTTTTCAATATTGAACGTTAAACATGAGGAATACATTAACACTAGAATTTCATAGTATTTATATCTCAAATCATCTTCAGGAATGTTCTGAGAGATTCACTTCCAAAAGAGATTTAAACGTACGCGTCTTCAAATAGTGACTTCTTTAGTTGCAACTGGCCGCAGTTTTTCCGTTTTTAATGATAAAATCCTTCACGAATATTTAAGAGGAACAGTTTCTGTAAGGGTATAACACATTTATTCCTCAGTCGCCGGGCATTCAACGAAACGTTACAATCATAACTTCCTCGGAATTTATTCTCCTCTCATGTTCTTGGAGAGTACAAGCTCTTCCTCGAGGACAGAACTTTTTCACCGCTCAAATAAGACCGCTTGTGTTGACGGTGCCCTCATCTTTGAACAAATTCCATAAAAAGGAAATAGCTCTTCGAAGAGTAATGATCCTCTTGTATCTCTGAGACCGGGGTCATCTTCCACTTTGACCGTTTTACACGGGACTTCGCGAGATCTCTTCCAAATCGTCCGAGTGATGCTTCTATACATCCTCTCTACTTATTCGGAAGACTGCACGCTGCGTTCTATTCTGTGTTTCGGGACCTCTTGTCGCCCGAAGCTAACTCCGTCCACTTTCACGAGCGCCTGTTTCCCAAACTCCTAACATGTGTTCTCTATGCTCGTGTGATGTCTTAGACAAAGGAGCTATAATTTGTGGGAAATGGAATAGAAAGATAAAACGCGTCAACTTTTATACAACCGAGCATTTTTCAAACATTCCGCATACGGCTGGAGGAATAATAAATCCGATTTTCCTGACTAACGAAGACAGACCAAACGTTGAAGTTGTCACGTTTCGACAAACTTTATGCTAAGATTCGGCAATCAAATTTTTACGTCCTAAATTAATCGGAGAAAAATTCGGAGGACACTTTCGAATAGATACGAATTATAACAGAGGAGATATTTTATTGCAACGAAAAATTTAAGATAGGCATATCCTTTCAAACGAGAGGATTCTTTTATCCACCGCAGCTTTATTTACGGAAATTTCTCCAATTTATGATAGTTTTATCGTTCCCCATCTTTTCGCGGGGCTTTGTTTATAGAGCTGATCCTTCACCGCGGCGAAATTTCATAACTTTCCGATAAAGAACTTTCGAAAGGAGCCTCGATAAACGCGGAATTTCGAAGAATACAGCCGAATTTCACAACGCGCATCGCACTCAAATCATCTTCTTTGAATACGGAAAAGGAAATGCGCTCTAGTCCACGTTAAATTAATCACTGAATGAATATCCGTTATCTCTCCATAAAGATCCCGAAGAAAAGATAAAAAGCGAAGCACTTTCCGAATTTTGTCTGATGCCTGCTTTATTACGGCTTCCACGATGGCTATCGTAACTTTCACCGCAGCTTTTTTCTTCTTTCACGAGATATCCCCCGCATGTTTCCCATTTCCATTTCCTGGGATTAAAGGATAAGGACAACCGATGAGGAAACAAGACGGGTTGGCAGAGTACCATAGGGCAATAAAGCATAAAATAGTGGACGGTCAATTCATAAGGCTTTCTGAGAAACCTATTACTATATAAACGGACATTTCTACTGAAAAAATACAGCTAAATTTCTCCGAGCAAAAGAAATCTGCTGTTTATGATGATTTGTATTCTCTTTGTTCTAAATTAAACTGGAAATTGATTAAAATTAACCTACACTTTAATTGCCTCGCCTCCCTTGTACACACTAAAAGGAAGTTAATTTTACCTTAAGTTTGTATAGTATGAAATGAATGTAACAGCCACAAAGTTATGTACTTATCAAAGACTATTTTTTTGCTATTTAAAGCGTATATAACAATACCACATAGTAAAATTAAAGGAAACCTCCGACAAACAAATACTGCTTACAAGGACCTATTTAGGCATAAAATGTATTTTTATATTTTAAGAGCAAATCATAATAATTTTTCTATTTTTGCTTTCAGCACAGTTCTCGTATACCTTACGCACTGTACAATTTAATGTGTTCTTTGTGATATATGCGCTACTCATTGCAATTAACAAATGCTGATACTTAAAAAGAAAAATATGACGATTACACTTCAAATTGGTCTTACCAGTATGAAATGCACAGCACAAAAATAAAGGTAACAATTGGCAGAAATATAAGGGAAAGAAGACAAAAGATGAAAAAGGAAATGAAAGGAAAGAGACAGAAACGACGTTATTATAGCGATGGTGACGCTAATTGCCTTCCATTTGGGCTTCAAAATCGGTTGATTAGGTGGGATAAAGAGATGCAAGGAGTGATGGGCAGACAACTGAGTCAATTCCTGAACGAGAGAGGCCTTAAATTTCAAGGCATATTTATTCGTTACATTTAGAGAGTTCCGAGGAAATGTAGCTCAAGAGAGAGAAGATGGACAGGAACAAACGACCTCCATTACTGCATGAAACTGAGAGAATCAGTCCCTCTCTGAAGTTCCTTTAAGAGAAGAGAGAGAGGACGTAAAGAACGTAGCTGAGTGTTCGATTCTCCTTCAAAAATAAAATAAAATGCTGGGATGATAAGCTATAAAGAATTTTAATCTTAACTAAATAATGATAGTTATAATTACAAATCTTTATTACAACATTATCAGAAGTATTTGCTATAAATGAGACTCAAAACGCTTGTTAACGTAGGAGTGGTATAGAGGAAAACTAAATATAAAAAACCTATTTATAAAAAACTCAACGCAGTAAAACAAAAAGGTGTTTGACACTTTCATCAAAGAGAGACGTAGAAAATAATTTAAAGATAGAAAAGAAATAGGCCTCGCTAAAATCTTCCAGTCATACCAGTGTTCTAACTTAGTTTTTTAATACCGAATGACATATTATTATGAAGCACATTAGTAGAAGTAACTGAAAATTTATTTGATAAAATCTTGGATCGCTTATAAAAACACTGATACAGAGTCGCCCAAGTCATCACTACCTCAGGTTGACATTTTAGTTCCATCTGGGAAGAAAATATATATCTAGTCTCAACTAAAAAATCTGAGACACGGGTTGAGAATTTTTGTCACATAAACGATAAAAACTAAATGAAGTATCTCTCATGGAAATCTTCCATCGTCGAGAAAGAGAAAAAAATATGACAGTTTATGGAGATAGTATAAAACCACGATTTCGGAATTAATTAAAGCATATAAGGGCGAGTTTGATCAATGTTGATCTATTATTTTATACATTAATAATTTTAGTAGGCAATTAATAATAGTAGAAAATAATTAATAACAAACTTAGTATATTATAAATATCTTTTTACGGGATAAATATCCTACTGAACGACGCCGAGTAAAAAATGTGATCTTCCCAGACTGTTAAAGAGGAGAATAAAAATAACGACGTGAAAATGTAAGAATGAAAACGAACAAGTGCGAAAAAGAAAGAGAAAAGAGGAAAACATCAAACACCTTAAGATGATTCTTTGAGGCGAACTCCCAACCACCAATACACTGCATCATCATCAGCCTATTCAACCGCGTACACCTCTTACCACACTCCTTAATAATTTCCTCTTGAAAGGAGGCTATATGCATCCTCCCGTGGGAAGCACACACAATATTAATAAAATCCCCTTCCCTCCACCATATCCCACAGCATCCTCTTCATCTCGTACCCTGGAATGAGCACTTATTCGAAGCTAAAATCCCACCTCTTCCTTGAGGAGAATTTCTTACCCACTAACCCTTAGGGCACGCAACCCAAGATGAGCCTGAAAATCGTCTCCGTGGTACGAGACGACTCCTTCAACACCAGCCAACACCTACGAACGTCTGCAAATTACCCTTGCTGCCGACATCGCAGACCGATAAAAAACGGCGATCGTTAAATACTACTTAGGGCGCGAGTTTATCGCTCTGTTGCATTTTCCCTCTTATTCCGACTCTTCAATAAATATGCTCGTGATTCTCGCGGAGAGAGCGGCGGTTTAAAAGCTTTTAAAGGCGCGTGAGCGTCAAATGCGCCTATAGATGAAGTGGAGTGGGGAAATAAAGGAAACGCTTTCATAATTTAACTCCGAAAAGAAAGAAGCGTTAATGCAAGAATGGGATGATTAAGACGTTCTGCCGACGAATATTTCAGTCGCGAGAAAAATGCACTTCGTGAATTTAAATTTGCACAATTTCAGTCACAATGCAGAAGTGAATAAGTATGTGGTAGCGGGGATAGAGTTTCAAGGAGTTTATTAGCAGCTCCTACATGTTATGATAAGCAATTTACCGTAATTAAAAGAGATTAAAAGGGCTACCTTGTGTTGATTTGTAGTATGCGATACTTTGTATTAATGGGCTAAACATGCCATGGCTAATAAATAGTATAAAGTGAATTTTGAGAAACATAATCCTAATGTTCTTAAGTATCCGAATTTCTTTAATATTAGGTTAAACTCAATCGGTGCGCCGGAAAGAAACGTATAACGGGCCGCATAAAATAAGTCTTCTAAATTTTATTTTCATCAATAATGTTTCAACTGTGTAAGAGGACTGCGGCATGGATCGGCATAGTAATTATTAGAAATCTGGTCCAAGCAGTATTAGGTTCATTATCAAATGAAATTAAAGTAGTTAACATTTAACACAAAACTACTCTTTCCATAAGTTAAATGTCGGCTATGAAATTCGTAGATGTAGATATGGCAATTTAAGTGTGCCAATAGAAATACAGAAGTTGGAGGTGAAGATAGAGAAGCATTCCATTGATGTAGTAAAATATTGTTGTGATTTACGAGACAATATTTTACGAGTAAACACATAGCTGCTAAATAAAAGAGTTTTAAATTATTATGACCCTTCAAAATAATAAAATACACTATCCTTTTTATTGATACATTATTCTTCTACTATGTATAACGTTTAAAAGTTTTAAATCCAAGGCTTAACAAGTTCAATTAGAAAAAGTGTTTTTTTATTTCCAATTAGGTGTGTGAATATGAGTTGCGTAATATTTTCAATATAAATTTTCTTACACCTTCAATACTGATTCCAGTAACACCAGACTTATATACTCTACTTTAACGGGCCCTCACTTCTCATAAAATTAGCGTTTTCCTATTCGTTACGTCCTTTCTCGTTCTGTTACGCTCTGTTTGTCCTCTGACAAAAAAGCGATACTTGGAATTTTCCTCATTTGCATCTCCTTTTCGATCGACTAATTTGTTTTTCCCTCTTCCGAAAAAAGGCATCTTCGCACAGCCTTCTCGTTTCTTTCTTCTCACCTTTTATATCTCTTCTCGTCATTTGCCTGCTTTTCAAGGCGCTCCGCCACCGAGCGTCGAGAGTGAAAGTGCTTTAAAGCAGAACTGACACCGGGAAGAGAGAGAGAGTGTGGGTGGCGAAGAAATAAAAGCACTTCTCAAACACTTAAAAACGCTCCGAGGAAAACAAATCGAAAGAAACAACGAGCGAAGGCTCTTTTAACGACAGAGGTGTTATAAAAACGTCAATGAGTTATACTTCATAATGTGGGTGTTTATGCTCATGGGATGAAAAAGGCAAGCACGGTTGAATTGGACGGGCGATATTATGATTAATAACGATCCTTTATTCTAGGGTTGATGAATTTAAAATCTTTTCGAGCGAATGAACTTCGACTTAAATTGAATTTTCCGTAGGCGAGAGTAAATACGAGGTAATTGTCGTTAAGTAGATATATTCCACTAACACACATGATTATAAATAAGTACTAATCAATTTTGAAAGATTAAATGCCAACAACATTCAACTGTTAACTACTTTGTAAACTTGATTCACTCTCCTTTAACTCCAGAGAAATTCTCTTTAACGTAATCATTGAATGATGCGGCGCTACAGCACTAACTTTCCTCGTGTACTCAGCGTTCGCCTGGAATAATTTTAATAAATAAACTGACTGTACTTATGAGAGAAAAATAAGCTGTGTCGATGACTTAACTGTGAAGATTGATTGTTCATCATGTCTTCTAAAAGATATTTCTAAATAAGTAACGAGGATAGAAGGATATTAATATTATATATGAAAGTATGATTAGTAACTGGTCTAAGAAAGAGTGGATACCATTAATAATACGAGTATTTTAGAATTAAATACAAATATTTTTGAATTATCACTATTAACACTATACATAGCAATTAATGAATATCCCATACAAGTTTAAAAACAAATCAAATATATAATAAACAAAACATTCGGAAAGTTAAAATGTTACTACGTCCAATAAAAATATCCTTAGATAAATTACTAATTAAATGAGAATTCTTCAAAGAAGTTTTATCTCTATTTAAGACAACAACTTTATGGGCTTATTTGAACGAAAAAGCTATCATTCTTCTTCAGGAATGAACATCCCAGGCGTTAATACAGACCAAACTATGAATAATGCATGAGTTTGATTTCGGAAGACTTAATGAGGTCCGGAAATCGAAAAATGAGGCTGCGGATCGATTAGAATCATACCGCAAATTAATAACCGAGCCGAGATGCGATTCGACGCGAAATTTTCGGAAAGCGGACTAGCAGCTGAACAATGCTCGCTTGTATCCAAATCGTTTTAAATGGCCGAGATAACGCGCCCATAAATCATCGTCGAATAATTTTACGTCGACGGTAAATAACCTATAAATCAAGTTCGGAGAGTTAAAAAGAGCGCCATGACGATGTGACCCCGGGCCCCATTCCTCGAAAGAAACAACGGCGATTTTTTTACGCTCACTGTTTAGCAGGAGATATAATGGCGGGCGAAACAAACCAAAGGCTCTTGCCGCGATGAATTTATCGCCCGGAAACATGAAGTGACAACTCGGTACAATGGCTCCCTCTATTTATAACGAGCGGCCCCATTCAACAATGGCGACCGCTATCAGAGTCCTCGCTCGCTTCAGAGATTCGAAAAATCGGCGCCCGAGGCGCGCGGTTCGCTCGATTAGTAACAATTGAAAAGTGGAACCCGCTACGTGTCTTCCTCCAGCCCTAAAATTTCCCCCGAGGATACAGCTGTATTCCGCTAATTTCCTCCCACCACCATCCCCTTCGAAATGCGAATAAAAACCGTAGATAAAAGGGGCACCAACGTTGGGAAAAATTGATCGTAGCGAAAATTATGCTAGGAGCATTTAAATCCGAATATGATCGAGATAAAACTTTTAAAGATGCCTATACGCGACCGAGTGGCTGCAAACATGACAGGACGTCAAGGTGTCTGTACGCACTTTTAATTGATTGGGTACGAAAACGTAAGCGATGGGAGAAAACAAGAGAATGTTTCGAGATACGCAGACTGGCGAGGCGAAGGATTTCACGCTCCTTTGCCTTGCTTTCTTTCAGGCGACTCACTATGTAAATTTTTCACAACTAGTTCTTTCGGAGGTGATGAAAATATCACAGGTTCGTAAAGAAACGACCCTTTCACTTTTATCAGCTTTGTGAAAACATGAAAAATCCTTTTGGCGAGAATGGTAAATGAATAGTCCGTTACATTGGGCCATTTAAAACTGAAAAGCATCCATGCGTTAAAAGGAGAGGATGATGACAAAATTGTGAACAACTTCAAGCAAATTTATTATTTAATTGTATAAAAATTTCATGAAAAAGATTTCGTAAAATATTTACATTATTATTATTGTGTAAGATAAAAACTATGGTATAGTTTCCTATATTGAGATCACTACTATTTTTCTCTATAAAATTAAGCGATACCTCAATTTTATCAGCCACTATCTTAATATTTTTGAATTTATTTCGTTTTATAATATATCTGTTACTTAGTTTACTATCTGATAAGGGATACATACTTCAGAAAAATATAAAAAATATCGTTTTTGCTTTATGGCCAACGTATTAAATAATAATTATATAATAAAAATCCAAAATTGTAAACACTAATGTTCCATAAACCGTTTAAACTCAACACTAAAAGTAAATAATTTGAGTTTAAGCGAATTTCTACGAATGAAAGAACGAAATACATTACTTGAAATCGCATTGAATTATTTAAGTTTACTTATCGTCAGATAAAATTCTAAACATAAAGGACACGCACCTCAGCGGGGCGTACAATGAGCAGCAAACCGAGCGCGTAATACCAGCATGCCTTTAATACCAAAAATAAATAACACTCGCTGTGATAAATGACGCAATAACAAACGCTCGGTCAATTTGCATATTAAAATAAGCTCGCGCTTTAAGGGCCCTTAATCGCTGACGTTTGATAAATTTTACGAGATTGAGAAAGAATAAATTATCGCGATAATCCACGCCTGAGAGCACTTGATTCATAAACACGTGGCTTCCTTCAGCAAACGTGTAAACAACTTACGTGAAACAGATTGGATCGGCAAGAATATATAGCGACCCACTACGAAAAAGAGGAAAAAACAATATAGTATAGGGGCGTAGGGGGTCATGGAGCGGAAATCGCATTACCTCTGACCTCTTTTAAAGACTTCCGTTCTTACGGAACGCTAATGCACAACGCAGGGGGGCACGCCCTCTAGAAACGAGTTCCTTTATTACTGGAGGGAGGCGAAATTGCATTAGGTTCTTGCGCTAAGGATGGAAGTGTCCTGCTGAGGGAATCGCCTCCTAAAGAGGAGCAAATCTCGAGAGAGTTCACGTGCCAATCCTTCAGAGCCCCTTTCACTAGAGTTTCGACATCGCTCGTCTAATAAAAAACTTCCTTCTTGTTCGGGGATTTCTACTCCTCGATATCGTGGACTTTTTACGACTTCCTCTAGACGTAACATGCACGCATAAAAACGACGCCTTACTTTGAAAAGTGGCCCGTTACACAATTTTATACACACGTCGACTTTCTTAACGAACCGCTGGGTTTCCAAATTCGGTTTCATACGCTCCTCCTTTAAACTAGTGTAACGATGACTTAAAATTTCATCCTTATCTTAAAGTTTGTCTTTCGATGTCACCAATCTGATCTTTGATCGGAAAAAAATCATTACCTACAGAAAGCAAGGGTGACTAAAAAATGTGGCTTCCATCAATTTTTCAAATGGTGTTAACATTATAGATACTGACATTATATGTCTAATCGTTTACGTCAGGCGTCTGTTTCGAATATCAATTACAAGGAAGAGAAATAAAATCGAGAGAATAATGTTTCTCATACAATTTACGGAGTTTTACAAAATGACGGTTTTAATCACTGATTTTAATTATCAATAAAAAATATCTAAAAAATACAAATCACCCATTTTCAATGAAAATCGGAGAAAATTTTTACTACGTTTGATATATTATTTTGCTTTTTAAAATATTCCTGATAACGACTTAATAATTTCAGCTCTTCAGAGGCACCTTTTAACATAAAATATATGCAAAAGTATCAATTAAATAATAAACGAATGGTGACAGATTAAAGCCATATAATCTACAATAGCATTTTAGAGTAAAATGTTAATTATGATAGGATTACTATCACGCTCAATAAATGAAGCAAAGGAATATCAGTGATTATTAACATACTCATAACTAATATTTACGAAACGATACTCATTATATGGTTTAAGACACTATTCCTTCAGTCATGGAATGATTTCAATAGAATGCTGAATGTTTCTATCATCACTACTTAAGTACCTAAAGAATAAACTTAACGAATGAATCATGAATTTCCCCTCCATCCTCCCCATTAAATTGAACCATTTCCTTCCAACCCCTAATGACATAGCTCTTGATGCCTAAAAAATCCTCCCTCTTTTGGGGCGGCGACGCTCAAACATCTCAGAATGAGAGTAAGACGAGTGCGGGAAAAAGAGGGAACAAAACACAATGCGAGGACCGCATAAAAAGACGAGAGCGGCTTGCTACCGTGCAAAGATCGCGTGGGAAGGATTTACCGAGGCAAAAAGAGGAAGATGTGGGAGGCAGAGGTGGGCGAAGCGGGGAATCCGCAAACGACGCATGAAAAATACCGTTAAAGGGTGAAACAATACAGGTTGTGACAGGAACATGATACCTCTTCAACTCGTTTGCCGGCGACCTCTTGACCGAATCGTAAAGAGGGAAGAGTGGGTGGAATAGGCCGTCGAGATGCATGAGCGTTAAAGAGGAGTGATGGCCATTTGACGGGTGGAGAACGATGGGTAAGACGACGGATGAGAAGAGATCGGATTGGTGCTCGAAGATAAACAGAGTTAAGGAAGAGAAACTAGCCCGGACGAGAGGGAAGACAAAAATCTTTCATTCACCAGAAAGCATCCATAAAAATTTTAGCTTTACTGATAACTGATCCTCGGTTGGTGAAAAGAGAAATTTAAACTACTATGGCTACTCCTTTTATTTAACAATCCTTTCGATTGTGTCGGAATTCCACTATATTTTGGCCTCCGTGAGTTTCACATATAGTTGCTGAGTTGCTGTACCACCAACGAAATATCAGGAAAAATGTGGAGATGCAAATATTATGAATTTGAGTAAATATAGTAATTACCAACTAAAATGGATAACAGAAACACGGCTGTGTAACTACATTAGAGTTAAATGGCTCCAAAAAGCCATTGTTTGCAAGAAACCTCTGCACTGGGTATTTCCGCAAAACGGGTGTCTTGCAAACAGCTACTTTTAGGAGCTATTTAACTCTAGTGTAGCAATTACTATGTCTGTCACTTAATGCCAAGCGTTATCCTTTACCAAAGATTTGAGGAATGACAGGCAGCTACTTCAGTTATATAAGAATGAAGGAAAGTTTAGCGAGAAGTCGAGCGGCTATGCATCAAATTACGGATGAAGATTTGCCTGTAATTAGTGAATCGCATGAAAGTATGACGAATCACTCAATTCATTTCCATAAAAAAAAATTATGAAACTAGAAAAAAACTTTTTTAAGCATAAAGCAAAAAGAGCGCCTCACGAAAATTAAATTCACGATTTTGATAAGAAGAAAATGCTTAAATACTGTATTTTTCTTCGTTACAAACAAAGAGACCAGCTAATTACGCCGTTCTATAATAATGAATACTAAAACTTCATTAAGATCGGTATGTATGTCAGAGTAAATGAGTCAATCAAATTTTGCCATCATTTCCTCAGACAATTCTGAAATAATGACGATACGATTCAGGAGAGCAATGGAAGCAATGGAAGAATGGGGAAGAATTCTAAGGATGCGTAACACCTAATTACAAAGTCACAAAAAAGGAAAAGTATGCGGTGATTAATGAATGGGGGACGGGAAAGGGCTCTCAATGAGTCACAACGATAATTAAGATAAATCTCAGCAAGAAAGGTTACGGGAAATCGAAATAGCTTTTTGATACGCAATTCTTAAAACGCAACAAAGGAAAGAGCCCGAGGTGATATGAAAGAGCAGGAAGAGAGAGATTCGTTGAATTGTGAAGTTAATTTGAGGAAAAGGCTGCAGGTGAAGAATGAATTGCACACACCTAATGAGAAAGCTCCTTGTATCATATCATGCAATTAAAAGAGGCCGATTTCTATGACAACTCTTGCTGAATCGAGGGGAATTAATTCCTTTCCTTTGTGTTATTACAGTTATTTACTCTATTCAGAGAACTTTAGTGAAAAAGAGCTACTAATTAACAAATAATTTTAGTAATTATACCTGAACTAAATATTGGGAGGATAAGCTAATGTTATTCTTCTTAAACAAAGAACTTTTATCTCCAGCCATCCGCCAAGCTCAAATGCTGAAGCAACACACTTTTAAAATTAATTTTATTAATACCTGTTACTATTAGCCTTTACGTAATAGACTGTGCTGCATACGAAATTCATTAATTTTCTTGCTAAATACTGCAGATTTAATTAAAATTAAGAAAGAAAATTTGACTAATTCTACAAAATATATAAAACAGACATGAGACCGGTTTCAATATGAAACGTCACTCATAAGGCTAGATGAGGACTCACCCCAATACCGGCAGCATGTGTTTTTTGATTTTGAGCAATTGATCAAATTTTCCTGTAGGTATAATTTAAATTAAAGTATGGAGAGAATACACTGGATATCGCTTAATATTTTTCGCAGCTGAAATTTTTTTAACTTCAAATCAAAGGCTCTGAGCCTAAAAGGATCCACAGTGAAACATTTCATGGATTCAATTTCTAAAATGGTTATAAATAGAAAAACGTACTTTTGAAAGCCGCATCTACGTCACGACTTCTCTTGAAATGTCCTAATCAAGCGAGAAGAAAACCGTGGCCTGTCCGGGTCAACTGGGACACCAAAAATCTAGATAACAGGCGTCTGTCTCCTCGGAAAAAATTTCCGAAATCTCAGCTTTCTCTCTTTCTTTCGAAACTTTCCTAGGCCTACCTTTGCAATCACTAAGAGTCAAAGTTGAATGTCTCCGTCGACGGAATGAATAGAGGCTTAGGAAGTTTGTATTGAATTAAGAAGGCAATTAAGATAAGCAAAAATTACGCGGCGTTCGCTGGAGCGACTAATCGTTCGGGATTAAAGTCGAATGCGTCTCCGAATTTATTCCCGGAGAATCGGAATACTTGACGTTTATTAAGAATAAATATCGTACTTGGGGAGGAGTACGTTTATGAAACGTGGGAAATTCAAGATGGAAATTAGCGAATTAACAATCTACCTGATGAAAAAGCCCTGTCAAAAATTTGATAGATTGAAATACAAACGGCAAACAAGGAACATAAGAATGCTTTAATTGTTTTAAAAAATAAATTCGGAAGCAATTTTAATCTAAGTTGGCTTCCTTCTGTTGGAAATGAACGGTAAAATACGATACAAGTAGAATACGAAAATTACATGAGCGAAGAACAGAATACATATTCTTGCAGCAAGTAAATAACTTTGATTTCTTATAGAATATTATCGATCTATTCTATAGAATATTTTCGATACTGTGACGGAAAAAAATTCAAAATACTTCAACAACTGAGTTCTTATTATCTATCAAACAAAATCAATTTCCAATTGAACCTTTACAGAATATATAAAAGAGAATTTTAAGCTTTATCTATCAGAAGAAACGTCAGACTATTCTTCCCAGAAAAGAATAAATTTCTCCATTTTTTCAATGTTACAATGTACACTCCTGGCCAAAATTTAACGCAGCACCGGCCGTTAGAATCGCTAGGGAGGTGCTGCGTTAATTTTGGCCAGGAGTGTAATTAATGATACCCTGAATTACGGAACCCTAGAGAACAATTTCTATGCAGTAAGACTTCTCGATACATTTGTTAGAACCAACTTCAAGCTACGCTCGTTTTCTAATATTAGTATGCGATTCCTTTCCATCTCTGATACTACGACGCCTTTTACATTAGCCATAATTATCGAGCCCTGGAGCTAGTTTTAATTAGGTTTGCACGGAAGCTACGGGAGATAAATTACCTCGGCCTAGCTAAACTTAAACCTAAACCCAAAAACACCTCCGAAACATTCATCAATAACGGCAATAGCCTCGACCTATTAACAAATTAAATTGCTTCTACCAGAAAAAAATCATCCGCAAGTTGATGTGGCCGAATTCACAAAAAACCTCATCGTACGAAAACAAAGGAGTGGATGGATTGATGAAGAAACTTGCGACATTCGTCAGGAGGAGTTAATGACGTTGGATGCAAAGAGACGCGCTGGAAAGCGGGAGGTGAGGACACCGGCCTCTTCCCGCCCTAGGGGTCTAATGGCGTTAACTGTTCAGGACGCCGATTTTTTACCGTAGCGGGTTCGGGGGAAAAACTTAGAGATAGAGAGAATGGGGCTTCGGCAAGACATCCCTAAGAGACATGTCTGCCCGATGGGTGGTTTGGCGGGATGATGGAAGGATGACTTTGGCGCGCTTTCATTATTAAGTGGAATGGAAGGACTACAAGGAAAAGAATATGGAGAAGGATTGGAATAAAATGTAAGCGCGACAGGGCCTAGCTCTGGAAATAACGGAGGACCGTTTTCGTGGCATTGTGACATACCTAACGCATAAAAATATGTATACGGGTTACATGGAAAAATACTAAAGTAATAAAAAAACAAATGGGAACGATGCGACCTTCAAATCAAAGACATTGATTACTTTCCTGTTTTTTTTCAGTGGTTGCAGTTCAAAATTGAGCAGTTAATGTTGAGAGACAAAATCTAATGAAACTTTTGAGTAAGGTAACCAATATATATTTTTATGAGTTTTACGAAGATGTTCTTTGAGTATGACAATTAACTCAACCCAATCAAAACCTACCGCAGAAACCGCACGAAATATTAGCTTACAATCATAAGCTATCATTATACATGAAAGAATAATTCCATTGATGAATAAATAATTAATTCAAAACTATATCCAGGAACAGTTACATCGACAAAACATTAAATCATTGAGTATTATTATAATTAATAACATATTTATAACCTTCGTGGAAGATAAAATATCGCATATAAAAGTCTTTTTATATAAAAGCATAGATTTCATACAGCGAATTTAAGTCGTCATAATTCTGTATTCAACTTAAAATATTTGAATAATGAATCATCCAAGTAATGACAATTTTTTCTGTCATTCAAAGTGAACGATTTTTTAAATTGACAACGAAATCGTTCTTGGGGATGACATTCTATTTTAAATCTTGTCTGCAGACTAAACTTTGAAAAACTTTAGAGTTGAAATGAGAACAATTTCAATCACAGAAAGAGGATCTAATTATCCCCAAACGGCGTACATTACGAAAAAGTTCTCCATTATGAGATTCGTGCAGATACAAAAGATCGTTAGAAATTTCTGAAATCCTAAAAAACTCAAACATTCTTCAAAAAAACTAAATACATTCGATACATTCAGCTCTGAAAGCCACTTATTTGAGCTGTTTAAAGAATCTCGGATTAAAAACGCAAGAATGAAGTAGGGTAGGGCATAGAAATTGAAACAAAGTACACGAAGAGATGGCACAAAGGACAAAACTCGTGCCATTGGTGACCTCGAGCGAAGCGTACGCATAAGCCACTCACCCACTTAAAAACAAAAACACGATGAACGAGCACGGAAGAAATGAAGCCCGGGTAAACAATTGAAGGCTTTTACGCGC
Organism: Sympetrum striolatum; assembly: GCA_947579665.1. Classification (NCBI taxonomy): domain Eukaryota; kingdom Metazoa; phylum Arthropoda; class Insecta; order Odonata; family Libellulidae; genus Sympetrum; species Sympetrum striolatum. The sequence continues at coordinate 41,863,880 of OX388346.1, forward strand.
TCTGAAAAAATGAGCCAGTTGCGGCACGTTAAATAGTGCGGCACAATGAAAGAGAAGAGAATGGTAGGGAAAATGCACGGGAGCGGTAATGGGGTGAAAGGGCTCATTGAATAAAGCTCTGAGGGCCGGAAATGTTTCGGAGGAAAAAGGAATGGGTTCTCCACACGAATGACATCCCAGTTTCTCTGCATTTTAAAAAGAGCTCATGTTTGCGAGTACGCATTCGAGGGAACTTCCACCGGGAATGAGTCGGCCGATTGAGGCGACAAAGGATACACATCACGCGATGAAGGCGCTCCTTACTTAATCCCGGGAGGAAAAGAAAACGCGGAAAGAGCCCAGTCATCTTCGGGGGCATTAGATGATACCTCGGCGTACGTAAAAAAAGGAATCTTCCCTTTAAAACTCGTATTTACGCCGACGCTAATTAAGTTCACAACCATGTTTAGACATTAATGTAAATTCTGTCTCCCCCTTAATGAGAAAACAATGATTAATCGATGATGGATTCCCTTATTATACGTTTAATTCCGGAAGGAATGTTGATGCTCAACCAAGGCGCATTTACATGCAAATCGTCGCCATCTTCAAACGCTAAAGGCACGAAGGAGTCGTTCTATCGAATAGCGATTTTTCACGGGTGTAAAAAAGAGCTTTTAAGGAAGGTTATTAAAATTTGATTCATTGAGATTGCCGTGTAAATAATTTTCGTGGTGTAAAATAAGTTCGAAAAACGTGGAGTAATTTCAGCGGCAATTATAAAAGACGAATGGTTTAACCCGAGGCAATGATGCATTTACTGCAACAGTACTCCCATGAAATGTTAACGGCAGAGCTAAAATATACGAGACGAAAAAATAAAAAGAGGTTAATTGCGGAGGTAAAAAATGGGTACACTCCGGTTTCAGTGAAAAGGGAAAAAAAGGAGTCATGTAGCAAGGGAGCTGAACACGCTAAGCTTGGAGGAACAAGCTACAATAAAACAGAACCTGAAATACTAGGACATGCAGTGAGTTAGTTCCGGGAGAAATATCTGGTCTCCGTGGGAAGCATCCCTTTCCCACCCAACTTTGGAATTTAATTTGAAAACAACAGGGAAGTAATATGCAAAAATTAACATTTTAATTCAATACTTCCCAAAAATTGTAATTTTTCTTGTTAGGAAATTTAAGTCTTGCCCTAAAATTTCAATAAGTTAAAGCAGAAGCTTTTATTTTATGAAAATTATAAGGCTCCAATAATAATGAAACATTATCTTTTAGTTATATCTTACTTATTTACTTACTGTTTTATCTGCAAAGTAAATTATTGACAGAGATATTGTATGCATAAAAATTAAAACTATTTCCACAACCGAAACTGAAGCAAAGAGAATCACTGGTTTGGTATTTTAATCAATAAAAAGCAAAATTAATTGAAATTTAAAATAATACTGAGGCTAAACAAAAAAACTTGAAATGAATATTCCAACTGAATCAAATAGCTATTACTCGACTCTAATCACATTTTCGCAAACTATTATGAAACGAAGTCATACTATAATAGCGTTGTTTGCTTTGGGTATAGCTCTCGAATTGATACAAGCTTTTTACAGCCTAAATTGACTTCGGCCTGCAGAGGATATTATACCTGTCGATTAACTTTTTAAAGGAAAGGATACAAATAAATCTGAAAGGAGAGAATTTCTATCCTGCTATTTATAATTTATATTAGATATATAATCGATGATATTGAGTGAAGACGTAATTCAAGCACATTTGTCGACTTTCAAATCGGTAAATAGCCTTGTCTTACGAAAAAAAATTATTACGTACTATTAAACTCGTTGAAAACAGATATGGATTACGGAAAAATGCCAGAAATCTTGAATTGCCACATAAAATGCTAATGACTACTGCCACCTGGTACTCTTACCAAGTTGCAGCGATTAAATAAATAAATATAATAGTTCGAGTGCTACTGACATCTAATATTGCCTGTCTATGGAGTAAGACTTTACTATTACTAAGCTATTAGACAAGTTAATCAATTATTCCTTTCTGGGCAGATTTAATTGAGGGACTGGTCTCAAAATAGTGTTTTCAATAATAATGAACTAAGGAGGTGCTTCTATTTACTTAAAGAAAAATCCTTTAATCATTTCATCTCCTTCGCTCCCCCGCCTGACAGCAATTACAAACACAGCGAACGATCGAGGCGATCGGAGAAAGCTAATTCGCAGTCCAAATAACACATCCAATTTCACGGGCGATTTCATCTCCCAATAAGACACCATCATTCATCAAACCCACCATCGGCAACACCCTCTTTCGGAAACAACCTCTTCATCCCAATCCGAGCTAACAACCCCGCTCATTCATCCCATAATGTCGAAGAGATGGAAACATTTACCGAAAATTAAAGCGGAGACGCATAATCAGCCGGAGAATGGGTCCCCGCCATTCTACGGCATGCTGCAGACGGACAGACAAACACAACCCCCGCCCCCGTCCGACTCATTCCCGCGTCGTCAATATAAATCACCGGCAGAAGTGGAGGTGGGTTGGGGAGGAGTGGCCCTCCGTGGTAGGATAATGTACACGCGGTCCTTCGGTTGTAACGGTCGAAACAATCGAGGGTCCCCATCAGGGAGGGAGGCGTATGGAAAAAGACAATAAAAACGAGATAGGGGCGTGGTCGAAGGTTTTCGTTCAGGGAGTGGGTGGGGGCGAAAGGGATAAAGATGGGGGAATGGGGTGGGGAGTCGGGGGTGGAGACGTCGGAGAGCATTGTTTTGGAACCACGCGGAGTGAGTAAGGGCCCGTGAGACTGCGGGATTCTACTTGGAGGAGAACATGTGAAACTGATACGGCGATGCAAGGAACCGCGAGGGAGGCTGCAGATAATTTAAGCGAACGAGGCATTGCTCAAAATGTTACGGTCGGGAGTTAATTAACTACGAGTGAATCCTTTGCTCTGCGAATAGTCCTTCCCGCGCTCCGATGTGTTTGCGGGGTTTCCTCGGCGGAGGAACGCGGTGCAGACGTATTCGGACGGCACCCGGAGGGTACCATGAGACTATATCGAACCTCCTACGTATGTACACTAAGCTTGAAAGACGAAACAGGGTGTATACATTACATGATTTCAAACTGGTACTGTTTTGGGACAACAACGATTTTTTCTTCGTGTGTAGTCGCTATCCCCGTGTGAATTACAACAGATAAATTCAAAGGGTTGACTAGATAAATAAGTAGCAGAATAAATAATTTTTACTTGATATCTGGGTCCCCCTGCCACACGCCGAAAGGCGGCTTGTAGGGTATTAATGTAGATGTAGATGTAGATGATTCCTCCATTATCACACAGTATTTGTATTTAAAAGAATAATCCTCAGAGAAAATCGAGACTTTTTCCGGTATATTCTGAACCAATACGCATACACTGTTATAAATAATTGACACGTACTTAGTTTTTTCTACACTAGTTTTTTTAATATCAATTTAAATCAACCTGATGATAGCTGCAAGGCCGAAACCAGACAATTATTAGAACATTAGAGTGGAAGATACAAATTTCGTTAAATTGTTTTTTTAATGGTGTTTTACGAAGTACATACCTATAGTCTAATCACATTAATTATCTACACTAAAATATTTTCTGAGGTAAAAATGTGGTAAAATTATTTACAGGTAAAAAATCTATTTCAAGCGATGAGAAAGTAGCACATCAGTGAGTAAATTGAAAGCCAAGATATCCAAGAGTTAGACACAATCCATGAACACTTAGCTATGCCATTTTTATTTACGGTTATTAATTTAATAATTCTGAACTTATAATACTTTTGGGCGCGGCACCATCCAATTCGAAACATTCATTCTTTTTTTCTGAACTCATGGCGGGAAATAAAAGTCGAACTATCTTCATTTGTTCAGTGGTATAGCGACACGGATCCGGATATCGCCACGGTGAAATAAAAAGAGGCCATCCAGTTCTCTCAAGTTCAAGTTCTCTCGGTGGAACCGCACTCCGAAGATAAACAACGCCGCGTCGAGACCGCATGTAGACGTCTGCAGCACGTCGGATTCGCCACTCGATCAACGCGACTTTCGCGGTCATCCTGCGGAACTCGATGATCTGGAGCAAACCGAAGGAAAGCGACACAACCTCCATGCACTGAAACAATACCGCAACGCGGAAAAAACGCAAAAACAAATAGAGGCGAGCAATATGAGGATTATACCGACACAGCTCCTGCGGCGGAGACCACTTCTCTGAGAAATGCCCTCGACCCGATCGAAGGCGATAAAAACCCTCCATTTTGGGTTCCCGCCGTGACTCACGAGAACGTGACGATGATTCGCAACTTACGAGGCTCACGAAGATTTCCACGCCCGTTTCCAAAACGAAATCGAACACACTTTGGGATGCATGTCAACAACCATACGTACGCCCAGCAGATAAATTACCCCGACGCCAAAATTTAATTCCCCGCCGAAGAACACAAGCACGAGATAACACGTGACGTGTCACGAAGCCTTTAAGTCGATACACGAAGACAGTTCGCCCGACCCCATCTTGAGGGAGTCTTGAAGACAAGTACGGAATAAAGCGGGAAAAAAATCCCGCGATATCTGAATGATAGATCGATCGCTTCCATTAAAGGGAGTTGCTTCGACCTCTCGCATTCGATACCCTGTCATTACAGTCGATCTGAAGCCTCACTCGGAGACCGCGAAACATAAAGTCTCTGTTGATGGCTTAATTGCATCTAAGGGGATGAGGGTCGAACCACCGAAATTACCATCCGCTTCGTGTCGCCCGGGGCGGCGTTTGAACCACGAATAATGCATACGAGAGCATTGCATGCATTTACTACCTTCCTGGAAGTGTTCTTGCACAATCCAGAAACAACGCTGTCCTAGGTTGGAAATAATTGCAAGGCTCAATTTGCAAGCATCAGGCAAGACACAGAGGAGAGGGGAGGATTCCATCAGTGACACAGGTGAGTGGAGATTCTAAAAGTGTGAACTCAACCGTTCGTTGGCGTATGATTGCTATCGTAAGCGGCCTTTCTAGATACCATCTAACAAGATAAAACTGGGAGAAAAGGTTATCTTGACTACTTTTATAGTAACAGACTACGGTGTGAGATTCAGAACCGAAGGGCCAGAATTTCGAGTAGAGGTTAAATTACCTGACCTGATAGATAGATATTCTCCAAAATTATTGCAAAGTTTCTATGGCATACAAAAATTTAGATATCAGGATTCACTTAGTAAATACTGAGGAACCAATGCGCTCGGAATTCATCAACAGATGTTCTACGTTGAAACAGTTCTTATTTCACCTGTTATACGTCATCTGTAGGGTAATAAAATTACTTATTTTATCTGTAAGGTACTACATATTTAGATGTTCTATCCTTTACATTGGCATTAAGGCTATTATTTTTCAGAGATGGTGCTGAAATAAGGCCTTGGTGATATAATAGGTTTAATTTCAAAAAAAGATACACTTCAAAAATCCGAAGGTGAAGTAAGCTCATTTGAAATGATGCTTCGTAAAAGACTATAAGCGTAAGCCTTTCTGATTTTTAACCGTTTTGTGAGTGGAATAGTAAAGAAGTAATTTTCTGTAGTAGTATTTTAAAGGTGTTTCTACTGCATGAGTTTATTTCGTACATTTAGGATCCCTCCATATGGGTACCAAGGAGCCCAAAAGAGTTAATTCTTGAATATTTTCTATTAAACTCGGAAAAAAAATAAAAGTTATACATCATAGTTGACCAAATGTTTCTTAATTCTGCGAGCGACGTCGATCAAAACCAAAAATTTAGGGAAGCCAGTAAGAATACTTAATGGAATACATATTACGCAAATACAGGCCTTAAAACTCAATGGCATAGAAAAGTGAAGAATATCGAAAGTGGAGGACAGAGGGTTTACAGAGTCCGAAAACTTCTGATTCCTAAACACGTTAACATTTTTCTCTTTTTTTAATACTTAAAATGTGTTTGCTTTGTGAATAATTCATCTTTGATGGTATTGCTGATGTTTCTCGTAGCATTTAACGGGGAACAGAATTAGGGTATAGAGAGACCTCCACTCGCTACAGTATCGTAGCCACATAGTGCATCTCTCATGGAAAACACCTCGAGCGATCAATGGAGAGTAGACGGATAGAACACGCGTAGAGTACGGACCTCCGACGAGATAAAGATTAACGAGTTTATGCCCTCGAGCCTAATTGCAACCTCCGGAGAAATTTCAATGCTCGCCATTAAAGCGAGCCTGCCCGGGACACGCTTTCCTCCCTTTTTAACAACGCATGGAAGAGGATACCATGTGGCTACGATGAGGCCCATTAGTATTAGTAAATAATTTCGAACAAAAAAGATCGAAGGAGATCCAGTCGCTTGACTGATTGAAAGATCGTGACGCTCTTGCTGAAGGGAATGCGCGTCGGAGTTCCTTTTAAAGGTTGAAGAGGAAGGTAATTAAAAGAGGTCTTGGAGAGGACCTCTCAAAAAGACCGAGGAGTGAAGCTCGGCTTAAGGCGCTGAATACAAACGAAGCATGTGGAGTTTTCTAGAGAAAAGACTGTTTAAATTGACGCATGCGCCCAAGAAAGAGGGAAAAAAATTCCACGCTCAATTTTCCAGTATTGTACCGGAATTCATAAATAAATTTGGCCTCGGATTTCCCGCACGAAGCAACACTTGAAGCTCCTGAAGAAGGCATATCAAGTTTAGGCGTTTCTTTGCTTGAGTAAAATCTATTTGCCGGGTAAATTTTCGGTTTGTAAACACGAGCCTTTTTCCAGCATTTTCTTCACGGAGAGTTACCAATAAATACCAGCTGCATTAGAATGTTAAGCACAGCATTTCAATTCCTCTCTAGCCCTTTAGAACCCCGAGTCTAGTCTCAAATATATCGCTTAAACATACCAACGATTTATTTTATGAACACCATAGTTCACCTTGAAAATTATTTTTTATCAGCTCAAAATGACAAATAAAAGAAAAGGAAATACACTAGACGAAAAGGTAATAATCAATCAAAATGTGTTTCTCAAACTTAAAATATTATATTGGGATATTGAGATTGAATTTCAGTTTGTGGCTATGGAAACAAAAACCTGAGATTCCCACTTCATAAATTAAATTAAATCGAGGAAGCTTTCCAGTAATGAATTTAGTATATGCTAGAAATATAAAATTAATCTCACTTATAGTAAACGACCTTATGATGTCGAGCAATTCATCTCAATTGATTTTCTCACTTTTCATCTACCAAATCTCAAGTCAATCATTCGTATTCTAATATTTTAATGATTACTAATTCTCAGTTCTCAGGAAAAGACAAGCTAATTCTGATAGTGTTCTACTGCGAATTTGAAACATTTCTGACTCACAAAATGAAGATCATATTGAATACCACCTTTAGAGAGCAAAACTGTTTTTAGTTTCTTTTCTCACCATAAAAAATCATTAAATCAAAGCATATAAAGTACCCCATATACAGACAGCAATTCAGTAAAAATTTAATTTTCGGAAGATGCTAAAAAATTTCACCCACCGTATCTAAATTTACCTAAACACCTTCCAGTATCACCCTCACGCACTCTTTAGCCCTTGAATGATTGGGCATCAAACGCAATCGGCACGCATCGCTCAACGGAGGAGCCAATTAGCTCGTAAAAAAATGTGCAATCCATCATCTTCATTCCCAGATTCCCGCCATTTTCACTGTAATGTCATTAAAGGGCGTCAACGAGAGGCGATGGCGTTTTTTCTCCTCTCTCAGAGGCCTTCGTAAAGGTATCAAAGAATAATTGGACGAGGAGGCGACACGGCAGAAAAAGAGGGCCGAACGGAGGAGAAAATTACGGTAAAGGATTTTTGGGAGGACAAGCAGAGAAGAGGTGAGAAGGGATGCAACCAAGTTTTCCGAATGAGTTCCCACAAGACGAGCTCGTCCAAAATAGGCTTTTCAAACGCTTTTCGCAACGCAGCTGGAAATATTAACTAGAGATAAGATCGCTCTTGAGTACCGATAGACAAATACGGAATGAGGTCAACATTGATTCCAACGTCGCTTACCGGTGCTATGAGCAAGCATCACAGTAGGGCAGATATTCTTAATTTTCTTTCCTCGGTGCACAAACATTTCGGCAAACTTCGTAGTCGATAAAACAGTAAGTTTGTTAGTTGACGTTTAAACTTGTATTCATCAGGAATTTATTAGAAAAAAGGAGTGTAATTTGTTTACTTACAACTTAGTTGGGCAACAGAGCAACTATTTACTACATAAATAACAAATTTTCGGAGCTCAGAAAAACTGTGACAGGTATATAACTCTCTTTTTCCAAGTGTAATTCAATTGAAACGATGAGGAATAAATAAATGATACAAAAATAATAAAAATACGAATCGCTGGAAAGCAAAATATATTGGAAATCATTAGCTGGGGAAATAAGATTGAAATGTATTTAGTTAGCGGAGAAAAGATAAATTGCTCGCTCACGTATTTCAGGTAATCCTAGAGACCAGTGCAGGCAAAGAAACTTAATGAATACTGCATCCTTGGAATGGATTAGATAGATATGTTTACTTCACAGGCACAACGCCAAAGAGATTGACGATAACATGCTCAAAGAAATAAATTAATTTGTCTCCGGCAAAGAATTCGAAATGCGTAACTCTTTTAATCATTTTAATTATATAACATTTAGAAGGAAATTATAATCAAGTTTACGTAATGGAAGCATTATCATTAGAGGAAGTAATGTCGACTCTCTATGGACTATAAACAGACTGAATTATTCTATCGCAAAGTCAACATTTTCTTTGCAGCTGAACACACGTTTCTCCAACCCTTCTCTATCTTTGTACACGGCAGCAATCTTCCTTCCTCTTCTTCCAACTTAATCCCCGTTAATGAGATATTAATTAATGTTTAAACGAACCCGTGGAGGACGCGACTGTAGAATAACAAGAAAGAGGAGAGGATCAGATAGGGGAAGACAAATGAAAGCGGGACGTGACAACGGAGAGAATGAAGGGAAGGGAGGATCAGATAGGACACGGGGTTAAAGCAAGAGGACAACGACAGAAAGGAAGAGAAGAGAGAGCAAAAGGTCAGGAGATGAGCAGACAGATGGAACCAAGGGATAAAGGGACAAAGAGCAACGGATGACGTGAATAAAGGAAACCGAAAAAGAGATCGTACGGGTGGAAAAGAGGAAGATAATTGAAATGAAGGGAAAAAGAGGGCAAAAAAGATGAAGAAAAAACCTAATGAGGAACTGAAATAAGAGATGGGAGGATAAAAAAACGGATGACTTTAAAAAATCCCGCTGAAAGAGAAAGGGAAGGAGATGGACTGCACCTCGGGGACGCAGTGTACTGAGCGTTACTGTTTGGCGCAGACGTTTGGGCGACGTGCGCTGCAGGGCAATCAATCAATCAACGTGATGAGTCCCGGAGATATGTTGGAGGTGGGTCTTGTCTGAAGGTCATGAACCGGTTGGAAGTGAGCGGAGGACTAACAACATCGCACGGCGAGAATGTGCGACCTTTTTCAGCTGCTTTTGGGGACCACTTCGATGTAGTATGCAAAAGATTACCACAAACTCCGTCTTATAAAATAGAGAATGTTGGGAGATATTCGTCATGAGAATGCTAATGTGTTAAATTTTACACCAAACTATTTCCATGGGCGCGGAGAGACTGCCTTGATTTGAGAAAGCAACTTGGGAAACTTATATTGGTTTGGAAATAGCTGTTGCCCAAAAATTTCGGTACAAGATGAAGAAAACTCTACAGGTAAAACCACATACGATACATGCAGTATGCTTTTAATAGTTTTCGCTTAATCAAACGGATTACCTAAGGGCAAGGGCCAAAATGAAACAAAAAACTGACCTTTTATTGAGATATACAAACATTTACAAAATAAAGAAGCTATACCTCGGTCATAGTAGGATGAGTAGACTTTCGTTATCCAAATTCACGACATTCCTACAAATTAAAAAATAAATAAAATAAATCGCACATTTCATTGTAGAATGCTAAAACTACGGTATGCATAAATGGGGTTGCAAAGATAAGCCAATCACCGCTTTTACTTCACTGTGCCTTAATCGTACGAACTACTAGAGAACGTATGGAAATCAGATATAATGAGTTAAACTCTAAATAAATTGGTTGGAAGTATAAGCTGTGTTTAGCATGCACCTTCCTATAGGTGTACATACGTAGACATTCCTTAGTTGGACTTATTAACGCTATTTACCAAAAGGCAAGAGAAAGACTCAAGGTTAGGCGCACAGTTAACCACCACCCAGGGTAATCGCGAGGTTGAATATCCTCCTAATTTATAAGCACTTTTAAACCATCTTTTTCGAAGCTTTCCAAAGGATACGGATTAATTTCCCGAGTCCCAGTTTCCCAAATTGAAGCCCCTCGTCCATCTCTCCTTCCTCTTCATCAATGTTCAACCTCTTCACCTCAATATTTCCAGACGGTCTTCTCCATTAGCCTCATCCTCTTCACCCCTCCACTCTGCACGCTTTCATTACCTCTTGGGACCATCTCCTCTTCCGCTTAAATCCCTCCCACGATGGTCACCCTCTCTATCCTCGTATCAGCACCAGACGTTTCTCCTCCGTCTGCGGTATTTTCCTCTTTCGTCTCCTTCGTCGCCCAGGTATGATTAAAGACGGTGGACTTTCTTATCAGCCCCATCTACGCCTGCTTAATTTATCCCCGAGCCTCCATAGAGATGTATTTAGGAGCGTATTTTCATTCGTATTTGGCTTCACTCATTTTCGGTTTCCAACTAAGGTCACATCAAAGTTTTCGACCAAAGATTCAAATGAGCTCTTTGGCATATTTTCTTTTGTTTCCGTCTGAGACAACTCCTCATTTCCTTCGGGCTTTCGTTACTTTTGAGATAATTGAAGTCAGAATTGAAGAGTTACTGTAACATGAGGAAATCTTCCTAAAAATGGGATATAAAGACCCGTTGATGAAACCGGCCGAGATTAATCTCCCGTGAAAGCTACTTCGTAATCCTTCTTTTGAGATATTTTGTTAATACTTTAAGAAACAATTCAGATTGAGTAAAGAGATGATTCGATTATGAAATTTAGAAAATTAAATTTTTTATCGTTATTTCTAGGAAAACCCAAAAAATGATCTCAAAAATCGTGAGGACCGTTCAATATGGTGACGAAGATTGTCAACATATAGATAGATAGATAGATAGATAGATAAAGGTCTTTATTGTCGGGCGAAATTGAGACTGATTAGTCCCATCTTACATTTAACCCGTTGCAAAAAAGTGGATAAATAATGAAATAAAAAGACAATGATAATCATAATAATAAAAAAGAAATTAAAAAATAAACATTTGGCGAGTCAAAACAAAAAACAAATTTGTTAAAGAAGTTCAAATAACATATCCGTTAGTTGTGCACATCTTAAGCACCAGAATAAAATATTTTCTGAGTTATGTGAAAAAGAAGGATAGCAGGAAGGAGGAACTTAAGGATGTATTACTTTACTTTTGTAGAAGTATACTAAAATATAATTGTAAAATACTGACTGAAGTATTAGAACATAATTTATAGCAAAGAATAGATTCTTTCTTTCTTTAAATATTCATATGATGTAGATCTGTTTTCTGAAATAGTATCGTGGAAGCCCAATCTTATTCCGTTCAACACAAATCGCACGAAAGAAAGAAAGATGAAGAAGTCTAAAATGTCTCATTTGAACATGAAGTCAGAAAGAGCGCCTTCAACAAAGTAGTAAATCAGAGAGATGTAAGAAGAGAATGAAGCAATGCATTTAGGAGAGGAAGTCGTGTGAGGTCAATGATAAAGGGAAAGGAAAGAGAGATGGAAATTGAAGCCGGGTCTTAAGGAAATGAGAATGACTGTTGGAGATTGAAATGATAAATCAGAGAGAGGATAATGGATCAGAATAATTCCATGGTTGTTTACTGAAAATTAATCGCGGTCCGCATCAAACCGATGCCGTAATCCCAAGGAGTGGATGCAGCGATGAAAAATGAAATCATCGTTAAAACGAGGGCGTGATTCGCTTATTTCCATCGACCTCGACCCAAGGGTAATAGGAGGACGTAGTTCAAAGGAGTTGATAGACTGGCGAGAAACCCAAGTAATTCTTTGGGGGCAAAGGTGTCCGCTAAAGTCAATTAGTCTTCGAATCTCGAATGAGTGGAGGGATTCCGAGCGAATTAAAAACCTTTCGCGAACCGAAGCTGTGCTAACGTATTGACGGAAAGATCCAATTTAAATCGAAAGAATAACTTCTATTCTCTAATTTCAACGTGGTTTGGTAATTCTTCTATAATCTATACATTTGTTTTTCTATTGCTAACCAAGACATTGTATCCCATCGAAATAGAAATAGAGCTAGATGCGTCGAGCGATTCGCCGAATGGATGAATATCGATGTTTAGAACAGAAGCAGATTAAAATTAATCTAAAAGGCACATAACATAGATGAAATAATTAACGAATTAATTACCTAACTTATTGAGTTGATAAAAATTACAATTTTAAGTCCATTTTCTGTTATTTTTTAATATATTGTCGCAATTATGCGGAGAAAACTTAAATTCTTTTAAGAGAATTTACCATGATTGGATTAAAATCTATTTCGAAATTATTAGTCAGTTTCATAACAAAAAACTAATTGAATTGAATAATTGTGCATACACTGCAAATATATTTTTAAATGCTGACTGATTTACTGTCCCACAAGCTAAATTAGAAAAGAGGCAAAACTGTAACGAAATGAAAATATTTCTGCATTTCCAGTACAAAAAATATTCCATGCAGAATTTTTTAAATCTCCTTAGATACGACTGTATTTTAAAACAGAGCAAACATCTTTTTATTTCATTATGAACTTCGAATATAACTCGTAGATAGCTAATTATAGTTTGCAGGACCGAGAGAGATTTCAATTGGTAAATCAAAGATTCGGCAAGAGAAATTTAGAAATCACTTCGCTGCAGGATAATAATTTTCCTATTTAAGACAAATGCCAGAAGTGCGTTAATTATCTTAAATTATCATAAGCCCCTGGTCATAGAATTCTCTTCATTTTATAATCAAATTCGGGTCAAAACACGAGTGCCCACGAAGAACTCAAACCTTCAACCCACCGAGGAATGCCAATAAAACTGCGCTAATAAAGCGAAATTAGATATACGAGCAGAAGAAATAGAACGAGGACAAAAACAGCGGCCGACTCCATCATTCGGGATGAGCGCGAATCGAACCCGCGCTGTTGAGACTGGCTCCACGGAGACAAAAGGACCCTCCGGTCCGCGCTCCATTAATTAGGCAGATTAAGAGAGGCATTCGGATAAAAATAAACCTCTCTCCCGTCACAAAGGCATTAACGCCCGTCAAAACCAGGTCTCGTCCGCAATATTTGGTCTGGATGTCCCGTAACCCGCACCCCATTCATCTCGCCGAAGATCGTTTCGCCAGAAGCCAATTCCGGTGCGACGATGACCACAAAAGGTATCCGATTCCCATTCTTCGGCGCGAATCATTTAATTAGTTTTGGGAATGGCGTAACTTCCTCGCCGTTGATTTTCGATCCGAAGCCATAGAAAATCGCGAATGCCGTCGTTGCTATGTGTTTCATTAAACTGAAACAACTGGACGGGAAACCTCAAAAGCGACGGGAATTAAACGCGATCCGCGAGTCACGCGCTACTTGCGAATGCCGTGAAAGCGGCCGTGGGGATGGAAAAATTGCGGGCGCTGTTCCATGATTGATTTGATTCTGGATAACGACTGAAGGTTGTGAATTTACAGCGATAATATCGACAAATTCTTTCCGTGAAAATGAAAATTAAGTTTCATTCATTTACTTGACGTTTAAAACATACACATGGCTATTTTATGACTCCGCACAAAAATATCGTGCTCCTTGTTCTGTGATATAAAATTGTTTGCCATTATAAATAACGTTGCCACATGGTCCGAAGGCCAATTTAAATTGTATAATGTAAATGAATGAATTAATAATTCCATTTGAAGGCTCCATTTCTTCCGAGGATGCATTTATTTCCAAACGTTTACCAATTCCACAAAATAAAATGACTATTTTTATCATTTTTTGCAGTAATTTATATCTTAAACAAAATAATTAAAGACTGGAACCCAAGAGAAAAATTACGAAGTCGAATATAATTGTTTTAAGAGGACGTAGTTAATTATATATTAATTATATATTACAATTATAAAACTCCAAAGGTGAGCATATAATCATGAGGAATATGTTAGGATGCATATAATAACAGAAAATCTCTATGCATTATCATCAGAGCATTACAGTGGTAGATATTTTCCCTAAATTCTCAGACTAGTTCCTTTGGTAAAAATTTTTTTGTTGATTAGGTTATGATTTCTATGAAACTATCATTTAAATTTACCAGTGATTTAATCCAGTGATGATGAATTAACGTATTAAAGAATATTTTCAACCCTTCCAAACGAAATATTTTGCAAAATTTCGTAGGGTTAAAATCTTACCTGAAAATGTATTTAGCGTGCCAAATTTCTTTTGTCCAAGGTGCTCACAGTTGAAGACAGTAAAATATATTTTGAAATTCACAAGACCCATATATTCGTTCCTTAAGTGTTGCCATTAAAGTAAAACGTAATCAAGGCAAGGTATCCATGAGATATGCTGCGGAGGCTAGATTTTATGCACTTCGTGAGAGGAAAGACTGCATGGAAACATGAGAGTTTCGAGTTTAACTTAAACAATCCTTTGTGGTCTCGAGGAGCCGGAAAACCAAGGCGAATGTTAATTTCGGAAACATCAATCTGAAACCATGCGCTGAAAGGGAGAAGTGTAATAGAAAATGGATGAATAGCGAGACGTAAGGGAGACGAGGAAAGATGGAAGAGGGGCCATTTAATCGAAAGCTGCATTCTTTGATGCGAGGTCAAGGATTCCTCAAAGTTCGGGAAACGCCTCAAATCTCCATTTTTTACACCCCCCAAACCAATAGCCCCCTTTATATACTACATCCCGTCGGAGAGTAAAAAAAGTAAACAAATCGACCACCCACACCCGCGGACAATCTCCCGTTTCTTTTGAACTCGGGAAATTTGAAAGGCATGAAAAAAGGGAAATGGTTGCGGTCCTCCAAAGGATAAACAGCATTAATTTGGGATGCGAGATTTATGGAGTTTATGCTTCGATACGCATTTTAAGACGGGGTATTTATAATCTATATTCCCGTAGTCAGCTAGATGGAAAAGCTCGTACATAAAATATTTACCACATTTTCATTAACTGCAACGTGGGCTGAATTTTGATTATGAAACATTTTCCCTTTCCTACGACCTTAATGGCATTGCAAATGTACTTAGAATCATAAAGTATATTAATGGGAACAAAAAAGCACATTTGTCCATTGTACTACATAGAATATTTTCAATTTTAGTAATTTAATATATTTTTTGCATTTTAAATATCTGTATTCAATATTTGTATGGATTAGGTTTGTACTTTAATATTTGCATAGGCTTGTAATTTATTATTTGTATTTTAAATGTGTATAGCTTAAATAGAAGATGGAACTTAAAATATCTACGTCTCAATTTCGGCTAATAAAGTCCTTTATCTAACTATTATATATTCAATCTCAGAGTAAGGATGAAAGCGAAGCCAAACTCTGAAATCTCATTTCTTAAAAATCTTATTTTAAAAGTAGTAGTTGAGCATAAATGATTCAGGGTGCGGGATGGGAACTTTAGAAGATATAAGATAAATACAAAAGGTAAACTTACTAAATAAGTTCAGAGAAATTACGTTCTCAGAAGATGTAACCGATATAATGCGACCTCCCTGCTATATAGGTTCTGATACTGGTAGAGATACCAGGGAAACAGATGCTAGAACTAACCATTACAAGAATCCATTTTTCGTCAACAATACGCGAAAGCAATCGATGAGGAAAATAGAGTCAAGGTGCTTGCACCCCCTGCCACACGCCGAAAGGCGGCTTGCAGGGACCCAACATATATATATATATATATATATAACTATCTATCTATCTACATACAGTTGTTCCATTAATAATTTCAAAGATGTACACAGTATCATGTCGTATATAATCATCCAATTTTGATATTAAATAGAAATGTAAACAAAAATTACAAAAGAAGACTAACATACTCTAATCAATGTTTTTGAAAACCAATTTTCCTGCCTCTTAAATTTAAAATATTAATTACTTGACATTATTACTGAGCTCCACCTCGCAACGTATATTGCAGTTTGAGATACGAAATTAATTTTGAAAGGACGAATCCCTGGTAAACACAGCGAGTTAGTCACTAGCGAACCTCTTTTGGAAACATAAATCCCTCAACAGTAACAAAACAATGCCATTTCGAGAACAATGACGACAACAATCCTGCTCCTAGGCTTATGTTCACTAGCTTAATAGGTTAATTTATAGATAATAGCGTCAGTAGACAGCTCATGCAGTAACAAAGGGTTTTCCAATTAACTTTTTTTTCTAAAGAAACACACAACACTCCGTGAATGACTTCGGAATTTGTGACTAAACGCAAACAACGAAGCCCCTGAAGAGAGAAATATTATAAATAGGAACGCCAGTAAGGTACACAAGAGAACAGCTTACAAAGAAGGCACCGGAACACTTTTATCTATTATGGATCACTTCCTCGGGAACGTTTTAATAACGTTTTTAAGACCCACGAATGCATGAGGGTCTTAAAACCTTGGGGAGATTTCCGAAGGCCGAACCATACCATTATAATTAAAACATAGAGACCTTGACAAAGAAGTACGACCAAGAAGTTTAATTTTCGATGGGAAGAGGAAGTCACGAGCCGGAGAAGAGAGGAAAGGCATGAAGGAAAGAAGCCAGAGGGCATGAGAAAGGGCGGGCGAGAGAAAGTGAAGATTGTGGAAAAAGAGATGGAGGAAATTCTGAAGAAGGGAGAGATTGTGGAGATTGTGCACGGAGAATTTTGTTCATAGAAGTTTACAGGCACTCCCATATTTTAGAGTCTCGTGAGCAACTAGCTCTTCATAAAACAAGTTATAAATATTTCCATCGAGTTTTCTAGAACCTCCATGCAGTTTCAGTAAACACATTTTGAAACAGATATAAAATCTGTCATAAGCTCTGAAGTCTAGATATGAGAATGTTCCGCAGCAGGAAAGAAAGTGCCATAGACAACATACGAAGTTCGCTTAGCTATTTCGATATTATTCTAATTTTCGAAATTTTTTGGAAACATTTTCAACGAATATTCGATCCTTTGAAAACTATTCCATAAATTTTGTTAATTAAAATATCCAAGAAATAAATCTGTAATGAGAACAGAAAAAAATAATTCCGTTTGCTCATTTAATATCGAACATAATTTAAATGTATGCAAGCAGCAATCCTATAATCCAAAGATTAAAAATAGTTCGTTTAATTTACTTCCTCTCAATGTACATAAGGGCATTACAGCCGAAAGAAGTCAGCGAGTAAAAATATCCTCATCTTTAAGTTAAAAGACGCTTTCTTTTATATTTCATCATGTACACTCTTGAAATGAGTTAAACATTTTTGTTTCATGGAGAAACTCGAGACGTAAAAAAAACTAAGTTTTCTAACATAAATAACTAATATTCATCTTATTACAGGAGCTTAATACAATGATCTGCGCGCTGAATTTCTAACTCTTCCTATCTAAATAATAAAAATTTAAAAAAATATTGCAAAGATAGTGCATGCGATTTATTTTGGAACGTAGATTCCTTAAGTCCAATGAGACGAAATACACAATTTTGCAGACATTGGAGAAAGGAGAATGCGTGGGAATTAAAAGCGTTGAGAAATCACGATCGCCAGAAGGAAAATGAAAGGAAATGAATGGAAGGAGAGTGCAAAGGAGAGAAGGTTTTGAAGGGGCCAGAGTTCCATGAGGATTTTCCATGGTTGCTATATGAGCTCGTGTATATTTCGAAGAGGCAGCGGGGGGCCAAGGGGTGAGGACATAGAAGAGAGAGGAAATATGTAGTGGAGAAGAGAAGGGGGAGCAGATGAAATGGCGAAAGAGTGTGGGAGGAAATACGGAAGCAGCGGGGGGCAATGGAAGCAGAGTGGAGATTGAAATTGAGGGAAGGGCCGGCATTAGATAAGGGCGATTATACAGCGTAAGCTTACGGTTAGCTCCTGAGCTGACGGACGTCAGAAATGGCTTAATGATTTGATAAAATCTTCAAATGGTCCCATTAGTTATAAGGATACATACTAAAAGAAAGATTTATATGATGACAAATTGGCTTACAATAAAGTTTAAATTTAAGCCATACAGAGCGAATTTATATTTTAAATGAGAAAACAGTAGGTTGTAACTGTTGGAATTTTTAAACCTGGAGAGGTAGCAGTGACTCATAAGGAGCTTTGCTTTCTAGATTAACGTGTCTGAAATTTTCATTATACGGAATTAATGGCGATCTGCTGGAAAAATATTGAAGTTCTCTGAAAGTTCAGGAGAGGCCAGATGACGAGACGAAATATTAATATCCACAAGGGATTACATTGATGTTTGCGAGAGAGATCATGTTCAAGGGTATAGGGTAAACCAAGGCACAAATTCAGTGAAGGGATCGAAAGGGGTTCTATTTTCATGTCGAATACATATGTTTATGAGGTGAAATTCGGACTGCCACGTACACATTTTAAACCATAATTGTATGAACAACTAATATCAGATACATTAAGCTTAACTGAGTGATCATAAATGAAAAGTTTAACTGCAATTGTTTCATTATATATAAAGAGAGTGTAAATAGAGAGTACTTCGCAGATGATGGAAACAAATTGTTAAACCAACAAGCGAACCACTCATATTTATCTAACAATATTTGATACGTTAGAAAATAAGTAGAGAAAAATAATCAGTATACAAAGAGATATCTGCTGACTTAAGCTATTCCTCTAATTACAAGTACTACAAGCTGAATTTTAAAGAAAGATATCCCCACGTTTAAAGATTTATATTGAGTACTCTACATGTAGTCGAAATGTAAGTGTAACTCAAGATACATATTTGAAAATAATAAGAGATACTGCAGACATAAATAAAAATATGAATCTTTCAACAAATTTAAGAGGCGATACGTTTCAAGGAAAATATTTACTCAAATTAGAAGAGTCTATCTCTTTACCGAATTACATAACAGGAGTATAAAGGCACATCAAGGCAGATAATTTTCACTTTGAATCCCCTGAACGAAAGACAGAGTGGCGATACATAAGAGATGACAAAATTCGAGAGGAAACATCTAATTAACAAAGATGTAAGTTCAACGTTACCTCTCGTTGGAAGGAAGTGGCAGGAACGCAAGGAATGAGAAAAATGGAATTTGAGATAAAAGTAATTGGAAGAGAGAGAGGATTGTTTCCGAGGGTGTGGGAAAGAAAAGATAGAGAAGGGGGAATTGGGAGGGCTTTGATGATGAGCCCGTCAATTGGCGGTCGATGAAGAGAAGGGCATGAGGAAGAAAGTGAGGGATGAAGGCAAAGGGCGATAAAGTGAAAGACTTAGGAGTGATTCGAGGAAAGAGGAAGTTTACCCGAGACGTCTTCATTTTGAGGGGTTTGTGTATTCTCCTCTTTTTTGAGGAGCCCCTAGATAAGGTTCCTCCGATAAATATTTACCTCGACTTTCCTACCTCTAGAAAATCTTCTTTCGCAGGAGTAATGACGGCGCTGGGGAACTTTGAGCTCCCATTTCTCCGAACCTATTGGTTACATGATGCTAGAAGTAAAATTTGACGACGGAACGTAAGAGCGGTCATATTATTCCTTCCTCCAGACAATTTATCAGTGACATGAACTGGAACATACAGCGCTTATTTTTTCCAATACGAAAAAAAACAATTTTATTAATTTAATCAACTAGCATAGAAATTTTTTAACACCGAATATTCTCTTGGCGAAGCAGAGTTTTCAGCACATTTTTTAAAATGAAAAAGTCCCCCTTGGCTTATAATCGAGTGACCAAATTACATAAATATATAAACTGTATAACTGAATAAATATTCAAAAAGATTTAACGTGCCAATGTCAAAATTAATTTAATTTTATTGGTATCTATTTTTATTTTCAAATTTACCATTAGCTGCTGCATTACCCACCCTAGGCTTACACACGAGTCAATTAGTTTTCTCAGTTTTTTGTGATGAAATTGGGTGCCGTGGCTTATATTCGGGTCGTTTATACTCGACTTTATACGGTATTCACTAAAAAACTAACATTAACGCAACTAGAAATTTAAGAATCGCCATAAAATACTTAAGATATTTTATAGGGAGAGTTATTCTTAATAATAAATAATTTTTACTTATTGGGATAGAACACGCCACTAGGCATCCTTTCATAAAATGTAAATTAAGGAAAATTGAGATATTTTCTCAAAAAATACGGCACAGCTCCAGGCGAATCGTTACACACAATGATAGGAATTTCAAACACGTGCAGAAAGTAGGAATTCATTCCAGGTAAAAAATAATTCGTCTGCGAACGAAATAAAGTCAGTAATCTCGACCTACTTATTTCAGTGTGGCATAAAATAATTTATTACGTTCAGCAATGGAATATCTTGAAGTCTTAAATAAATAGCCACGCAACCATTACGAGAGCTTGAAATATACAAGTAGTTTCTCTATTTTTCGATAAAGCAAACCCAACTAAATTAAGGTCTTGGAATGCCATTCAGTTAATTTCAAATGCTGGTAAATATGTAGGAGGGAGAACATAAAACGGGAAGAATGGAATCCGGGCAAAAATAATTAAAATCCTTAAGCAGTCTTAGCAAACGATACAATTTTCGACAGATTAGCGAGATGTGCTATTAAATTACTTAAAGAACGGGAAATAATTAATGCTTACTTAAAAATTTCGCAGTTTACTAAATAAGATTGGGAAATCGCAATTGTAAGAGAAAAATTAGAATAAACGCGAGAGAAAATTATTTCTCAAGAAAATGTATCTTAAAATTTGCAAATATTTCGAAGAAATGCTTCTTAAAAACAAAGTTTAAAGAGTATGCTATACTATGCGGGCCCGAGCGGAACGTGAGAAAATGTTTGCCAGATGGCACTATAATCAGGTTGGTTGGAGAGAGCTTTAGTTCAATTTCTTTTACAGTTTCCGAAAAAAGTGTTCAATTCCAGTATGAATTGATGTTATTTTTGTCAAATAATATTTTTTTTAAATCTGCATAGCATAATAATACCAAATTCAAACTATCAATGGAACAAGGAATGAACTTCATATCTCTTAAGTAAGAAGAAACAACCTATATTCATTTTTCGTTTGATCATTTATTACCACAAAATTCAGGCCGATACCTTTTACGGTGTTGATCCCCTAGCTAACGAAACAAAATTAACATTTTCTTGAACTTCCGTAATGAGAGGTACAAAAAAGCCTATTCATTTCGAGAAGCACGGCATTTGCACAAGAAAAAAAACCTCATTCCTGATGGTTGGAATAGTACTCCTCGAATTCATGATAACGAAAAGGCTTCATATTAAAACTTCACATAAAAATGAGAGCAAACCTATAAATTGACATATATTTAACTAAAAGTAGTTATTAATGTATTCCTGAAACCATCCCTATTAAGTGAGCGTCATCACCTAATGGTGTCACACTTTGGAGCACCCAAATTTTCAACTTTGCGAAAACTCACGAATGAAAGAGCACTTGGCAAATGCTCTCCAAACATGGGCTACACTCCGAGAAGAGAAAGGGATAAGAAAAAGCAGAGATGGACACGGGAGATAAGGAAGACTCCATTGAAATTCAACCGCGAAATACACATCTTGACAGTAACAGGAGCGAGAAAAGAGGAAGGAGAAAGACGACGTCGACTGGAGCGCCACGTGTCAAGAAAAGGAAGGAAGAGTGGCTCCGGGGGAGGAGAGGGGGGCAGAAGGGGGTAAGAAAAGGGAAATCATGAAGTTGACGTGTGCGTCTCGGAAGGAATAGGAGGAGATCATTAAGGGAAATGCGGAGATGACGGCGGAAAATGCAAGAGGGGAGGATTTTTAAGCCTCGCAGAGAGCACGGGAATTGATATAGGAGCAGAAGTAGCTAATAATATCCTAGAACAGGGGATCTCTAAGTGGTGCGTAAGGTCCCCTAGGGGTCCATCTATACTAAGGGTTGTAAAGTCTTAAAGAAAATTGGCAATATATCAATTGCTACCTAGATTAAGCCGATCGAAAAACCACTAAAATTATGATTTTATTCACCATTTGGCATTTATAAGTAGTATAAACTATTTGAGATAATGAGAATTTATCGGTTATATCTGATATTTTTAGGTAGATCTCATCTGATGTTGGTCAGTTTCAAAAGTACTCAATGAAGTCGAAAGATTAAAACATTGCAATTAGGAAATATATATCTGATAATAAATACCTCGTTAAACTGGGGTAGCTAAATTTTTACCTAAATTGCATTTATAAAGGTTTAAATTTCAAGATCATTTGAAAATAAGGTAACATGAGAAGGATTCTATCCGAATTAATCTTCATAAAAATAGTAATTTTATTAATATTAAGAATTGTTTTCGTTTTGAAAGACCAATTCAATTGAGAATAAAAACCGAGACTACTTCCATCAATGATAAACGCAATATTTACGTAGCAACACGAAACCAAATAAAAGTAACCTTTAATCATGCGAAATCCATGGATCGAGTCATGCCATAAATAAGTTAAGAGGTAATTTCATCGAGATCTTTACAAACGTTGTTACAATTCCATACCGAAGAATATAACGCAAAAGGAAACATTCGACCTGAAAAGAAATCTGGGACGAAAATAGGACTAAATAAGTTCAGCTCTTAATTAATTCGAAACTAGCTACACCCAAAGCGAAAACTTGGGGGAAGAATTCCGGAGTTGAGAAGAGCAAAGCATCTCCGTGAAAGGAAGAGGATATATTTACAGGAAACGTATTTTTACTCCTTTTCTAGAGTACAAAAAATAAAGAACAATGATAATTAACAATCCACCACCGAATTCAGAAGAGCTTGGAAACATAATTACGACAGAATGCAGCAGTGCTGGTTTCCAAAATAGGTTCATTCATTGCAGTACATAAAAATGTACTACTTATCAAGAAAAATTCATTTAAAAAGGTACGCTTAATTATCAACTTTATGAAATTCTTCTTAATACCTATTAAATGATTTCATATGATCGATGGATGGATTTAATCAGTGTGATCTACCGTAAGTCCCAAATTGCACGTGTTGGATATTGATACGATCAGCTTTTTAAAATCTATGTGATTAGCAATAACGATAGCTTCATCTCATAGCTAGATTCTCTTATTTTACAAGATGCGATTGACTTTCACCAAGCTTTCACGCAAATTGGCATTTACCGTTTCATAGCGATGAAATCAATAGCACGCCAAAAGTCTTAATGGTGATGAAATAAATTAACACTATTCCGAAAAACGTTTCCTTAATAAATTTTTACCCTCTCTGAAGTTCAAAGAAATTTGTCGACTCAGTTGATTAGATCGCCTCTTCGTTAACGACACGATAACTCATTGTTTTAACAACCTCATAATCGTGTTTCCGATACCGACACTGTCAACAGATACAAGACATTTAAAACACCGCCATCACCACGGTAATTACAATCGGTCACGCAAGGCACCGCCACGTGTTCGAATTTAGGCGAATATTTTTGCAGGCGAACCGATTCGATGATTCTGACTAATACCACAGCTGGAGCGAAAAATTATGAAGACCACAGAAAATACTATATCTTAAGATACATGTTTTTTGCTGTTATTTTAGCTATTGATTAATTTTATTGTTGATTCGTGAATTGCGATGCGTATTGTATGCGAGGGGAGTTGCTTCTACCAGACTTTCGTCTAACTGCGGTGGAATTTTGTAAATAAAATAAATGAAGCTTCTCGTAATTTGATATACCGTGTCGAATAGATAGAAGAACATATAAATTCGTAGTTAAATATAGTTTGAAAACAGTTGGTTGTATTTGCCTATAATTGTAACTTGCGAGTCCAGCGGTTAACATTTTAGAATTGAGGCATATGCATGCAATGCATAATAAAATAAATATATTGGAGGAACTGAAAAAGGTTTAGTTTTTTACCTTGTTTATTAATTCTTTTTATGATAGATACCGACAATTACTCCACATCTTTCAACTTTATTAAATAGAATTTGAAGAAATAAATAAGCGTAAAGAAGAGTTTAAATAGCCGTATACAACTCGCAGACTGGACACCATAGAGTCTTAGTTACAGATTGATTTGCATCATAAACGACGAGAATTTAAAGAAAACTTTCCTACAGAAACCCGACCTATTACTCTCATTTAAAAGACATATTTAATCAAGAGAGTTTGCATTAGTAAACAAGCCACCACTTTCCCAAATACCCACTTTCCCTCTGATGGAAAAACTCGACATTTCCCAGAAAAAACGTGCCAAGCTACGCACCAAAGTGCCTTGGCAACTGGCGTGTATGAAAAGATACGCGGAAAGCAGCCGGGTCAAGCGGAGTGAATGATTACGCGGAGGGACGGGTGCAAATGAAGAGGCTCGTCGCAGCCAGGCGTAACACAAAAGGGGGAAACTCTTAAATACGCAAAAGATATGCGAAGGGATGGAGAAAAAAGAGGAGGGGTTTTAAGATGATGCGACATCGGGCGTATTCGCAAGGGGAGGGAAGACACGTCTTGAAGATGAAGAGCGAGCGGAAAGAGCGATGGCATCTTCGGGGGGAAAGAGGGGTCGTCGGGGCAATGCAGTCTCGGGAAGGCATTGCTCCAAAGATTTTAATTAAAACATTTCACCGAGGGACCCCTAGTGCCACCCACTTCCATCCCAAAGGTTATTCCGAGTAGTTCTGGCTACACGTCCCCCTGCGAAGCCCGGCTCCTCCCCCAAACACGCCCGCTAACAACCAAAACTCTCCGCGGGTAAAAAAACCACGGCCGACAACCTCGGTAGGGAGTGAAAAAGTGAAATTACGGCTTTTTTTCTTCCGAGATGGCCGTGTTTATAAAAAACTGCCCGTCACGACCTCTCTCTATCCCTATCCTTCGCGAGACAAGATTCCATCAACGGAGTAATCTCCCCGTTGCATGCGGACATTGAAAAGGGAATTTTATGCGCCTTTTTTGTTCCGATTGGTGGCTCGCCAAGGGAACGTGTCTTACTATTTATAGTGTTTCGCTCGTGACAGTCTAATTAGGACGGAAACTTTTCAATGGATGTATTAATAAATGCAGGGGAGTTGTCGGAAACATTGGAGATGAGAAATTCAATTCCGTGGACGTGGACAATCGCTGAGCTTCTTCAACGTGTTCAGCCGAACTTATAGGGTATGAATTCACAATTGGTTAAAAAGGGCAACTTTGAGGCATGCATATACGTCAGTATTTACATTCCAAATATGAATATCCGGGAGGGAAGACCTATCATCTGAATTGAATGGGTGAATCAAACGTATCTCAATTAGTATCTCAGCCATCCGTTTACTTTAGTTTGATGGTAACCCCAAAACAGGTTTTACCTATGGGGTACCTAATTTCATCACAATGTTGAATAATTTTATTTTTATTTTGTTTGTATTCTCTTAAGATGGAATAAATTTACTTATTATTACTTATAGTATCGGTCCGCGCATGAAATATTGGCGTGGAATCGTTTGAGGCAAATATAGCTGAAGGTTCAAATAACTTACTTTTACTACTGTAAAGTATGGGGTCTTTTCAATTCTACAGTATAAATATCCAAAAAACTTTTTCTCTAATGAAGCAATTTGAGGATCTTTAAATTTCGACAAAACATTCTGTGTAGTTTGAAACAGTCAATAACTAAAAAATAAAAAAACACGTTACATGTAGTATTTATTTGAATTTGAGTCATAATTCACAACGAGACAAATTCGGATTTTTTAGCATTTGGTATTTTAAAATTGCAAATTATATCAAAATATTTTTTCGAGGAGCATAGGAAACCCTGCGCCATGGACTACGACCAAAATTTTTTCGGAGCACATCAATTTCGTATTTCACATTAAAAATAGTCGCTTATACAATAACGAGCACAATTTCTTAGACGGCCATCACGTAGAAGTATTAAATAGCAAACTAAAGAGCTCTTCCAAATCGAAACTCCTTCATGATAACGAACATAAGAAACTCATATATTGTAAACTAAATATTACCCAATTTAGTAAAAGAAAGCTACGGGAAATCCCAACAAAATTCAAGGGAAACGTGATTTCCCATGTTAATTATTTAAGGTGGGGAGCAACCTTAATTCAGCCATGGATCACTCTTCAGCAAACCTCTTTGCCAGTTTCTCCTCAGATAGAAGCAGAAAGAAGGAGCGACAGCGGAAAGCGTCATTAAGAAAGGAACCGCGACAATTTGGGCCGTATATCCGCCGTCACTCAAGCACGCATACGCACTCGGAGAGATGGACGAGAAAAACAGCTTCGTAACTTTTACTAAGCCCATCTACGCCTCGCGGAGGAAATAAATTCATGGAAATATGCTAATTCGAAACTCGTTCTCATGCAAAAGAGGGGAGACAGAATTAAACGATAATGACCGCTCCTTAAATTAAGAAAACATTAGTGGGACCGTTTTCATAAAAGGCGCCATAAAAAACTTGGAGGAAGGAAGAAAGATGTACGGAAAAACAAACTATTCTCCGGGCGACAAGGAAAGGTAAGCACAAAAGGGACAGATAAGAGAACGTTTATGGAAAAGGAAGCCAGTTGAGGAGGAAGGACTATCCTTTTGATAAATCCGATGGAAAAGTCAACAGAGCTGTAACTAAGGTGATCAAAAAATAAAAAGAAACAAGATAACTGCGGTGGCAACTTTCCTTTCTCGAAAGAAATAAAACATGCAATAAAACATTCCCATTTCCTTTCTAACAATAAGTTAGAATGGAATTAGTGAAAATATCGGCAAAAACTATTGAGAATAATACCCCGGGAGGCAGAGTCTTTTCAGAATCCACATCATTGCTGCGGTAAAATTAAAGCCGGAGATTGAGGAAAAAATACAACTCGCTCCTCTCATTACGGGGCTCTAGAATTCATTTGGAGCTCGGACTCATCTATCACGATAGAATCGCATCCTCTCATTCCATAATGATGCTCGCCAGATCGATATCACAGATCGCAATTTTGATTGCCTTTCGAACTGATCTAAAGTGGGCAGCTTCTCGTCTTGCTCCACGGAGGCGAACAAGGATATTATTGGAAACAAGACGCCTCTTCGTATCCCATTCCCATCGAGACGAGAAAAAATGTGATCGGGTCGAGAGGTGAAACTAATTTCAATCCGATGCTCTCGATGCACGAGATTAGAAACTGCCATCATCCAATCTTCAAACTCAATTAAGTCTTGACATTTGCTAACGATATCCTGTCGACATTAAAGAACTGCGGCTCTCTGACCGGCACATAAATTAGTGTGAAATATAACGAAACGAAATACATTTACTCCAAAATGGATAAATTCAATCCTTAAAGAAATCTCACACCTAAGTATAGCTTTGTTATTCAGGTTACATATATAAACAAAGTTTGGATCAAATCTAATTATGTTTTGATGTATGGCTAAGGAAACATAATTGGATTTTATTAGTTGTTTAAGGGTAATAGCTTAAAAATAATTGGGATATGAAAGATTTCATAAGTTCATTTCCTATCAGACCTAAGCTCTCTTTAAATAGATAACTCTTCCCCGACAACATCATCACAGTTGATTAACAATGAGCAGTTTCAAAATATTTAAAACAATTTAATTATTTGATCTACGAGAAAACGAACCTTATTGAAAGTAAAACTGATACTGATATGACATCTGTTGTAAATCTACTATCATTCCTTCAAATAAAATTTGTTTTTCTTTTCCAAATAAAAATACATCTTTATCTGCAAGACATTTACTTGATTAACAGCAATGATTCTTCTATCTTGTTCCTAGAATGGAAAATACGTGATATCCTCTCGGAGAAAAAAGAAATGGCTGCTCATTCATGATGTGTATAAGAATCCTGCTCGACTTAATCAGTAATTATAGACGAATTAGGCTAAAAGATCTTCTATTTGGAGGACTCTCGCCTAATTTGTTAAAACCAATTTTTCGAGTATCGCAATAGATAAGAAATTAAAAATATGTAATAACCGGACTATAGCATCAAATCTACGAGCTTCGGGATCCTCTTACTTGAAAATCAACATAACTAAATTTCACAGTAATTTAAATGATTGAAAGCAACGCAAGGCTTAAACCACTACGATAGATGAGTGTTTCGTCGTGTGCCATAATGAATACCTATTGAGGTAAAATAGCGATCCATCGTAATGCAAGCCCTCAAATTATATACTGTGTTACCGTCTGCGACAAAAATATGACGATACAACCGGCAAGGCACTTAAAATCACTTACGACATCCTTCATGAATTTAAGCCGGATGTAAAGAGTCGGTATGGGGAAATTTCATCCCGTTTCGCAAAGCGGCCCTCGCTTGTTTCATGAATTTACCTCGGCATCCTCGCTGCCTTTTTGCCGGAGCGAATTCCAGCGGAGTCAGGGAAAGGGCCAAAAAGGAGTTGGCAGTGTTATTTCGGACCTCCCTCTCGCGACTGCCTCTTCATTAGCATAACCAGCTCGAATTCCGCTGTTTTAATGTGCACGCGTACGGTTTTAGTGAGCTTAATGTCCGCATGCCACCTCCAAAAAAAACGCCGTTTTGTAGAACCCCACGTCCTTTCTGAATTATATTTTTCCGCCGTTTTTTTCGTAGAATTCTTTTATCCCCTTAACATTCCTCCCTCGCCACAAACGTATCAAAGTTCCGATGGAAATCCGAGAGGGGCAAACAGAGACATAACTGTCATTATTTCTATTCTTTACGCCGAATAGCCACTTGACGGGCTGATTCACTTAATATTCTAATCAACCCGAATTTTGAAGAGTGCTCTGAGGAGAAACATGGAAACGAACGAGATGAATCCATCCACTACTTCTTTCTCACTATTTAAATTTTTACATCTTTTTTAAATCCACTTAAATTGGCTCATCAAATGCAGGGCAAACAAAAATGCGTTAATTTGAAATCACTTTTTTCGTTATTAAACCTCTTATACATCGGCAAAATCAAATTAGAAATAATTTTTAGTAGATTAACAAATATACCGGTATAGTAATTTCAAATTGTATTTTTGTCGCCCAAGAAACTGCAGTTATGTAAGTAACGTTACATTATCAAATAATTTGTGACATGGCATTCAAAAAATAAAATAATACCGTGTTCTGATAGATGAAAATATTTTGTCCTCGCGAATTTTCTTCAGATGTCATATTACTGACCCCAAAACATCTTCCTCAATAGTAAAAGATGGATTTCGGTATAGCATACGTGCGAGAATAATTACTAACTAATAACAAAAACAAACTGTCATCAGTTTAAAATACCAAAAAAAAACAAATAAAGATTATGGTTCATTATGAATAGAATCAAGCAGAGTATTTGGGCTTCAGTAAAATGTATTCATTATCAAACGATACAGCTGGATTCAACGAAGTGAAGATTGAAATAGTCGACTATATATAAAGAATGTACAAAGGTACATGAAGTAAGTCCGTTATTTCGTAAAAATATCGTGAAGAAAGGTTACGCTAAAAAGGTAACCACATTAATTTAACGATGTATTCATTGAAATTATAATAATGAATTTCTCTCATTAAGCAAATTAAATGTTTAGACTGGCGATCAGCCGCAACTAACCAAATTGACCAACGGTTTCGACTAATTACTAATTCCATTATCACTCTTAATCATTTAAAAGCGCGTTCCCGTCACAGAGTGTAAGTAGGAGATTCCTTATTCAGAGTTACGGGGAGCACCTGAGATTCCAAATCTAAAATTGAGCATAACGAAGGCAGACAGAGGCCAGTGGAAACTATTCGCGTATGCAAAATAAAAGGGCCAAATCATTTTAAATTACTAGCACTAATACGCAAATTATGCTGAGGAATCCTTGCTCTTGACGTTTATGACTTCTAGTCACACCACCAAAAGGAACGGGACCTCCGTTTCTTTATGGCGAATAATCAAGCGATAATAATCAACTTATTTGGACTAAGTTAACGGCTTCGACCATAAATGGTCGTCCACAGGAAAATCAAAATTATTCTCATTAACATAAATATACCGGATATTCGTTTACTTAGCCTGTTTTGAGAGCTGAGGAATTCATATGTGGTTACGACTCAAATAATAGTGGCGTGACATGTTCTCTTAACACCTCTGCTTAATATAACTTGTAATATTTGTAAGTTAAACAAATTTGACCGGAATTGGCAATTAGTTCCAGATTTCAATTCATTAAAGGACTAGCCAATTCCAAATTAAGGATTAAGGTCGGAAATTTGCTTTTTGATTAGTAATTTTGGCTCGGGGAAATTATTTATCCTCATTACCTAAATTGGCTAATGATGCTGAACCATTGCTTCTCAACGGGCTTTCTCATTTAGCGTATGGTTAAAAATTACCTTCCAAATCGAATGGGTGTAGTATATCCTTATACGTTTTTTGGCACATCCACAATTTACATTAAGCTGACTTTAAAATAGCTTTCACCGCCTTTCAAATCGCCAGCATTTAATGAGGTATGATGAGTCCCAGGCACGCATGCTTGTGGTCGGTTATCATGGCCATGACAGTTAAGATGTTCGAAGTTCGGCTCATTTAATCATGGATTTATAAATACTTAGCTTGCCACGCATGTTTTTTTCTTGTGTTCAATCCGTCGCCAGATGCGATTTTAATTCCAAAAATTTCAATTAATCTTTTCGAAAATGCCGGCATAAAAAATCTGAAGAACACAGGAACCTGAAACGATTGGGAAGTCGGACCTCGTAATAAAATAAAAAATCCTCGAAGAAAACGAGATTTCTTCGTAGAGAATAAAACCATAAAATCGGAGGTTAACAGCAGGAATGCCCAAAAAGAACTCCTACGCAAAGTCGAAGCTTAACGTTGTAATTTCCTTGTTAATCGACTTCGAACTTTCTCTCGAGACTTAATTTCGTCCCGATTTCCCTAAAGAGCTCACGACCGAAAACTTCTCCGAAACTTAAATCCCTTTTAATCCGACCGCAAGAGTCCATTGGAAAACAAATCTGGAGGAAAGGAAAGGCTATATGTTAATGAGTCGAAGAGTCGATCGGAGTGAAATTGGCGACCAACGCCCACGACGACGCGCCTTTTCGGGCCTTCGGTAATCGATCCGAGGAAAAAGGTGCACTTATCTCTTTCATAGTTGGGCGCGCATATCCACTCGAACGGTCCACCGGCGATAAATCAAAGGGGAGAGAGAGATTAGCGCTGCTCTGATAGTTTTCGAGGAAGCACGCGGACGCTGAATGCGGACGTTTAGCGAAGTAGGTGCTGCGATAGAAAGCAATTATAACATATCTACGATGAGACATTAGACACGATCGAGAGAAAACCGAAAATGAAACAACTTAATGTACCAGGAACGAGCGATTTTTCTCCCGAAGATATGTAATAAATCTGTCTTTGAAACTTTAAGATAAAGGGAATAAATAACTCAATGATGCTGTTGTTTAACCCATTTTATCTGGATATATTGTTGATAGAACTCGAATAACAGTACTGAAAAAAGCATCTGTGCAATCATCCTATTTCTTTAATGTAAATGTAAGAACATTGAATAAAACGTAAGTATTAATCAGCTGAATGGAGTACTGAATACTTAAATTAAAGAATTAAGTGTAAGTATTTACCATCTACGTATTATACAAGTACTATTATATAATATTATATAGTAAGTACTATAATCGTTTCTACGTGTGAGTGAAACCATCATCATAAGATAGCAAATGTTATTTATTAGGTAGTATGATACAAACAAATTGCAATTTGAGATAGCTGACAGAATGCTGCATATATGTTCTTAACATGTAAATCTCCAGAAAGACGAATACCTCTCTAATTTTTAAATCAACTGAAAGGGATAAAGGAAGTGATATGAATAATTTATATTGAAGAAATAAAGTGAAACCGAGAGAAAAATATTTGGAGCCGAGAAATCATCATCCGATAAAGCTTCCTATGAAGAAGAATACGGAAATAAAAAATATATCTTCGATCTACAGTAATCTTCCGCAATCAACATACTTTAAAGTACCCATTAACGAAACTAAAAATATTTAGTTCCAATAAGTTAGTTCAAAGTATAGTAAAAAAATATAGAGTACTCTGCACTTCCTCAGTAGGAGTGAAGTCCAATAACCCCAGTTAGGAAAGAATGTGGAAACCCCGCTAATAAGAAGGTCGAATCCCCCGCGGAGAGGATATCCCGTAGACGGACGATTGAATTAATGTCTGGCGAATAAAAAGATTATTTTTTCCTCTCTCTCGGATGCAGGCGCCGGCGTTAATAACGGTCCGTCGCCGAGAGTAATCCCATTGCCTCAGCGGAAGCTGCGACGGGGATAAAGGGTCGATTGTAAACACTCCGATAGTCTCCGCAACGAATATAACTTCCTGTTTATGGGATAACCACATAGATACGAATTAAACTTTAAACGCTAGGTGATAAATTTCAGCCAACTCTGTGGAATCTGTAATTTGTTAAAATTCCGCAAAGGCCTTAGCTCTTAGCTTACGACTGTCACATTTTTGCACGGATGATTCCGGTACCTTAAAAACGGCCCAAACGACTGATAATTGCGGGGATTTTGATGCGTGAATCGACATTTTTGCTCGGGGCCGCGTCATTAATTCCGCAATTAATTATATGGTAGAGAGCCGCGAATTCATCAAATTCACGTAATAACCGCCAATTAAGTAATTAATTTGGCGTCATCGGAGGCGCTCGCTATTGTCGTATATAACGTGTTTTAAATAAATAATAGATGGGCCTATGGAACGAAATTCAAAATTTATTCCTTGCTATTCATTTTTACCTCGCCATAAATACTTTTCTGAAAAATTCCGTCGGTGTATCGATTGAAAAAACCGTATTAATTCGAAGGTTTATCGGCGCCTATTATTAACAGTATTATCTGTGAGGGATGTAAAGGAGCAATTTCTGTTTTGTTTACTTTTTCGAATGGCGTGACTTGATTAACATCGAAAAGTTACGAGAGGAAATTCAAGTCCTATTTTCATAATTGAATCAATTTTATTCGTACATTTATAATTCCCATTCGCCAGCCTTTTGGGAGATCAGTTTAATGCTTTCGTTTGCCTAAAAAATGTCCCAAGTAAAAAGGCCTTTCATTCAATTTATGGTGGAAATCCTCTCATCAATGAAGAACCTACGTCATCAGAGTGCACAAAAGAATTCAATTGTTTAGAAATCTGAACGAGGATACACTGACCATAATTGGTAAGGAATAGAAGGGAACTGAACCTCTCAGGAAGTATATACAAAACAGTGTTTTATACTGCACACTACTGAGAATACCTTTCTTATGACACCTTCCGGTGATACTGTTTCTTCTGGGTTTGTTTCTATCCATAACACTCATTCAATCAAGATCATACCATTTATACTAATAATTCGTCTTTATAGTTGTCTTAGTCAAAGATGACCATTCTTACAACAAACCTATCTTTCTAAGTACATAAAAACCATATCCTAGTCAGGAATCGAACCTGGGACATCAGGGTTGCAAGACCAACACTTATCACAGCCACTATTATCACACCACCGATACCAACAATACTCTTGACTCATTAATGCTATTCATACTAACCACATCTACGTACAAGTAGATTAACCATCTTGGGAATTTATATTTACGTAGATGAGCTGTATTGATGATGCTGAACGAAGCTTATGTTTTCCCCATAGTATTCACGAAGGTACAATATAAATCATAACCGAAAAACAGCATTTACTCTCGTTCTAAGATTATTCCAACAATAAAGTAAAAACAAAGCCCTTGAGACGCAGGCTTTTTAACGCAATTCCTTCGGTCAAGCGTTACTTCTTCCGGCGTTCGATCCAGATATCGCTACAACTCGAAGAATGACCGCAGCGGCGAAATAAAAAAAAACCTAGCGCTATCTCACGACGTAAACCTAATAATCGGAAGGCTAGATAAGAATTAAATAGCCACGAAAGGGCAGTGGAGGAACACGGGAAAGATAAGCGGAAGAGGTAGTGAATCAGAAGGGAGGAGAGAAAAGTGCACGGGGGGAGTGGACAGAGAGGGTCCCGGGGAAGAATGGGTGGCCGTTACCCTGCGGAGGGTAACCTCTAGCCCACAAATCACGCCCTGGGAATCCAATGCTTCCCTTTTCATCTCCCGAACGAGCCCTACCCTCCCCCTTTATACCCATTCGCACCCTCTCCCAATCCAAACTATGCCCCTCCGCCCACCACGAAAATTTCGTTTCCACCCCAACTCCCTGTCACCCTGACTACTAAGTAATTCCCTCCTAAAAGTTTTCCTTTATCCTCATCCCACGCTAGCTACGCCCCTTTGCATTGTCTACGGCCCCTTATAATTTTCCCTCCGACTCCACGCTTTAATATCCTAAATACGCCCTCCACCCCTCGGAATCTCTTGACGTTTCATACTTGATGCGCGTGTCTATACAATAACGGGTATATATTATGTTAGAAACAAATTAAAGGTGGGGGAAGTGCAGCTTATCCTTTCGTAAGGGTATGTTTATGGCTTTTTGTGCTAGGACATACATTCTCGGCTATTATCGTACGAGGAAAAACACTTTATGGAAACATTACGGCAGATAAGTTTTGAAAGGGACAGGGATTTCACTTTGACTGTCGTCAAACTTTGCTTTTCCTCTTCTACACACAGGTGGGCCCCTCTTCACGGTACTGATCATTAAAATAACTCGCTGACGCATAAATTTCAGTAAACCATATTCAAATATATTTCGACTCTCGCGTTAACCACTCGCCGCGGTAAAGTCTGCGATGATGCTACTTCAGCATTAATGAATTAAAATGCTGAATTTTTCATGCAACCGTAACAGCATAGTGTCCATTGAAAACCACGATCTTAACCTGTTAATGGCCTTATGATATTTATAATATTTATAACGATAAGCTGGGTAAAAGTTTTATTACAATATAAATTTAAGAAGATTACCATGACACTAATGATACTTAAATCTACATTTCATTCAACCAATTAGCTCCGCGGGAAAAATCGACTCTGGAAAAACTATGACAGGATGAAATGATGTTCAAGAACAAGACAATTTCCATATGACCTAGCTTATAAGTAAATTCACGCTAAATTCTTTTGTATGAGATATTTTTCTTCGGCCATTATTCTCAACTATAAGAACCTTTTAAATTCGTAAAATCCACCTTCTCAATGATTCTCATTCTTAATTCATTAGAGAGCTTATTTTTATATGAAATGGAGAATACGGGAAAGCCAGAGGTTGCTTTGCTTGGCAGGTGAGACTTGGCAAAGATTTCCGATCTTTGTTAGTGCATTTACGAACGTGCTTGCTTTAAAATTTAGAGGATTAAAATTCCAGCGTTATTACCTGAGACTGGAGAAATTCCAAAGAAAGCATAGGTTCCTGAATTATCGCATGCCCCAGAAATAAATACGTCCACAAATGAATTTATGCACTACTTTATTTTCATCATTTGGCATATTTTCCCATTTTCGCTATTTTTAAGGGAATTTTTAACTACAATTTATATATTTGGTTGACATTAACAATTTCAACTTCTTCCTCTATACCACCTTACCTTTCTTGAAATGTCTAATATCTTATTGATTTTTCAACGCCCCCATAACCTTGCAGTAAAGTGGGAGACCTAGGTTTCCAGAACTAGTCATATCTTTCAGTTCTGTTTATGCTTGAATTACAAGGCTCACATCTCCCCGTGCTAAGTGAAAACTCTTTCCTTCATCCTTTTTACAGTATATCTATTGTAATATATCTTTATATTGGATTTTCCCCCATATTCTTAAATCCTCCTCAATTAAGTTTATTAAATTTAATTCATCCCTTTTTCTGTTTTTATTTCACAGAGGACTGTTGCATGTTGTACTATATAAATCAATGGGTAATTGCTTTAAAGATAGCATGTTTCATCACATTTTCTTCTCCCGGATATCCGACCGAAAAATTCACTTCAAAAAATTTCCCATATGCATGTGCGTATTATCTTCATAATTGAACATCTTTATTTATTTATTTTCATATACCCCACAAACATCCATTTTCAGGACTTTTACAGTGGTAAGTAAAAACAACAACAATCACACAAGACCGATCCCTAATCAGAACAATCCGACTAGCCGGGATTCGAACCCGGGAACGTGGGGTTCCGGGTTCGAAATGTTCCCGGTATGAATACACGCGCCCATATTTAAAAAAACTTCCAATATCCGCGTCCAAATTATTCCTTGTCCTACGCAGTTCACGGTTCACCTCTTGAGCTTTGTCTTCGGATGCGTAATCGCCTTTTGGCGGAGGGGAAAAGAGTGCGTTCATTTCTGCGCTCCTTTGAAAATCTCTTCGGATCGTTCTTCATTACGCTTTCATCAGTCTCGAGGGGCACGGTTCCGTGATTTCATCAGTCACAATATTTTCGCCACTCCTTTTATTCCCCTATCCCATCCCTCCCTTCCTCTCGGGGAAACTGTAATTATTTGTCTGAACTTTGCGACTCAGGAATGCGTCTCTCTGGATGGATGCCCTTCCGTCCCCGGTCGCGCCATTTGCTACGGATATCAGAAAGCCATTCTCCTTGGTATTAAAAATATGAGATAATGCCCATGTCACCCGGGGGAGGGACCCTCGTAGCTACGTCGTGCTCTTTGGGGCGTGCGTTTCCTCAAGAGGAGGATACGTAAGCAGAAAGGCATACACGCTAAGTCAGGCGAATCAATTGGGTGGAGGTAATTTGTTGGGATTAAAGATTTTGCTTCCTGGTCGACGAAATGGATAAAACTGTTGGGAGATGAATTAAATTTTCCACCAAACCGATTACGAGTAGTTAATACTTACTGCTTTCTGGAAGGATAACAGTAGAAGGAAAGTTCTCAACTTACCTGCAAAGAAAGAAAAATCATATTAGCTAGGTGGCAATTAGTTAATGTAGATTCTTTGATATATTTTCTAGTTTACGATACATTCTGATATATGTATAGTAAATATACTGTGGGGTAGTAAATACACATATTTACGTACTACCCCATCATGTTCTCATTTCTGTAATCATTATTTTTGGAGATGTACATGCATATTTACCGTGTGAACAGATATCTAAGTGATTTCACATATAGATTAGTTTGTATGAGACAAGTTAAAAAAACTGAATCACAGAAATATGTTAGGGAATACAAAAAAATTAAAAATAATCAAATAATCCTACAGTATAAGTGATGAAAATTAATCAGATTCTACAAACCAGAAGGTTAGTCTGGAGGTTCTATTCTTAAGTTACTTATTTTTCATAGGCCTAATTAGGCATAATACATATTTACAACATAATATTATTCACTCAATACAATCATTTCTTACTTTCCACTTTTGTTTAGGAAATGATTCGATTTGTTTATTGAGTTTGGTTTTATTATGTACTTCTGTAATATTTAAATTTCCTGTGTATCATTTCTCAAAAACACACGTGGGTCCTATATAATTTTTAATTAAAAAACTAAATTGCCGTGAAATACTGAGAGCTAAGAACATTTATATATCCCCAAATAATTAATTAACATTAATGGTTGAAAGCACACTTTTCATGGATGTTTTATACATATTTCTTTCACAGATAATATCTCGATCACCACCAACACTTCCTTAATTATTTTATTCAAATTTTAAATTGGATCCACAGACTCTTTGTCCCCAACAATTCATTATTGACCACACTTATTTTTCCCCTTTTACTTTTTAAATTTATTTATCGGTTTCTCTTTCAGTTTGGCTGATACATCAAAGCTTAATTATCGAGCCAATTAAGGGCGCATGAAAATTTGCTCCCGTCTCATCGTTAATTATTCAAAGATAAACTCACCACCTACATTTAAACCAAAAATAAACATCAAACGACGGTAAATTGGCGCCGCCGCGGAATGAGGCCCAAAAAGAGCTCAAATTCCCACACAAAAAGTTCCCATTCCTAGAGCGTGGAGACTCCCAGAAAGCGAAGAGGGTTGAAATCCTCGAAATCGGCCCAACTTACACCAATACAAACGTCTCTGACGTACGTCACTGGAAAGTTAAACCGATCAAACGGGCACTCGGAGGGTAATTCTCCTTGCTCGATGAGAATTATGTGTCCAGGAACCTCGACTCATCCTCTTACCGGCTTGACCCCAATTTCTTACTGCCCCCTTTCAACTCATCGTAAATACTTTCTCATCCTTTTCCCTTGATAAAAAAACTACGTCCGCCATTCCCTCCGCCTCCCCAAACATCTTTGGGAGCGCTATTCCGACTTAAAACATCCCGATCCCGACCATTTCCCTTTATTCCATCTCCTAATGTTGCTGTTTCCCATCATTCAAATATTTATACGCTTCCTTTCCGACTGTCTGAGCGACTCTTTATCATTTCCACACTCAGGGTCGATCTTTCTTCTGAGCTTAACCTCAAAGCTTTCACTGCTCCACTCTTTCTTATCCCTCGATGTTGTAGTACAAACGACAGTTTACTAAATACGTCTTGGACGTCAGATTCCCTAACAAATAGGAAAACACGTCAGCGGAAATCTTCTGAATATAATCATCCACACTAAGGGGAATTGATAGTGTTGGGTAAAAACAGGTTTGAAAATCACATCTAATTTCTCCTAATTCAACAAATCCAAAGATTTTACAATAATAACTCGCAAATATTTTCAGCTCCCAAATATCACATCATAAAACGCACACTTTAATTATGTAAATAAAGTCAATCCGGAGTTCATAAAATATTGCACACTGATACGAAGTTAAGGCAAATTTTAAATTGATTATAAACAGTGGAACTTGAAGAACAATTAATATGTAAGCAATATATAATATAATATAATAATAAATTATTATTAAACTTATTAAATTATTATTCCACCATTTTTCATAGACTCTCAATAAGACTAGAGAATTTCAACATACTTGATAATAAATAATTTCCTCACAACAGTCCATAAATATAAAAATCATTAATATTGGACAATGATTTAATATAATCACTATTCTAACTTTATCTTTCTTTCTTTCCTTCACTAGGGTATTTTAACTATAAGAAAATTCTTTCTTCTACGCAGAATTAACGTATACTTAAAATTTGTGTTCTAGTAATTGATAGAACAAGAACAAAAATTTCCATGCCATTTATGAAGTTCTTTTACACCAATTTTCAAATAAATCATTTCAGTGTGAAATGATCGCTACCATTTTATTTGTTAATTTAACTTCTAACACGTTTTATAAACAGAGATTTCCTGAAAATCCAAAAATGCAAGCGATATCTACGGTAATTTTTAAATAGCTTCAGAATGAGTATTGATAGTTGATCTTAGACATGGGTATTGAAGCTATGCTTTTTTACATCTCCTTTCATGATTCATCGACGAAGAGAATCTTCCCAACTAGGAACCAACCCGTGTCCATATATTTCTTGCACGTCCAGCATCCTCCCTCACTGCACCGCCTCCCTCTCAGCACATCTCTTTTCTCACATTTTTCTTTCATTCCATCCCGTTCCTTTCACGAACCTACTCTTCAGCTCCTTTTCAATTCCAGCATCTTGCCCTTTTTCGACCCAATACCCTTTCTCATCTTCTCCAAATCATCTATAGTCTTTCTTCGGAGAGAAACCTCGCTGCCCCTCGTGATATTTACTGCCCTTCCCGTACCCCTGTCCATCCCTTATCCCTCTTTGCATCCCTTTTTTCTCATTTCCATCCCTTTCGCGACCCTCTCATAATTCTCAGACCCTAACCCTACTTCCCATACATCTCCAAAAAGTGGAGAAGAACTCGCATATAACTCCTCCTTCGCGGGCTCTATCTGCTGGACCATTTCGCCACCGCGTGCCCTACACCTTGAGGGGGAGAATCTTTTTCTAACCCTTACCACCCGCCGACCCATCCTCGCAACGTCTATATCTCTTCCCCATGTAATGGCCACCACTCTATGCCTTGTTCTTCCTTCGAGTGCCCTTTTTAAGGGACCGAACCATTGAATAATTGAAACGTTTGGTTTCCTCTCTTGCTGAGATGCTCTCATCGCCAGCTCTCAAAAACGGAGAGGTTTAATTTATCTTATGGGTTATGGTTTCTTAAAATAACTCGTGGAAAATGCTCGGAATCGTTAACCAATGTAAGAGAGAGCGTTCCACCTTGGAACTCTTCGCGAACTCTTTACTTTAAGAAATGGGGATTGCGTAGGATGATACTTCGCAGTCGGAGGTTTATTCGTCTGCCAACGTTCAGACAACTGGGGCAAAAACGCCGGGCGAATTCCGTACGTGGGATTGGGAACACGCCTTTTATTTAAAAACAGAGGAGAAAGATACATGAGTTCATGCGAGGTACCCGCATCCAATGGAAAGGAATGGAGGATAAATAACCTCTACCCGGCAGGCATATGCATAACGAAAGTTCTTCCTCGACTCTTCCTAATTTCTTTAGGCCGCTGTTTTATTTAGCTTCAGCAGGGATATACAGAACCGGAAGCAGGGAAATATCTTTTTAACCAAAAAAGAAATTACTCGACATTGGAACTCAAAACTAGGTCGGCAAGAAGGGAAGAACGTCAAAGATACTCCACCGAAAATAGGAAATAGATATCCTTAGAAAATTGCGACCCCTCCATTAAGTAAAAAATATCTTAAATTATATAATCAGTTAATTATCACGTAATCAAAATTTTTCTAAACCCAAATCCGAGTATCTACAAATTACATAAGGCTAATATTCCGCTAATGTGAGGAGCAAACGTCTGTTCCTCATCGCATGGCCTCAATTTCGAACCTCGATCCTTTCCCGAAGAGCCGGACTCGCTAATCGACTTCCTTACCCATGAGATTAATTTGGACATTGACGTCATATCTGCGATCCGAGGCTCAGATCTGCCATTAACGCCACTTCCACGAATCGATCTCTAAATAAATAAGGTTTACTGTAATCAAGCTTTAAGATCCCGGTATTCACATTTATAAAATGACGAACATGAAAATGCAAGGTTGATTCTCCGATGGAAATTAAGTTATGCGAGACATTTTCTCTTTATAGCAACTTCA
This sequence comes from Sympetrum striolatum, assembly GCA_947579665.1. NCBI lineage: Eukaryota > Metazoa > Arthropoda > Insecta > Odonata > Libellulidae > Sympetrum > Sympetrum striolatum. The sequence continues at coordinate 41,905,267 of OX388346.1, forward strand.
ACCGAAGATGCTGTTTTGGTGCATGAATCCAGCGCTGAGTAAAGGGCGTCTATTACTCAAAGGCTCGACTAGATTAAATTTCCTTCATTACGACTGGAATATTACACGGAATAAAAATAGGTCAGCAAAATACTACGGAGTAAACGAAAAATGACCTATCCTACCGTATTAGTTCCAGATAAGACATTCCCCATTTCCAAATTAACAAAGCTGTAATTAACATTCCTCTTTTGTCTGCACATTACAAATTACGTAAAAACCTCCTCCTGCCTGGTTTTCAAAGCAATGTATTTAGGTAACATATTATTGGTCACATGTTGCAATGGTCAATAATATGGAGCGGTATTTGCTTCTACGGATAGTAATATGTAAGAAGAGTAAAACTACAGCTTTTCATAAACTTTCTTAATAATGTAGTTAAGTATCAATAATGGGTAACAACCAATATAAATAAATTTTCCAAAGAGAACAAAAACCTTGGAAAAAACTGATACCTACTGTGAAGAATTTCAAGATTACAATATTAATAGGCATTCCAAAGGTGATCTCAAACAAGCAAAGACACATTCTGAAGAAACTGAGGAATGGAAATCTAGGTTATATCTTTTCAGGCTGCCAATTATACAACAATACAGAGTGAAAGAACAAATTAATCGCCTAGGCAATCCTCCTTTGTGCTACGCTTTTCTTGCAGGTAGCGCTACGATGTTTCGCGAACAAAACATTTGGGGATACGTTGAACGAGCAGACGCCATTGTTTCCAATACTATTCCCTCGAATAGCGCTACGCATCGCCCAAAGAGAACGCACGGCTCCAGACGTTTCATCAAGTTTAAAAGGGGAAAAAATAAAACGAGGATGCTTTTAGCATTCCTTGCGCACGACATGAGATCTCGCCAATAAAAAACGCGCGAGACTATCTGAGGTGATTAGAAAAAAGAACATCGGACAGTAATGGAAGGGGAAAACAAAAGGGGGCAAAGAATACAATGGATTTTTGGAGAGAAAGGTGGGACGAATGGGGGATGAGGTAAAGGGGTATGAGGGCTTACAGGAGATGTAAGGGCGACCAAGAATGTTCGAATGACGCCATCACTCTTTAAGTAAGATAGTCTTACCAAGAGAGAGTATTTCTCTGCTAATGAGAGGAGTGTAAATTAATGTGCTGAAAGCTGTAAACAGAATTACGGACAATGATAGCAACAGGATCGATTTTTACCCTACACCGAGTACTGACTGGATTAATAGGAAATAGAATGAATCGAAGAAACTCATCAATTTTTAATCGAGTTAAACTCATCTTCATGAATTATATTATGGCTAGGACTTATTTCGTAGAATTCTTTTGTTTCTATGATGATAACATCTGTAAATATAAAATTTTTTCCAAAACTGCCGCACCTACTAATTAAGGAGATTCAATTTTCATGCGACATGACTCATAATTCCTTTGAAACATTCTTCATTGAGTTACGTAAGCCCATGTTAGTAAGCAAAGGCATATCGAAATGTAGTCACGCTGCATGACTATGCAAATACGTATATGATAAATTCTAGACCCAACCCGGATCCAATGGACTTTTCTTTCATAATAAATAGATCCATGCAATTGATTATAATAAATAGATTTATATATTAATGATTAGTTATAATAAATATATTTATAAAATTAATTAATAGATACCATTCTTGAAAGCGATGGTGGAAATTACTCCGATTTAACTCATATGAATTCTGACCACATATGTATGGTACTTTTATAATATTTTAAATTTAAATGACTAGCATTACTATTAGTCTTTGGGGGTCAGAAATAACATTAATATAAATTTTGATGAGAATTATTGTTGACAAAATTTAGAGATCAGGAGGTTAAGTCTGATACAGAATAGAAACATTTTTAAATCTCTTTCTAAGATAAGAAAGGCTTTTACAGTGAAACAGAAATATACATAGACAAAAATAACGTAACGTAAGACTCATTCGCACCGAAATTTAGTACCGGAATAAGTCAAAACAATAAATTGCATGAAAATATACTGAGGGTTTACGCACTCTGACTGAAAAAAAAATAAACACTCAGACCTAAACGTAAATAAATGGGGTTCGATCCAATCTAAAAAAAAAGCGCCGCGTCCGAACCGCTATTGGAAATATCGATTGAGATTTGGGATTCGAGAGCTGCGAAAGAATCATCATCGCTCCGAAAAACTGAAAACTCCGCAGTAACCATGGAGACGAGACGTCGTGCGATTGTCTAAAGCGCGGGCCCCCCTCTTTATATTTCCAACAGACATTTATAAAACCCGAATTTATCCTCTGCGGAAAAAATGAACCTCCCGAGTCGAAATCTCAGTATCGGATACCAGTATCTTTTCAATCCATCGGACTCGGAGAAAAGCCGGAATGCCCGGCAAAGGGGATATCGATCCATCGATTGCAGGACGCTTTCGAAAATGTACTCAATGCGAAGTCCTTTTTAATCGGCAAAATGGACGGAGCGCGGTGCTCGAGATTTTTTCCTCTGTTTACGGGAAAATGTCGGCGTCCGTCTGAGGGATTTCTTCTGCATTGAAGTTGACTCTGAGCGCTAAATTTGATCAAAAGATCCGCCGCTATTGATTGACCCCTTTCGAAGGTGGATCTCCGTACCCTGAGTTTCAGACAACGGATCAGAGGGACACGTTTGCGCTTGGAGTTCTCGACGATGGAGTGGACGCTTGGTGGACGTTATGTGATAGCGTCGCTTTTCAAAAATTCAAATTAAACCGTAGGAAATCTTGGATAATTTCATAGAGTGGTCAGTTCGAAAAAGATCGTATTCTCAAGTCTAAGAGAGCATATTTATTCTTCGTAAATCAACAGTGGAGCTCAATTTCAAGAATCCCCATTTTATATTTATTTTATCACAATGGTCTTGTACGAGTGAATACATTCAACGAGAAAAATGTTAAAAATATTTTTTTATTTCTTCAATTGTCGTGTAAAAATCCGAGGGATACCTTTATCAATTGGTCATTTCCATCTTTTACTTTTGAAAATTTCAAAATAAATATATTTAAACACCTGAAAATGGAGAAGTGTAATAAATGAACTCAATCCATCGCCTCAGCCAAGAAACTTTAATCAAAAGCAAAAACCAATCAACGAAATTATTTTCTTTCAACTTGACCTCCTCTCAATCCACTGTCGTAATGTTTAAGCTTTGATATCAAAGGCTAAATTGAATCATTGAGAATTTTAATTACGATGATTAACTGAATGTCTTCAATCTCCAATAGTTAAGTAGGATAGCACTAACACCATTAGGATTAACCTGATTAAAAAAGAAAATTCTTATGAGTGAAAAAGAGAGAAGGTATACGAAAATATCAGAAGCGAAAGCATTCTTATCCTAAATATTATCGATCACGTTAACTTCATACATCTTACAACTGAGATAAAGAACAAGAGGAAAATAACTCCGAGTAGCACCTTGCACCTCCACCGAAAAATACCGATACCATATTTTTTTACTATAAGCGGAAAAAGTGAAAGACCCCTGCGCACAAATCGCATACTACAGCGCAAAAAAACGAGCCAATAACCATTCAGGGATCGAGACAAAAGATTAATCATTTCCGAGCGCTGAAAACATTTTTTCCTCTCCAAGACCGCGACGGTAGAGCGTCTGAATATGGGCACCGAGGCAAGTACGCAACTCTTCCCACAATACCTTTATCCCTCCCCAGTTAATTTGGCGGGGAAAAACTTTTCCAAAACCGAATTGAACGCGATACGAGGGAAAAATCGCGCTGCGTACTACTTTACCTTCCGATTTGCCAATAACGATCCCAATTGTCTTCTCCCAAATCTCCGATAGAAAACGAACAAAAAACTCACCTCAGCCGGCGAAACGGTTTAGAATGAGGGGAGAGAGACTGCAATATCTCGACAATAGGCCTAGAGGACTGCGAAAGAGGATGAAAAAATCCGTATTGTTCGAGATGGAAAAAAAACCTTCCTCGTTGCAGTCTGCAATCAAACTCGGGATTGGGAAAACAAAAAGGAAGCCGTGGGCAATGATCAATTCCTGCAGCTCCAGCTTCCTCTTTGCCGCCCCTTCCAAATGGTCTCTTGACTGCGCGCACTTTAAGTCTTAATAGCGGATCTCTTTGGGGAACCGGATTGATTGAAAGGAGGGAGAGAGTGATTGAGAAAATATCGAGAGAAATTGAGGGATAATAAGAAAGACCGATTGGAGTTCGGATTGAAAAAAAAACGGATCTTGCTCGAGTACTGAAGGGCTCTCCGCGTAGAAAATGAATCGGCAAAATATAGTGGGAATGATATTCGAAGTACGAGATTAATTCTGCCTCATATTTTATTCTTCATACAATACGAAGTCATGTAATAGTAAAATTCGCTATGATCGCCATATTCAATGATTGCATTTTCAGTAATCATATCCACAATATTTCTTATTTGATATCTATACGTTTTGCATTTCAAATATCTGCATTCCATATTTGTATTTTAGTATTTGTATGTTTAAGGTTTGTAATTTTAGTATTTGTATGGGTTAAATGAAAGATGAAATTGATAAGTCTCAATTTAGCCTGATTTAATTTCCTTCATCTAACTATCAATCAATAGGTAATAATAATAATACCTCTTTATTCGGGCGAGATTGAGACTCTATGCCTGCTCTTCCATCTAAATCATAACATGTAAAACTTAATAATAATAAAATATGTAAAAAATTTAATTACTTAGCGTTTTAATAAATTTCACTGCGAAATTATTATTTGCAATTTCATAACATACGTAACTGCATTGATGACAAAAATTGGTCTATATTTTTATTAATTGTACAATTGAAAATAGCGTAAAATAAGGAAAACTGAAAGTTATAAAATGTAGGGTATTCGGTCAACATTCCGGAAAATGTGGAATGATCTTTGATCTACAAAGAAGTGGAATGTATTCATCTTTTCTTTTGACCGATAAAAACATCAACGTAAACGAAAGAAAAACAGGGCATCGCCAACATTACCCCCTTGAAGACGAAATGGATTTCACTAAACCGATACCAAAATTCTACATCCCTACAACTCCTCACAAACACTATCAAAGCTCAAAAAAGTGGAAATAATTCTTACCGTGCGTGGGCGTTTTCTATACTACCACACTGGTTATGAAATCAACCAACTGAGACAGAAAATGCATTCATTCAAGCACGATACAGAAATCCTCATCCGAAAAACAAAAATAAATATTCGTCGAAATTCCGACGATCCAAGCCTGAATAACGCAGCTGCTTTCTAACAGTTTTAAAATGCCCGCAAATATACAACGGAACAAAAGAGAGAGAACAAAATAGTCAGAAAGGAGTCATCGAGAATCAAATGAAGCGAAATGGGCGAGAAAAGAGGGCTTGAGGTGTACGCGAGGGAAGTTGAACGGAGAAATAAAAGGAGGTAAGATCGGAAAGTGAAAGTGAATGCTCGAAAGGGGTACGAAAACCTTCGCGGAGGTTCGAATCGTTCTCAATTCAAAGCGAAGGATTCTCATGGGACCACTTCGGAATCAAGCAGATCGTGGTGAATCAAAATCCCTTTCGAAGAAGTTCGCAATTACAGCGCATCCTAGCGGAGGATTTCTAGAGGGTGACTCGTTCGTCACCGAAATGTGCAACCCTTTCCCTCCGAGGTTTAGCGAATAAGCCGCGCCTGATCGCATCCCAAAGGACGCGTCGGACGACGTCCACTTGGGACCTTTTGTTCCTCCCCAACCGATAACGATTCGTTCGGCCCCCGATCGGAGGCCCCTTGTGAAGAGCGATGCAGATGACGCCCGGAATGACTCCATTGAATCACGGCTATTCCTTTATGGCGTCAGAAGGAACAAGTATAGAAAAATTAGATGATATAAATTCTGCAATGACGAAGAGTATTGGTCTCCGAACCAGAAGACACGTGCCTTGGAGGTTACCCTTGAAAGAGATACGCAGAGATATGAGATATGCATCATTATTCCTAACGTCCATATCCTAACTTATCCTTATTTCTTTTTCATTCACATTCCTGAAGCCGCGTATATTACTGACTCTCTTTCAGTTAGGAATCACATCTAATGATATTCCTTGATTTCGGATTTGGTGGTACGTGTATACATCCGTTCAGAAACTACTAGTATCAAAATTCACAGGAGAGGATGGTTCGCAAGGACCAGTAGCAAATTAAAATCAAACCATAATATGTGTAAAGTAGATAAATGGGATAATATAGTTTTTGTGCTATAGAGGAAAAGTTTCACGACCACTATCGAAGAAAACAAGAATTTTCTTCCCTACAAAATAAGAAGGAAACGATATGGATTATATATATCTAAAAGAAACAAAATTCCACAATATTTATTAAACATCTACATCATGCGTAGGTTGCAGTGGGACCACCCATTCAATAGAATTTCATACATGCCAACTCAATCATCTTAAAGTGAAAACTTTCATAAAGCATGAAATTTAGCAATTATTCAAATCTTTTCTAATATATCTTACAAAATCATGAGTAGATTGTTAAGAGTTACTTAGTTACCTAACAATAATTATTATGCTGCAAACTAATAGCTAGCTACAAAAATTAAACACAGTAGTGTAAATTAAGGTTCGCTGCTTCCATTAAAAAATCCAAGAGCATATTACAGCAAGCAACCGTATTAAGGCCATTACTTATTAAACTCGATTTACATAAATGGACGCTGACTAAACAAGCGCGCTGGAGCGAATTAAGCCATTCCGTGAACTGCAATTAAACTAAACCAACATGGGAGGGCACATCTTAAAGATAATGACGAAATTAGCGGAGAGCAAAAAACCGTTACTGGTAACTTATCGATAAGAACCTTATAAGGTCAAGAGGAAGAATGTGAATTTGAACAGGCGCGCTGTTTTACACGCCCTGAAATGCGGTAACCAGCAATTAGCCAACGAGTTCCGTATAGTTTAAAAACACGTCCCATCCATCATTCCGGTCTCACATGATCAGGCAGAGAGCCTGAGAAAACCAACTTCATTTTCGGTGAACCGCGAAGCGAGCTCGCAACGCCCCCATCTCGTTTACGGATCCGCACCGATAAATTTCAGATGAAAAAGGCGGTCCCAACGCCCGATTTTGCATTAGGAAAAAAGAACCTCTGGCTGGAAAAGGGACTTATTTAATTATCACCTCCGCGGGATAACCTTTCCAGAAATTCCGCGGAAATTTTAATGGGAAAGCGGAGAGATAAGGTTGGCGGGAAAATGGACTCCAGATGAACAGATAACGGGGGTTCATCCGAAGAATTAATCGTCGCGAAATTGCTGGTGAGGAGTAATTTTTCTTAATCCGCCCTCTTTTTGTTTCAATTCGCTGAAAGGATAAAGGGAAACAAACAAGCGTTCTTTCCTGGGTATGAGCACTGAGGTAAGCGAAAATTATGGTTGCTGATATTACATAGTTGACAGGATCTGCTTATCGATGTCTTATTTGATTTATTGAACCTGAACTCGGGTGATTGCAAAGTTACTGATACCAAACTTCATATTTTGCAGAAAAATGTTCATTTTAATTTCAATGGAGATTTACTGAGAACGCACACCAGCAACAGCGTTTGAGTATGACTAACCTATGAGATTCTTCAAAATTCTTTCTTATTTGATCGTTAGTTTTTCGAATTAAATTTTCAGCTTACTCTAGTATATATTTGCGTGTCAATTAAAAAAAACTGTTTCCTTAATTAAGTAAGCCATAGAAATTGGGGCGAAACATCTTCAATGAGCCATAATATATCTTCACCGTATCACTAAAATTAAAACCAAGGGTCCAGAGATAACATCATTCCTTTCTTCCTGCATGGAAGACTTACGTGTTAGTTCAAACTTCGCGGGAAAATAAACCTAATTTTTAACATTTATTTAAACAAAAATTGAAGGTTTAGTTAATGCCATGATTGGAAAAAATCAATAATTTCATTAAACCACTTTTATTAGGCGAAGAAATGTCTCTGAATGTAAATCTCGTACGTAATACGTATTATGAAGAATGTCCTATTCTTCCACACTATGCATCATACCTAGTGACTACACAAAGGACACCGGTTGTAATGCATTGAATTAGTTAAATAGCGCAATGGTAAGCACTAAACATTCGGAATAAAGCGTTTAAGAGATTTTTAAACGAGAACCTTAAAACATACCCGCTGCAAGAGGGAATAATCGGACGCGGAAAGGGGGTCAAAAGTATATTAGAGAACGGACCTCATTAAATCATCGAGATTCTTACGTCATATCCTCTTCAATGTTTTGACAGGCCTCTCACCATCGAGAAGAACTTGTACCAGAGTGCATGTGAGCTGCGTACGTAATAAACACCTTTTCCCGTTAAAAACGCAGTACAGATTGAAAGAGAGAGATCCAAGTTCATCGCACGAACACCAAACAAATCAAAACAACAAATAAACAACGTGACACGCACAAGGTACCTCACGGCTTATCCGACGCAAATTCCTCGCGCAGAAATCACGAACGCGGATTTCCGAAGACTTAATAACAGAAGACGACCATCCTCTTAAATGGGGAGTGGGGTAGAGAAAAATCCAAAAATTTATTTAGGCGTGTAAGCAATCAAGTGAACAAGAAAGATTACACGAGGCATCCCGTTCGTTCCCACGTACGCCCGGCTCCAAAACGATTACATCCTCGAAGAGGACGGTGGTGTGAGAAGCTGGATGCGTGGGAGAGAGAGGGGAGAGGACAAAAATTGGTGGAAGAGAATCTGGGACGCGGGGGAGGGATAATTCGATAGGATAAAGAGCGGGAGGAAGTGTGGAGGAGGATGAGGGGCCATAGATTGGACTAGGGGAGATAAGGGAGTAGCGCAGATATGGGATTTGGAAACGGGAGGACGGGATTGGGGACGTCCGGGAGGGGAGGAAAGAGTTACTCGATCGCGGAAGGGGTTATTAAACTCACGCAACGAAAAAATCAGGGTGGAGAAGGCTGTCTAACAAGACTTCGATTATCTACGGTGTAGTACACAATCTCTTAATCTTATCTACGACACCGTCTGATTTGCTGGACAGCGAAAGATCAAGCATTGGATGAATGAATCCATCGTTGAGGCGGAAGTAATTAATTCTAATTGTTTACTGACATTGAAATAGAAAACAAAATGTTCCAATAGGTAGAGTCCAGTACTTCATCCGTGAAAGCGGTTCGATTCCAGGTGGGGACCATGACGCTGAACGACCATCGAAAAAGACAGCGGAGGTACCGTAATTAATAGGTAGCTAATTCATTTAGGCCTAGAGAAGCTAATTATAACAGAACCGTATTGACCACGTATCACTGTAAGAACAGTTTATTTAGACTCTGTCACCCATGTGTCATGGGAATTTTCACTCTAAAAAAGAGGGATAATTCATTGAGAAATTACTCGAAGTTGTGAGACGGTGTCAAACCTAAGATTGAATCCTGAATTTGGCTTGACGAACAACTTATTATAACTGTATCACCGTGTGATAGTTATGAGATGAGCAAAACTTAATGAAAATAGCAATTAAAACTAATGTAAACATGAGAAATGTCATCTATATGAAACGCTTCATTCATATATGGGATACATATTCATGACCGGCTTGTAATTAAGTCTGAAAAAGTAAAAAAATATCGAAGATACCAATGATCATTAGTAGCATTTTAAATACAACGATTCAGAAAAAATCGGCTTTATAAATACAAATCGAAGAGGAAATAAAGATACAGACATGCTTGCGTAACCGGTGGTAAATAATATTTTATGAGGAAGAGTCTTATCCAATTACCTTGACGTTAGGAGTCAGCGGGAAGCAATAAAATCCTGATTCAATGGTTTCATTTTCTGTTTTAGCAGTATTACTCTGTTTTTGATGTAAAGATCCACGATTTAAATTTTACGTAACGATTATGAGAGATTAACAAATAAGTTTCCGAGTAATCACAGATTTAGGTTGAGTACCAATAATTCTCAGGAAAGTCTGCGAAATCCTTTTTAATATCCACAGTGAAAGGGGGAAAACTGGAAACATCACAAAGGGAAGAGTAATAGAGAAGTAATGGGAGTTTATTGGAAAAGGGAGAGGGAAAGAGGGAGAAGGAGAGAGAGAGGTTCGTACAAAAAGATAGACACAAAAGAGGAGCACCAGAGAAAAACGAAGGCAGAGAGTTTTTCGGGGGTCTGATGAATTGGTTTACAACCGGAGAGTTGGTACCGCCGAGCGAAACGACGAAGATGGAAAGTTGGTTAATTTAGGAGGATGACTAGGAGTCAGATACACACGGGCTTTTCATTTACGAAATTAAAATCTGAGAGCTCAGCTCATCCAGGAAACAAATGCTACACGTTGAGCATCCAACAATGTACGGAGATATTTGGATTGCGCGTTGCATTATGGGCTCTTTCTGAGTTGAAGGTCATAATCACAGCATCCTTTTATCATTTCACGTAAAATTTAATTCCGGAATAACAAGATGAACAAAAATAAACGTCAAAAAGTAATATATTTCCGAAAAGGCAACGCTTTTATTCAAACTCGACGTAAGTCTCTGCAAATCATACGACAAATACGTAAAATGATGATACTTCATGGCAGAGGTTGTTACTCCGCGGAAATGATATTCTTTTTAATGTGAAAACCATATCCATAGAATATTTACTTTAACACAAGTTTCAAAATATATGAAATGAAAACCTTCTGAATGAAAAACTCAAGGTTTTTTATGTGAAAAACACATCTGTAGAATAATCACTTTTACGCAAGTTTCAAAGTAGATAAAATGAAATCCAAGTAAATAATAAACTCAAAGTTTCGGGCTTAAAATTGTGGGATACCATCTAAAAATAATTCAAAAACTTATTTCGCACCTATTTTCCACAAATATATTTTAAATACGACCTGGCCTGAGAATGACAGTCATAGTGGAAACCGGTCCTACGCATTTACTATAATGTGGAAAATACGATCAAAGTTTTTGAATTATCTTCTGAACGATATTTGCTTTATGTCTACAATGTTTAAATATAATAAATAACCTTTAAAAAGTAAAATAGAATATTTAGTATAAATTTGATGTGTAATATGAACGATAATGAGTATTTTCTGTTTAACTCTTGAATCCACGATTTTCCCAGAATTTAAAAATAAAATAACAGCAAAGAGAGATGTTTTTGGCTATAAATTGCGACGATAGACTTTATTCTCCCCAGTGAAACACGAAAACAGAGAATATCAGCAAATCACACTTCGTGAAACTTTAATCGAAATCCGATAAGCGATAATTTAATAACAGTTCCTTTGATCGAGTTACCTTCTCTTTAATTAAAACCAGTCCGTCCTAAAATAAACAAGCGAGTGATACGCAGAGGAAATGTCTTCCTTTTAAAGTCCATACAACCCGATGAAAGTTTGATACGCTGTACACCGCTCCCAGCCACACTTCCATTAAAGGGACTGCTGCGAAATTTCGACTTTGATGGGAAACGGGTGCTTGGGCACTTGGACACATTCGCCGTTAAAAACCATGTCGATTGAATGCAGAAATAGAAAGGAAATACCAAAATTCAACGGAAAAAGACTATTATGTTATGTTTTTTGGGTATCTTGTGAACAGCATGTATGGGAGCAATACGATGAAGAGAGGTTCTCCGATTTATCAGCGTACATCCACGATCGATATTGGCTCCGATCCTTGCATTTTCACTCGAGGAAGAGGCAAAAAAGAGGGCTTTGAAGGTGGAAAAGGGAAAACGTAAGCACATTCTCCGTCGGAAAATCATTTTCTCACTAATTAGCCCCTATACCCTGAACGCATCCCCGATTTGGAAAGTGCGCAAACCGCCCTAAATGGCAGCATTAAGGGGTAATTTGGAAACGGATTCGCACTCTAACGCAAGAGCTTCTTTTGCTTTCACTTTTCGCGGAGGTAATACTAGAAGTCAACGATACTCAACAGCTTTAACCATTGTACAGTTTGACGAATGAACTCTTTCAACTATTAGGGATCAACTTCTTCGACAACTTTCCCTGGATTAAATTTTTGAACAAGGAGTTGATTGATAAACCTCCAATTACAGTTCGCGTATTTGAGGCCGAATCCTTGCTCATCAGAGAAAGATCTGGAGATTTTCGATTGGAGATTTTCCTCAATCAAGGAGCGATTCCCCCACGAGAGGCTAATTACCAGCGATTTAAACCTCTCGATTCTAAAGATTTGCTGATAATCGGGATTTTATGGAGATGCTTTCTGTAATTAGATACGAAAGACCCAAAGAAGGATGATTTAAAAACGGTCTTTTGCTCCTTGAACTGTGGATACAGACGAATATTTTTATTCGTTGCAATTAGAATCACCAATTAATCCCTGAAAACTAACGAGAGGAGGTTTATTGAATAGGCCAAAACATAAAATTTCTTAAGTTTCCCGATGCGTTTTATAAAACCACTTTCATTGCCGCTTTATATAAATTATAATTGTTTTATCTCACAAGCGAATTAAAATATCCTGAATCCCACAATATACTACAAAAACTCTTGGGAACTTTAAAAATATCTAAAAGACTCAATTGGAAATACAGCGAAATATTAAATTTAAACTAATAGGGGCTCCGGGATCGTCATTTGGACTGCGCTTTTGCCTTTGGTGGAAGCGGTCCTGGATTCGATTCCCGGTGAGAACCCATTTTTCTAAATGACCTAAGCTGTCGAAGCACTTTTAACAATACTGCTACTTAAAATAATAGCTAGTATTCATTTCATCATGATGTAGGAAAAATAATAGTAAATACTTGCCGAATTAAATAATTTAGTTTCACTAAAACTAAAAAGGTCGCGTGGAAACTAGGATTAACTAAGACTGAATCCGCAGAATGTACACAGTGACACACATACATCGATAATAAAATATAGGAGATCAATGTAGGCTCTGACTATAACAGACAAATTCTGAGGAATAGGATTTAATTCTGAATTTGTTAAATGTCATTTTTTAGCATTTCTAGCGTCAAATTGATTTTAAAACCCGGAAGAAGGTTCAATAATATAACGTATTAATTCGTTTCAGTTTCCTTAATGTTTGACACCTTCTACGTGGTCGATGTCAAATATAATTCCAGAATAATCTACATTAATATTTATTTCAAAAAAGGTCGACAGGGTTGGGAGATTCCTTAATTTAAAATGTGGTCGTCTATGATTACCAGATACAAATGACGTACTGCTGTGGCTTTGGCTTTAACTAAATAAAGTTCGTATGCCTTTTCTGACAATGCTGCTGGCATTGAATGAAGTTGGGTCTTCTCTAAAGGAATCTTTTCCGCCACGTACTCTTCCAAAAGGGCTTAATCTTCGATTCCTCACGACGCAACCATAAAAAAAAACCGCGTCAAACTCCATACATATCGCACAATTAATTTCCCCGCTGATCAAATTTGACGCTAAGCGCTCCGATGACTGAAGGACACTCGAACGCACCCCCGTTGGAATATCGCTTCGTTGCAACGAATCCGTTCATTAATTCCTTAATCATCAGCGTTTTGGGAATACACGGGCATATATCTTCTCCGCGATGTTTTCAAGTTTCGGAGATCCGCCGCTTTGTCACCCTCTTTCAGCGGGGATCCATTTCAACCCCCAACCGAGAATCCACTCGTGCTAATTCGCCTCCCTTACGTCTCTCCATTTATCTCACCCCCTGAAAAATCCTCCCCTAATCCCTAGCAACTCCATCCCCGCATTTTTTCCATTTCGCGCCGTTGCTCTATGACTTCCCCATTCACTCCCAAGGATTCATTCCGCTCTCTCTCTTCTTTTATCCATTCCCTTTATTTCGTGGTGGGTGATTTTTTCCTTGGAATAGTTTCCCTGGTCTTTTTAATTAAGCAAATGGCAGCCTTTTTTGTTCCGGTATATTTTAAAATAATCAAATCTTTAACGTATAAGCATTCCGTCAGCACTGAAGCTCATTGCAAATGGTAGCTTATGGATGCCAATACCAACGCAGGATTCCATCGCTATAATCACTAAACTACCAGCCGATGCACTTATAATACACATAATATACGACAACAACAGGCTACATTATTTACCAGAATCTATGATATGAAAGAAATTATACTTACGAGCAAATACTCCGCTAGTTAACATAAGTTCTACCAATAGAAATTATAATAAATTATTAAGTTTATATCTAAATTTTAGCTGAAATAAATGATAGTTCAGTAGAAATTATATATTTGGTGTACCATTTGGAATAACTAGTCACCTACCAATACTGTTGTTTACAATTGAATTCGTATCTGATGGACTAATACTAGTTGACTTATTCGTTGCTTGTTAAACACTATCTCAAATATTTTTTGTGCATAATTTCATAATTTTTCGTTTTTTATTTAACGTTTTTCTTAGAAATATAGATATACTTAGATATATACATAGAGGAATTATTTTAACCTTTTTTAACTAACAGTGGATGTACGATACATCTGATTTTAATTCACAGCGCCAGTTTGAGGTTTGAAAATAATTGAAATGCTATGATATCATGAACGGTATTTTGCTTGAATGTAAATGACGAATTCTTTCGTCTGCACAGGTGTAAATTAAACCATTAAGTCATCTCTTCCATTCAACCAACAAACCGTTTATGACATCATAACATTTCATATCAATTTAGCTTTCAGATCTTTCTTTGATTCATTGTGATTCAACCTCTTTCTTCCTGAGTCATTCCCGTATTTCTTCCGTTATCATCTTCCTCCATCTCTCATGGCTTTCCTTTATCTTTATTCTCTTTAAAAATATCGCCTCTTAAGACAACGTGCAAAATGAAACTTTTAACAACCACTTCTCTCACATTAACTCGTTCTCCTCCAGCGTCTGAAAGTTAAAGAGCCCCATAAGGTTCTTCATATTTCTTTCGGATCTCTCTGCACACATTTCTCTGCCGCCGCCTGACGTTTCTACCAACTTAAGCCATTCCTTCTCTTCATATTTCCATCTCTTTGCCCATTTCTCTTCAATCTCTTCCCTCCCGACTTTTTACTATCCCACGGCGAACCCTTTTCCCTCCCGACTCACTCCCGCTGATGAAAAACCCCACTCCTTTCCATACTACGCACTTCTCCATTTCGACCGCACGCACTCTTCATTTTGATCTCTTAACATCCTATCCATCTATTTTCTCGCGGGACTTGGTGCGGCCGCTGCGCCGAGAATTTCCTCTCTCTTCCCCTCATGTTCCTTCTTTCATCTTGTGACATCTCTCTCTATCCATCTTTCCCCTCGACAAAAGTTGAATTTTTAGGTTTCGCGAATCCCTTATAATTTACTCTTTATTAATCTTATACTATCGGCCAATTATCCTCCCTCGTACCACCTTCTCGTTGTCTGCCTTCCTTTTTTAACCATACGCTAAGGAAACTATATTAATATTGGAAACTATATTCACCTATTTAAAGTGATCTAGTAAGATTTATTTAATAGTTCATCCTTCGACACTAGCTTGAGATTTACAAGAATTTATTTACTCAGCCTTTAGGATGCAAATTGCATTTAAATTGGAAGAAAATGTCTACCCCGAGTAGTAAAGGTTAGAACGTGAATGACTAGACCATAATAGAGTACATTTTCACAATTTCTCATAGAGATGCATATTTGAAGGATTAATAAAAAAATTAAGATAAGCTTTTAAATACTTGAGGAGAGCAGGGTGTTCGATATTAGCAGGGAGATGGTAACTTAACACTGAATGGAATGAACAAAGATGTGCTCTGCGGCTTCCTTGGTTTTCGAAGATACTTCAATTTACTTCCAGCAATGTACTTCCAGCTTATAGATGCTTAATTTTATCATATCTAATGATTCAATGAAGTAATGTACAACAATAGCCTTTGCCTTGAGTAGAGACAAAAATATTACATAACAAACATTTACCAAGACAAGTAGAACGTGTATTGCATGATTTTATCTAAGTAAATATTTAATATAGAACAGTTTAGTGACACTGATTATCACGAAAATAAGTCTATTATAGTGTTATTTGCTGAATAGAGGCCATTGAAATTCATTATAATCAATATTCCGCATAAACTAATATATTAAATCATTCAGAAATCAACACGTGGAGTCATAACTTGATGGATATATGTTTCTTCTTTGATATGTTATTCTACCTCTACGTTCTTTTGTTCTCATCTAGCTATGTTCAGATACCCCTTTTCCTCAATATCCTGTCATAGATCACATGGGTCATCCTAAATTAGGAACTACATAAAAAATTCGACGCATTACATGAAAAAAATGACAAATTTATGAACCTTTAGAAACACTTCCTTCGTTACCGGAGAGATTTTAACATGTATTTCTTCTTTTCCTCTCCTTTTTCCCTTCCCTTAAGTACTTCCTGTTTTCCTCCTTTCCCTTTCGTTGCCACTTCCTTTCCGTCCTTTTTCCCACGCCCTTCCTCCACAAACCAGAAGCCATACTCGCGGATTTCCCAAACACTTCGCTGAGCACGGGAGATGCGCTCCTTCAAAAAAACAAAAGAGCCACTGCGGGGATCGTTTTGATAGAGTTAAGGGCAGGTAATTGTTTCTTAGGTCGCGCCGAGTCTACATCGCATCCAATCAGATCGTCTGGTTTCTTGCAAGCCCTCGGATCCAAGCCACTGGCGCGTGAATTAGTATTCCCTTTTTTACCTCAAGAACCATCGCATTCGGGCTCTCGAAATGGGATTAGCTGCACTTCGAGGTAAGAACTCCCTTCGATTTGAAGAGGATGAGAACGAATGTAGTTATGCTATTTTGATATTGTGTAGAAATTCCGCTATCGTACAGCGAGTTATAATCGTCAGGATTTATTTTATTGAAGTGCAGATTTAAAAATATTTTAAGGCAAGAGTCAGCTCCGCCATTTATTAGGGAATTCAAATCCGAAGAAAAGATGATCCATATGCATGTATAGGAAATATGTACAGAAAGAATAAGTTACCGGAATCCGATTGGATATATATTTAGGAGGAAATTCAGAACTAACACGTAAAATAATAGAATAAGTTAAATAGTGGTGAAACGAGCAGTAATAATAAAACCTACTTTGGGAGAAAAACTAACTAAACTAATTTTAAACAGTAAAATAGGCGAGGCAAACATCAAATTACAATGAGTCTTTTCTTCGAATTATTATACAAACACATGCTTCAGAAAACCGATGAAGGATATTAATCAGTCTAAGCATTTCTATATTACCATGATTGTTATACTTCTCGTTGTGGGTTAATGTGTAAGATAGGAGCAGAAAGTATTCTCAATCTTGCCTAATAAAAACATAAACTTATTAAACACCTAACTCTTAAATCTGTATAGGCTTGGGATGAAATTAAATTTTACACTGCAAACTTATAACTTATAATCAAACTCTACCTTCGTATCGCGAGGAAAAGAACATAATTAAGAATCAAAACCATTCACATTTCACGCAATTTTGGTTACTCAAACGCCAGAGGAAATTAAAATAATGGAAATTATATTTTTTGGAGTATAATCCCAGCAATTTCATTCTTCAACTTATCTTCAGCGTATAATTAAAGATTATATCATTTAATTCAATAACTTATATGTTCAGCGTATCGTTTCCATTCTCTTTTATCCCCTGAGAAATCGCTACTTAATGTACAACCACGTCTCAAGCGTAAATAGTTTGAATACAATTAGATGAGTAGACAAGCATTAATTCATAAGAGACTTTATTAAAGCACCAGCTCCAGTGGTTCTTCAAGCGTGAATCTCAAGTAATTTTCCACAACAAAACATGATCACCGAAGTGCGACGAGAGTAATTTATATGAAATTCATATTCATGCGATAATTTGCTCGATAAAATCTATTTAAAACGCACGAAAACTCTCGCTTAGCACCACCATTAAGGAGAGATTAAAAACATGCCTTAATAAGTATATCGGATGGAAGAAGATCTGCATCTGACATTTAAGTGGGCTTAAACCTGAGAAGGATGTTGGAGATATGCTCCAAACACGTTCTTTTGCGTTCTAGCCTTTCTTCCCAATAGTTTAGTTTTCCACGAAGAATATCTCAGTGTAATTCAAAGCGGATTTCTCAAAACGAAATTCCCGCTGCTTATCTCGATTCGTGTTATTAAATTCCTCATCTACTTTCCAAATCTTCATTGAAACAACCCAGAGGATGGACTCAGGGAGGGAAAAATCTCACAACTAGACCAAATTCAACAGAGGCTAGTCACGAATAGAAAAGTTAATTAGAGATATCAGGTTAAACAACATGTGAAAAAATAAGACAAAGAGATGCTTAATTTGTGCTTGTTATACCCTATCATTCAACTAACCGTCTGGAAATCGTTTTTGATAACTTAAAAGCATTTGGTCCTGGGATAACTACGACCACTCCTCACGTTAGATTAGCAACGCTGAGGTCCTAGGGTCGATTCCTGGTTAGAATACAGTTCAAGGAAAATGGTGTAAGATAAATAAGAAAACTTCTTAATTTTTACACTTAGGTAAATACATATTGACATAGTGGTAAAATACATATTGAATTGTGGAAATTACGAAGTTTTCTTTTCTATTTATAATGTTATTCAACAGTCCGGCCTGATACTACAGCATTTATTAGGTATAATTTAACTTAGAACTGCACCTAGGAAATTTCTCAGGGGCATAAATAAGGGCTAACCGGAATTCAAACTCCGACCTCCAAATAGCCGGTCAGTCGCTTTTGTCATGTCCGTTCTGCAGTGACAATAAGGTTAACTGTCAGAGTGCTCACTTTAGACTAAACATCGCCCTATGAGGATGTCACTATTATAACCTTTATTATGATATAACGACAGTACCCCCCGGAAACTGACACGATTAAGTCTTTGACCCTCCGCATAGAGCACGTGGTTGGCGGAAGACTAGCTCTTGACTACACAAAAGCAATATAGAGAGACACGCGTTGTCCGTGCTTAAGCCCCATTCCCGGAGATCACGGGTTATCTGCCATTTCCCGAAGAGGGGTCCATCTCTAAGGAGCAAGAGAAGTCGGTCGTCACGCCGTTTACCAGACGTAGTAAATTGGATCATTTGATCCGTAATTCATGGCACCAAACGCCTGCCGCGTTGCTACGCGACCCATTCTGGCGAATTTATTTTCGAATGGCAGGTGAATTAACCTCTTCACGACTTACCTCGAGCGAGGTTCAAGGTAGTTGAGGTCGGCTATATTTGCACATCTGTTGTAACAACATACAAGTTAAATTATTTTCATTACCTCAAAAAAGTACTGTACAGCAGTGAATAAAGATTAACACAGATTTCTCAGGGTATAAATATTCTGAAATATAATTCTCCAGTGACTGCTTGAAAGAAACTTATCTCTCATACGGTGCACACGCAAGAGTTTAAATTCAAGATACGTGTTTCGTAGCGCGCAATCCGACCGCTATCAAAGACGAAATATTTCCTTAATATGGGACCTTTATGAAGTTGATTGCAAATTTTACTCGTTTTATCCCATGCGTCATACATACAAGAAAGACGCGTACAGAATAATCAACTTCAAAGGAAGGAGTAATCATTCCCTATGCAACTGAATCAGATGGTGGAAAGTAGACTGCAATGGTGAGAACAGCGAATTATTTCTTATCTTAAATAACTGCTTATGGTACTTCGACACCCAGAATATCCGAACAATATTTTCCCAACTTTGCAACCCTTAAAACTGATAGATATTACTTGAATAACTATCCAATGCATGCATTCAAACCTCACTTTTACATCGAGAGATCAATCACAAATATATATTTAGTGTTGCAAAACCAGCAAAAGAAGACGACCGCTTGACGACTGTTGGCGAAAAAATCAAACCGTAATTGACGTCTCGACAGCAGACGAAGTTTAATCCGCCCATTATTTCCACTCCTTCTCCTCGGAGAAAACATGCGAGCCTAGGAAGAAATAGCGAGAGGTCGACGCCATGCATATTTATCATCTATTCTCATTCATCCTTCGTTGAATGATTGACTCGGAGAAGATAAGTGAAGGCGACAAGATTCCTGACGACGGAAGGAAAGCATTTCGGAAATATATAAATGGTATTTATCCGAGGGGGATACGTCGCCGAAGTTCTAAGCTAGAACTTCATGGGAACATACCAGACGGTTCAAAGTATGTGAAACTACTAGCGAATGATGTAAGACGCGATTGTATGACGTTGAATTGCGTAACTCGGCTGCTCTGTGGCGAAACGTTTTCAAGCTTGCGTGCGGTATAAAATACATGAGAGTTATCTGATGAAGTCACTTCGTGCAGCTAGATTAAAGCGCAGGGAGAGGCAGGTTTAAATGTCTCCGTGGGGGTAAATAAATGTTTTTCTAGCTTATTAAATTAACTTGGAAGATCATCGATCAATGAGATTAACACAGCTGTCAAACAGAGAGTGCCGCCCAGGGTATGGAGAAACGTACGCAAGGGGGATACCCAAGATAAAAATTAGGATAAAGGTTTCGCTAAATGGTTCGTATATCAATCATAAAAAAGCGATTTTAAACACGCCTGCACTTTATTATTAGTGTCAAAGCTGTGACCTCTTAGTTAGAAATCACACTACACTTTGAATTGAGAATGTGAGAAAAGTAATGTAAGGAAACCTCTGCAATTATAAAATAATTCATTACACCATTTAGAAATAAACTTTTATGTAAACGATATTGCGAATAAATGAAAGTTAGATTCTATAGAATAAACAGAAAGAAATTAAGACAATGTCGGTTTGACACCACTGAGTGGAAAAGTTTCATTTCCTGAGGAAGGAAGGAATCTGTGGTGTTCACTAACAAGCTAAGATTTTTCTTCGACATAGGAATTTGAAGCTCAATTTTCAGCATACCAATTATAAAAATCGAAATAGTTGATTTAAGATAAACGAACTCTTACAATACAATAATTTCTATCCGTACCTAACCGTAATACAACAATGGATAACATTAATATGGCATACCACCAATACGTCGAAAGGTTATTTTTAAATAAATTTCGACGATATTGAAGAATATTTGTGAAGAACTTTCGGACTTCACCAAGTCCAAAACTATCGATGAGTTCATTACCTTAATTGCTGTACATGATTTACTGGTACTACTATAAAGAATAAAGAATGCAAATTTTAAATTAACTTTAGAGAACCAAAACAGTCTTTACGTTCAAAATTTGACTTGACCCAAGGTAAAAATTTACATCAATTTACACTTGCAAATTTCAATTTACATTTATATTAAAATAGACTAAAGTCTGGATTAAGGAGTGAAAATTTAGCGAGAACTAACTGAATATCCGCTGGTGGGTGGTCAAATGTATGTACCACAAGAACAAAGAATTAAAAAAAGATAAAATGAATATTAAAACTTGGAATCGAATAAATGGAGTCAGCGAGAACACTTTTTTCGCATGTCTGCAAGGAGGTGCAAGGGCACGTTCGAGGGATCCTTGCGAAGCAAATCGACGGATACGCTATCGGAAAATGTCGGAGGAGCGATTTCCAGAAGAAAGTCGACCCCAAAAGGCACCCTTATCCTTCCCCGCAGCTATTAGCCGCCCACTTCCAATCCTCAACCATATAGTTAAGTTAATGACCCACATTTTTAAGGTACTTATACCTTTATTACCGTCACGTATTTGTCAACTCAATATCAGCAATCGTTCTGGAAATTCTCCGTAAAATATTCAAATAAGCTACTCCGCCGCAAGAAAGGTTACATTAAAATTCGAGATTTCGCGAGCGAGGGAATAAAAAATAAATGGTGAAAATCCTTCAAATAGGTATTTGGGAAGATAAAACCCGAATAAGGAGACTGTGAAATAGGGATTCAGTCTTTGCTTCCGAGGATAGCAATTTTCCCCTCGGGTGAGCTTACATACCGATTTCAAATGCTGATCAATTTATACTGCACGAAATACATTTCCATAGGGTTATCTTATGCATAAATATGTAAATCAAGAGATAAACAGAGAACTGCAGATAAATCGAAGACGATTATCAGAATTCATGGACAGATGAAGAATAACATTTCGGTTGAATGACTTAATATGTTCCAAAATACAAATGTTCGCAATTTAAACAAAGTTTCATTCAAAGCATCAATACGATTTTAAGCCGGAGCATAAAACGCTTGCAATTAAATAATCAAAAAAATATACATATTACCAATTAAATGTTAGATTTTCCCGAAGATGATTTCTCACTTGCAAGGATAAAGACATGTGGTTCAACGGTAGAATTTCAAATCTCGTAAGAAACAAACCGTCAGAAAGACGCACTAATGTCTAAACGTAACAAGAACTAAGAGCAAATGAAACTCACTTGATGGAAACTTGATGGAGCTAAATAATAGAAATTAGACGATATCCAATTCGGCTGATTTCTCTGTTTTACGCATCTGAGTGTATATTTTGCGTAAATTAAATATTACCTTATCTATTTGAGGATACTAAAGCCAGTGATGTAAACAGGAACTGAAATCATGTAAACAGCCAGAATAAACTGAACCATTCGATAAGAATATGTTAACGTTTCCACCCACTTCACAATTTACAGCCATCGTATTTCATATAAATCTTCAAATGGGACGAATATTTAGCTAAGACCTTTCTTATTTTTGTTTCAAGGCTGCTGTAGCGCTTACAGGGAAAATCTTGTTCAGGCCGTAGGATTTTTTAATCGTCAATACGGCGTCTAATAGATATGTGAGCTCTATTTCCACCATTCGTCGCCTGAAAAATGACGGTTCTCACATTTACATTAGTACCCCGCACCACTAAGGTGTACGGCAGGGGGTTTGAAACACCAAACTACCTAAATAATTTCAAATTAGCCCACCTTATAACATCCGGAAAAAGGGCCAATAAAGACCATCTGTTCTTGCTCTAATCTCGCGAAATATTTTCGTAGTATGGCTGCGAAAATCACGTTCGTTAAGAGTTGGGAACACGACGTCGCGTATTTCGTCGTGTAAATCATTGTTTAAAAATTTATCGAATAATTTTTTTCTATACTCAGTTCTTCTTTGCTTAAGAGATTCGCAGCCGAGGGCTTCGATCATTTCGGACACGCTGCTATCGAACCTAAACAAGAACGGTAGAACTCGAAAGTCTCCATGCATACATACTGCTAACCACATTTGGAAAAAATGGTAAACCCATTAAAATATTGATAATTTTTGTCAGACTGCTTCTTGATTGTAAGATACGATAGCGAAATCAACTTTCAAATAGAGTGACAGATAGAGAGTATATGCTTCCAACATCCTGTACGCCCTCTTTCCTCATCCGTTCAATTGTTCCCTCTCAACCAATCCGCATATTTTCTCCGATATCCGCGAAAACACCATCCCTCGACCCACAGCGAGCCCATTTGTTTTCCCAAACCGCTCGCGAGCCACGCCAAATATTGATTCGTGAGTCGTGCTGACAAACACACGAACACGTGTTAACCATTTCGATAACAAACTCCTAAAGGGCGGCGTCGCATAGCTCTTATCTCCGAGATACGCTCGGAAGCATACGGCACCGTGATTTTATTCCTTTCGACGGCAGTTTCGGGAATCTAAAGCGTCACGGAAGCGAAAAAAATGCTTCCCTTCGGATCGTATTTCCCTCGCTATTTATGCGGAATACTATAATGGAATCGTGATGTAGAGCGAGAATAGACTCGATTTGAGGGGTCGAGCGATCTAGAAGACAAGTAAAGGACGCCTCCGTGAATACCATTAAAACAAGCAAACTTCGAGTACGAAAGAACCGGGGAGGATTTTTGAATTTTGGTTGGATGATTCCGAGTAATCCAAGGCTTTGCTTTTATTTCGCTTGAGGAAAGTCTTGAAAGAAAATACTGTCCTACATATGGAAGGTCAATTGTGAATATCACGAATCAGTCTCAATAAGAGTGATATCAAAATTTTATATTTTTTGTAACTTTTATACTTAAACTACTTATCGTATGAAACATGTTATGTTATTAAAATATAAATTGATATAACCATAAACTCAGCATGCAATCAAATTTTCTACTTCAGCCAATACTAATCGAGAGAAGTGAGTTAACTACTAACAACATACGTTACCTAATTTGGCATTGCAAACATTCGTTGACAAATCCAACTTTTTTTCAACAAAACTTTCTTAGTTCTTACCAGAGTTTAACCACTACTAAAACTACTGTCAATTTACGTTATTGATGTATAAAATATTTTATCTGAAAGAAATATTTAAGTAGGTAATTCTAAATTCCACCAGTTTATTTTTCAAATTGGAAGCTTGAAGATAATAAGCTTAAATCTATACAAAATATTACGCAGCACCATGAGAAACATCCTACCAAGGTAGAAAAGGAGAAAATTCCAAAAAATTGAAGATAAGCATCAAAATTTTCCTGTCTTTGTTTGGCAAACATTAAAACCCTTTATATCCCCCTCTTCCTCGACCTAAAAATAAACTTACCGACAAACTTACGGATAACGCTCGAAACCATCACTTCAGTAAGAATACAAGCGAATTCAAAAATAACGGAAGGGCTTCCACATAATATTTTTTGCAACGTCAAGTATTCTCAAACCCTAATCTGCTCCAGGGAAAAAGCGGAAAGTAAAAAAAAACTGCAGCATCCTGGCCGTAAGATACTTCTGGATTAAAAGCACTGGGTCGGATGCATTTCCCCCGAGAATAATCGATTCCATCGCCCTACGGAATCGACCACGGAGATTTTCCGCATCGATAAAAAAGAGGCTCGATAATCAGGGTTCTAAAGCGTTTGGAATAGTATAGACCCGCGGGAACAAAAAGCCAATGGAAATTGCCAGTCACGCAGGAAGAGTAAAAGTGAAAAAATATATACGTGGATAAAAGTCCGCGGGAGAAAGCACACAGAATGGAGGGCCATCGAGGTGCAGTGTGTATGCTGAAAAGATGGGGATCACCGATGACATCGAGCTGTGGGAGTAGCGGAAGGATCTGGGAAGAGGCGGAATTGAAAATGAAGTGGCCTCGTACATATATATTTTTTCTCCCCAAGAGAAAAGTATTTGGGTTTCTTCTCTCGTCTGGGATTGAAGTGGGGAGAGGATAAAGAGAACTTCAAATCACTGTCTCTTCCCTAGGGAGCCGATGATTGAAAAATCTTTCCTTTTGTGCTCGTGATGAGTTTCTACAAGGAGGCGCTCGGGCATATATGACTGAACAGAGACGAGGTAAACCACCTCTAGAGGATGAAATGAATATCACTCTTGCGTACTCCATTGCCCTTCATATACAGCATCACTGCACACCTCTACCAACGTACCCTTATCGTATGATATGATATTAAACGTCATCTGATAATTAAATTTTAAACGCGGAATACTCGATACCTATATATCATAGTGATTTACTCAATATAAATTTATTTACAATATCAAGGTATGAAAACTCTCTTCTTTCACTTTTTAGCGGCGATATAATGGAAATAATGCCTCGTAGATTTTAAAATAAAGAGTTTACAATCAGATCAAAATGAAAGATAAAGATCAGATAAAATACCCAGGAAATATTACAAACGATACAAATAATTCAGAATCAAATGCCACGCAAACAATTAATTAACGTAAGTAACAATATGACAGAAGTAATCATTCGGAAGACAATATGACAGAAGTAATCATAGTTAGTATTCCTAAAAAAAAGAATCAGCCTCTTTACTATCAATAACAGGCCATTAAAATAGCTTCAACATTTTTATACGGTAAAACATTTATCATATCGAAAAACGGTGAAAACCTGTTAAGTGGTGATTGATTTTATTGTTCTAGTATTTGCCGAAGTCAGTGAATTACTGCAAAATCTCTCTATAATCGCTATTTACGGATATATACTAAGGAAAATAATGAATAATTTTTCGAAACAAAATCATACAAAAATTCGACATAAAGAATGGCATTTTTTTTTCCAAAAAATTCAGTAAAATGGAGCTCTACGAGAATCCATTACCTTAAACTTGATATTTTTTAATAGAGAAATTTATGCGATATCCTAAAGCTTCATATCTCAGAAGTAGCAATAAATAGATCTCTCTCAAGAAAAGTACTTCTAACGCCCTGTAGACTTCATTTCAGAATCCGCGAAAAATATAAAAAAATCGGATTCCTCTTCAAGTCCTTCCAGGAATTCAGAATTACCAAAATTCAAAACGAAATTATCGCGCTAGAAAGCGTCCAGTTAACCGTCATCGCGGCTCGCACTCGTTTCGCATAACTTAACTCAAAAATCCTTCAATCCGCCGGAAAGCGAAACGGTCGAATTAACGGGTGGAACGCGGGAGTAATACGCTGGAATCCGGCAATTTTAACGACTAGATTAAAAAGGGACACGCCAAAACATTCATTATTCATAAACTCGAGGGAGAGTAAATAGTTTAATTGTGCCGGATATAAAGCGAATGCCCCGGTAACATCAACCTCGCGTCGCAATGGGGTCATTAACGTCCTCGGCTGATTGCTTTCGCATTGGGCGAGCAGTTAATTCCGGCAATTCGAATGCTAAATTCTCGTTAGAGGATTAACCGGCAGTAGGCCGGCGATTAACAGCATTATTCCGCTATGAGTGAGACGGCCATTGTGACGTCTTGTAGCTTGACGCTTGCGACCAGAATTCTAACGATTGTAAACAGTCGGGCGTCACGGTACGCGAGTCACTAAAGCAGGATCATTTGGAAACCATATCATCCGACGGGGAAATGAAACCTATCGAGAGGGAATCACATATAAAATCTATCTGATTCCTGTCGGGCGATTTACTCTACAATTAAAGCGTCGGACTTGATTGCCATGTTAAGCCTCGGGTTTTAACCAGTGGGTAGCCCTTTGTTTTCAGAGAAGTGCTTGCACTATTGCACATTAACTAATACTTAAAAAGTGTCCATTACTTTTTTAGTATTAGTCCGTCAAAAATAACAAACATAATTCCTGATAGTATACCATAACCATCCAAAGATGCTCTAGGGGAGACGCTTGGCAAAGCTAATATATTTTTGGAACTAAAAATTTAAAATTGAATTTTATCTCTCAAAAATGACTGTGCGGAAACTAATAGCTATTTACCGTATTGTATAAAGTAACTCAGATTTATTTAGGTTTATTTAGTATTTTAGTTTTCGTTACAAAAAGGAATTATGAGAAATTAGATGTGCTAACTGACATAAAAAAACTAAAATATGAAGAAATATATTTATAAATATTCATAATTTACATATAAGTAGTAAATGTGTATATATTTATCTGGAATGGTAAAAATCAACAAGCATTCTATTCTGATATAGAACGAATTTCACTTCAGCTTAAATTTCCAACGAAAAAATCTATCAACACCAAATATCAACCGTGAACCAACGAATCCACCTCAGCAAAAAATGTCAATTAACGTAATTACTTATCATGGAAGTGAATCCCAAAAAAATCCTTCACGAACGAATCAAATCATAAAATGATGAATTAAATCCTAGATTTTTAAAATTAACACACGCACGAATAACTTTTTTAATCACGTAAAACCGCATATAATCCTTCACTGACGATCACAATTCTCTTATCGGACGTTACACTATTTGCTTAAATCCTTCATATCAACATAAAACGCGGAATTAGATATTAAAGTAAATTTCGATTTTTTTTTTCAAAAATTTCGCTCAAAACCGCATCGTGATTAAACCAATCCGTGGTTTCATCCATTGCCGAATGACTTTGGTGCTGATTAGGCCACTCCGTGCGATTTTGCGAAAACGGGGACGACTTGAATTGTTCGCGCGGATATAGAATTCTTCTTCCGTTTCGATCGCACGGAATATGCGACGAGCATCCTGGAAACATCAGGAAAACATAAATCGCGATGGGCTAATGCATCATCGTCTGGGCTAATTCACGAGGGAATTTCCGCTACACCGCTCGATACAATCAGAAATTTGAGAACGGCGTACTCCCGGATACCATTTCCAAGTAATGTTAATGAGATTGCGAGAATAATGGGCCCTCGAGAGTGTAATCATCGCGAGATTAACACAAAAGGAACGTGACCCGTGATGTTACATAGAAAAACGGGAAATAATTACACTCGAGGGAGGAATACATTATTTTCCGCGTAATATTTACAATATGACTAATTCTCTCTCGGGGTAGAGCTGCTTTGAAATGCGAGAGTAACAGTGCGCTTGATTTTTTCGCTTCGTGCAATTAAAAGGACGTTGAATGACTTGCGTTCCCCCTCCATGACAAGCAAAAAAGAACGATAGGATACGTGACGAGAAGAAAATGCAAAATTTTATTTTTCAAAGGGCCACATTAACATATTATTAGTTTGCTAGCTCACAGAAGAGAGAAAATAAAAACTTCTTTCAGTTCCTTTAGTTGCAGAAACGCTCATTATTGCAAATGATTAGCTGAATATTTCCCATTTCCCAATTTTTACTTTCTCCCTATACGTAGTATAGAGAGAGTATTGTATTCGCAAAAAAATTCGACCTCCAGATTTCGACGGAAATAGATGTTTTGGGGCCTATAGAGCATGTTCTAGCTATTTTCCCGAACATGTCTGTCTGTGTGTCTGTCTGTGGTTAAAAAGTTTGTGGGCGCTCTATCTTAAAAAGTAATTATCCGATCATTTTCAAAATTCATATCTAGAATTTTCCTAACAATGCGAAGAGTTGATTAGTTTTTGGAGAATATCGCTTAACCGGAAGTTACGGTTTATCCGGAACAAAATTTTGTTTCTTAAATATCTCTGTAAGAATGCAATATAGGTATATACATTTACACACAAAAGTTGTAGATAATGTACTTTACTACACCTTTTGTATGAAACATTTTTTCATAACACTGATTGTTTAGGAGTTATTCTTCAATAATGGTTAACCGGAAGTTATTGTTTATCCAGAAATTGAAGTTTTTCATACATATCTCTGTCAGAATGCAATGTAGGTATATACAATTCTGTACCAAAGATATAGATATTTTTTTTTACTACAAAGCTTATATGAAACATTTTCCTGTAACACTCATTGTTTTGGAGTTATTTATATATTACCGACATGTGTTGGCCACATCAGATTTTTTACATTTATAGAGAAGATATGCGGCCAAAGGATTAATCTTTGTTATGACGACTAATCAGAGTAACATAGTTACTAAAACCATTGTTATTTTAACATAACATCATTCCCTTTCAACATGACCAACTTAGAAGAAACTTTCAAAATCAAATTTTCTACTATTATGATAGATAAATACGGAATTCAGAGAATAATAAAACTGCTATTGAATACATGAGAATAATGTGAACAAAAAAATCAGATTTCGAAGCCCAAATTAGAATGAAATTACGTAACGTTTTTCCTAATTCAATGATACTTTCATTTTAACCAAAACAAACGGTTAAGAAGTTTCAGGAAATAAAAGTAGCAAAAAGAATTCTTTATAGTACGGCTAAAGTATTAGAAAGGAATTCTTCGTAGAATTGTTTCATGTTCAGTTGCAATAAAAAGCTTCCCCTATCCTTTCAGGATTCGCGGAGGATTTCCCGGTGGAAATTACGCGAGCGTCCATCATTTTCCATAAATAGAGTTCCACGGCACCAGAATTGAACATTGATGACGTTAGTGCGTAATCGGGTCAAGAGTTATATTAGGCTCGTTAATCTCGCAGCCATTATATTAGTGGGACTCGAATCTCGATTCAGCAGGGATGATTCCTACAGACGATTCTAATCTAATTACGGAATCAGATGAAGCCAGGATATGGCCCGAAAGCATCGGAATGAACGATTTTTCAAGGACTGAGGTAAATCCTACAACGCTATGAAATTGTGAATTCCGTCATATTTTAAGTGCTCTAAAATTAAAGTTTTGGAACGAGTTGTTGACTTTATTAGGTCCGTAAATCATATACCATCGGAATATCTGATATAATATTAATATTTGTTGTAATGTCTGCAATTTGGAACCACATCCATGGTGGAAACCTTTTACAAGATACATGTTACAATCTATAGCAATAGTACCCCAAATAAGTTATATACACAATAAATAATACACATACAATAAATAATATAATGAAAGAAGAATAGTCAAAGTGACAATAGGAAGAGAGGCCCCTCGAAAACATTACAAAAATAAATAAAAATATACTGATTACAACTAATTTTCCTTGTTCTATTTGTGAAAATTCTGCCATATTGGAATAAATTCAACCATTGAAAAAAGCGATTTATATGTACAAGTATATTAAATATAAAAATTCTACACTATTGTTGCCGCAGATTTATTACCTCGAATTATTTTAGATCGATTTCAAATATTAGTGATTTAATAAGTGCAAGGCAAATTTAACAACCATCAAAAATCCTGAACTTCCTAAATATATTCTTACGTCCGCTTAGAATCGCAAGTGGTAAATATAGAGACAAAATGGTCTGTATAATCATAACTTGTAAAGCTTCTCGCTTGGAAACTGTCGCTTGAACGCTTCATTGCCATAACGGGATGCATTTCACGAGGCAAACCTTATTCATTTATGCGCTTTTATTTTTCTTCTGGTCCTTGAACGAACTAACACATTTTAACCTCGTTATGTTTTACGGCGTCGTTAAAGTCCTTCGCGGCAGAGAAAAGTACATAAAAATCTTCCATGGTCTTCCAACAGCGCAAAATTCCGGTGGACAGAAACTAAAAATAATTATTCGCAGACGGGAAAGCAACGACTTAAAACCCAAAGAAACCCTCCGAGGAAACAAGGCGGACGCAACCGGACGTCATTGTCGCCGGAGACACCTGGTGGTAAAAAATAAACATGAGCACAACACCGGAGCTCCTCGTATGAATAATGGGATGGCACACCAGGTACAACACTTTCCCTTCAAGCCCTTTGAGGCCGGAAGTGGGCCTTTCACACCTTATATTAAAGTCGTGTACAGACGAATATGTATATACTTTTTGGCTTCGGGTTCCAATTTTTTCCCGTCACAGCTCCTCGACTTGGACGGTTCAATTGAAGAGGCCGTGAGAATCCCACGAGATGGAAACCCGGCGAAGGGTCAACCCTCTCCAGTTACACTATGGCATCTGACGCCACCAATGCAGAAAAGGTGCGACACCCATTCACGGGTGGGCCTCACGGCATAAAAGAGTTGAAAAACGACAGCCGAGAAATTTTCTTTTTTTACAATGGGAAACTGCAAAGGTTTCGCAGCCTCCCAGGTGAGGCGTGCCTCAAGGTCAAGGATGGGGAAGATTTTTAGAGAAGCGAACAATGAGCGTCTTTCACTCGATGATAGTCGAGAAGAAGAAGAAGCGGCGGTAGAAATAAATAAAACTGGAATGTGAAAAGTAAATCTTCGGATCTTTAGTTTGTAGATTTTAGCCTCAAATCTCTAGGCTGACTATTTTACCCAACTGTTCTCACGGACAAGAGTTCCAAGGTTCGTTTGCTAACAGAAATATTTGTTTTAAAGAAACTCACTTAATATGAAGATTACTTGTAAGAAGATTTTGTATTCCAATTATACAGCTCCCGGATAGTCACGTGGACAGCGCGTTTGGTGAAAACAGTCCCGGATTCGATTCCCAGTGTGAGCCAATGTGCGAAATGAACTACGCTGTCGAAGCACTTTCAACAATACTACCCATACTCCAATTAAAATATTCGAGTGGTTTCATTTATTACAAGCTTTCAAAAGCAATGGCATACTAACTTTTCCATGCACTTACTTGTATGAACTCATGTGCTATGTCAGTGTTAATATGGATAAGCTGAAAATTGATCAATAAGACCACAGGTATGAAACAAGGGGAAAAAATATGTTGCAATATCCGAAACACAAATTAAAATTATTTGAAAATAGTCCACAATATATGGGTAGAAGGAAATACAACAAATTAACGATTGATATGAGACGAAAACTGTCTACAGATCATTTAAAATTCATAAAAACATTTAAAAAGTTCTTGATTAATAAATGTTATTATTCTACAAGAGAGATTTTTGAAGATGTTATAGTAAATATGTAATATGATGTAAATGATTACTTAAATAATAATTGTTCTGTTAATGTATAAGGTAATGGACTATGCATATTATGTACTATGAAATGTAAAAATTTTATATTTGTAAAAAAAAATTAATTGTATTGTACTGACGAGATACCAACCTGCAAACAGTGCCTTTCTGTGTTCTGTCTATGATGCAAGTGTTTCGTATTAATAAAAAATTCTATTCTATTCTATTCTATTTTGTAATGCGTTTTTCTTATTTCCTCATTTCGCTGAGGTTGATAACATTTACGCTTTCATTTGAAATGCTGAACGCACGAACTTACAATTTCAGTATCAATCGAACATTATGTAGAAGGAAAATGCTATTTTCATCATCCATTAAAAAATGAGTGCAATTACTTTTTAGAGAAGTTACATTCATTTCCGATTCAAATACATATCTCGGACGGAAATTGCCAGAAAATCAGCGCGCAGTT
Organism: Sympetrum striolatum; assembly: GCA_947579665.1. Classification (NCBI taxonomy): domain Eukaryota; kingdom Metazoa; phylum Arthropoda; class Insecta; order Odonata; family Libellulidae; genus Sympetrum; species Sympetrum striolatum. Next base: position 41,937,871 of record OX388346.1, read on the forward strand.
ATTTTGATTGACAACACCAGGTCCAATTGAATAGAATATTTATAAAATTATCAATAGCGCATGATACTGCATACTTTCCGAATACTTCTAACTTCGTCGTAATACTTCTCAGTCTTCCTCATACTATATTATCACTATCACTTCAACAACCAACATGAATGAAATGGCACTCAGAGATAAATCAGGGTTCTCCCTACCCTTTCTTCTGTTATAATTACTGAGCGAGATAACTTACATTTTCCTGCCTTCACGAGTAAATGAAAAATAAAAGCGTTTCGTGAAGATGCTGGACCGATGAGGTATAGTTATATTCCCTTCTCGATTTAAAATATCTCAAACAATATTGCGAATACCATAATAAACACTTAATACCTCAAAGAATCAGGTTTAGTCAATATCAGGGGCAGTCAGTCAATAACGTATTCTGATTCGATAATCACACACATATTCTAATAACCCAAATAGTAACTCGTAAAACTTCGTGATAATTGGCTGCGAAGCACACGATTTATGCTTCCAGATAAGTAGAAAGCCACATCCGAGCCAAAGACCAAACCGGAGGTGAGTTTATTACGGGTTACGAGGCAGAATTTTCCACCATTTCTTTCCATTGCCTAAAATCATCCCATGGGTCGCATTCGGTCTGCAGTTCCCTCCCTCCTTCCGGGTCAATTGCTCGGTGATGTCATTGGGCAGATGCAGAACCCGGAACCGGCTTGACAAGAGGGAGTTCTTTTTGGCCGTGTGCCCGATCGTGTCCGAAATCCTTCGCTACTAGACTATGTCGCTCGCGGTTTCCAAACTTTTTCCCCCGTTTCGTTTGCACGTCGGCGAGGATAGAATAAACATCACTATTTGAACGACTCCGGATTTAGGACGTGGGCGGCGTCTCAGCTGAGCAAATCCACGTTTGGATGAACGATTTTTAAGGGTTGTGTTTCACCGTAGGAGATAATAAGGAGCTGACAAGCAAGAACTGGGGGTAATTGGATCGCGCGGTGAAAAAATGCGGCTATTCAAACAGTGGGACAGTGAGAAAATCTCTGCTCCTCGGGTCGCGCCTATATTAGGTCAGGAAGAAGCGGCGGATTCGTGTACCGCATCGCTCGGATGGAGGAGACTACAAATTTGCACAGCTGCACTTCCGTTATCGGAAGGTGTTACTATAAGTGAGATGGATTCGGTAATACAATACCTGTGTAGATACACACATTTTCTTTATAAATACGATGGAAGATTTTAGGTGAAACTTCAAGAGGGGTTTAAAGGGGTCATAAATTTACTTAGGTACCTTCAGGAAAGAAAAAAATAGAACAGATTTTAAAAAATCACTAAGGCGTTGAAAATACTTTCAAAAATATTTTCTTTGTAAAATATTTAGAATGACGTTCCACCAGATTTCACTTGAGATTATTAATTACGGATCCTTTCATAAAAACAGTGGCAATATTGGTAGTAAAAATTTTAAAATATTAAACAATAAATTCGTTCATTAAAAAGGATTAATATGCACTATTCATCTCGATTTATTATTAAAGAGAAGCATACTTTAAGGTTTTACGAAAAGAACGCAGGATTAGGAGTGGTAGTAAGAGTAATGGATGATATAATAATATTTTAACAACTTCGGACTGTTAAAACTATGGGATGAGAGTTAATGCAGTCTCTATACAATCTAACAATATTTTGGAAACAAACTAAGAAGGTAGAAATAAAGAATGCTTCCAAACACTCAACAAAAAGTACAAATTCGTCAATGGATTATAAAAATTTCTCATTTATTGAATTCAGGATGCTTTTAACCAAATGAATTCTCAAACGAAGCTACAACTAATATAATTCTGCGCATTAGATTCATAAAGACATCACTAGCGTCTTCAATAATATAATTCAGGGAACAAACGAAGCAATGAGCATAAAAACTTCCATATATAAAAAATCAAAATCGGACATCCTTACCACGAAACTCGAAAATAATATCGCCGGATTCCTTAATCAGAACCCGTAACCACTTGGTCCTCGGGGTTTTGTCTGGAATCCATAAAGACAGACGCCGGGAATTCGGATTCGATTTACGGACAGTGAAACCGCCTCCATTCCGAGGCGTACAAAGCCCGCAATAGAATTTGGACCACGATAACCGCGGAGGGAGAAAAACGGTGGAGGCCATCGCTAACGGAATGCGGACCCTGTTATCCTGCGCGAAAACGTCCTTAGCGACTCGGTATGCCGCCGTTACGGTCCTTGCGACGGCATTAAAGCCACCATACATACATATCCAAGGGCCTTACGGAAAGGACTGCTTTTAATACCACCGTATCGACCCGAGAGCTCTTCGTGCCTTTGTCAGTGAGAAACAGAAGCCGATTTCAATACCTACGACTGCTTCGGTGGGTCTATAAAAAGGATCTTTAAATTCATTCGAGGTTGGGATTACCAGATGGTTTACTTCGACATAAGAGAAGCAGAATAATGATATTGGCGGTAATCATTGTCATCATGCTCGAATCAAACGCGTTATCCATTGAGCAGGGACGGTGGTTTGGCAGAGATACAAGGACGGGGAAGCTGATCAGCAATAAAGAGGCGAAAATTGTGGTGCGCCAAACGGCCGAAGATTACGAAAAATAACCGCTTTCGCTATCGAAGGGAACTTTGATACGAGCAGATAACGAAAGGTAAGGAAATATTTAACGTGTAATGAAGGAAAATAAACTTTCCAGGGGCGTTCTTCAAACCTTTTATGAAAGAACGAGAAATGAAAGTAAACATGAAAGTAATGGGCCATATAAGAAAACCAAAGCCACAAATAGAGTAACAATCGCGGTTAACCACGACTGAGGAAATTAATGCAAGATTTCCAATATCTTGACTTCGAAGCAACCCAACAAGAGAATCTACCGGTCACGAAAAGCTATTTGTGGGGTACTTACGTAAGGTCACCACCCTTATGAAAAGCCGATACTCGTAACCTATATTCGCCAAAAAAATCTTAAGTTCCAAAAACAGGAGTGCAGTACGGTGAGGTATACGCTCCGAAATCACCAACGGATTTTTCCATATTCCTCTAGGGGCCACAGTTATTTTATTTTCTGTTTTTGGAGTAGAACTTTGGGGCTGAATGCCAAATATCGGGATTTTCCTACGTCTGTAGCTAAGGCCGCAAAACTATTGAGGGAAGAATCACCGATTACCTTTTTATAGCACCGATATTTGAAATAAAAATTAATTTACGTTTTTAATTCCAAAATTGCTCCTTTCAAAAGCTTTGTCAAAGAAACCAGGATGTGACCGAACAGTTTTAAAATTAAATTTCCCGCATACTATGGACCGTCGATGTATAGCATCCCCGTCCGAAACACCGATAATTCGATACAAAAGACAAACCTTTCGTTCCCAAAACCCTCAGTGGGAAAAGAAATACGCATCTCAACGTGGGAGCATAAATATCCTTTGGTTCCAAGCCATCTTTTGGTCATGAATCTGGTATTACCGGTACCAGCTCCCAATAATGAAAACGCCCCGCAAAATTAATCACGCGATGAAAGGAAAGGGTTCGAAGGCGTAAACAGAATCTCATATACTCCGAAGAAGACTGCAATTTTCAAGGTAATCTCCACGCGGAGCTTCACCGTTACAATCTCCCACGAAACTCGGATTTATTCAGCAATTTGGTCTTATTCATTTTCAAGGGAGCAGATGAGTAACAATGAGGAATCCAGTGTGCAGAAGCAGCGATGAGTTAGCGCTCAAGTGGTCCACATCAGCATGAACCAATGGTCCAGCACAATGCTTTTCCCAGCATCACTCTTTCCTCCACCGTCTCGGGCATCCAATTAATTTGCTCGCGGTTGAATTGATACAGGAAAACTCATCAGGGATGCTCTATATAATAGGTGATCTATTCTGTAAGATTTTATGCGTGAGAGAAACTGTAACTTGTGCGTCCATATTCTTTGTGAATAAAGTAACGGAAACTATGAGGCGAAATTGCACGTGGAAAGATGCATTAAAAGCTTTGCTAAGGAGAGCAGAATTTCGTGAAAAAAAACTTAAAATTTTAATTTAATTTAAATTTTACAATTAATTTAATAATTTTGAACCAAGAAAACGAATTTAAACTATTAATTGCTTAAATAATTTTCATGAATTAGCATTATCATTTTATAACTAATAAATATCGTTCTATTCTTTTTGTTAAGTTTTTTATTTTTTTAGTGTTACTTGAACAGTTTTTGGTTCCTAATTGCAGTAGTTAGAAAAACAGGCAATAAACCAAACAGTCGTAATTTGTTTCCTGAATAATTTCACAAATACGCAACAAACTCATAGAAGTCTTGCATTGAATACTCTGATATTTTCTTAGAGATATAGTCTCTCCTCGACATTTCGGAATTCCAAATTCCATAACCAAATCTTGACCATATATTGTATGAACTTGATGTCTATTCAAAATATGTTAAGACGATTATGTAATAATTTATACAACAGATGTATTATATTTTCTTAATGAGAGTCTTTACTATGATAAAGCTAATCAAGTTAGTGCGGAATATATCGCAAATGGACAATGATATCCCTTTACATTACGAACTTACTTTACACTCAATGCCTGACGGCCAATTTTATTGATAAATATAGTAGAGATCCAAAGACAACGTTGATGATAAAATTGAAGACCAACCGCAGGAAATCTCGCCATAAATTCCCGCGCACCTCAATTTTTCCCAATCAGGCCCCGCCTATAAATCAATCCACCAGTCATTCTCTCCTTTATTGTTTTTTATCCGACGCATTCGGGGGAGGACAAATTATTCAGCCTCCATTACTTCCGAAGAGGGCCTTCCCCATCGCAATAATGGCATCCGAATGCATTAAGATATTAGTTTCGACTCGAGCAAAAGGCTCCAGATGATTAATGAACAAAGTCTTCCGGTTTCTTAGACTGAAGAGCTTCACTTATAAATCTATTTTCAATTTTTCACATTTTCTTTCGGCACGTCAGGCATCTTAACCATTTCCTCCCTCTTAGCCTCGCTTCCATCCCATTATATCGGATAATCATTCCTTCCCTCATGACGCTATCCCTACCCCCCCTTCCCTCTAAATATCCCTTTTTCCGAACCATCCAGGCATATCGGGGGCTTAATATCCCTTCCTTGGATATTCGTTCTTTCCACCCCGCGCGTTCATTTTTTCCTCCAACATCGATACGTAAAGAGTGCGGAGCGAACAAAAAAGGTCGCAAACCGATTTTCGATTTTTTTTTCGGCGTGAGGAGGGGGTTATTGATTGACGACACAGAAATGGATGGATAAATACGGGAAGCGTAACGCGCAACAAAGCCCGCGTTTCCTAAGCAATCAATCTAAGAGGAGGGGTTTCGTGAAATGATTCTCCGATATCCGTTAGCGATATCGTGATTCAAAAAGGAGGTACTTCACGTTTTAGGAGGAAATGATGTCGATATTTTGTAGAGATTCTTCGCGAAAAGGTAAGGTGTTTAATTAACGCCATCTATTTCTATCGAAAGAATATTTTGGAAATAAATCATTTCCCATGCTCTCGTACCATAATTAAAAACTAGCATTTTTAGGCAGCGGAATATTGGAATTCTTCATGATATCTCATAGAAAAGATATGTTACATTAAAAAAAGCTTGCGGTAAAATAAACGCTTAAAATGTAGCATAAGAAAGATTAACACTTTACAGACATGCATACTCAAGCAAACTTTGAAGCTCAAGCCAAGTAAAATTACCATTTAAAATTGGTAAAACGGTGAAATTAATAAGCTACGGCTGTACTTCATAGAACGCTATAACTAAGATGTTACTAGAATAAAACTTTGTGGGCTCAACAATAATGTTTCTATTTTGGTACCATGGAAAGTCCCTCAGTAGAATTTTTCTAATATGGAACCTAGAGAGAATAATTTCTATGATATCTTTGGCGAAACAATCTTAATTCTAACAATAAGATATAGGATAAAAATATTTCCAGGAATATATCATTCGCGAATCGTAAAAGAATGGATAAATAATACAGGAGAAAAGGTAAACCCAAGAACCTTCCCTTCATGCTACGTAAGACCACAATAGTTTGGGAGAATCTAACGCAAGTTATTTCCGAGTCGAATTCTAAACGGAAACGCGAAAACCCATTCGTTTGCAAGTTAATATTTAGGCATGATTAAAGAAGAATACAACCTCTACTCCCGGTATCTGATGTTTACAAATCATCTTAGGGTAACGGCGATAAACGCGAACTGTTCTTCCTGAAAGGCAAATAGTCGCGAAGGAGAGAGAATTTCCCTCACAAAAGACTTCCTCTTTTGTACTTTCTGTTTGACTTTCATTCCTCCATTCACAAGCAATATGGATTACGCATGAATGCTCTCCTTAACTCTTCGATACCTTCACTTCCCTTCTTTCGTTCCATTCTTTGCATTCTCCGATGGTCCTCTGCGATGCTGCGGCTAAAGCGACCGGTAAGGAATCTTAACGGAGTATTCCTCGCCACTGAATCCAAAGAAGGCAATGCCCACACTCCCACGCACCTGCGTCTTTCTGCGTCTGCACGACGGATGGCATACTCCAGCAGGATCGACGCCTATTCTTATCGCGATGTCTTAAGGGCCGACGCAAAGAGAAGAATGGGCTAACGCATGGGCGCCACAGTTCCCTCTACTCTTTGGATCGGAAACACTGACAAACTGGACTGAACGAAGCAAATAGATTTCAAGTGGAAAGATAAAAACTTCCAGTACTTCGAGTATCGTATCGTATGGCTGCCCACGCTTCAAATATTTGCTCGCTGGATGCTGAGACGATTCCTACCGAGCCTGAAGCACACTAGGTTCATGTTTTATTTTGATATCTTACTGAATGGTTCACGAAATAGATACAGTTCCTGCAACAAATCTGCTAGCTTACCAAAAAGTGTATCTAGAATATATATTCCGTGAGTTCATAGTAATTTCATCATAATAGGAATACGGTATGAACAAACGGTGAAATCTAGAGATGTTAACTAACTATTCGTTTCTAAAAATATCAATATCAAAAATCATAATAAAAAAATAACCATAATTAATTCTTTTCATAAGTAATATATCTCTATATATTGCATCTTATACAGAATATAGAGAAAACAGTCCTACAAATCAAGCCCTTTAATCACTACAGCTGTCTAAACATTAATACAAAAATAATAGAAATAATAACATATACAATTGAAAAATTAATTACAAATGAATTGATAATGATTAAAATCTTTACGGATATAATAACAATAATTTCTACCTACTGACGTATTTAAAAAGAAATTGTATAAAAATACAGTACTAGTTACATTGTAGCTAGTTACAACTATGTATAAGTAAGTAAATCGCAATGTGCTCAAAGGGGAAATACTTATCTCAGCTCACCCAACCAACTAAAGAGCTTCCCGACGATAAATCCGAGCTACGTTTGTCGCACAACTTTTTAACCCCACGGAAATTACACATGATTCAGCAAGGAGGAAATCAATTTTCCACATAGCCCATGGAAAAACCGTTTAAAGAAACCAAAAACGAGAAGCATAAGAACAATCCCCGTAGCGGTCACGCACCCCAACGAAAGGAAAGAACTGCGCCGAATGACACAAAAATTACAAAATTCAAGACCGGCTGAACGGGTGGAAATAATTCATGCCGGCAGTTTACACGATTCGCATGAAAATCCTCGCTCGGGCGATGAATCAAACTGTCGGATTCCGACTGTAATAACCGAAAATAAGCGAGGATTCCTTCGACCCGTCCTCGGCGTGCCAATCGGCATTCAACACCGTTCCTACAATCATCCTCCGCTTTTATAGGCTTCGATATGTTTCCGCACCTGTCCATTTATAGCGAATTTTCATTGCTTCCGAGGGAGTAATATATGCCAGCCGTACGTACTCCTTCCGTGATTGGCATTACCACGGACGAAGATACGTATCCGGCCAAATAGATCGCAAATTCTGCCGATAATGCCTCACATCCTGTTTGTAAAATAACTTTAACGAGCACGCCTATAATAAAGGAATAAATCATATATACTGAATCGAAGGACAGTCGAAGTTTTACGAACGTTTCCCACGAGTAAACACAGTGATAAGATTTGAGCGTTAAGGGCTTCTTTTCAGTGACATTCTAAATGCTTTTGATATTGCATTTTTTAATCGGATTTTCAGAAAAAAAATTTCCGAAAAATAAATTAAAAATCTATAAGGAAATTCCAGAAATAAATCAGGTAAATAGTAACGATGACTTATATGAACTTTCTGTTAAATTAATGAAATTTCAGGATTTATAAGGAAGCGACAATTTTACAAAATAATGGCTTAGCTAAGTTTCTGAATATAATAAAAGGCAAGTATTTAAAATAAATAACACTAAATTTATTCCTGCCGTAACATATTTGTTCCTTCTGAGAGACCAAATTAATAGCGAGTTAGAAATAATTTTTCTACTCTTGGTAAAGTAGTATGTAAAAAATCAAGCAATTATATGTCAATAGGAATTAAATATATAATTATTTTTCATAATAAGTATTGAGTAAGTAATTAAGTATAAATAATAAGCTTTGATGCGTTTAATTCGAATTGTTATAGCTATTTCAACATAACATGTGGTTTTGACGGTAACAAGGCAATATTTCACTTCAATCACGTAATATTAGTAGTAATCACGTAATATTAGTATTAGTATATTTTTAACCGAAATCCCACACTCATTTTTTAATTTCTTTGGTGCTTTGTTAGGTTTTGGTTTCCTTGAAATCTATTATCGTTCGAAATGTCCAAGCTATTTTTATGAGCCCAAAAACATTTCACATTCGCATTTCTCAGTATTCCAATTCTGTATCACCAAGCGGCGGAACACCTATCTCTAACCACAAACAAAATCGGCGAATTTGGGTGAGCACATCAAGAATGGAAATCGCGAAAAAGATCCTACAGCCAACGAGCACATTATAAATGGCATGTAAAGTTTCAATCGAGACCCAGAAACCAGGGGCATCTTTAAACCCAGCGCGCAATTAAACGGACGAACTCACAAACGGGACCGAATCACGAACAATTTATTTCGGAGCGTAAAAGCGTTAACAAGGGAAGGAAAGAAAGAAATATGGAGGGAATCGGTGGAATATAAGCCTTAATCTGCGGCCGTTTCCTTCAGCTCCCTTTGCGTGTCCCTAGTTCTTTACCTCCGAGAGTCATGACCGCTTTTATACCGGAATAACGCAATAAAGGAGGAGCTTTCGGGAGGGAAGAGGCGGCGGGAGAACAACACCGGTAATTTACTGCTTCTTTTTTTTTCGGCCGCGCGAAATCGCGTTTTTTTCCATAATCGCGGAAAAAAGGTGGAGTGTGGGTGGCAATTTTCTTGACGCGACAAGACGTATGTTATTTCGCGTCGGGACGAAATAGTCGTTTTTAAAGCTGCGCTGAGTGGGAACGGCGGCGATTTGTTATCTCGCATTGAGCGGCCGAAGTAATCTCGCAGCGGGTTTCTGCCAAAACTATGGCAGTGGGTGATAAGGCGCACGCTCAAAATTAAAATGTCCGTTCGCTGCCAAAGGGAATTAATAAAAGAGAAACGAATCAATTTATTCCTTTGTGAGGAAAGAGGTCTAATGTTTGAGGAAATGGCCTTCACGGCTTTGACAAATAAAGTATTAAACATTCGCGTGATGTTTTGGATGAATAATTGTTTGTTAAGTATTCAGGTTGGTTGTAACCTAACCCTCCCCAACATTATCAACCAAGAACTAGGGAAGATGAGCCTTATTAGGAAGGATGAGGAGTGAGGTAGTTTGCCCTAGCTTTCCTCACTAAGCCAAAATGGTTTAAGAAGAATATGTCCAAGTAATTGAAGCAAATGGCAGTACTTTTCTTGTCATTCCATAAAGAGATACCTTAATTAGTGCTACTATTTACCGTACTCGATGAATATTAGCCTTAACTGTAGCATTAAAGTAAATTCGTCTATGGGAAAAATCTTCGGTATTTCACTGGAATATATTATTAACATTAATAAATAGGGGAGTCAAAGTTGTACGCGAACGAACATTGACACGTATTACAAAGAATTTTTGAGATGTTAAGTATGTAAAGTATATAAATTAAGGATACTAAGCATATAAATGATTGTACTGGAGTTTTCCTTTTCATGAAAAATAATATCATCGATTAATATTTAACGATGCGACTGTAAATGCACATAAAAGAAAGCAATGCATTTTCCAATCCAATATTAGCTGCAACACCATCGGCAGGTTTGGTTTGAAATGGAAAAATCATTTATGAACCTCCTGTCTTCCACAGAAAGTTCTATCTGAATTTACAATAAGCAAAGCTCTAACATATAACCAAGGACGGAAGAAGCTTCAATAAGGTGAGCAAAGTCTACCAAGCCTTTAAAGGAAAAGAACACTTCCATCAATGACACGCCGATCGAAAACCTACAAAAGAATTAATACGGTGTTCGGCATTGTAGATGAGTCAACTCGTGAAAAAAGGACAATATATACGATACCATTAAATTTCTCTCGCGATATGAATATTTCAATTGAAAGTATTTCCGAATGTAATCCACCTGTTATTCCGTTAATTAAAGCAGGTATTTCATCTCGGACACGACCACCTGCCGCGAGAGTTAAATCAAACGGGTATCGTTATAAATCTACACAATCCTCTTTGGATTACCATACATCTAATGCAAACGAGGGACGTACCAAAAGGCGGATACAGATTATTCAAAGTGAGAACTGTTTTAAACACTCCCGTGACACAGAAAGGGCTTTCCCGGGGGGAGAAGGATGACCAGGGACCATCACCTCCCAAGGCCAATCGCTGATTGGCCATTTCGGTTAATTTGGCAGGGCTGGGGAGAATTTGGGCGGGAGGTTAGGACAGCAGCTTCAAGGACGAGAGGTTGGTAGCTGCGGACCGAAAAATTCAGGTAGCCAATTTCCCTTATAATTGCCTCCCACTCTTGCTTCACCTCAAAAATTGTTTCATTAATTTTTTGCGGAGGCGTATGTAATCGTCCATCGTAAAAATTTACATTCCACGAGAAAGGTTACTTAAGCACGGCCCAAAATGATCGAAAGGAATCAATGCAAAGAGAGTCCTTGGGAATACATCCGCTCCTTTTTAAAACGGAGGTTAAAAAGAAAAATCCACGATGATTTAAATGAGTAAACTTTTCTCAGCGGAAGGCGAAATTGATTTAATCGAAAGTGGGCGGGGTTTCGATTCGGTTTTTGTGTAATAAATTACGTCTTTGACGTTACAGTGATTTGATACATAAAGAAATTACTTCAAGAATTTTTGTTTCTTTTTCTCTCAGGATAGAGTTTAAATACTCATCAAGTACTGTAGGATATAATAAGAGGTTTTGGGATTAAAATAAAAGCCAAGAAATTCACTAAGGACAAAAGAGCTGAGTTAAAAACAGAAGATAGACGGAGATGTAACAGTTTTCCCGTACTTCGGTCTTTGTGTTTGCGACAGAAGAGACACCACGCAGAAAAAAGTTAGATGGTAATAGCTAAAGAAACTTGTGAAAGGAAGGGAATTGCTGATAAAGGGCTTAAAGCAGGATATCACAAAAAGGCAGATTAACTTACATGTTACTTACTGCAGGAACTTGTATACTTACTTGCAACCGCTATTCTTAAATACTGAAGAGTTGTGCTATATGTGATTACAACGTGGATCTTAATAAAAGATCAAAGATCTTTGAGGAGGTTGAATCATAGGAAAAAGAAGAGTTGATTTCGTAGATAAAACAAAAATAAATTGGTTGTTTCGATTGGAGAGGAGAGACGGTTGATTGAAGATGTAAAAGAATGGCGAAAGAGCAGGTTCAAATGTTAAGAGGAAATGAATTTCTAAAGATAGCAATAGAAGGAAGGAAGCTAAAAAAGGAAAACGGGATATAAAGACAAGATCTGTATAACAATGTGAAGGTAGGGATTACGTACAAAGAAGAAGAAATAGTGAGAGAAGAGAGAATGCTAAAATTTTCTAAAGATAGCAATAGAAGGAAGGAAGCTAAAAAAGGAAAACGGGATATAAAGACAAGATCTGTATAACAATGTGAAGGTAGGGATTACGTACAAAGAAGAAGAAATAGTGAGAGAAGAGAGAATGTTAAGTACGATATTTTTGGGCACACGAACCTACGCGGATGTTGAAGACTCGTTCTTGTAATGTATTTCTTTTCAATAATTTAGTTCTAGCAGAGTGGGAATCAATAAGTAGCAAATCCCCACATAAAAGACAGCCCTGATCCGCTCCGTGGAAATTGAGGAGGGATTCGAGCGGTTATTAAAGACGATTCATCATCAACTTTTCGGCTGACGAAGAGGTCCACTTCGATACGGATTAGGAACTTAGAAAATGCGTATATCGGGAAAAATGGATAGCCCATTCATCCCCAAGCATTTTCGAAACTAATGGGGTAAATATCGGAGGAAAATCTGAGGATTATATCGATGGATCTTCTTCAGCCGAAACATATTAAAGGGGAGCGGACAATAACTAAGACCCTCTTTCCAATCGGGTATCTCCAAGTTATTACTATTGTTATGATGAACTGATTGCATGGTTTGCCATGGTTCAAATGAATATTACATTCAGCATTGGTAAGTTCAGCTGCAAAAGTATCACTTGTTTAGTGAGTGAAAAGGTCTCTAAACTCTCGTTAAAGAAAATAAATAATTCGACGTTCCTCTTGTTAGAAGTGATACGACATCTATCTATGCACATAAAAGCCCTCAACTGGAATCCTCAGGGCCGTATACTACAAAGGCGAACGCTCGACCTAATTGGCTATCCGGGAGCCTTTCCTCCTGATTTTCTACTTTTATCACACTATATTTAGAAATTAAAACATATTAAAATAATAGAATAGTGTTGGTACCTCATTAGTTCCCCAATTATGCCCAATTTTGAGGCCATATACTGTATTTGGTTTTCTTCGAATAAATAAATATCACCAGTCCATGGGAGTCAGTGTAATGCATAATCGAGGGTAAACTAGGCTAACAGTTCCATGGGAAGACGCTTCTAGTTACCTACACTCCAGGGGCTGTTTTATTGATACACTTTAACTATCACAAAATAAGTTACCATTGGATATAATCGATGAATTGATTAAATTTATACTGCATTTATATATTTAAATGGGAATTTACAGCCATCCAGTTATCCTTGAATAGGAGCCTTAATTTTTCACAAATTAATTAAGCATCGACTTAGGAAATGGGTGGGACGAATATAAAGAGGAGAGGAACTGCTAAAGAGAGTCATAGATAATAGAAAACATGAAAAAAAACAGAGGGGAAGACAAAGGTAGGAGATGCTACTTGACATAATGGGTTGGTAAGGTATTAAGAAAGGAAATAAATGGGGTTAAATAGAGATTTTTAACGCACGAGAACAAACCGAAAGATAGAACTATCATGTAAAATGTAATTTCGCACGCATATACACATTCATCCACCAAATCCACAGCCAGGGTAATCCACCTCGGACAATCTGGAGTATGCATTACTTGTTCTCAGGCAGTCTTGCGTCAACACAGAAGAAACACCCTCGCTGGAACATTATCCGCACATTTTTTTCGGGTGCGGTCGACTCTGAGAAGCTTTACGACTCCGGAGAAGCCCCTTCAGGAGGTTCGCAGGTGGGCTCGGAACACGTTAATTGACAGCGACGCAAAAACCGCTCACACGATGATTCCGGAGAAGGATGTTGCCGCAACCCCTTTTGCGCAACTGCCACACAAACACCGACCCCCTTGCACATCCCCGGGATCGATACAAGCTTGTGCAACCGCAGCTCCTCCACGCACGGAAAAACACGCACGTACGTTACCCCTGGCGTCGCAAGGTAAAAATAAAGCAGTGCGCGCAACCCTCGCGTGGGACGAAAAAAAGAGACTTTTATGCCCGTATTTTTTTGTCTTTCCGGTATCAAACCCCTCGCACTCCCAACAAACAGGAGCGGACGCAAAGAGGCACCCGTAGGAAATAAAAGATGCGGGGATGCCGCAAAAGGAAATATATTTTACCTTTTTGGGAGGGGGTTGAAAGGGGTGACAATCAAAGGGAATGCGGAAGGGGGCCTTAACTACAGTCGCATGTCCCCGAATGCGCCGCTAAGTCCGAATCCGGCTTTGAAATCCCATCAAATATGCTGAATATTCGAACGATTTGACTGATTGAAAATATCAAACGGCTCGCTCTGGCTTTGTTTCCCCCCTAAATTGCACGGATTGTGGCTGAATTCCCTCGGGAAGGAGATACGTTTACATTGAGAGTTTCCAAAAGGTTATTTAATTGAAAATTCATGAGGAGAAAAGTTGTGGCGTTCGAAATGATTATTTTAAAGGGAAAAAGACGAAACCACTTTGAATCACAAAAGCCATTTAGTGGAATTCATTTGTTCAGCATTTGACACTCGTTAACCATACATTTATCATCACATTTTGAGGTTGCGAAATAATTTCAATTCCATCTTTATTCGCCTACAAGGTATAATTTACAGAACTAAAGAATTCATTAAAAAAATAGAAGGGAAATAACTCATCTTCCCTGATTAAGCTTTTTTTGGCTAATAATCTCATAGATGTTCATCATTTTTAAATGTTAGAAATTTGAAATTTATGAAACAGGGGTTACGTAAAAATGGAATTAATACTCCTCTAAAACTAACTTGAAATTTCGAATAGTAGCATTATACAATAATCTATAGAATTTTAGAATGGCTGTTAGAAAAACTAGACTGCTGAAGTATTAGATAAAATAAAATGCAAGCCTACGGCAATTGTAAGGAGAAAAGGGCCTCATCGGCGTAGAAACATCGCGAGCCGCAAGGAAGAATTTTAGGACAATGGTTAATCGATAATATATAAAAATAAATTAAATATGCAATATAGAATAATTCATGAATGTGATGCATGTAATTATTTCAAAAGGAAATAAATGATAAGGATCTTAAATGTCTTCCAAATTCATGTCTATATATTTGTTTCGTAACATTTAAAAACTACAATATTTTGCAAATAATCAAAATTTCTTGCATACAAAGCAGGCTAGAGGGTGAACTCTATACATATTTCTCGCAGGCGATAATTAGTTCAAGGTTGTTGAATCTATTCATGTATGTTTCACAAGTCAATGCAATATGCAAGGGTTTAGTCTAGGAATTCAACAAAGGCTTTCGCTGACAATCGATAATTACTAGAAACAATTAACAATAGCGGAAAACCATTGTGTATAAGTTCACAATTTATTAATGACCCAACTGTAGAACAATCCCCAAATTTTAGCCGAGGGTAATAACTTCCGAGTCCTTGAATTCTATAACAAAGTTCGCAGACAAAGGACTTTATTTTCACCCCGATCTCTTTCTATTCTGACATTTAACGCGGAGTTGAAAGAAGCCATTATCGCTGATTTCTTTTACGACCGGATGCCCTTCTTGTCGCCGATCCCAAAGAGGACTCTTAGCACTTTGAAAGGTATTCACTCGCACAGTCGTGCAAAAGACACTTCCTGTGTCTCCGATGGCCTATTCTTGGCGAAACGCGCTAACGGTAAAACGCGATCTAAGAAGAGCACGCGCGCAACGACATGTACGCCTCAGAGAGGTTGAACAACCGCAGTCGTTATAAACGAGATACGAGTGCGACAAGGCCTAATATAGACCGCTAAACACACCAACTAAATGGTTCTAATGAAGAAGATAACTGAGCTAATTGAATTTACGACGGGGGAACGTGACAAATAAAGATGGAGACTTATTGAGAGTATGCTAATTTGAGGTGCCATTACAATAAGATTTAAATTTAAGGCTTGCAGACTCATCAACGTGAGATGTTTCTACTGAATATTACTATGTCTCTATTTATGCATCATATACACATATTGACATTCATTAAAATTAACATTTGCTAACGTATATTAAAATTAGTCTTATTGAGGTACACTCCTGGCCAAAATTAACGCAGCACCTCCCTAGCGATCCTAACGGCCGGTGCTGCGTTAATTTTGGACAGGAGTGTACATAATCGTAATGAAATAAATGATAATTAAAACAAATGCAGGGTATTTTGTGGTCTGCAAAGGTACATTGCGAACAAAATCAAATTTAAGGAACACAATGGCAAATAACCGATAATTACAAAGAGGAACATACCTCGAACCAATGAGATTAATATTTTCTGTAAGTAACAAAACTATTTCCTATTCAGAGATATTACTTGTAAAGAATTTAAGCTCCAAGTTAAAATTAGTTGAAAACGAAATAGTTAACACAATTCGGAATTAAAAAGAAGCAAGAATTTCTACTCCCGAATTGAAAGATCTTACTACATCACGAAAAATTTATGAACATTTACGACAGTGTCAACGAAAGAATGTTATACTCTATTCGTGAATTGAGTACTTCGTTGTCTCCAGTATTATTCTATATTCAATGGAAAAGAACTGAGAACTTTTGCAACAGAAATATCTTATCTCATTGAATGAGTTCCTCAATTCATTTACTGGTACCAATTCTCAATTCACAGGAACGAATTCTTCTATTTGCTCTACCGATGTTCATCTCGACTCGAAAACTCCTTTTCCTTAATTTTGCTCTCGGAGATTCCGCATCTTTAGATTCGAAATTCACGAACGAATGGTTCTTCCGATCGAACGACCGCCATTTACTTTTCCAATAAACGTTCCGATGAAGAAATCCAAATCTACGCGGAAATCTCTTTGCTTAGGTACATAGTAATTCGCGACCCATCGAAAGAAAAGAGGCAAAGTCACAAGTAAACGATTAGGAAAAATTCCAAATTTCCAAAGACATTTTTCTTTCACCGCCTATTTCTGCTCGCCAGACTATTGTTCCCCTCCAATCGATTAGTTCTCTGGACCGTTTTGTTTTCCATATCTCACAACTCCTGTTTATCATGCGGCATCGGCTTTTCGTTCAATTCCGAAATTCCGCTATTCCTCATTTCCGTTTCATCACATTTCCCAAACATCCCCGATAATTTCTTGCGGAGGCTGTTTCATTTTTTCCCTCTTTCCTTCGCGCCCTTCTCTTTAACTCTTTCTTCTATTTTTCCATTCTCTTCCTTTATCTCTCTCCCCCTTCACTCTCCGCTGCACCTTTTCTCATTTTGGGTATTTCCGTCCCCTGTGTGGTATTACGCCCCACCCACGCGTATCCGAACCACAATCCGTTACCCTTTTTTCCAAAACCCTTTTTGGGGCTCTCTCTCTTTCCTTCCATCCATCTCTCTTTCTGTTTGCTTCCTCTTCCCATTCACTTTTTATTTCCCTTTCAAGCCATTTACTTCGCCTATTTCCCATTCAGCCTTCACCTCTTTCTATGACCCTTCATTTTTTAGAATTTCGACAACGTTCCCTGAAAGGTATAAAAGCGAGCGATATTACATGGTATAATCAGGTATGGATCTAATTTCCATGATTTGCTAAGTATTTTTATGATGAAGGAAAAAATCATGATTACTTAACGAGTCATTTTTTCCCCTATGATTTCCAATAAAGAGCATACCTACCAGCGGCTACTTAAGAATTCCTTTTTAAGATTATTACCGTTCCTTTATTTATTAAGGCATAGCGATTAACTTTTGACGACGAAAAGAAAAGGCAGTTGCTTCTCTGTAGCTCAGTATCAACTTTTTCCAATATTAGCAATTAAACACTAAAAATATAAACGACTAATTTCGGATTTAGACACTTTTCTGAATTCACATTTAGGACGAATTTTGACTTTTCAATAGTTTCTTTGATTCTAAATAATGCCCGTCATAGCGGATAGTGGATATTTTTTGCCTACTTGTTTTTAATAGACATATATGATAAGCAAAGAGTTCTTAGAGTAGGTTTATAAAGTAAGTTCTTATATATGTGAGAAGTAATGGAAGACTTGTGTGACTCATCTAATGCAGAATCCCTTGGTATACTGATTCAATCTCATTCATAGCAGCTAATATTTATTTAACAATGCACGCCGTTGCCTTTGAAGAATATGTAAAAGATAAATAATGTTTTATAAATAAAAATTAAATAATTATGATTACTTTTTTTATAAATTACAGATATAATTTTTGACTGTTTTAGTATTTCATTTTCCAGGTGATTTTTTCGATAAACATCCTTTTTCAGCCATTTATTACTGTTTTCAACCATTTCCATAAAAGATGGGCGGAGCATAAAAAGTTTCAATATCATCCTTCCATTCAAACCACACATCTTCCATACGACACATTTAAACGTAAAGATGGCCCACATGAAAAATAGCCGTCCAGAATTTCTCCGCAGGATTCCATTTATTTTAAACATTATATTAAAATACGACAGTAATATTTCAACCGAAATTTCGACTATCGAAATAAAAATGCTTATCTCGCATTCCCAATTTCCTTTCAAGCTTTCTACGGAAATCGTCCCTTTTCCTCTTCCGTTCTATTCTTCCCATATTTCTTCCCACAAAATATCTCTCTTATATTCCACCCTATTCGCTGTCCTTTTATTCCGCATGGATTCGGATCCTTATTTTTTCCACCGGTCTTATTCTATGCTCGATTCACTCCACCGTACATATACGCCGCCATTTTTTCCTTCCTGGGCAAAAGAGTTCCTTTTCAGGGATAGGAATCCCTAAGAATTCCTTTTTTCAGGGTCCGCAGGGTCTGATTGAAGGGGAAAGAATGGCGAAGGAGTAATTTTCGAGATGCGGTTGGCGAATCGATATCAAAGAGATTGGACGGTGTCAGCTTGTTAAATGATACGGAACGACGGAGTCGATGCCACAAATATATTTCCTCCAGCGAAGGTTGTTTCGGGGTGAGCGGGTTTCGCTTCTTTTAGCGCGGATTTCCACGTTTCTGATTGAAATTCCCAACGTCGCGTTATTTGGCCCATATCAAAGAAATAAGCAACGCGATTGATAAATAAATGTGTGCTTTCCTTATATTCGGAAAAATAACAAAGGTCCGCGTTCAACTCATCCAAATTTATGCCCGAACATTAGTGACTGCACGGGAGTTAAAAAGAGAAAACATATAGGATGTTCTATCTTAAAGAAAATAATGATTTCTTATTATATTTCTTAAAATCGCACGTATTAAAACTTTCGTTTCAAGCCAACCAATTGTGTAATTGAGATTTAAGATAATTATTTAAGATACGTGATGATAAGGCATTGGGAACTACTCTGTAGTTTTACTCAAGACAGACAATCTGGCACATATTTAAAGAATACAAATCAAGGGAAAATCACGGGGATTTCTGATCTGAGAGAAATTATGTCGTAAAATAATGTTGTCTTAATCTAGACGTACCTGCATAACATTAAACATGACTTTAAAGTACAAACATAATTTTTCATTGGTATTTTGTTTCTTGTAGGAAAATTAATTAATTTTATGCGCGAAGCTATTTGATAAGTTAATAAATACTTTAAACCTTTAGGCATAGTTATTTTGATAGTAATCTCTTCTTTCCCACATTTTTCCTTTTAAACATATTATTTCCGTCAATATTTTGAATTTCTTATGAATTAGATAGGTATTTGGCGAAGGACTTGTATAAGTTTATATTTATATTTAAAAAAATTTAAATTACCTTACTTTATTTATATCTGTATCAGCTTATACTTATATTGAACAAAATTTACATATTTTAGGTATGTAGGAAAGTTTTTTTCACTAAGCCTACTTTCCTATTTAACTTTATTATTGTTTACCTGTTTCTTGTATATTATAAATGGAGGATATATTGAAGTTATTTCCTTTAATTTATTTCCTAATAAAATCTAAGTTATTTACGTCTCATTTCCAATTTATTATACATATTACCCCCTTAGACTACATCCAACGTAGATCCTCATATCGAGGAAGGAATCGATATTGTAATCGTATTTCGGTACTCACATGCAACGTCCACGAGCGCCGATCGAGTCCGGATCGATCCCCTTGGTGAAGTCGCGAGGCAGTCGCATCGGAATCCGGATTCTCCGAAGAACTCCTCGACGTCGTTCCTCGTTATGCTGGCCCTCGCCTCCGCCACGCGACGTCCACTCTCCGGGTCCACGAGCGAAGAATAGGCCACCTGTTGTGGAAACAGGAAAAATTAGAACGCGAACAAGACGTATCGCCGAGAGATTCCATTAGCATAAATCTCCGGATTTCATTTGGGATTCAGATCGCCTCTTATATGCCCCTTTCAACTGACAAGGAACAAATTGACACGCTGGAGATTGCGCGGACGGAACCGTATCTCCTCGGAAGATCTAACCGCTTTAGGAAAATGACGTTTTCATCTTATATATTTTTATATTTGGGAGGAGGCGTGTTGGATCTGATCCCACGGGTTTAGACTGGACAAATTGGACTTGGGAAATATTAATGGAAATGATCAGATTTACGATTAAAATATTCGTATTGAGATGGAAATGCCAAATATTACAGTTTAACGGGGCTTTTTCCAAACCCATTTTCAGTTATTTATAACACTGCGATTCATGGAGGGTGAAATTTACAACCATAACTTTTTATCAACGTTAATACTGAAATGTTGTTTTCTTTTAATTACTATAGTATCAAATCATGTGTGATATATTATCTAAATATATATTTCGCATGTGGTTATCTTTTTAATTAAATAAAAAAGCATAGCAAGTATTAATCCGGCGATGAGATTCAAATTAGTTGATAAATCTTTCATCTTCAGTATGAATACAACATAGATGCCTATTTGTCAATTCAGCTATTGCAAAGCAATGTCTACAAATTGCTTCTAAAATTAAGTTCTTAAACTTTATTTCTAGACTTAAAGAGTAAATAAACACTGAAATACAAACATGTCTGTGTTTGATTTGATGAAAGGTAATCTTTGAAAAATAAAGCCACAGTTTCGGCTTAATATTTGTTACTTCTCCATTATAAGAGATAAATTAAATTAAATTAAAAACAAATGTTGCATTCGTTACCACGAATTTATACTTATGCTCGAGTTTTCAATGTTTAGAAACATTATGAAGTCGACCTCTCATGATGTTTCGGATTTTTACGAATGAATTTGATAAAGAGTAAATATTCGTAAAATAATATTCTTTCATACGGCAAAAAAGTACGAAGATAAATTTACATTAAAAGTCGAAAAAAATTAACAAGTTGGATTCTGCATGAAATTTTTAAATTACGTCTACTACAAACGAAACTTCAAGATTTGTAGTATTCAATATGAGAAAATCTGATTCCCGCTCTTCTGCGATCACATTCTTGTCTTTTTTTCTTTTCATTTTTTTATTTGAACATATTTACGCCTTTGAGAGTTCTCGATCCTCCTTAACATCGAAGAAAAACATTCAAAACTGACGGTGACACATCTACCACAAAGAATCCCCAATGACTTTCATGAGAACACCTTATTATCTTCCACGCATATATCATCCAGCGAAGCGTAGAAATCAATACATGAGGCAGCAAATACATCGTACATACGAAGCCATCAGGACGTCAGATACATTAGCTGAGAGGATCACGTAAGAGCTATTCATCCATCTTGGCAGCGTTCGAGTCATAAATCATTCCGATTGTAGTAAGAATAGGTAATGGAGGAAAGAGTGCACTTACTTGTCTCTCTCTGAGGGCCTCTCCATTGCACCGGAAGATGACGCGCAGAGTGTTCGCCGCCCTACAAGTCAACGTTGCGGGCTTCCCTCGCACCACATAAGCGTCTTCCGGTTCCTCTAAAAACTCGGGTTGTTGGGACTGAGGTCCCTGCGGCAACTGGTGCTGTCGCCTGTGCACCAAATGGTGGTGATCGCGGTTGTGATGAGGGAGCAGCATTCCGCCTTCTGTGCAAATAAAGGAGAACACATCAGAACTCGGAAAACAATTGATTTTCTGTATACGTGAATGAAAACTTTTTCTACGAATTTTCATCCATTCATTTCAATGGATATAAACGGATTTTCTTTGTTTAATTGATTATCATTGGAACGAGGAATATTGGAAGAAATTTCTTTTTACATTCTATGGTAATCTCGAGGGTAAATTTATCAATTTACTATCCATCAAATTATTAATGTGAAAAGTAACAGACTTATTACTAATTAACGTATAGTATTGTCCTTTATGAATGAAAATGTTTCACGTTCTTCATTCTTATAGGTATTAAGGTTATGAAAAAATAGTAATGCATTAATTTCACGACTTCCTACTATTTGAGAATATAATAAAGGTATAGAAGAAGAAAAGTACAGTTATATTAGCCATCAGATATAAAATTTTCAACTTATAATACTAATAAAGGACTTTATTCAGGGCGAGATTGAGACTATCAAGTCTCTTTTTACACCTAACCCTTTGTCATGTTGGAGCAGAAAGAAATAGATAGATTGTAAAAGTACAGAGAAGAAAAGTACTATGTGGATTAAAAACCTAAGCTAAGAGCATAGGAAAAAACTTCCACTGCAGGAAAACACCCTCAAAAGAAGGGGGTGTGAAAAACCTGCGAAACCTACAAATAGAAAACTAAATTTAAATATGGTAGTAGATAAAAAAGCTATATAAGACAAGAAAAAAGGAAGTCATTAGAATGTACAAAAAAGAGCAAGTTTTAACATATTAACATAAAATTCTGACACAAAAGTAATAACGTATAAGTAATAATATATAACTAATTTAGAATTGAGTTATAGAGTTCTAACTATTTTAAACTTTTGTCAATTACATGTTAAATTATATGAACTTAATAGACGCACTGAATATAAATACATTATAAACATAATTTCGCTTAGTAAAAGCTCGTTGAGTATTTTGATTATAAATAAGTAAAAACGATTCAAAAAACTGAAAAAAGACAAAGAAGAAAATACAATGAGAATTAAAGAGTAATGAATAAAAGAATATATTCCAATAAAAACATTCGTTTGGACGGTGGATAAGATAAGGAGGAGAGTTGTTCTGAAATTGAGGTAGGAAGGCCAAGAAATATTGTGATCTCAATGAGTTGATGGAGTTGTGCGTTTCCGTGCGATTAAGTTCTGCTTTGTATGGTTAAGAGATGATTGTGGCATTTACTCTTGAAGCTGAAGACGGAAGATAGGTTTTTTATCTCTTGGGAAGTTTTTTGAGAGGGTTAGTAGAAAAAAGATGGTGAAAAAGATTTTAATAATGAGATAATCATTCGAATTGTAATGAAGTGAAATGTATGAGAAAATACAAAAGTTTATATTTTTTCCACAAAAAGCCTAATGGAATATGAGAAAAGAAGTTCGCTCAAGATTTAATAATCATTAAGTCAGTTCAGGGAAACAGAATTTTCTTCCATGATAGTGAAAGACTGACAAGTACTATTATAGCAAGCAAAAATATAGCTATTGGGAACCAAGAACTACGTCGCATATTCAATCCTTAATTCCCTTTCAGGAACACGTCACTTTATCCATTCCATACCTTCTTCCAGATCAGCATCTTGATCCACAGCCTCCACTTCATCTCCTTCAGCGCCCGTTTTCCCTTGCACCCCACCCACTTCCTTCATCTGCAACGGCTGCAGATCCTCGTGGGCTTCGGTTATTTCGGAGCCCATCGTCAACGGCAACTCCGGTCCTTCTGCAGACTCATCTCCGGCGGCTGCGAAGCAAAGGGAAAGAGACATAAGACCTTTCGCCGACCAACCAATCAATTACACATCAGAAAAGCATTTTTTTCCGTTTGGGAGTTAACGAGATGATGATTGTGGCGCCGCTTCAAATGGCGTGGCGACCGCGTGAATTATGCCCGACGGCCGGATTAATCTCTCTTTATCCGCAGCTTCCGCCGAAACCGTGAAACCCTTTTAGCCACGCATGATACGCGTAGTAGCGACGTTTCGGCTGGCTGATCTTTTTTAGCGGGAGACAGCCGATTTCACCCGATTTGTCTAACGGGCTGTTTGGCCGATCAAAAGAAAGCGTCGGAGGAATGAGTACCACCCGATTTGGGCTGGAAAGCGTTCCGAGAGAGAGAGGAATAGAATTAGAAAAAAATGAATAGTAAGCAGAGAAAAGTGAGCAGTGACTGCATTTGCGTATTAAAATCTTCAAATCCGCAATTAGTTGGTGGAGAATACAGGACCTAGGATCCGTTTTTTTCGTGAAATAAAAAAGCCGGTTATTGAGGACATTCATTCCCTAGAGAGAAATATAAGATTTTATTTTAATACAATTACGTAATATGTTTATGTTATAAAGTTTAGTTATATAGAGTTCTATGTCTACCCGAAGGTGTAGCTTATTAGAGATAACCAGTTGGATTCTCTACGGACATACTGTGACTATTCTAACATGTGATGTTCTACTTCTGATTCCTTCTTATCCCAGAACATATTTCACGTTCTCAATTCATTCTTACTTGTTTCCGGTTTAATTACATAAGACAGAAGGAGGGTTTGATGGCAAACAGTGAAGGGCCATGATATTACATGATTCCATTACATCAAAAATCTTTTACTTTTAAACAGATTCAAATTTGCAGCGACAATAATGGGAATAGAAGGGACATAATATTCTATGAAAGAATTATATCCCAATGATAATAATAACAATCTCTTTAATGGAAATACGAAGAAATATCCGAATTACATCCATTTCAATAATTATTATTAATCATAAACGCACATAATTCCCTAACCAGAAAAACCTATAGAGCAGGGATTCGAACTCGGGACTTATGGCTGGAAAGGATTGGTATCATTGTATGTAAAATATTGAATTTGTTTCGTTATCTATTAGTAGAGCACTGCTAATACTTTGATTTGATCATTCCCTTACCAGAAAAATCTGAAGAGCTGGGATTGGAATCCGGTTGGAAAGCATCATTATATGTCAAGTATCGAACTGTTTCGTTACCTATTAGTATATCTCTGCTTGTAATTTGACGTGATTTTCGCGAGTCAAGCCGCTGATGGCCGGTTGTTTGGGCGTCGGGAAGAATCACAATCACGAAAAGGCAAAGTTTGTCCAGAGGATGAAACGTGATGGAGAGGCGTCGAGATAGAGACCGCAGACGGTGCCTATTTTGGCGCGAGGAATAGATAAACAGACGACTCCGCGATTGGTTCCGACACAGCCACTAATGTCCGGTGAATATGCGAATTGGTCCCTTTGTTCCCTATGGAGTCGATTTCTTTCTAGGTTTATAGATTGGCGTGACGTTCATCCGCCTACATTATTCATGACAATAATAGGGACGGAATTGTTCGGACCGATTCAAAATTTCCTTCGATAATGATTTGGGAACGAATGCGTGGCGGTTCAATGTGCCCGTGGAAAGCAAACATGGCCGCATGAAGGAGAGCATGAATTAAAGATCGGATTTAAATCAGAGGGGCTCTCCAATCAGTCACCGGTTACTACAAACAAAAATATTTACCGGAACTGTGTTTTCGCGCATAAATGTTCTTTTATCGCACTTTCTTTCCTTCTTCGTTGTTTTGTTACGGATGATCGCACTCTCGATTGAATGAATGTTTTCCTTGTTAGTAGCGAATTTTAAATATCGATTATCTATTTAACAGAAATGTTCACCAAATGGCGTTGCATACATTTCCTGCTAGAAAATGTGGGAAATATTCTTAAGGATTACAAAAATGTTCAGCTGCCGTAAACGAGATAATGACGAATAAATAAAATGTGAACAGGAAAATTATGACAGGATGATAATTCAAAAATTGAGATTCGTGGTAAGAATATCAAATAATTAAATTCATGAAAAATGTATTAATAGATGTTTCCTGGGAATCGTCATCTTCTCACATTCGGTGTGAAATTTTAGAAAATATACATAATTAAAAATTAATTAACCACATTAAGCCAAGCTATTGGCACTCGGTTTAATTCTCTTTCCCGTTACCAACCGAATATTGTAATTAAATTATCATAGAAACATTTTCATAGATAATAACAGAGAAAAATCTAAGATTACATGACAAAAGTAATACCTATTAAAATTTAAGATCATCTCTTTGCTGGATCTCGATATATACCGCAAAATAAGGAAAATAGTACGGAAAGGGGTGATTGCACTGGGAAAACTTTTATGATAAAAAGATGGCAGAAAATCTACACAGAAAAAATTCCCTAGCTATAGAGACCATCTCAGACATGGTGATTAATACTCAGATAATCTTCACTGGTTATCAACCAGGTAAGTTCGTTGGATGGTTAGTTAGTTGATAGTTGGATGAAATTAATTGCTACTCATAGTTAACATTCAATATCGCTATCCGGTAGTACGTCATGAATCTGATAGAACACGCAATAACACCAGTATAAATTCCACATTAACGCCTACCCTATTCATGAGATAGCAGAAAATCTACACGTGAATTAATGAGCGTTTGAAAGATCGGAAAGTGAGCTAATGGTGAGTCACTAAAACAAAAGGACCGGCGAAAACCTCACCGCGCATTCCACTCGCCAGACGGAAAAAAACTCGAGCCTTCGCAGCCATTAACACGACTCCTGACTCAACAATTACCGATTATGGAGGACCTCAACCGGAACGACTTCACGGAAAGGAAATTACTTTTCCTCCCAAACTCGAGACAACCGACAGCCTCACCAGGGCGTACATTCTTCGCTACACGACGCAATAATGCGCGCGATTCCATTTTCGCGGAAGGTCCTACAACGCTTAAGGTCCCGGCTCCACCCTCGCCTAAAAAGTCCCGCAATTGCGTCACTTTGCCATAGGTGGGCACTTTAAGGGCCACAGGTCACCACGTGGCGCCGGCAACGCCCACCTCGCTGAGGAAAAAGGTCTCTGCAACGACCCCATCATCCTATTGTATTCAAATGTACCGCCTTCTGCCGGTCGAATGCATACAATGATTCTGACCGGCCCCCGCTCCTTATCAAAGGAGACGCAATTATCGTAAATAAAGAGTCGGCGTGGGAGGATGAGGGGGTGGATAATATTTCTCTCGGAACGTATTTAATCGGGGAGATATCCATCCGCCCACTCGTACTAAAGACCGATCCCTTATAAGGCCGTGTCTTTTATCCTAGCTGAGACCCTGCCATTCTTTCCCGCCTGCATTTCCATACGAGCGCGGGCTTCTAATCCCTTCGTCTTTGGCGATTTCTTTACCGGTGCGGAATGGTACCTGCGAGGGTGTTAGGAGTTATGGAACTGCGGGACGTCGGCGTATATCCAGGTATGTCGTCACGCGAATACGATTAAGGGACGGCTAAACGGCCCATTAATCCAAAACAATTGACGCCTGCCTATAGCAACGTAGTTCCTTGTTTGCAGGAGGAAGTCGGAAGGGTAGCGAATATCGACCACAGAGTGGAGTGTGCAGATTGGGAGGAGACCAACTACACCAACAGGATCCTCCTGCGGAGGTGTTTATCTTCAAACTTTTGGAGCTTCATTACCCAACTTCACGTTGCATCACCGCGATAATTACTTTAACATATGCATAGATCAGGTGTTTAATGTTTCATGATTAGTTCCACCAATTAAAATTTTGTCACTACTTCCTCCTAAATTTATGAGAAAGAAAATTTCATTTGCTGCAGCATTTAATAAAATTTTAAACAATAATTATGAAAGGCGATCAAAGAGATTCATTACAACACAAATTTGCAAGCAATAAAGAGTAAAAAAATGTAAATTTATAAATCCATTTTAGTATTACTATCAAATGTAAAATGAAGTTAACCGTGTACGAAACGAAAATATATCGACGGCATGAGGCTATAACTCGTATCAAAATGTTTATGATAAGCCGCAGAACTAGAATTTCTTGTTTAATTAAAAAAATCCATAAGAGGAAAAGAAAAGTAAATTAATAAACATTTGACCAAAGCATGGTAAGCGTAGAGAAGAACTTTAAAATTTACCGACACCACGGTAGATGAAAATTTTCCTAGGTGGAGCCTGACACGTATACTTCACACAAAGCAGAGAAATAAACGCTCAAACCGATACCTACAACTTAATTGTTTCAACGATCGATTTCGCCAGCAAAATGAAAAATGAGCTTCTTTCTTAAGTGAACCGAGTGTGATGCAAATAGTGAGATGACGATTTCTATGGAAAGACCCTCAAAATAGAATGGAATTTGGAATCGTTAAGGATAATGATTTCCCAAACCGACTCGCGAACGTGAAGATCCTGTTTTGGCTTTGGATATACCACCGCCTGCACAACCCCTGTGCGTGCGTCGCGGATTTAAATTTATCCGCAGATGCACGCAAAAGGGGATGAGTCTCAAAGGGAGATGACGAAACCTGAAGAGAATGGGGAGGAGATGGGGCGAAGAGGATGATGCGGAGAGATGGGAAGAGGGGAGGGAATGAAAGGATTTTGGAAAGATAATGGGGAGGAATAGACTTGAAAACGGAAAATATATAGTTTTTTATGGCGTGAAAGAAAGTTCAACTTGATTAATAAGTATAAATAAGATCCAAAGAATTAAAATATGAAATTAAAAATACCAATACGGGTTAAATATTTTGGAACTATATTCTTAAACGTGTTGCGTATTATAATTGGAAAAATCTACTTTTATATAATTTATAATAAAACATAACAAGTGAACCATCTTTAAGAGAGGTATGGTTAAAAATGACCCCGGAGCGACTGCTACTTTATTTTAATTGTCTCTTTATATTACATGCATATCGTACAGTTAATTTTCCTCAAGCGAGTGGCGTAAAACAATAGAAGTTCGTAAAATAATTACAACCAAATTGATATTCATATAATAAATAAAAATATTAAAACAATCCTTTAAAAACTCGCATAAAAGGAATTTAAAGAATAAATTAGATATTTGTGACTATTTCAGCAGTACCTAGTTTTTTATAGTATCTTTTAAATGCTAAGTCACAGCGTTGTTTTTGCAAGGTAGGTATATTAGTATATGGTAAATGTATTAGTGTGCTGTATGGTAAATCTCAACAAAGACGGAGTATAAAACCATCAGAAGCACGAAACTAATGATAAAAATCAATAAATGTATAAATTTCGGCATAATCCACCCTAAGTAACAAGGGTAATAATTTCAATCTCCGGAGGAAAATTCGTTTGCTAGCACTAATCACTTAAAATAATAATTGACAAAGGCACGGGAATAAATGCCACAATAGAAGGGTTAAGTGGCTAAATTGAGACTCCATGGCCCTTTATTACATATGAGGAGGAAGCAAATAGGATGAAGGTGGGAGGGGAGGATGGGAGAGAGGGATTGGGAGAGGCAAAGATCAAATCGGGCGCGAGGGGGAGACAGTCGCAGTCCGTAAAGAATCGATTCCGAAGTCACCTAAGCGTGAGAAAGGGGAGAGAGATGAAAAGAAATGGGAGGAATAGACAAGAATGGGAAATGGGCGGGAGTGGGGAAATTTAAAGGGAGTGGATCGAGATGAACACGCGAGATAGATCCCGAGTCGAGTACCTAAGCTTGTATCGAATGGCTACCGAAGAGATGAGGGAAATCATACGCAACATAACGAGAGCACTCCATCGAGGGCAAATAAGCTGATGATTGATTCCGATAAGACTACGAAGATAAAGTGGAGGTATTACCACAATCTAGCATCGTACCTTATTCCTAACAGAAGGGAGCCCGTCTCGGTGACACCTGGAAATACATTGTACGTTTCTACGCAATTCACGAGAAGGAATGTTAATCAGTCTAAAGCAAACTAGAACTATCCTACACTAAAATATGTTTTCACAAAAATAAAGACTACATGATAAAGGCAGTTTTACAGTTATATAAGTCAAAGGAACTTGTACAGGAGTATAATTAACTAACAAAATCAAGCGATACTACGTGAAACTTGTACTCCCTACGAGGATATAATAAATACATCTAAAGGAAGAATCCTCTTAACAGGTCGTTTTATTATTGGAAATGTACTTTATCTAAGGATGGAGAAGGTTGCAATTTATTTGGAATTCAAGAACATAACTGTTTTTATTTAACATAATTTCAAATTTTCATACCACCGTACAGAAAAATATGCTTTGAGGTTCATGCGTAATGGTATAGTAATAAATTAATGGTTAATGGTAGTTAAGTGAAGTTTTTCAAAGATAATAAAACACAAATTCATAAAAAACACTTGTACAATTCCACAAAGTCATAATAAATATACGTTTACTAGTTTACAAACTCATCTTCCATCCTCACCTCTTTCAACGCAAAGAAATACTATGATTATCAAACTGTATACATTAAATTGAATTAAAACAGGTAATTAGCCAATTTTTTATGATCATAAATATATAAATCGTATTTTAATAGTTGTCAAATACCTATCCATATATTTAGGTTAATACCGCATCACCAAAGTAAGAACGGCGATTAATGATTCGGAATCCATCACAGAGTATTAAATCATAAATTGCGGACTCCTAACAGCAAAAGAAAAACGGCTGAAAGCTATGTTTAACGATAAAATAGGGAAATAATTTCCAAACGCTCCATCAATTCCCCGCTTAAATGCTTAAAGCCACACAATAATGTACGAACGTTTCAGGAACGCTAACAAACCCCGTTCCATTAAAGTCGATACATAATTCATCCCGCTTCGTTATGGATAAAACAACGAGCGGCCAGCCGAATAACGTGCCCCGATTTCGCGGGGAAACAGTAAATTTTTACGCCGACAATGCATGCGAATGCCTCAGCAATACCGTAAACGAGCCGAACAGAAGTAAAAATCTCATTCTGGGGTAACCTACATATGAGGCGATTCATGCGAGAGAGTGCTTATAAATCCTTGAAGGAGAAGATGGAAACTCTTCCGAGGAAAAGGAGACCAATAAAGCTACGTTCGCAAGTTTAAGACGTTATCCCGAAGGGAGAGAGGGGGGATTAAGAGGGAGCAGGTGGAGTTGCATGGAGGCGCTTTATTTGAAATGACGGCGGAAAAAGAAGAATGTGGACGATAAGGAACGCTGGAGATACGACACGGCCTATCTCGCAGCAGAAAATTCCGAATGGAGAACTGCGAATGGAATGACTCAGTTGGTTTTAATGGTATGGAAAGTAGAGCACGGGTTGGTATTTTCAAATTCTTGCTTGCGAAATGATGCGTTCAATGATGCATTTCTATAAGAGCTATTCTATAAGACCTTTTGGGGTGCATCTGGAAGTCAACCAGAAATTGAGAGAAACGAGAAAATAAAACTATTGCAGGCGTAAAAGGTTTGGACAGGTGAGCCGAACTGAATAATCACAGAAATAAATATTTATCGTATTAATAAGGAAAGCGGCTGCTGACGGTTATGTTATATAAAAAACAACTCCAAAACCATCAAAACACTGGTTTTTGATGGTTTTGGAGTTGTTTTTATATATTTATCGTATTAATCAAATAATATGGTAATTCCAAAATAGTAATAATTTTTTTTATTTATAAGCAACGGAAGTCAGGAAGTTATCAACTAAGAACCTGATAAGAAAAAATGGAAGTTTATAGGCTGTCATTTGAAAAAATATATGGTAGATAAATAATCCGCGAATAACTCCTGCAGCATTCCATACACCAGGAAAGCCTGAGTCTTATCGTTAACCAGTTACTTTAAACCTACTCCATATTACATAATCATGTGTTGCGATCATTACACGATGCCATTATTTTCATGGAAAAACAAATCTTTTAAAACACTTCGGTACGTACATGATAATACATGAAACGTTCCTTACAAAGTAAGGTTCTGAAAATAACTAACAAATCTTTAACGTTTAAGTTTCTTCCGTATTCGCAATTGGATATCTGAAAATAAATTACCAATAACTTGCATTTCATACAAAAATTCATCGAATGAAGCGGGTATAGGACATTAGAGACAGCCTGTCGATTTCTAATTTATACTGCATAATATGATGGAACTGACATCCAATTGCCTCGTGAACACACGACCGATGGCCACCATCGAAGAGGGAAACGAAACAACTCGATCGAAAACATGAATTTGAACGCGAACAAAGACCTTTTTCTTCTGAGACATCGAGCTGTAGATAGAGAGAGAGGGGGGTAGATTGTAGTCTTAAAGGGAGGAACATTTGAAAAGGCCAAGGGGTTTCAACCCGTCTCGGAAGAGAGAGCAGATCTACTAGAAGGTCACGTCGGTTAATGCATGCCTTAATCACCCATATCCGAGCCTTATTCCGTCCCCCATTCCGTTTACTACGTCTTCCTTCCCAACACTCCAATCCACTCCCGACACGCACAAACAGCCCTCTTCTAATCAAGCCGAAACGCCACTTTCGTCCGGTACCTGTGCGCTTCTTGTAAAGAAGAGAGGCTGCGGCATCCAATAATCCGATCTCCGTATATTTCCAAAGCTATCGCTTAATCTCCGGGAGTAGAAAGATTCGATTTGAGATTATTTAATAAGCGAGGATACGCTGAGCCCCTCTGTCTCAAGGTAAAACGGTCGGAGGCGGAATCGCTTTAAAGGAGCGAGGGCACACAGGAGATCCCAACGTCATCGATTAAATTAACGAATGCTGCGCAAGATGTACTACTGTCGATGCACACTAATGCGTAATTTAATGAGAGATATTTAAAAAGAAAATAAAAACTCTAGTTGACTTAATTATTACAGAAGAAAATCCTCGAAGGCCAGAACAAATTTAAATTAATTTTTTAAATTAATGTATGGGAAGCGTTAAATTACAACAAGTACAAGTTTATTAAAATGGGAAATATTTTCCATTTATCATTTGGTACAGGACATAGGAAAACTAATTTCTACTATTTTAGTGTAGTCCATCATTGCGACAACATGAGAGCTACAGAGGTATGGGTACTGCTGAATAATGATATTCACTTTGGTCAATCCTCATCAAATACTGTGAAAAGAGTTATTCATACATTTATTGCACAGCACTTACGTGAACATGTTTTGCCGATTCAGAGAGAAAAGCAAGAGATAGTTAAATATTACCATCTTACGGTAGCTACCTCATTCCTCGCTTTCCAAAACGTTTTACAGCACATTGTGGAGTGGATGAGGATTCAACCGGACTAGAGATTGATGTTTTTACTGACAAAATTAAACTAGTTTTCTATTAAAAACGAAAGCCTTACGGTCGTTTGATTAAATAATTCATAAACTAAGATCGGAGTAAATATATAGCGTATAAAAAAACATTCATAAAATTCGCTACGGTTGTACTACGTCTTGATAAATTTCCTTGACGTTACTTCTTTAGGAAGGACAGGGAACGTTGCAAATGTAATGGTGCTGAATCGAAAATATATCGCCTTACAAACTCCAGGTTTTTTTTAAAGCATGTCGCGTCACGAAGGAACGTGAATGGGTGCACTGCACCCTACGAGACCAGTATCCCCATCAGCGGTAGGCGTGGAAATAACTTTTAATGCTGCGGTAGTTAGGATTAATGCTTCATAAAAATCCATAAGCTTACGCTACCTCAAGGCGGGTCTTCTAAAGGGTGTAAACCTGTGAGCCTAAAAGAGACCCCACGGGCGAGCTTTAATTTCGCTTATTTTAACGTGTACGCACATCCATTTCGAGAACAAGTGTTGAAGCCAGATGATACAAGGACAGTAAAACACTGACAACACTCACACTTGTAAGAACGACATCTGGGTACAAGCCATTACACAACCCTTTCTACAGAATAATAAAAAAATATCTGGTTCGAATACGTGTTCCTCCAATTCCTCAGTTATTTTAAACTTACTTATTCGTTTTACTTTCTGAAACTATTTCGTAAAAACATGTACAATTACGTCAAATGAAAATTTAAAAAGAAGGCTTTTTGCAGATCCCTTTTTAATTTCCTGCTTGGACTACTTTTCCTTTAGTTTCAATAAGGTCTTCTTATATCCACAGCTGTTTTTCCTATTCTATGTTGATATTAATTACATTTTATCATAGCTAATTAGGTCTATTGATTTTAATTTGTCCATGTATTCAATTTATTAAAAACTTATCATTCTCAATCGTGCTCAAATAATGGAGTTATTTACTTATTATAATTATAGAAACTTCCTGAGATATTATTTATACAAAACAATTACTATTGATTGTTCAATCCAATGGTATAAAAAAAATTGCAATGGAAAAAGAACAAGAAAAGGCGGAGGTTGTCCTACATAAAGGGAAATTCCTATTCCTAAATTCCGTTGTACAAGTATATTGCGAAGCCTGCGTGTTGACCTTATATTTTTTTTGTTTGCATCCAAGCCGATCATAAACTCCAACGCTAATAGAGAGGAAAATTTCCTTCGGTGAAAAATAATCCAGCTAATAGTATTTGCTGAACCCAGAAGATTATAATGCTCAACCGCGCAAATGATGTGAAAATTTCCACCGCAGCGCGGTGATTTCAACGGGGGCATGGGAATGAAGGGAGGCATTCCAAAATTAGGCTAATACCCTCATCTCCTCCAGTAACCCTCAAGGGAACAATAAACCGCGCTTCCTTGTACTTCCCGAAAACCCTTTCCGACATATTCTCTACACCCTCTCCTTTCTTATCCCCTACGGCCGAGAAAGATTCCCCCCCGCCTAACAAACCCCACGGTACCCTGAATATCCTTTTCCGATCCGCCCCACTGTTTCCGAGAGGCCAATCAACCCCCTTTTGCTCCCTTAGGAACAATTCAATTTAAGCGGGATGTTAGGACGGATCTAGGTAAGAGGATTGATCGAGCCGAGTAAGAAAGCGGACATAAGGGAAGGGCTGCTCTAGGAAAGGCCGCTAAGTAGGTTGGGCGTGAGATTGAGAGGGGAGACTTAAGACGTGGATAAACAATGCGCAGCCAAAGGCATCTCATGTGCAACTCGCAGTTCTAAATAGTGCTTCAAGGCAAGGATGAAGTACAAGTTCACTTCATTCGACGATAAAACACCATGAAGGAAGTAAGCTGTTAGTCAAAATTAAATCATAGGGATCTGATGTGGTGAGAGTCGACTGTTCAACAAATAAAGGAAATAAAAATGTATACTTTCAGGAAAATATAAGTTGAAGACTATACATGATTGCTATCATGTTAGACACCCCGTGAGAACTGAAGCTTACAGCTACTTTGCGAATAAGTTAGAAACTAGGCAAAGCTAGTTTTGCATAGGTTAACTTTACGCTATCCTTAAATTATGAGAAAATA
The DNA here is from genome assembly GCA_947579665.1 of Sympetrum striolatum. Classification (NCBI taxonomy): domain Eukaryota; kingdom Metazoa; phylum Arthropoda; class Insecta; order Odonata; family Libellulidae; genus Sympetrum; species Sympetrum striolatum. The sequence continues at coordinate 41,973,090 of OX388346.1, forward strand.
AACATAAAAAGTAGGGGAATTCATCTCAACTGACCTGTGAACCAACTTTAATAGGGTTAATACTTAGCACTTTAATTGGACAAAGGGAGACGTTTCATATGAATCACTTGTGTTCAGTAAGTCTTCCGATCTTACAATCTTTAACCAGGATTTAGGTATATCTCGAGAGACGGTTAACGAATCCGTTGTTTCTTGATTACTTTTGTTGACAAGTTTCAGATGAGGGTAAAACTTCGAAAAAAATACTGAATTACTTAGAAGTACGATAGAATACAATTGGGTACAAACCCATGAAAATTATACAGGCTGAAAAATTTACTGAATTTCTGCTGAATGTAGATTTGCCCAGAATCGATTCGCTTCAACGCTTTTCTTAATCCGGAAACCAACTCAGAGTGAAATAACCTAAGCCCGCACTTCCTGGGGACTTCAATAACACCCTGATTAACATCTCGAGATCAGAATCTCACGGAAAACAATTCCGCCATCCCAAATACTTTGGAATCTAAATCCAAGATGGACTCTGGGAGAGAGTGAGCAGGAATGCTAAGTAGGTTCTGCGTGGGAGGATGGGCGGGTCTCCTTCAGGAAAAACAAGTGAGAAATGGACCGGAGGCTGGGAGAAAAAAATACTGACCCGTTGGCACTTTGTGCGGTGGGGTGCGTGGTAGTTGGAAAACGAGTCGGTTGGAAACAAAAGCGTGTCGCTGGTCTGGTCCTCATTCGTTAAGAGGTGACCGAGCGCTTTCTGTCGCGAGCGCACCTGTGCGAGAGCGAAGAATGCCGCTTCCAATGGGGCCGATTTATCACTGGCCGAGGGACAAGAACTAGATTGCTCGGTCGTCTGCGACTCCATAAAAAGTCGGCGGCTGATTAGAAAAGGAGCCTTTTGCATTACCCAAAAAGACGGAAATACCTGCTTCATGAAAGAATGTTTACCATCCAAATAGTTTTAAGAAGCACAAATGTATCATAGATGATTAGATTCTAGAATGCCTAATCTAGTGAAAATTGTGTCTGATTTTGGCGATACATAAAAATAGTTAAAAAAATAACAATGAAATAATTTTTTCAGGTATGGAATACATATTTTAAGGCGAATCTAACTATAATAAAAAACGTGGTTTTGATAGTAAAGGAAAGTAGTTACCCCCATGCTATGAATGCCTCTTACAATTAAGATAATAATAACCACTGGATTCTATTCCGTCGAGACAATAGAGGAATCATTGAGAGGTCGGACGATAGCCCCTTGATGAATTAGCAAAACAATCAACTTGCTTAGGGGAACACAGTCTAGAGAGATGTAGCAAATCGTTTCTATTATCATTTTAAATATATTAAATTTTTACTAAAATATGGTATTTTAACGATAAATGATAAGAATAGTAGAACAATATCAGGGTACATATATTCCTAACTTGATGTTCCAAAATATGTATCTTTTTGTCATAGAAAAGGAGTAAAACATTATTATTATATAGTTGTTACTTTAAGATAGGTACTAAAGGTATAACGTAAAATCGCCCACTCCTTGGTAAGTTACTTTATCCGTCCCTGAAGTAATAATAAACGTTGAGGTCTGCCAAAGTTTGTTATACAAATGGTTACAAACAAATTCCCAAATAGTACAACAGCAACATACTTATATTAAAGGCATACTTACTACAGTTACTTATGTGAATCACTAAAACACATTAGGAAATCTTTCAGCGTCGTTTATTAAAAAGCACCAACGGCAAAATTACCCGATTCAATTTATTTCGACAGCAGCGACGTAAATCCCACGTTTCCTGACGGAGAACGCCGTAGATGTTTTGAAAACATCGCTATCAAATATCTCATTAACGAGAGCAGGAGATAATGATTTATGATTTTTTCGAAAGGGCTCGAGAGGAGGAGCCTTTTATTTGACCGATACAATCGCCGAATCGACAACTGGAGCAAATGACATCGGACCCTGTTTTGAAACCGGGCCCCAAAATTAGCATAATTTCATAATTTTTCCTCCTCAAAGTTTCCATTCCTTACATTAAGCCGAAGAGGGTAGGAAATAATGTCGAAATATCGATAGTGAAAGAAAGCCTAGCTTTCCTTTGTTAAACAAGGGACCGCTACACATCATTTCTCAAAACGGCTCCATTTTCTCCCCCTTGGGCTATACTTTTGACCCACCCCTGTTCTCATACTATTAATATCCATTAACAAAGGCTACACCCGATATGGGTTCTACGGTATGAAAAGGGTGTAGGAATTTTGTACCCCCTTGGCACTCCTATTGGTCAATCTTGCGAGCAAGAATGGACCAATCGGGAGTCGTGGTCGTTCATCAATCATAACCGCTCCACTTGAAACCAACACCTCCATCTTGTCGGCTGATCATGGTTGGACATCGCTCCGTTAGCTGTAATCGCAAGGCACTTGGAGCCAACATCGATTCACGCCTAGAGAGTGACAACTGCTTGGCGCCGTCGACGCTTTAGCGTGTGAGAAAATGATTTGTATCCGACAGTTGCGTTAGTCATGGCTTAACGGTATTGATGCACGGGTGAATTACCGCTTTCGATTAGTGAATTCCAGTTAAATGTAACACATTAATAAATAATATATAATTAATTCAAATAAGAGGATAGAGTTGGGCCGTATATTATACGGAACTGTACACAAACTTTGGATACGTGAATCGCTTGAGTAAAAGAGAAAATAATAAAATAGTTACGTATCGTTAATAATAGCCAAGCTAAATTTCTAGCTCAGTCAATACGCTCCAAAACACAGGATGAAAATATTTTAGAGGATATTCACTAGCTATGTGGGTCGAGTAGAGAATGACATACTGTACTTGCAGTTACTCTTTGAAGGAAACGTAATAGCTATCGAAAATAAAATTCCACTAAACGGTGAATTAACCTTAGTACCGGTACCGGACAAACGGATTTTTCAGGTCTAGGACATAGTTGTTTTTGTTCGTCGTTTGTGTCTGAGATTACTTAAATCAATAAAGCGTACATAATAGGGGGTTCCTCTTCCCTGTTAAATAGATGATAAGTAAGAAATACGAAAAATTAAGCTAAGAGTATGTGCATAGGAGTATTGAGACATACTCCGATTAGTGCGACTCCCATTAATCATTTTGACCTAGAGTACCCTAGTTTGCAAACATATTCTCCAATAACTAAATAAAGCATTAACTTCAATTTTCCGTAATTTTATTTCAATCACAATAGTAGGATTTTATTTGTACACTCCTGGCCAAAATTAACGCAGCACCTCCCTAGCGATCCTTACGGCCGGTGCTGCGTTAATTTTGGCCAGGAGTGTACATCCATTACAACTTCAATTATTTAAGAAATAGATAAAGTATGAAATCGATGCATTCCATGACAATCAAGAATTTTTGTTTCCTTCACAAAAGATAGAGGGATAAATTTCGTTAGAAAAATGACAATTTCATCAGTACCAGCTGGCTATAAATAGTGGAAATCAGAGGCAAAGGAAGTCTAAAACGTTTACGATGAGGGTCGAGTAAACAAGGAAGTAGGCATTTCACAGCGATACTGAAAAATAACGGAGGAAAATGCTCCAATACACGGAAGTGGAGGAAGGGAATGAGAGATGGAGCAATAACCGAGGGGTTGGAACAAAAAAATAATTACAGGAGGCTAAGGTTGCCACCCTCCGGATTGGGTCGCTATCTCTGGGCCATCGCCACAATTTTCGGTCCCCGAGTTAGCGGCATAAATCACCTACTTTTGCCTTCACCCAGATTTTTACGGCGTATATTTTACAACAGAATCTCACCGTAACAGTTTGCCCACTCATTCCGTTTATGCTTTCGTAAATCTGCTATAACTTTTATCACTAATAATTTATTCCTGTTATCGATTGCGTTGCATGGAGCAAAATTAGTTGGGATTATACCATTGGAAATTATAAAAGGCAAAGGTGACTCGATTTTTTAATCAAAATAAATATCCGATAGTGTTCTTTACTAAATAAGATAAGTGAAAATAAATGTATACATTCTATACCAATGGACTTATATGGAAATATAAGGAATATTACTGACCTATAATGGACTCAATGAAAATATACGAGAAATGAACACAGGCGTCAGAGGATTAATTTGATAATTAATTTCTGTGATAGTTACTACAGTTAGGAAGATTAACTGCAGTTTGCAACACATTGCAGCTATAGGAAAAACTCAATAAATAATACAAAATAGAAAGCTCCCAGCCTCGCTACAAACCTAGCAGCTACAACTTTAGATGTGAAAATAAAAATATTCATTTTTTTAAGTCATTAGTTGATATTATGCCACATCCTTTTCCTCTTCAGTATGGCTGGTTTTATAGGTCGATTTCTCCTACTAATACGTAGGCGAATATTAAATGATTTAGGGGCAAGAATGAGCAGGCAATCCCAACCAAAGGCATTAGAGGAGTATTCGCGAAGCAAAATGAAACAATTCAATTCCAAAGCCAGGATTCCAACCAATCCAACACAAAACCAGAATGAGATTCCACTGTAACTACAGTCAGCCTCCGTAGCTTCCCCTTGTATGGGAAAACATAACCACTGACCCCATTCAACCATTTCCTTCCCATTTTTCCTCATCCTATACCTCTGCTTACCCTCAATTCTATACCTATGGAATTCCTCCCTGAAATTAACGCAAGGAAGAATGAAAAATGGGGGAGAGAATGCGATTGAGAAGGGGAGAAAGAAATAAAGGTCCGAATTGATCCCCAGAGTGCCCTCGAGGGAGGAGAATTATTATTAGGTGTATATATTCGGTGTAAGAGTGGGATGACGCCTTAATGTAATACATGGCCGCAAGATCCTAAGGGCTGGAATTAAAGGGAAAACGGTTATTGCTTCATTACCACATTTCCCCAAATATTGGCGCGTGGGGTGCCTTAATAAGTTCAAGAATGTAGCTGAAAATAGGTTGAGCTTACCGATGTAAACGTTATTAGAACACCTAAATTATATGCAATCCCAAATATTAATACAGTATGAGGATTGAGTTCCGTTTCAATAATATATAAATTAACTAAAGAGTAATGATTGACTTTTTAATTAATAGAGATTCTTCGACCAGTAGTTCTCAACATTTACACGAGCTTGTTTCTTCTATAGTTCACTTCTGTGTCAACTAAAAAATCGCAGAGCGCTAAGTCATACGTTGGTTAATTCTTCCGAAATCAAATTAATAAAGAAGTAAGCATAATGTAAGCATATGGTAGAGAATGAAACTTTTCGAGTCCCTAGCTCAAGTCTCGTTAACATAGCTCACTAAATGATGAATGATACTCTTGATGCAAATTTTTAAACCGACTCAATATCTGCTACATGCAGGACAAAAAATTTCCTGTATATATAATCTCCTAAAATAAAACTGCAGCTAAAATTTACACGACGACGCTGCTTGCAATACAGATACTAAGCTTCAATTTCAATTAAATAAGCCTCACGAAACTCTTCACAGAAAGTATAACAAGTACGATCTACATCCTAACAAAAATCGATACCAAGAAGGAAGAAACAAACAAATTAGACCAGATTCAAAGAGAATGTTGCGCTACTGATAAGCGATCGGCAATAAAGATACACCCAGAGCTCTGGATAACTCAGTGCAAGGCTAAATTGGATGTAAACGATCTTAAAATCCATCTCGACCACAATATACACGAGGAAAACACGAATGCAGTTCGTTATCTGGAATCGTAACCACTGACGTACAACGGCGATACATTCAATAAGAAGACTCCGCGGGACAATGGCTACATTTCCTGAACTGACACGCACATCTTGTTGGATCAATTTATGTCCGCGAAAATTGAAAAATAATCTCAGAAATAATTCAGTGAGTAGCCTGAAATAAAACCTGCGTCTGCAACATAGCATCTAGTCGTAATGAATGCTTCCTTCTTAACACCACGCAGACAGCGCCTTCGGCTTCTTTAAGCCCTCAAAACCCGATGAGGTTTATACGCAGCCGCCGCTGGGTCACCACGAATTCCGCTCTCGGAAATAAAAACTAATAACTTTAGTTTTATTCATTATATCGGCCCAAACCAACTATAAAGGAAAATTTCACCATTTATATCAATTTCAATTGCAACAAGTTCTTTGTCACGTGAGAAATAAAAAAGTTTAAGGCGACGCTTAAATTGGACTACAGGAACGAATTTCTCTGAGGTTACGCTCTACTTAAACATTTTTTTCTGATAATTTTTGGTATCTTCAAGCAAAATAACATGTAGCTTGTATTCGTGATAATTATGCAAAGAGCGACTGAGGGAAAAATTAGAATTTTATGTTGGATTGGTGGAGAGTATTAGCAGTTTTAAAAATGATCATGGTTCAAATAGGGGATGAATGTTGTTAAACTTATGTTGATATAATGCATCATCGCCGGTATTATGTCTGTAGACAGGAGCTTAAAAGCATAATGCCTACAACAAAAAACAAAACGAGTAATAATCAAAAGAACAGCTGATATATTATTATTATTATATATATTAATGTAATGATATAAAAGTAATAATGTAAAGAACAGCTGATATATTATTATTGTATATATTAATATAATAATATAAAAATATGGAATAGCCTTCCTTGTTATTTAATTGACGTTACTAGTTTATGTCAATTTTAGGTTAAATTGTTCCAATTTTTGTTCGAGAATTCCATTTATTGTTTATAATAAAAACTGTGTAAAAAGTACAAAATTTATTATTTTCATCATTACTATTAATTTCTTGTGTTTTAGGAATTTAAATTGTAATTGTATTATTTAAAATTTCTTATGTGTTCATTTTTTCTATTCTTTTTCCGCCACAGAGCTTTATAATTTGTTTGTTTTTCTTTGCAAACAAGCTGTGTAAATTTTTGTTTTTCTTTGTAAACATGTTCCATAGGACTTTTTCCTAGAACAAAAAACAAATTTACTCTATTCTATATTTATGTAACAGCGTACGAAAATAAAGCTTCTATAAAGCGAAGAACAACGCCGGAGGTAATGGTACGTCTGAAGGCGATGAGGGATTGAAACACTCCCATCACCGAAGCGAGATCAATCAAAGACAGATAAGCTAACGAGGAGACCACGAACTAAATTTAGATGTGAGCTGGGATACAGCCATGAGGACCGATGAAGACCGTCGCAGCAACAAATGCGCATCGCGGAGAAATAGAGTAGAAATTCAACGACGGCTCACTCTTATCCCACACCCTTATCTCCATTTGACTTGCACTTCATCCCACGTTCTCCCACCCACAAACTGCAAACAAGAAATCCGCTCGGCGCTCTCGGGTGCTCAAATCTCATGGCAAACAATGAGCGGAAAAAACATCAAAATATCTCGTAAAGATATGCAATGCGAGTAATAAGTACACGTGTTTTGCGTGGTGCAAACGTAGCTGTCCCTAGTACAGGTAAAGTTCTGGCGAAGAATAAATTGCCTCGGGCGATCGAGTGTTGGCGACATCTTTTCGGGATAAGACTACCATTTCGTCCAAGTGAGAAGCGGGTGAAACTGAGTACGGCCATCGAACGTAGTTATTCATCACTTCAAAGTCGTACGGAGATTTACATTTCCTGACAAAAGTGATGACGTAAATTGATTGGCAAGGAACTTACGTAAGGATAAATAGAAAATCCCCAGGAAAAAATAATACAGGAATGTATGTTATCCTGTGCAAATAATTTTAAATTGTGTAACGATTAAATTCTTCTTCTCGTAAACAAATTCGATGTAGATCTATCATTAAATGGATATTGACAAAACACAGAAATACTTGTTAGATCCTTGATCACGGTTGATGTAAATATTATGCTCAAATTTGCTGTTTGAAAGTTGAAAGTATGAGTTCAAGTTTCAGTAATGTGGATATTTTTTACGTAAATCCTTTAGTTTTTTTCAGGTTGCTTTCTCGACAGAACATCATAGAAGCTAGCAGGCTTGAATTAGATTATGATATTAGCGTATGTACTCCTCCTTCTATACGCATTGATAGTTATATTTTTAAAGATGCTCGAAGTAAGATCGCTACGTTCAATGGAATCGAGTATAGGTCCGCATTCACCACAGGCAAACGTGCTACCGACTTGATTACCAAGAAGTCCATTCCTGCCATTCAACGTTGCATGGAGTAAACGTGTAGATGTAATGATAGGTACAGTCCTGGCCAAAATTAACGCAGCACCGGCCGTAAGGATCGCTAGGGAGGTGCTGCGTTAATTTTGGCCAGGAGTGTACAATGCAATTTTCAGTTTACTAACAATTTTTCAGAATCATCCGTAGCATGGAAATGACTCCGCTCAAGTAATACAAAATATAATTGCAATAATTAATTATATATGTTGTTTAAGGAAGATTACCTAGGGAGAAATTACAATAACTACAAAGTCGCTACGCTTATACAGAGAATAGATATTTGCAAGTATTTATTTCTTAATTGGAAAATAGTAGAATGGAATAATTTACCAGGAGAAATTTTTACCAGAAGCTAAAAGTACGAGAAGATTTTTCCCCCCTTATTGCGATGAATTCATCAATTGAAAAGGGTTTCGTGATTTTTTGTAATTATTTTAGAATTGTTGTAAATTTTGAAATATTGTGATATTATTATTTATTTTGAAATATTTTTATAAAGTTTGTAATTTCAAAACTTGTAATTGCGTGTAAGATATACTGCCTTCGGAAGGTTATGGGGGATTTTCCTCCTTAGTAGGGTGAATACCAGGCAGGGAATTTTCCCTCCCCACACTGGAATGACTACCACCTGGCCTGGCGCCTATTCGTAGTCCTGAAGAATAAATAAATAAACAACTTCGAAAGCGTTCGCTCAAGAATTGAATATTATAAAAAATCCAGCAATGCATTTCAACCCATAGAACCCGATCTTTTCCCGTATAAAAGAATCCTTTTGAGAAGAAGCGTTCATTCGCCTCGGGCGGCAGTTTCTGATGCGCCGGATCTCCGTGTCACCTCCACGTCTTCCACTCAGACTGAGAAATGAGATAAAAAGGCGATGCATTCTGGGGGCAATAAAGACGCGGATATCGCGGGAAGCGTGCACACGAGTGCACTCTTGAGACGGCCTCCCACCGCGATCCCCCCACCGCCGGCCCCCCGATCCCCCGGGGGCTTCCGCACGCGTCTCATCCGGCGCCTCGAGTGTTTATGAATTCTCGGCGGAATTCGGGACTCCTAAAAAAATCGAATCGGATGTGAAATTTATTGCCTCGTTTTATTTCCCGAAGACAATCGTTTCCGCGGCGATATGAATTCAAGACGCGCCTTCCGACGGAGAATCGTCCGCGAAATTGAATTTCGGATTTTTTATTTTCGTCGTCGCCGTGTTTCCTTCTCGCCGACGCTTCATCGATATTCCGGCAGAGGTGAGCTTTTTACGATCCGCGTTTAGAATTAAATTTCATGCGTTAACGGGCGCTAATGGTAGAATTCTAACAGGTTAGCCTCCGAGGGTGCCAGATAGGGGACGTGATAGCTGTTTATGCGCAAATTATACTTCGAGTCCCTCATAATTTCAATGGACACTTGGTAATCAGTTGCTTATTACTTAGAATAGAAAGGATACATCCGGAGAAGATTGATGTGATTTTAGTCCTTGAAAGAAGCACTTAGTTTTAAGTTGATGTAATGATGAAGATATCGTTTTCCTACTTACGAGTATTAACAGGCTTAATAATTGCTATTACTATGTAGGTTTTATTCTATGTACAGAATTGCTAGAGAGCAAGCTTTTTACTGAATATTAAAAAATGCGCTTTACTGATATTTAATAAGGCCATGGCATCCAAATGGGCAACGAGAGATGGACAACTCCAATCATTATATTCATTGAAGATTTGATTTTTTAGATATTTACTTTTTTATTAATCATCCATAACAGTTAGAGAGCATGATTTTTACTGACTGTGTCTAAAATCAATAAGGACAGGGTACTTCATATAAGGCAACGACAGATAATTAGCTAAAATCATTACCTATATTCCATTCTTCAATGGTATGACACGATTCAAAAGGTGTATACCTCGCCAATCCAAGGTAAAAATATCCTTAAGAAGGGTTTGGGCTCGAATCCAGCAAAAGCTATATGTCCGTGGCGGTACACAAGTCATTAAAACGGGTGTAATTAACACAACATATATCCATTCAAGAAATGTTCATTCGTAAGAGACATGATAAAGATTCAATTCTGCTTTAACCGAAAAACTCCGAGTGCTTGCTAGTTCGCTATATTTATGCAAATAACCATTAATCTTGGGGACACTTTTGCGGTACATCGCATATATTCTCTCTGACGTCCAACGTTTTTATTCCTAATTCTTTGCGAATCATTAATCTCAGTTAAGGTGCGACTTAACAGTGAAAGGCGTTGAAAGGCATCATTGTCCGAAGGTAAAAGTACGATCGACAACAAATAGCCCATTTGGCGTCGATACAGAGAAAGGTGACCTGTAAATCTTCAAGGGAGACCGTTACAGGAAAGTTAGTTGCTGCGCAAATAATTAAACTCACGGCTGAAGTGAAAGTTTTATTTTCTCTCGAATTAAATTATCGGATGTTTTCTTGGTTGTACTCGATCTTAAGTTTAATATTTATAGAAGTTTTAATTTATTTTAACTGTCTCTACTGAATTATTATGGAGAAGAAGACTATTAAAAATTAGAAAATAAAATTCTTTTTCAGCTTGAAGCAGAACCTGTATGATACAACTAATTGAGCTTTCGGATGTCCGAAATAAACTGATACGAATAAAGTAAACAGCCTGATGAAGTAACAATGATTTTTTTATGGTTGCAACGAGAACATCAAGTCATTTACATTTTAATTTCAATAAGAGCTACTACTCTGCCTGAAATATACAAGAAACAGATTCAAACACTTTTTTCAAACGATATTATTCCAAATAAGAACAAGGGTAGGGTAAAGAAACTAGAGGCAAGTGACAGCTTCATTAAAAATGGCATTAGATTGACCCTTTACTGGAAGAGACTAGATTCGATTAGTCCTCTTCCACATAAAATTATAGGTAGTTTTAATTTGTATATTAAAAAAAGAAAAAGAGAATACTAGAGATTGGGATTAATATGAAGAATTTGCATTTATAAGAATTCATCTCAGAATGCAACGTACAAAGAAAACATTTACTGTATGGACCTGAGAAAGGGATCTCCTAACCTAGGAACCAGGATCTCATTAAAAGGCATTTAAGAAACAGTTTGGCCCACTCGTATCTAGAAAAATCTCGCTCGTCTAAAAAACAGAATACTGCGATACGCAGCAATATCTTTTCGCTGAAAAATCTCTGCCACATGCTTCTCTCTAAAGTAAAACGAACAAAAATTCCGGCCCAAACGCTTTTGAACGCAGTATCGACCTAAAACGCCCATGCGCGATAATTTTGAATGCAACCTGCTTGCTTTATGGAATATAGACTTCGTCACCTAATATAGGCATCCTTCGTCATTTATCCAACACAGCATGGGATGTGTGACAAAATGAGGGCGTGTCAAAGAGGTCCCGATAGCCGAGGTGAAAAAGTCCCCCAACGCCCCCTCATCCGTCCAACATCATCTCTCGTCACCTCATTTCTCTTCATCAACCATCTGATACTATTTTTCTCCCCTCTGGGAGATGACTGAAAAGAGACATTATTCATTCGATCTCGTTTCGTGCCAGACGGAATTCTTTGGCCGTAATTACGCCTTGTTAACGAGCTGGGGTCAATGAAGATGACGCGGGGGCTTAATTCCAGCAGTCTCTGATCATCGTCAAAGGCGAGGAGATAAGTTACCAGCGAGCGGAGAGCAAAAGGATTCGCGCGGCGGAGAACTGATTTAAAGTCAGTTTCGCGTGAGCATTTGATGCAGAGAGAAAGCATGAGAACGCTATATGGAGCCACGAATATCTTAAGAAGCCAAAACGTATTCTAAAAGACGTAAGAGAGGTTTCTGATAAGATATTTTAAATTGACTAATAGTAAGCTCTTCTGAGGGATCTGTTTCAATCAAATTAAAACATGTCATGGTCTACGGTTAACCAAGTATGTGAAATGTTCCTCTATCATGAAAGAGGTCCCGGTTTCAATACTCTGAGGACCAACGCTCATCGAATTTTACACTTCATCGTGATGATTGAGGATAGCTATTTGAACCAAAAGTTAGTGATTCAATTAAATTGAGTCGTAAATAAACTGCGTTAGTTTGTATGTACAAAATATGTGGCCCAACAGAAATGCCTTCTATATAATGTTGCTCTAGTTCGTTGAAGATTTAATTTAATTTTCAAAATCTGTATTTAACTGAGACGTCAGTTATCCTTAATAATAAAGTATTTTCACTTGTTAGGTAGAGGATATAGTAAACATCTCTCATTTACTTCTGTTTTATTCCTGTTCGTGGCTGTGATATAATGAAAGCTACGAGTTACGAGTGATGCTGTATAGTATAATAATATAATACCGTATAATACAATGCCATTCTTGCTTACTCACTGTTGAATAAAATGAAATCATTCACAAAGGTTCTGCATCACTTGCGAGGACTTCTTTACTTACGCCGTTCTAGGCTCAACTCATAGAGGGAAGCATAGAAAATGTATATCTTCTATTCGTTATCTCTTCTCTTTGATATTCTCGTAAACGCCGCAACGTACTCCGGTGCAGTAACTCCAAAAGAAGGCAAACAGAAGGTGAAAATATCCATCGCTATCTAGAGGAAGAAATGTAGTGAGCTGAGGTCGTCAAGATGAAGGATTTTGATAAGGGAGGTGTCGAGAAGGGAACTCGCTCATGGAAGAAAGAGAAAAAGAAAGAATCGAAGCAAGAGGGGGAGCTGATAAGCAGCAGGGGAGAGAAGAAAAACTAAGCAGGAAAAGAAGAAAAACATTCTTTTTCGTGGGAGAGCAATGATTGATGAAGCAGACGAAACAGTTGCAGAACATAAAAAAGCAGGGCAGATAAGTTATTAATGGATATACGCTAAAAATAGTATAATTTCACGGAAAAAATCGTTGTAGACCTTACCATACTTAAAATATCATCCTACTCTATTAAATGCTCAACAATAGTTTCAGGTTAAATATAAGAAGAGGCTCACGTTATCTACGTCTCATATTAATCACAAATCCGTTGTTTAATTTTAGAATTACCTTCTTACGCCACGTCTCATCACATAAACTGATTATTTACTCATTGAAATATAACCCGAAACTGGTCTGAACAACTGCTGCTCCTTCCGAAAAAAAAATACTATCAGAAAAAAATCAAAAATCAAGTTTTTATTTAAAATACCTTGCTTGCCAAATTATGCGATCCTTATCATTAAATCGTAGCAGATATATACCCCTGACTTGTTTCCAAATTAAGATCGTATCGGTTTCTTCAAACAAACGTATCGTGGAAGCAATTAAGACGATGGTATCATTCGAGGATTAACTGTCGAGTATAATATTTCCGTTCCCTGACAACTTTTTTGAGCGAGAAAAAACTTTTAATTGCTCTCTCATATTTCAGACGAGTATTTCACACGGAGATTTCGCTGTAATTGAGACATCCACAAAAGGCTATGATTCTGGGTCGAATAATGTGTGAAGGTAACTTTTGTTGAGGAAAACTGTAAATGATGCATAAATTTTCTCCTTTAGCCCATTACTGGCAGTTTATTCAGTCTAAGTGTAAAAATATTTCTATACCGTTAAAATAGGAGGACAGAATCATTTGTAGCGCCAAATGTGGGTAAATGTTCATATAAGGACCATGAGAAAAATGTAGATGAAAGAATAAGGAATTCTTCCGCGTTTTACTGCTCTCAAGGATGATGATCGCTACTGTAGATGCGCGTAATCTTCAGTTTTTATTATCTCTCTTTGTGAAAACGAAACACTTACCTCACTCACATTTGACATAATGCCAATGAATGACTTATAATAATTTCAAAGCTCATCGGAATTTGAGCCAACAAATTGGGAAAAACTTTTGAAATCTAGATCATACTACTATAAAGTAACGAATACTCAATAGGAAAATTTTGAAAAATGGTAGTGAAATATTCTCTCTAGGTCACTTTCTCCTATATTGTACTATATTCATATATTATATTCATGATGATATCAAGAATGACCTTTGAAAGGATTTAATCATTCTTTATCTTAAATTTAATGAGTATTTCCTTCTAATGAGCTTCTATATCAAGTATATTTTCTCCAAATCTTTGGACGCAAAGTAGGAAATCTATCTAATATACACCTTTGATGATAATAAGTGTAATGTGCACTCATCGGTTGTACTGTGCCTCTCCAAAGAATAACGAAACGTATTTCTGAGTTTAAATGCGTTGATTATACCGAATGAGAATAGGATTACATTATCATCTTAAACGAGATACGTATCTCACGGAAAACGACCGGACAGTTGACATATTCGCATTTTTCAAAGAAAAGAACAAGGCATTGTATGCAAAAAATACGATTTAAATCACATTTGTTCGTTCTCATGGGATAAATACACCGTTCTCAGGTTTAATTCGAGGATTAATTATGAATCGCTGAAAATACACTTGCTGAATAAGACATTCTTTCAAACACATAAACTATAAGGAAACAAACAATCCTTGGATTTCGTTAGTTGCTTAATATGATGAATGTCTACTGGATTGAGAAGGGAACGCATAAACAACAGGTTTCCTCTCCACATTTTACAATTATAATGAGATTCTCGCTAATTAGTACCGACATTCGAAATTTCTCCTAAAACATTGAAACAAAGGGCCACATTTAGATAGTATACGGAGATAAAGTAATGTTCCTCGATGTCCCCACATTAGTTTTCGACGGAACAAACAGATGCCAACAACCCGCATTGGTTGTGGGAACGGCTAGCGGTAACCCCCGCGTGAAAAAATAACCCGAATTCGGAAGAGACCAGCGATGCATGCGGAAGACGAAATACCATACATAAAATATATATTCGTGTATAGTATAGGCAGAGTTTCGCAGCACATTTTTTTAATGCTGAAAAATTAACCTACGGCTTATACTCGAGTAAGGGTTCTGCTTAATTGTCCTCCGGAGGAAAAAGTCTACCACAGCCGGATATCAGCTTCTTAATTCCTAACTTGCTCAGTTGCATACAATTCTTTATCAATTTCCTCCAGCTAATCTATTGATTCTTCAATTACTGTATTCTTATTGGTGTCTAGACAAAGAAAACTAAACTAAATAAGATTCGTAAGATATTTTTACGCATAAAAATAAAAATATATTGTGAAACTTACTGCGTAGTTTTCACCATCCAGTTTTCATGGCATTCCACGAGGTCTAGTTCTTATATTACTTTTATTGGTATCTATTTTTGTTTTAAAATTTACCATTAGCTGCTGCATTTACCATTGTAGGTTCATACTTGAATAATTATATTCCCAGTTCTTGTAATAAAATAAGGTGCCTCGGAATATATTCGGGCCGGCTTATACTCTAGTATAGTATACGGTACATACATTACGAAAGTTATTTTGTAATTTACCAGGATCTACTGCACTTCCTATCCTAGGCTTATACTCGAGTCAATTAGTTTTCAAAGTTTCTTATGTTTAAATTAGGTGACTCGGCTTACATTCTGGTCGGCTTAGACTCGATTACATACGGTATATTAAGAAAGGAACAGAAAAACGAGTCTGAAGAGATAGTAAATGACATAGAACGTAGGAGAAAGGTTCGAAATACACGAGACGGAAATGTTCACAGGTATGGAGAGTCGGGTAATGAGTGTGTCGAATGTGTGTTTCGAGAAAGACGGCACCCGTATGTGTGGGCGTATGCAGTGAATGGAAGGAATTTCCAGGACACCGCGTGCATTAATGAGAGCGGGCATTAGCGGCTCACTCCCTTTTTCCGCCTCGTTAAGGGAGGTCAATTAAGACAGCCGCGGAGGAGAGTTTCGCTTTTATTTAATCGATGGAAAAAAGCGTTCTTTCCCGAGAAATGAGATGTATTTTCGCGGAAATTCCCTCGTAGGGATTAATTTAAATAATACCCATCCGCGGATGGGAATTTTTTCATCTCCGCGCGAGTTTAAATTCACGTACGCGAAGCTCTGCTCCACAAAGGGGATTGGAGCGGATTACCCAGCCGTTGCCCGTGGACTTGAAAAGTACGACGGAGCTTATGGTTTGGATGGAGATTTCAACGCCCAAATGACATTCACTTTTCGCCGCTCGCTTTTGATTGGCCCGGAATGTGAATTGCCGAAAATATGTTTTTCGGTTGTGATTTTAAATTTGAACTGCTCGTAAGAACAAACCCATAAATGATTAAGCAAGCTGTACCAATCAAAAATCTGCTTTTATACAATATGACATGAATCTATAAGATTATCAAACTATGAGGTGCAATAGTTATTTTTATTACCACGGAATGCATAAGTTTTAAATTAATTCCCGAGATAAGGTGATGAGATATAGTAGACTGGAATCTTAAATTCTATAGATTCATATGTATCTATAGCACATAAAAAATAACGACTATTTTATCAAAAATCTACGTTAAATCATGTAATTATAATCTTAGTAAAATAATCGCTACATATTATACTATTATTAATACTTTATAATATTGAATCCCTTAATAACTGAATGGGTGGAACAAAATGTTATACTGTAGTATCGTAGAAAATGTTTTATACCAATTTAAAAGTGTTCTTTACATTCCATATAAATTCTGGCATTAAAGAGGAAACTAAATTAATTTTAAAATTTCCATGAATGAAATTTGGCCTCTCGATTCTCATGGGACAAACATATACAGATCAAAATATAAACGAAAAAACCAGTAGTCTGTGTGCTCTATTTGAGGATGTATTTTCTCTTCAATACCGATTTTATCCGCTAAATAATCCAAGCTCAGATTCTACAGCATTAGTTTAGAAACTCGATCCTTATAACAACAAGAATGTTTGCTCGTCTTCGAACATTGACCTTCCCGGAAGGCTAAAACACATTCCTTGGGAGTCCACGTTGTTAAGATTACTTCCCCGTGGAATTGGCAAATATCTCGCGCGAGGCATTTCAGATGGCAAAGGAGAGAAGAGGCAGTAAAGGAAAGAAGGAAAACACGATCGCACAGAAAGTGACATTATCCCCTCTCGCGAGAGACCTTCTCCTTTTACGATCCTTTCACGGAACGAAATGGCACGGGAAAAGTTTTTTCCACCTTTCAGGAGAGAAACAAGGAGAATCCTAGAAATGCCCAAGGGCGCAGAGAAGATTCTTCCGGAGGGTAAATAAAAATGATTATTTTTCCCCTCGAAGCCAAATAATGTGCGATTGTAATAGACTGAAGAGGTGAGATTTGGATTCATTTGGAGCACCTTTCTCAGGATGTAGTCTCCCAAGGGATTTCAAAGACGCGGTTTTCGATGCCAGAGAAAGAGTATCGTCGCTTCCCTTCATTTATTTATGGACGATTGTACAAATTGAGGTTATTTAAAAAGGAAGCTACCTTTTGGACGCCTTATATTCAAGAAAATGGAATGACTTCCATAGACATAATCATCGAGAGACGTAAGATGTATAAGAAAAGCGGACATATCTATACTGCATAAATACAGGAAAAAAATGTACGCAAATCTCCCCAATTAATCTTCCAATTTTGTTAATTGAATTTAAATCCCGGAAACTTGAATAAGTAGATAAATACGGGCGCCATGCCAAGAATTTTATGAATGTCCATTAAAATAATTTTTAACTTTTCAAGGTAATTGAATACACGACAGCTTGATTTTTCGTGCTCACTTTTAAGTAATTCGTAACTATTTTACGTAAGCTTATTTACGTAAACAGTTTATAAAAAAATTTCTCATGAAAGAAGAAATACATAAACGAAAAAGTCTTATTATTTAAGGGGTTATTAACTGTCCTGCGTTATGAATACATTTTTAATGTGCCCCTGGTCAATAAAGGGTAATTATCGCGTGTAAAAGCACGTGCATAAGAATCAGAGCGTAGGAATTTTCGTGTGACACGCCAATCCATGACCTAAGACCCAAAAAACGACACTCGGGAAAGAAGAGCAGAAGACACTCACCTTGAGCTGGTAACGCCAGAGATCTTCCGCACAGAGCAAGGACCTGGAGGATGAATATCCACAGCGCCATTCTTCGGCTCTCCATCGAAGCTACCACCGGGTGACGACGTCCACGGGAAAAACACAAACAAAAATCCTCTAGAAGACCACTAGCATCGGCAGCAGAACCGAGGAGGAGACGGTGGTCGTCCCTCCATCCACTTGACGCCTGGACTTCCCTCTTGAATAGGTTCGCAGGTAGTCCTTTGTCGAGCGCTGCACGCAGCAGCACACATGCACGACGGACCTTTTTTCCGGCTATCCGACCAAGGAATGAGAGTTCCTGCGAGGAAGAAGAAGAGGCATTAGCACGAGGGGGAGAGGCAATAAAAAAACATTATGAATGTTGATAACGACGCTGATGATGACACCATAAAGGGAGGGTTTTTCGGGTAGGGGAAGAAACAACAGAGTGGGGTGTTTAAAATGTGTTTGAAGGAGACTTTGGAGGTTAAGAGGAGGGGGGAGGAAGTGAGAAGGAGGGGAGAGTGCTAGTAACCTGTGTCGTAAAATCTTGAAGGTTTCCGAGGTATGCAAAGGACAAGGACAGAATTCGGAAGAAGATTCTTATATGAATGAGGATGGAAGGAAATGAGAAGAATAAACAATGTGATTCGGGAGAGCTATTTGCTAATTTCGGGACATAAAAAATTCCATTACCTTCTGGTGTTGATTTTCCGATTGAGAAAAAACAAATAATAGGATACCCTTTGATACTTATAATGACTATATAAGTTTAGGCTTAGCTCTTGAGTTTGTGTTACATAACCACCTATCTCATTTTCTATTTCTTTGCAACTCCTTGAAAGAATTGCGAATTATAGTTTAATGATACCTCACGTAAACTCATTTAATGTAAATGAAAAATAATTCTACTACATAGAAGGAGGCACTTCGTGCACTTTCAATTCCCTATGAAGTCCGTTCTTTTAAACAGAAAATGTTTGTAAGCATTGACGATGAATACGACGCACTCTGAAACATTAGAACTTTCCTAAGAAATTCAGCAGTAGAAATAATGTTAAGAATAGAATTAATGATCGAGGAGAAAAGTAAGTTGAATGCATATAAATATCAAAATTGAATATATACCAACTGCAATTTTAAATGGAAATATCGAATGGAACATTTTTTGAAGTATGTACGATTACATTATTCAACCAACTTGAATACATTCAGATATTTTGTAGTCTTACTGAACCATTAAAATATTTCAACGTATTATAGAAATACTATGGCTAATCAGTAATCATATATTTGAGTCACTCTCCTATTTGCTAATTCGAGATTAACATTGGATCATCAAAATCACGTAGAACACAAGAGAAATGAATCTAAACCAACAGTTAAGTGATTCGGAATTCATGGACTTGTTGCCTGGAATAACTTCGCCTCTAATAGTTCCCGCACCAGATTTCTTTCCCAGACGAGACTAGCCCTGAATAGACGATTTTCTTTTCTTTGCGAGGAGCAACTAAATTTTTAGGCGTAGGACCGTCGGACGACCTTACATGAATGGGGCTCTAAAGGAGTGTAATGGTCGAAGAAATAAAACGAGTGTTTACGGAAACAAAAGGTTGAGGCGACAGTAAAACCCCACGAGTATCGAACGTGAAGCAAATCGTCCTGCGACAGCGTAAAAATGATTCGATGGCGACGAATAGCGAGACAGAACATAAAGAGCGCTTTCTTCGTACCCGTTCTAGGGACAAGAGCGTAAGCAATTCACCACTTCAAGGCTCCTTTGCATTACAATAAGACCACCATTTACCAAATAGTCAGTTACCTCAACCTTGCTACATAGATGTGCATCTTGAATAACAATAAAAAACCGGAAATATAATAATTATTCATTAAGCGTATGAGGCTATAGCCTCGCCTAAATAAATACTTTATACATTAATCGGTTTTCCAAATCTATGGTAATTCGCATGCGATATTATACTGGACTAACAGAAATTATAAAACACATCAATTACACCCACATATAAAATTTATAAGGTCTTTATGGCGGAAATTGTAATATACTGGACCATGGCGCAGCGAGGTGATGGTTCAAATTAAAGGGTATTAAGTTAAATTAAAGGTTTACGAATAAATTTATTGAGGATGGTAAAGTTTAAATGCCTTTAAGATGCCGACTATTAGTCCAATTACTAGCCTTGAACTATTATTTTGGTTGAAGATGACATTTCCCTAATTATTATGCAGTTCTCGGTTTTACGTTATACGGCCACATCACAGAAAAATCTCCTCGTTTTCTTTACAATTACTTTATGGAAGGAATTAACATATCTTGTAGCATGTATGATTATTCTGGCCCCTGAAAGATACGCAATAGTGAAAGAATAATATTGATGGGCTAATATGCGTCTTACTTAATTAGCGCCAAGGGAGCCTTTTCTAAGAAATATTTTATAGATGATTAAGTAGAAATTACAGTTAAAAGCAAGAAAAGTAGGTAAATTGAAAGACTTTGAAAGTGTTTCCTTATGTTACATACTGATCTCAGAAATATTTCTATTCCTCGAAAGAATAGATATGCCAAAGACGCAAATTTATGAGAGCGACCAACGATTACTGCGAAGTGGAACTCAAAATCAACGACGAAAGAAGGACCTATTAGGGTTCCCAGTCTCTTATATATATCCACATATTTCCTAATCAATGGAAGCATGTTTTCACCCCCTAAGGGAGAGACAATAACTACAGATTGAAAACCCCCTTCACAGTATCGGATCGACGCACGTGGTAAGCGACAAGATGTACTCTTATAATCGAAGAAGGGGGCGTAGTGAGAAACAAGGCGAGGGGATGAAGGAGACAGCGTCCGAGAACAAAAGACTGATGGGGTGCGGTACACAACTTGGCCCTAGGGAGAGATTGGAAGGTAAGAGGAACCTACGGAAAAAACACACCTCCGAATCCAACTCCCGGGGAAAAAAGAAACAATTCCGTTAAAGGAATAGGAGACGTGAGGGTGGGATATTGCGAGAAAATGAGAGGAAAATAAAACAAGGACGTGAAACGAGAGAAACCCTCCAATCTGCCGAATCCCTTTCTGGAAATGAGGAGTAATGACCGAAACTTTTAGAAGCCGCCGACGCCAAGGGCAAGTCGGATGGGCTTCGGGAGAAATTCGGGAACTACCTTTGGTTACCGCTCCACCCACCGGAGGCGCTGCCATCCACCTCTCGAAATAACGTCCGTAAGAGAAGTTATTTCTTTTTTATTGAATTTGGCGGTGAGACGGGGGAGAGAAACGGACGAGGAAGTACAAACAATCGGTTTCCTTCCCGTGTCGAGACACGGAGGCACGCGATTCCGAGAGAGGAAGCGAAATAATTAAGAGAGAATGGAAGAAACGGGGTGGAAACCCTGACGTGATATTCCTTCAATTTTTATTATATAAGGGAATCGCTTTGCATGATCTATACATTCATAAGATAGGTATCAAGTCATGATGAATAAAATACATAGAAATTCTTAAGATTAGAAATATCACTTATCTACGACTAGTATTCTGGATGAAGACGAACAAAAAACCGTGAGAAGAAGGTCACCTGCGTCCGTACTTCATTAGAGAATCATAATCCTTTCTGTAGACTCACGATTCTCCAAAGAAAGGAAAGTCAGACATGCAAGCTGTTTCATCTGCTTTTACACGCAATTCATCGGAAATTACAGCGGATTCGAGACATTCATAATTTACAGCAAGGTAGGAAGCGTAATTCAAATAAAAATAATCGAAGGAAATAGTGCAAAGCTGAATGCTTGAAAACGTTGAATTCTGATATATTTTGTCTTGCTTTTAATAATCGCTCTTATTTCTTATATTGTGTAAAATGAATGACAGTATCTATAATCTTCCTTCTAACGAATTTGTCTTTTGATTCCTAATGAAAATTTAATATAAAAGTTTTACACAACAAGGAATTAATGAACTGCCATCAAGATGGGCCTTGTTATTTCAGTAAACTGATTTTGAAGCTTAATTTATTATATGAATAATATGAATTAATGACCACCTGAATACCAACTCCGTTAATTTAACGATGATTTAATAATAGGAAAACTCTTTATTTTGACTCTTATAATTAACGATGATTTAGATATATTCTTTACAGTAATCAAAGGCGCATGATTTCAGAGTATTTTTTAAATCTAGACTTTGTTTCATGAATATATTTTAGTTGCGCACCAATCACTTCCATTATATGATCAATTGTACTTGCATGTTTTAACTTTTTATTTGTGTTCTTCGAAAAAAAAAACAGTCCCAATGTAATTTTTCTAAAATTTAAGCTTTTGACTGGAATGCACCAAGCTTTCAAACATCTCTCAACCTGCTTTTCCAAAAAAATTCATAATATTTCCATATAAATGCTAGTTGCACCCCGCTGTCGTTAACGAATGGTCTTGGGACTTCAATGACAATGGTACAAGCATCTTCACACAAGAAAGCGTAGCGAGATGGAATCCCGACGCTACTACACCCAAACGAAAATAATATACGAGACGCGTATGGAAAATTAACGCGTGATAGGCGTCTTCTTCGCTGCATTCTCTCACAGCGTGACTCTCTCACACGCACACGCGCGTTAATAGCAAACGGAACTGGAAAAGGGAGGCACGCCCTAACGCTCCCGGCCACCAAAAACCTACGGTTCCTACGTTTTTTCCATAAAAAACCAACTTAAAACACTTCGTTTTTTACATATTTCCGAAAGGAAAACAGAGGAGGCAGCGAGACAGGGATGTCCGGTAGCGGTCGTTCCTGAATAATGAGCGGAACGATCACTGAGGTTGGTATGGAACGGAATTGGTCATGCGAGAACCATCTGTTCAACCTCTGGGTGTTGAGAAATACGAGTCCAAATATATTATCATAGAGTTCCCAAAACACATCACAGATATTCGTAATAATCACACTCCAAAAGATAAAACGAACACTGGATTTCATACCAAGATTGTGGTATTGATAAGATAATGTAGAATACACAATAATATTCTATAGCCCATATAATTTATTTACAGCAAAATGAAGTCGTCAGTATTGACTCAAAGTTTTGTTCAACGAAAATTCATAAAAAATAAAAAAATCACGCGACACGCTGTATACGATAAATTGGTAATTTGACAAAAATAAATAAATGCACAATTTACAATGAACGAGTATATGTGGACTCAAATGCGCAACAGTGAATAAGTAAAAGCAATAAGTTTGAAAGAAGATATGAATTAAGAAATGAAAAATTAATCATCGTTGATTCCAATGAATTTACACGACTCCGTTATGAAAAATCATTTATCGAATTATTTAAAATAATACCAGTAGGATTGTTAGAAAAGATTGAAAAAAACTTACTAACTCGAAACTTCCCTTAGTTTTTCCATTCTGATATCCTCATTTGAATGAATTACCGAGAAATTAAAATTCCATCATTCTGGCGGAAACAATTTACTTAGATATTCCCAAAAAGTATTTTTTCCGCTTCAATTACAGCGAATTTAATGAAGTTCCGAAGCCTTCCAACACGAAAATAGTAGAAATTGAATTCCGAGAACAATTTGAAGACACGAATCGACTTCAAACCCCGACTCAATTCCTGGACGAATGACATAATTCCCAGCAGCCGGTCAGGGGGACACGGACCGTAACACGCCAGAATTTGTTCAGCTCTTTCACCGAAAACCCCGAGAAAAGAAAGAACGAGGAAGAAGGAGAAAAAGGACGAGTCGATAATTATAATGCAGGCGAGCGGTCTCTTCCTCCTCCGAGGAGTCTTTAATGCTCATTCCCGGTTTTCGGGACCACACGATTTTCCGAGAAAGGCGGGGAAAGTTTTTAAAACACGGAAAAAAAGTATCAGACATGGCATTAACATCCCCGGATCGAGGGACAAGACGAATTTATATATTCGGGAAGTACCCGAACGGAATACGAAAGTGGTACGTAATAGCTCACGATTCTTTATTAAAAGCCTGACCCGTTGACCGAGGTGAAATAACAGGCATCGAGGCGAAGGAGCGGTGAAACGATGCGGGAAATAATCGTTTATTCAAAAACGGAGAGTCCGTCGCTTTATAAAACGTGTCATTTCCAGAGGAAAATATCATTCCCGCAACTCTTTGATGATCTTGGCCGGAAATATTTTCGATTGTCTTTTTCTACACTTTCATCTGAATTTTTAATGCTTCCTCGAGAAAAGGGGAATACACAGCAGACAGGAAAATTATAGACTTAAAAAACGTATATAAGGGATTAGACACTCTTAAATTATACAGTAAGTACTGGAATTTCCAGCCTTCTCAGGAAACACCTTTTCATGCTGTTGCTAAGGAAATCCTTTATTTGTCACCGATATTAATTATCATCAACCGAAAAATGTTAGATACGACCTTTAACACACTAAACATGACGCCAACAAATACTTCATGTCGTAAAAATTGTAATATGTGAACAAAATATTGAATAGAAACCTGAAGAATTCCTATGACTACATCTACACAAAGTTTATAAGTTCTACTCATCCTGAAAGGCTGAAATTTTTGTGGTCATGATACCTTACTTTTTCAGGCACTCAATACCAAGTCATTTAATTAATTTAAAACTCGATTTGCAAGGGAAATTAAGGCAAAGATAGGAACAAAAAATGACTAACCTTAATAAGTTTATATTTAATAGGGATTGAAATCTAGATGATCAGGCGTTACTTTGTGGAAAGCCATTTTAGATAATGAATAAAAACAATGTAATAATTACATTGTTTTTATTCATCACCTTAATAGGGATTATTTCTGGAAGATTATAAGAAATGTGAGAATAATGTAACAAAGAACATATGGATTACCTCACGTTTATCCGTTGGAAATTTCAAAATATATCGCTATTCCCTTGAATAAATCAAACATTGAATTTTTAATCAGATATAAATCATCCAAAGTGGGAAGATGCCATAAATTTCGGAGCAACGGATAAAACGTCGAAGAAAATGCACAGGTATCGAAAGGTTAGGGAAGGTAGTCTTCGATTAAGAACACTTTAGGGACCATAAATTTAATTGCTGGTGTAAGGGATTAATGAATGTTTGGGCCTGAAAATTTCCTAAGGATATTTTTAACACCGTGTACCACTAAATAATGGGTAGGCTAGAAAACCGTTTATAAATGCAGAGAGGTCATCGACTAGAGGGTCTGATTGGACAACCAAATCACTAGGATGGCGAGAAATGGGCTGTTAAATAAATTTACATTCTGATGGGACCAAACCTCCATGCCCTCCGATTTTAGTAATTTCGGCTGAGATATAACAGTAATTCAAATCAAGAAATGATGCAGCACGATGAAAAGCAATAACAGACTGGGGCTATTTCTTTTTCTTCGCTTGCTTTGCGATTCATGTAAATGTGAGCATTCTACACGAATTAATTACTCTAATATTTCAAGTAATACCACAGTGATAAGTGGAAAATGATAGTTTGATAATGATGATGATTCACGAGACGTTATTGTCAAATGCCAACCATTTTTGATAGACTCACGCTAAATAAAACCCCCTTTCTCGATATTTCTAATTATATTGTTTTTATATTTTATTATACTTATAGATAATTTACTTTTCTCTTTTGTTATATTTTCACTTGAAACTGGCAGTTATATTTTCACTTTAAATTATGCTGTATGTAAAAAGAGAATCAATAAATAAATGAATAAATAAATTTCCATAAAATACCATCTAGGTCCTTCGATAGGAAAGGTTGTGCGTAGCAAGCGAGTGTTCGCGGACGGCCAAAAACATTTTTCATCTTAAAAGTAAATCAAAATCGCTGTAGTAATATTTAATTTTTATATCATACGATAAAATTGAATTTTAAAAATACAATTCACATATGAAATTGCTACAGAAATGTTCCCTTCGTCAAAAATATACTAATTGCTGGTCTTTGAGATTAAAAAATCGTTGAACTTATAGAATAGAAGAAATGGCGTCTTTGAATATACTGACAAAGTCATACTGAGGACGCAAAATAGGACACTCTTGGAGGAAGGCACAAAATGCTGAATTTTAACCCATTGAGAAAAAATGTTCCGAGTTCACTCGGGCACAATGCGCGTAATGAATCAAGAGGTTGGATGGCCTCTGAGAGAAGAGAGCGCCATCAAGGCAGTAATGACTCCATCGAAATCACCACTTGTGCTCTAAAAGGAATGCAACCGGAGCGTGAAGTTACGCGCGGCGAAAAAACCGATGTATCGGAGAGAACATTACGAAAATGATTGAGGGTTGAAGCAAAGAATAGGCTGGAACTGCAATCAGAACGCACTTACAGGGGTAAATCTCTATGTTCTCGATATTACAGACACATTCCCGTGCATTAAGGTACCCATTATTTATATTTATGGCTACTAATATCGAATAAAGTAAAAATATTTTCATACCCACCATTAATTTGAAGATTTTATCATCAAAGTATTTTCTATCTACAAAAACTACAACAATCCATTTAAAGTTATTTCCTAAAAACCCACTAATGTTTGATGGAGGTCAACGATCCAGCATCTATAACAACTAGTAGGAGCGGAGCTTTCAACAATATATTCTCTCTCCGTGGTAATCTTAGCAAATAAGGCAGGGCGCAGGTGTAACTTAAACTTTGCATACTGCATAATGCGGGCTGAAACACGGTAGTTCTCATACTGCATGCCGAGGAAGTTTCTCTCATCGATCCTTATTTCCAAGTTCAATGATCCTTATTTCCAGATTGCAAGCACATTTTTAAAATGCAACAAAAAGCTATTGCGCGATGAACTAATGGAGGAGTTCGTTAAAACTCCACGAGATGTCAGTAACGACAGTTCAGAAACTGAAGATATGGATAAAACAACATCATCCACTTACGGAATTGAGGAATCTATCATCCACTACCCGTTGATAAAGTTTTCATCGAAGCAGGCAAATAAAAAACGGTTTACAGCACTTAAGAGGAGATATAATGTTCACATAAATTTCTTCAGCATAAGATGTTATCTAATATTATCAAATGATGGAAATGAAGTTTGACTTAGCTCAGGAAAGCGTGCAACTCGACTGGGTTCGAGTCCCAGCCAGCCAGTCAAATCACTATTTTTCTCTTCTTCTACAACCCTAATATTATCAAGTTACAATATGTTTTCAATAAGGTCATTTTATCATCATCGTCTGTGATATTGTTTATATCGTAAGTTACGTTTTTAGGCCAAAAATGATAATTCTAAGTTACTTACCATTTAAAATTGTTATTTTTGGTTTAAAAACAAAATTAAGTGAATAATAAGATACTTATATAATGAATATCATTGACTAATACATGGTAGAATTTCATAATAGAAGAATCTTTAATAGCAACACCTTTACAAAAACGACAAAACAACATGCTGTACAACTGTTACTATTTAAGATTCTTCTAATAAGGTACTAACTGTATATTATCCAATCTATTTTCAACTAACTAAATATCAAACACATTTTCACCACCACCAAGCGTGTGAAATTAAATACAATTAATAGCGAATCCCATCCGAAGCTCCATCTCGCGTGAATTTTCCTTTAATCCATCTATACTTGGATGTCGCCCTATGGAAGTCGAATTTGAGGGCACGTAAACGCAGCTTAAGAAGCGAGGCGAGATAACATAAAACACCGAAAGAGACGTTCGGAATGGAGAAATAAGAGAAACGGCCGAGGAATCCCATAAAGCAATATTACAGTGGTAGAGAATTTCTGGATCGTATACGTGAAAGAAAGTAATGGCTGGTTGGAGGTGCTGTCTGGGTGGGAGGACGAATAGGAAGGTAAAAAAGTGAAAGAAACGTGGGCGCTGTTCTTAGAGGGCGTGTGAGAGGGAGGCAGTGGTGGCGAAGAAGGGGAAGGGCTGAAAATTATAGGTTTGTTGAAAGACAGGGACAGGTGGGTTAGGTTTTCGGCCTGGCCATGTTAGGGAGGTCGTGCATTGGGTTGTAGTTACTGACGGAGGCCAGTAAAAATGTTAAAGAAACGGCGGAAGACTTGCCGCGTCTGCGGAGGAATTCTATGGGTGGACCGGTGGAGGCCACCGTAAAAAAGCTGCCTGAGAGCCTTACTGTGGTTTCTAGATAACACTGAAGTGGTTCTGGGAATACATTTAATATTAATGGTGTAATATCTTTTACCGAGAATTGCACTAGATCGAGCACTTAAAGTAAGATAGCATCCAATACAAAAGGGTACAGTGACAAGGCTAAATATTTTAATGGCGCTTTCTCTCTCTCCTCGAAATTCAATTGGCTTACTTCGATTAAGTAAGTTATCCTTAACGAGTAAAGCGGAATGTATAAGATAATCTTCAAAATAAATTTAAAATTGATGTTGATGGAATGAATGTTACAAAATCGTCTTAGTACCAATAATTTTAGAAAATTCATCGGGAGTTTTAATCTATAAATCAAACAATGGTAAAACTGAAATTTAGGAGAAAAAATTTCTAAAATGTTTCAGCCGGTCTACAGTTGTTAGTGGAGGCTGAAGTAACTTAACTGCTGCAGTAATATTCTCATCGATAAAGACAATGATTCATTTTCTCCAAGACTTGGTCCAATTTCTATCAGATTTCGCCAAAAATGAATCACGGAAATATTCCAAGATGAAATTAAATTGTACGATATAAAGTTCCTATCCCCAACACACTATTTACGAAAATCTTTACATTCTACGCTCTGATTACTGTAGTGGGTTGTGAACTGAACACTGGAAAGTGTTTATTCAACGGACGTTCCAAATATCCATAGTAGAAAGGACCTACATTTTACTACCAGGGGACGCAGAAAACCAAATACGTTTTTTTCCACCTTCGAAACTTGATAGGAGGGTTTTCGAGGCCTCGTAGAGGAGGGATGGGTGAAGTGCTGTCATCATAGAAGCTAGACAAATAATAAAGGGCGGACCCTGAATAAACGACAATGGGGCAGACATATAGGGTGAAACCTAAGAACTTTTTCGCCGAACACCTCATCTTGAGAGATTCAGCATCTAAGATCCCAAGAGGAGCATTGCAAGAATACCACAAATGCTACCCAAAGCCATTCTATGGCCTGTCAACGGAGTTTTTTTTACGTGAGTAAATAGGGCATAAACTACTACTCAGGGTGTTCTAACGTTTGTTATTATAAGCGTAGAAAACGAGGATTCGACTTTCAGGGACGTTTAATGTTTTCAACAGCGAAAAGATAAACATGAAGATTATGTTGTGACAAGATATGTTACTATGGTGTGAAAAGATTACAACAGCACTTTTAATTAAAGCATCCCAACTTTCGAAAATCTTCCTCATCCATATTAACTTCACTAATGTTAAATATTTACAATCAGAATTCACATTTTTAGGAAAAAGTCGAACGATAGGTGGATGAAAGTAAAGTTATGTCGTATTCAGGTATACTTTGCTCTAATACAAATTATTGAATACCGAAACGAATTTCGATACCTTTAGCTTTTGGAGGATGATACTGACCTACAATGGTTATGCGAAGATTTGAAACTACGTGATTACATGATCATAAGTTGGCAATTTATAAAAACAAAAGCATACAAAGAGCGCTTCCATGCATAAAAAGTGACCGCGAGAAGAAGACTGCTGACTCGATTTGGTGAGATACTTAGTAAAGCCATTCACGTTTTGAAAACGATGGGAACGAGAAAAAAACTTGAGGTTCCTGTTACTTCCAACCGAGAAATGGAACACGCTTCGATAAAGACACCTCAATCTATACGAACCGAAAAAAAATTTGGGCAATCATGCAGCACTAACGTAGATAAAGGAACAAATAGTCTCTCACCCGTTTCGAGA
Source organism: Sympetrum striolatum (assembly GCA_947579665.1). NCBI lineage: Eukaryota > Metazoa > Arthropoda > Insecta > Odonata > Libellulidae > Sympetrum > Sympetrum striolatum. Next base: position 42,003,115 of record OX388346.1, read on the forward strand.
CATCGATTGAACTACTGCGAAACCCTCGCGAATTGTTAGGAACTTAGCGAAGCGTGTTCTACATTAGGTCACACTTATAAAATGAGGAAAGAAACGTAAGCGAACTGTCGAACTGTGAAAATCGTAAATATTGGGTACGGAGATCTCAATGGGAGAGTAGGCGACTAACCCTCCGATGAGGCGTCTGCAATAGCCGAGGACACGCCTTGAAGACATTCCTCCTATTCTCACATCCTTCGCAAAACTATTGTGAACCTCTGCCGATACCTTCCCATCACTGATCGCCGTTTTCCCAAGCCTTCGAAGGCCATGGATGAGATTATCGTGGGCATTCCGTCCTTCCACGCCAATTTTACCGCACCTTCCTAGATCGACGGGTGCGTATTCTATGATTATCTAAGCATTTCCGCCTCTACGCAAGGAGCAAACCTCATGAATGAGACTCCGGAATATGGGAGTTTCATCATGTTGCCTGCAGCCTTGGGTTTTTCCTTTCAAAATCACAAGCAGTTTCACTCCATGTTTTATAATCTTGTGGTACAGGAGAATTTTATTGCCAAAATAACGAAAGAGCGAAGCTAAGACCTCTTAAATAGCAAATGAAATCTGGGTGCATCCATCTAAATAACAACTTTCATAACCAACAATACAAAAGATAAATAACATCTTACCGCAATAACTTTGTATAGTGGGAATTTTTTTTCACGTAATTCTCATAGTTATTCTTCTCTTTCTCGTTAAGTTAAAACGAACTTAAAATCCTACGAGCAAAATATCTACACTTAGAAATCAATGTTTATATCCTGCATCATATTCCTTGCATTCATTTAAATTCCTTTTGCACCCGTACATCTGATTTTATATTTTCAAAAACTCACCACTGATCCCAAAAGACTGACTACTCACGTTGAAAAACCACTAATATCTTGATGATAGCAACTTTAATTTATTTTTGTTTACTCACATTAAACAGTTCACTCATGTAAATATAACGCCACAATTTTAAACTGCGTTCTGTTAGCTGTACAATTTTGAGAAATAGTCATTACGTTATCACCTTAACCAGCTCTCAATCAGCTCAATACCTCAATCAGCTCTTTAATTTCCACCATCAACGCTCCACACCCAAGCGTGTACATACAAGCAAGTTGTTGGCACGGAGGCGTATTCCACTCAATCAATCAACCCAATCGAACTTTGGCACGACCCTCAGCCAACAATGAGATCGAGCAATGCATTTTAACACCACGCAAATCGCTGCGAAGGTTACTCTTCCACGTTACGACCACTTCCAACTCCGCAATTTAAAGAATATGGGTCTCCTTTAGCAAGGTCGAGCCTTCCCACATGCAAGAGCGTACGTGAACGCTCTTCTTAACGAGAGTACTTTCGCACGACCTCGCCCAACGCCGGCATTCCGCTCCGCATTACCGCTATCTCTCACCGAACGTTAAGAGGCACTTCCCGCGGCTGGAGAAAGGCGAAAGGCTCACGCACAAGCGGTGAATGGAGAGGAACTAAACTTCACCGTAGTCGCATCCCACGAAAATTCCTGTCTACCGCTCTCACGCACGTACTTTCTCTTACCGTAACCTCCCATCGGTAAAAATAAAAGCAATCGCAACATTTCCCACGACTCCGAGAAATGTCCCCTGCAATAAAGAGGGAATGGCCGGCGCCTGGAAGAATTCAATTAGCACGCCCGAATTGGATTGTTTTCCGGGAAAAATTCACGCCGGGATATAATGCACTTGGCGGCCTTTTGTTCCTGGTAGAGAATCGTAAAGGGACGTGAATTTCATCGACTACCGAAATTGATCTAAAGACGGCATTAACGCCCCTTTTCTTAGAGGTTTTCGCAGGCGACGTTTACGACCGGGGCAAATTGAAAAGGAAACCAGCGTGTATAAAGCTGGGAGCCGCGTCTATAAAGATTTGTTTTCCCGAAAGCGAACGGTAATAACGCGATAAATTCAGCGAGAGGAGTAGATATCCCGGTGGATGCTTTCCGGATGGTTTGATGCTCTCTTTATCTCTGTGAAAAGGTTAAGTGCTCCGAAACGAGTCGTGATGTTTCTATCTCAACGAGATGGACTGATTATGCGAATGGGTTAACTTATGCGACCCAAGTTTATCTTTTTCTTTTACGAGGGAAAAGCCCCAACAACCGCTTTATATTCTATAAGATTACGCGCCTTTCTTATGGCCTACCATCGAACGCTGTAATGAACTGAAACCTTGAGTTACGTCAACCCTCATCCGCATGCGGCAGAAAGTACCGATACGAAATATTAGATACTAAATGACAGTAACTAAGGTACAAATTGATATTCCGAACGCCGTCCGAGTGCTATGAAGGTTGGAATATTAAAGAGACCAGTTTTCGATCGGGAGCATGGCACTGGATCCATTCCTTTCAAACCGGAAGCCGAGCAATTTCGACGTGTATAAGGCGACGCTTCAACGCGAAAACGCCCGACGTAACTCACCTTTTTAACAAGGGACGCTCTAATCGCATTCCCGAGCCGTAGCGGACGGTTGTGAAAAAATATACGGGGAATTAAAAAAACCACAACCGCCCCGACTGCTTATCCGACAACAAATCACATTCACGGATTTGATTAAGCAGTCAAGCCGAGCCATTTGTCACTTTGGGAGCCCGAAAATTCTCTTTAGCGAGACGGAAGTCGGACCGCGAAACCGTGGGCTAAAATGAGAGGGAGCGAGAACGCAGCGAGAGCGTCGGACAATAAATAACGGCGAAGAAAAAAATACACAATTGGCCGTATTTTCTCTAAACTTTTGAAACTACCGTTGTGCTTCTAAGAGAGACTTAAAGGGAATACGGAAGTGAAAACGGAAATTAAAAGTGGAAGAGAAAAATAAGAGAGCAAGATTAAATTGAGACATAAAACGGAGAACGGCTTAACTGAATCCGTGTAAAATAATCATTTTGATACAACACTGCGGAAAGATAACAAATTAGGAAAATATCTGGACACAGGTTGGTCGCAATAATTAATGGAAATTGAATGAAAAAAATGGCAGCATAAATTTAAATATTATTTATGAAAAAATGTCATATTCTTCTACATTACCCTAAAAGCTGCTTGCTGGCTGGCGGCAACAGGCCAATAATAATTTAAAAGGCAAAAAATAGAAACAATTTTAAGTTACATATGTATGCTGTAGATGTAAATTAAGACACAAAATAATTTGGTGGCAATACAATTAACTGTTTTGGATGCTCAACATTTCAAGATATTACATGCCCTCGGTTTGGGAATGCCCAAATAAAAGTGAATAGTCGTGCATGCTCACTTGCTGAGTTCTTTCTCCATCTTCCGAGTAAGCCATTGAGTACCTTTCTCGTTTCCTGAAGACTAAACTTAATCATTAGCCATGTTATATGATAACGATGAATCTACAGTAAATCATGACATCGCTAAATAGGAAAATTAGAGTGAACTATACAAATTTCCATAGAAAAAACGATAAAACATCTGTGTTTCTAACATTTAACTCTATTTTTCATAGAAATGTTGAGAATTGAATTGTGCAAATATCACTTTCGTTATTTATTACGCAAAATCAGTAAATTTTCTAATAGCCCCGCGGAAAATACTAGCTCGAATGCTCAAGCAGAGCTTATCTATAAAAATGCAATTAAAACCCTCTCATATCGTTTACTCGGAGAGAGATCAAAAAAGGATTTGAATTACCATCGACTTCCTATTACGGGAGACCTGGATGACCCTTACCAATCTGGAGGACCTCCTTCTCGAAGACATCCTTTGACGATTCCTTTTCCCTAAGATTTCTTTTACGGCACCATAATTCAAGGGGGGATGGGAGAGGATTCCATTTACTCCTCCGGAGAGGAACGCCCCCTCCTCCCATTTCCAAGCCGTCCACTGGACCACTGACTTACGTATAAAGAGGGGCGTGGGCCTTTTTTATGTTCATCTGGACCAGAGATGCCGAAGAAGAAAAAGGAACACGAAACTGAATGAATAAGGCGGAAGATGAAGGGGAGAAGGTCTCGGGTGGAACAAGGCGCAGCTCCCGTGTCTACGTCCGCGTTAAACAGGGCGTGGGGAGGAATAAGGAAAGAGGATGGAATACATAAAAAAGTAGAGTCCGGAAGGTAATCAACAAGGGGTCTCCCGTGTGGTCACTTAATGAAAGAGTCTCCTGCCGTGACTTGATAACCCCCTCGGGTGTCTTAAAATGTTCCTTTAGCGTTTTCATTTTCCGTCCGGGACTAAATTTAAAAAAGGAGAAACTCCGCGCCGCGGGAAGTTTGCCTTGGGAGATCGAAATGTTTTAAAGGAAGTGTCATTCACCGCGAGGCCAAATGTTGTGATCGCCTTTTAAGATGATAGAGAGAGTGATATATTGGGCTCTTTTCCAATTCTCGAGGAAATTAGTCGTGTTTTTATTGAATTCATGCTGACTCTAGAGGTGGGGGTTAAAGAAACTTCGTTGTTGAACACCTATCTTTAGATTACACATTAAATCTACTGATTTAAATCTTTTATTACAGGGACACGTTTCTAGAGATTCGACAAATTTATAAAGTACTACGCAAATAAAAAATGCAGCCCAATAACTATGTCCGAGACGAAAGTTACTCATACCTGTCGAGCCGAATCGAGGTTAATAATTATCTATATTTCTCTGCCTTTCACAAGAGATTAAAATAGAATTAGCATACACTGACTCCAAAAATAAATCATAGCTGAATACTTTCTCTCCGGAAATACGTCTTTATAAAAAGGAAACTGAGCAATTAACAGTTAAAAATTACAGAGTAATAGTAAATATCCATTAATTACCTTATGAATAAATGGATTTTAGTTATGCACACAAATAATTACTATTTCTCAATTTATAAATTTTATTGTTAAAAAACTAAAAAAGAGATTCCTCAATAATTAGATTTAATTATTTTGAATGTCAAGTACACAATCTTTCTTCGGAAACAATTAAGATCTTGATCTAGCCCTTTGAAAAATTGCCACATAGATATTATTTAGCCATGTTTGGTACCGAAAATAAAATAACAGTGTTTTGGAATATAAAGGCAGTGAATAAACAATATAAATACATAAGAATGGTTGGCATTAAAGGTTAGTCTTTGATTAAAAATTTGTTGATTAGTAGAGGCGTTCAAAGAGATTCGAGACAATGATTGCTTCACAAAAGTTTCTATTGTGAGACCATTCATCCACTCCTTCGGCAGAGTACTCGACCTGATTAAAACCAGGAAAATAAGCATTTCCAGAGGTATTAAAATTGGTATTCGGGAAATGCGCGCATAAGTACACTCGCGTCTGGACGTCTATCGACCAGATCGTCCGAAGAATCTTTTTTTTTCGAATCATAATTCCGTCGGTGATGAATTCCCCTTCATTCTCTCCCATTCCGATCGGCCGTCGCGTACAATGGGAGGCATTTGTCAAAGGAAAGAGACGACTAATTTGAAAATATCCCCCGAGGCTAAGAATTAATATTCCTTTTAGATTTTCCGATTCTTCAGAACCCATTTCACCAATCACTGAAAATTTTAATTGCTTCCTCAGGATGCAAATGAGAGGAGAATAAAATAAATTACTCGTCGAATATCCGAGTGATTATTTATTTCGGCCTATTGAGCAGGAAACTTCGATGAACGGCTTCGAGTAAATAAATCAGCAAGTTCTCTTTTTCAATCGATAGAATAAAGGAAGACGGAATCGGTTAGTAATAACGGAGAGATATTATTACCAAATAGAAATAACACAAGAAGATGAATAAGCAGTTACTCGAGCGAACAATATATTTGATGAATAAAAACGGTTAGCGTGAATATGATTGCATCGTAACTTCAGTCCCGATAAAGAGGATATAATAGACAATAGTGTGACAGAAAGAGAAGACAGTAAGTACTTAAATGTATTGTGTATTAATTCTTATACTTTTCGATAACGCTTTAATTAAAGTGCTTCGTAAAATCCCTGAAGAGATATTAATCATTTCTTCTCAGAAGTCTTTCATTATTTTTACTAAAATATACGCTTTAAGAAACAACGAAACTACAATTGGTTGTAAATCATCACTATCGTGCTATGTAGTAATGAAACAACAGGATGTGATCTATGACTGTCCCCTTAATTCTCAGCAAATCGAAATATATACTGTAATCATGACACAAATATCTTTTGTGGCCTTTTCGTATTCAATTTCTCATATTTATATCAGATCCCAATAATACATCTTAGAGGAACATAGAATGGGGAACTAGCAAGTTCAATGAATGTCCACGGAATTTTCCCATATTTACCGTCCTTCTAGTCGCTAAGTCAGCCTTAAAAACATATTTTCTCTAATGTACACAATCATTCCCCGAAGCCAACCAGAAAAACAACGGCACGAGCTCGGAAAATAAATCATAAAGGAACAAACAAAAACAATTCTTGCTAAAAGACTTTCGCAACGGAACTCATGGTCTCCTCCTACCAAGAGCTCAAAGAACCCAAACGGATAGAAAAACAACCTTCTTTTTCTGGTCCCCGGAAGACGACAGAGGGGACCGCCATGTGAACCCATGGCGACCTAGGAAGGAAGTCCGTGATTATTTTTCTGCAACTCGAAGGGAAAAACCCAATGGCACCGGAACCATCCCACGACAAACCTGAAGGGTCTGCACGAAACCTGGAAGAACACGGCAGGGAAGTAAAATTAGAGTAGGTTCGGAGAAGGACGGGAGAGCAGAAGCAATCTACTTAATAGTTCCACCAAAACGTAGACTGGAAACATGGCTGGAACATTTCCGATTTTTTTCCACCTCATTCCGCCCACGGAGAAATGACAACCTCGGGCGTTAATGGTCGATCTCTTATGAGAGCTGGGAATGGAAGGAATAATTGGTGGAAGAGGTGCCAATTTAGGTTCCGGGGAGCGGAGATGGGAAGAGAAATATCGCCTAATGACTGCCTTTGCTCCATATACGGAAAACCTATTTTTTCCACTAGACCCATCTTCTTCGGCGAGGTTTTTACCCTCGTTTCGTTCATCGCCTGCGTTCTATTATGCCTTCGCCGAGTATGTGTTTAAGACTTCTTCTCAATCGTCGCACGGCGTTCGCTTTGTAATTTTCCACGAGGGAGAGCGAAATTAAAAACTCGTGAAGGGCCCACGAAATCATTTTTCTCGGGTTAAGAATTAGGGTGAACGCTTTTAAATTTGAGGGAAGTGGATAAATACCTTAATTCCCAACAAATGGAAACGCTCTCGCTATTTTTAGACGCGATTCGCCAATTGCTCGTGACTCGCAATCAACTGTGAAGGACAAACTTTTTCTGCACTCCGGTGAGTTTTTTTGCACTAAACTTAGAACAGCCCTTCGAAAATCAGGAGAGGTGGCCACCATTATATTGAAAGATGAAGGAATGGTCAATCTGTTAGGATGTTGGTAAAGTAATAGACTTGGTAACCTTGAAATTTCCATTTTTTTCGATTTTTCTCATCATCTAAAGTAGATTCCGCATATAATGAGAGTTTTTAAAAAATATATTCATGAAGAATAAGTTCAGTTTTGTAAATAATCAAAAACGCATGTTCGAAATGACTTAATAACTTGCACAACAAGCCAAAAACATATTTTTTACAGTTTTTATCATTTGCCACAGTATATAATAGTTTCGCTAAGTATTCAATTAATTACGTTATTACCAGCACTAACTAACAATTCTAAATTTCCAACAGTTCATAAAAGAAGACGCCACTCACACAAATAACGACGTTTTAATTAAAAAGTGAAAAAGAAACACTGGGAAACGGAGCCTTGCTCGTTAATGATATCAAGGACAAATGTAACAGCTTTCTTCTTTTAATTAAGAAGCATCTTCGCGAACAAACAATGTTTTTCTGTTCGTTACGATTATAATCGCGTCAAATCATTACTGTCTCTCGCTTTTCATTCCCACGGTCTTCTGATCGAAGCACGTCACGTGCGCGCACACAATGAGCATTCGCAGCACGCGAAGAATTAGATGGGTCCACGAGATAACGGGATGTATCTTCGAACTCGTTTGATGCAGAACAGACGTGCTAGAAGTATTATTATTCACATCACGTCCAATGCCGAGTAGATAATGATTCATAAGCTTTTGAAGTAATTTGAGGAAATCTTTTTTCTAAATCACAGCTGCTGTCGACTGCTTTTTATAAAAAGGAAAAGTTACCCTTAAACGTTTACAAATTAGCGACTTTCATATTGATTTGGGACTGGTTTTAAAAAGGAAGAATGGAAAATCTAATAGTAATTTTCTTCAATTTTTTTAAATGAAAACTAGAGTATTTATTTATTTATATATTTTATTTATTTTCATATACCCCACAAACATCCATTTTCAGGACTTTTACAGTGGTAGGTATTAACAACAACAATCACACAAGACCATTCCCTAATCAGAAAAATCCGACTTGCAGGGATTCGAACCCGGGACCTTGGGGTTAGAGCGATACCGTGCAAGCACGCTAACCCGCTTATGTATTAGTTAACTTATATATTATTCAAGCTGCTTAAGGGAATTTCTGCTCCTATGTTAGCTAATTACTAATTCACGATACATAATGTCAGTGTTTTTCAGAATATCTAGGATTTTTTGATAAACAACGTATTCCTTATTGCTAATACCTGAAAACCTCTACTAATAAAAAGTTATTGAGCTGAAACGTGTTCACAATTTGTAAGTCGTAGTTTCCCCTGTTAATTTATGAGTGCTGCAACGAGAGGTCTAGCTTATCAAAGCCAGCTTTTGAATTGCAGAACGAGGAAGTAGATACTTCCCGAAACTTGAACACCTGATTAACATTATTTCACCCTAATCAATGGTTTCGTATGGTAATTTAGTCTGCATTGCACCACGCGTTTGAATCTACGTGTAATTTAGTTCCTTTGTGCGCTGCATTCACCAGAAACCACTCGGAAAATGGAATGATACAAAGCATATTCCTTGTGACGGAAATCCAGAGACCAACGGTGATTGAAAGAACCCCTAAAATACCCTCCATTTAAACAAATTCACCCTCCAGAGAGTCACTTCCCGATAACATCTTGCCGCCCCGAAAAGAGGAAACATAAAAAAGTGTAATCGCGACAGAACGATAAAACCATTGACCGCATCATGTCAGCGTTTAGAACCGACTCCCATTCGACTCGCATATCCGCGCCCTTTACCCACACATGGCTCATTCCATTATTTTTTTATCAACCCGCCCCATCTCTACATCTGCAGCGGGGACAAAAAAATAGGGATGCATGCGGAAGCATTTTTGGTGAAACCGAATTTATTTTTAAACGGGTACGCGCATAAATTTGTTTTTGTCCCTCGTTTCTGAATCCTTCCCGTCCTTCCTTACGGACAGTTCTTTCCCATCGTTTCATTGCCCTCTACGGTCCTTTTTCAGAGGACCATAAAAACGTGTTTAGGACGACACCGAAGAAGGAGCGAGTCGAGACATGAGTGCACATGTGTGGACGAAATGTCCGCGCCCCGGAATGGTCCCGACGTCGACTTCCGAACGAAAGAAGTATATCGAAAGAAGAACACGCAAGTAAACGGGAAAACACATTCGGTGCTTTTTTCGACGTTAGACATGTGGAATCGGTGGCGGGGTGGAATCCTAGGTGTTCCGAGGGAGGCGGAAAAAGGTAATAGACGAGGTAATGGGATGAAATTGGAAGAAATGGGCCGAAACCAAAAGGGAAGAATCGGAGCTGACGCCAGGAAACCCAATGGCAATGATACATATTCGGATTAAAGGACTTTAAATTATATGACCGAACCTGACGGTTGAAAATGAAAGATGTTTAGATTACGGATTAAAGATGACGAATGAGATGATTATCCATCGAAAATCCGGTCAAGGGACGGGAAATAAATACGAGCTAAGCTTGGAATCAAGTAATTAAAAAAACGTAAATTAGTCTCAAGGTGGAAAATCAACCAAACAAAAGAAATACAAAACAATTCATTGTAAGAAAATTCTTGTACAATGATATTAAGAAACTTGTATAATTTCTTGCATTATTTTACGAGATTTTTGTTACAATAAATTTTAGTTTTGATGGAATTCCACCATGTATAACTGAAGCAGTACAATTTTGTTCAAACAAAAGAGATTAATTTGAATGATGGAACTATAGTTTTTCCAGCTAGATAAAACATATTCAAAACGAGTCAAAAATTCATCACACATTAAATTATACTTAAATTAATATAATGCATTTTTAAATTGTTTTATAAATTAAAATTTATATATTTATCACAAAAAATCTTAAATCTGAACCCGCTTCCCTGGATAAAAAATTACGCACAATGGATTTACGTGAGTAACAAGTAATACACATTATATATGTATTTCATAGGATAAAATGTACTTACATTTTACAACCACTTCTCAACACGCAATCCTCAAAATAGATTTTGGCCTGAAATGCAAAAAAGAACAGCTGTTGCGCCACTTTTCTCGGAAAGAGTAATGGATTTTTTCGAAATGTCATCTGCTCTTGTTGGAGCGATATCCACAAAAGCAGAATTTCCAATTATGTCGTCCGTTTCATTCCGGGGCTAAAATTATTGCCGTCGTGAGATAAATATATATTCTAGGATTATTTCCGCCGGTTGGGTATTAGCTGTCACGAGAGATGGATGGACATTTTTTTCTTGATTTATCCTCCTTTAATTTCTGTCTGGAAGATTTTTAGAAACTTTCATATAATTGAGGTAATAAGGACAGTACGACAAAAAACATACGTTTCATGACACCCTCCATTCTTATTAAGAAAAACTCGAGCCAAATTATAACTAAAATAATTGGTATATTTCAAAACGTATTTAGGAAACAGCTAAGAGCAAAGCTAATTTAGAATCACCGTAAATTAAAAACGAATAAGGCCTTAGATATTTCTCTGTGGAGTTAAACAGGTGTACCAAAGACAAAACTGAAATTATAATTATCGAAACTCTTCTTTGCTAAAGGTAAAATACTCTAAAGGAAATCTTAACAAGAGATTTGAATCAAATTTTACATTAAAAGTTACTGCCCGGATACTTTCTTTCGTATAAATTTAAAGCTTAAGATGTAAACCAATGAAATGTATTTATTTTACTATAAATGTTTCCTTTATATGGATGAAATAATACTCAAGATTGAGCTTTAAAGAAGAAGAGGGCAATGTAAATATATAAACCAGTCGTCATTATTCAATACGGTAACGTTTACTTAAGAGGCTGCATTTCACAATATACAGAACGTAAAATTCCCCACGTATATACAATTTAAGTAAGACTCAGGAATTTTTAATCACCACTTCTCTCGCTTTACAAATTTCTCTTTGGGAAGGAGAAACAAAAACAAGACCTTTCCTTTAAAGCAAGTACTATTATTTTTGGACGAAGTAAACAGGGCATGAATGAAGTGCGCACTGAAGGAATCAAAAGACAGAAAAGCAGCCAGCGATCAAACTAGTTCAAATAATAATAAAAGCCGCGCCGAAACCTTCCAAGAAAAAATAAGAAGGAAGCGTAAACAACAAGCGGAAAAACGAGAAAGGAAGGGCAAAAAATGAGAAGAAGAAAAACAAGGGAGCAAAGCAAGAAGCGCGGTGTGTTTTTTCGTGGGTCTGCGGCGTAAAAACACGGGGATAACGAAGGAACATCTGGACAATACACATCACGATATGTTTCGAATAAATCGGTCCGAAATATGCGAAGGGACAATGGGTGAATGATTCATATTCCGCTGCTCGGTCCGCTTCGGTGGGCGACCTTCACTTTTTTATTCGTTTTGCTTATCGATTGACCGTGAATACGGCCGAGAGATAGCGTGCTTTCACCATCTCAATATCGCTAATGGAACTACGAAACGATTTTAAACGAAAGATAACTTTCGCATTTACGGCGGGACTTTTAGGGGAATGCGTAAACAGGCGAAGGGACCCGGATTTTGAAATTAGGCGATGAGGGGCCATTACTCAAAGGGGGCCTCAAACAACCTCAAGGTTGTAATGAGAAACTATGTATGACATACTATACAACGACATTTATATATACATTATGTAACAATTTTCCTTATCTATTGGAAATAAAAGAAATTTTAACAACATATAATCCAATATCTTGTTACTTTTCAAAATTTTAGCGCCTGTGTTTGCTCTAACTTGTAATTCAACACAATAAAACAAGAGTTTATTTTAATAAGTAAAATTTCCATATAGAAACCTTAATCCTTGTGCGTAGTGAACTAATATGAATCTTCTCCTGACCGCACGAATATTTTCGTTGATCTTAGAATGTCTTCATACAAAGAAATACCTTCATCCATTAGGATTAAGGCATTGAATGTGAAAGTAATCCTCGACTCATAGTAGCGTCATTTAATAAACAAAGTGATATGAATCACCCGAGCCCTTTGCTATGTATTCCTAGCGACGAAATTGACACTTAAGTGGACATTTAAGCACAAAAATAAAATGTTATAGCTGAGAGGAAAGGACTCATTTAATCCACATTTTGGTAACATGAAGCAAAGTAGAACCGACTGCTCGAACTATCCAAAAGTCCTCGATGCCATCGGAGGGACATTTAAGTTGAAAACATTTAAACAAGCATATCTTCTCTGTTTGTGCTCCACAAGGAAGATTTCGGTTTACAACATTATACACGAGAGTGTATAATGTATATAAGTTTGCATTATCATGTACACTCCTGGCCAAAATTAACGCAGCACCTCCCTAGCGATCCTTACGACCGGTGCTGCGTTAATTTTGGCCAGGACTGTACTTCTTTGAATTAATATCTGTTTTGAGAGTTCGATAAATTAAAAGCAACTTATTATAATAAAAATTACGTTTTGTGACTTAACGCGTACAAATTGAAGCTGAAACTTAAAATCCTAAGGTTAAGTAAATCATTCCGGCAAGAGAAGTTTAAGATAAGCTTAACGAAAATGGTTGAGTAGTACTGATTTTGGAAATCAAAATCATGTTAAACGAGTGATTTCAACCGTAATCTAGAATAATTGACTTATTAATAATGAAGAATGCTGGCAGTTGTGCGAAAATTGAAGCGAATCGAGATTAAATTTAGGCCTCGAATCATACTTGCGTTATTATCACAGACTGCGAGAGCACTGGAGGGAAAATGATTCGAACAAATTCGATAAGTCACGAAGCGTTCACGGAGAAGCAAGCAAATGCGAAGAAAAGAAAAGTCTCCGACCTAAATAGGGATTAAATCAATTAAATTGCTGGAATTTCCGCCCAATGAATTCAAATACGAATGAAACTACTTGGCCCGAATTCGCCGTCGCAATTAAGCTCGCTAGGAATTATCACCAGCACCCAGAGGATGGAACTACCAGGCACATATTATGAAAATAAAGCAAATATTCTCTCCCGAGAGACTAAAGTCCGACATTGTCTGCAATTAAACGCAATTCCTGTTGACTTCGACAAATGCAATGAAATGCTTGTGCCTTGAAGCAGGACTTAGACGTGAGTGGCGTAAAATAAATTAATTAGAAAAAAACTGAGGCTCGGAATCAAAACTCGAGTTTCATATTAATTCCCAGACTTGCCATTTACAAAATGTTTACTTTCACAAAAAGTAATTAACCTAATTTTTCGACGAAAAAAACGGATTTCTCAAGGTATTGCGGAGAAATGCGACGAGAAGATTGGTGGGAGGTTAATTTCACAACGGGCGTCTTCCATACAAGTCCTCCGTTAGAAAAAGCGGGCGGAAATTAATCAGAGCCAGGGAAGAAATGAATGTCATTAGGTACGCATCCATAATATCGTGGAAATCCTATTAAAATTGAGTGACGAATCGAGCCCAATACAGAAGTAATTTCGGGGTGTGTAAATAGGTCAGATCTCTCGCTCCTAATGACATAGCTCCCGTCACGTTCTCTAGTGTCTCTCGAGATTCGTTCTTAACAATTCGTTACCGCTGTGACATGGACCAGTTCCGACATCGCTTGCAAAAATTAGAAAGGATCTGCAGATGACGGAATAAAGGCATAAGTTAGGTTATTATCCACGGAAAATTTGTGAAGGAAAATTATTCTTCGATTAATTCTAACCGTGTTTTAAAAGCAATTTTGCTCAAAAGCAATGATTAAGATTTCTATAGGGACTTCAACGTTAAAGCATTTCTTCACTCTAACTTCTAGTATGAAACTTATTACAATTCTTAGAAGAATAGTTGAAAGTATGTACCAGACATTTATGTTTACTTTTAAAGGCAGATTTCCTTTCCCTTAAATCCTATTACATCTGTAATCTTTTACCAAAAATAATATTCTAGTTTTTTGTAAAGAGATAAATGTCTAGTGTATTATAAATATGAGTACCGTGTGACAATGACAAGGTATAGGCGACAGCAGATTATAGGCTGAAATATTTGTGATAAGTGTGAAAAAGTTTTGAAAAATTGATTTTCACAAAACAATCATGAAAAACCGGCCATAGGTAACAGTAGCAGCAAGAGTATTGTTAAAAGTGCTTCGACAGCTTAGGTTGTTTCGCACATGAGCTCCCATCGGGATTCGAACACGGGGCCGCTTTCACTAAAGCCGAACGCGTAGCTCCTTAGCTGTCTGGGAGCCACAATAGGAAACGGATAATTCTTAGGGCGAAAACAAACAAAGTGTTGTATCGTTTGTAAAGAAAATGAACGGTAGAACGTATCTGCTGAGGTGACGCAGTGGTTAACGTGCCAGCAATTCCAATGCCGAGGTCCTGGGTTCGAATCCCGGATAGTCGGAAATATCCGACTAGGGAATGGTTGCGTCTCTTTGTAAATATTAATAATTATTGAAATGGATGTAATGGGGATCTTGCTGTTTCAAAAGAGAAATAATAATTATTATTACTATCCCACATTTGTAAACTGAGATTGGAGAAGGAAAAGTTATGCTTATGATAAGTAAGTTAAGACTATAGAAATATTCACAAATTACTTTCAAATATGAAGCCTAAAGGTCAAAGGGCGATATCATAACAGAATTTGTGCCTCTCGCATACTCCGAGTCAAGTATACGGGAACTATCCCCAACAAGCATAAGCCCCCGGGGCAAAGCCCTACCTTTCAGCGGGACAAAGTGAACTTCACGTATCGACGACATTGTCCTCATGAAGAAGAAAAAGAATAGGCTCCGACCCTTTGTACTCTTGCACACGGCGATAAAACCACGGCAAATCCGCCGCGAGCCGGACTCCTCCCAATGTAAACAATCCATAAAGAGACTTCCGAACCCTTTTTTTCGCCTACTTATGAATTCACAAATTCTTTCAAACAAACGCGAAATCTCCCGTTCTTTTGTGTTTCCCTGCGACCCAATATCCGTTTCTTCTTATCCCCCGCACCGACCTCCTGCTGCCACCGGTGAGGAATGGGAACGGGTTGGCTCTGCAGGAGTCGGTGGTACAAAGGGCGCGGCAAATGGAAGAGGATACCACGGAGAGAAACGAGGCTGTGGCCCTTTAGGTGGAGGACAAAGATAAAGAGAGAAAGGATCCTTTGCCCACTTTCTGCGAACGGAATTGCATCGCTTTCAGATGTTCTCGACCACACGGGTTTTTGGGGCAGAGTCAGTTTCGAAAATACTTTAAATCGTTTCCATAGATTTTGATACTCAAAGTAAACATTATATTCCCATACATATAAGGTGACAGTGAAGTGCTGCATATTTACACACATCTACCAAATAACAATAATTTTAACTAAAATGTGAGTTGAATCACCTTGAAAATGACAACTGAGAACTATACTAACGAATAAAAATATCACAAAGAGCAACTAATAAGATAGTTTTAAAACAGAAATATTTAGCCTATTCTTATTTAGCAGCAAAATATTATATTATAAATGAAGCAAATCTTACCGATATCTGATTATTAACATAATTCACATTCACAGAAACAAAATATAGCAACTCTACAATAAAATCAAGGAGAATCTACTAACTAGAAATCATAATGTAGTAAATCAGAAAGGAGATATTACGTGTATGTGAGACAGCAGTGTATACTTAAGGGCCCATTTAGGAATATTTCATAGGAATAAAATAAATTTTCTTCTACAGAGGAAATTACGTTAGAAATAAGGTAGAATCGGTCGTATGCAGCGAAGAAAAATACGTTGAATTCAGAAGCGATACGCTGCCAAAGATAAAGGATGAAGGTTTTCACTGTTTATAGTCGTAATCATGAATTAAATCAATAGCTGTGACCATTCCGTCACAATTCAGTAACTTGAATACATTTATACTTTCAAATATTTTGGAATTGAGAAGGGAGATCAAGTTGCGACATACTAACTCTGCGAGATTTCAAAATCGTTTCAGCGCCCACCTACGAAGCCATGAAAAGTTTCCTTCATTGAGACGCATCATCTCCTGAATGGAAACTTGGTGAAATAATATAAGACCAATTCTCTCGACACTCGCATTAGCATTTCAAATAATAAATGACTTTTAGACCTGAATGAAATAGCGAACGTTTTTATGGTATGAAGGGGCTCTGTGAGGGATAGTTGAACAATACCGGGCTGCTCTTTACACGTGGGGTGTCTCAAAGGATCCTTCTGTCGCCCATTATGAGCTCTCCGGAAGGACACGCATGGCCAAGGGTTGCGGCGGGAAGGTGGAGTTTTTGGCTCCTTTTCGTCCGTCCTTTTAGGGAAAGCTATGAACGCCCTTCCTAGAAGTTCTCACGCATATACTTCACCCGAAGGGAGGCCACCATAGAGTAAGGATGGGGTAGAGTGCTGGACAGGCTGCGCAGTAGCCGAGCCGATGTTACAGCATTAAACCACGTGACTTTTCCGTTTTCTAGCGGCAATTCAAATACGCTGTGGAGTTTCATCTTGAAAAGTCGAGTTTTTAAGTAACTCTGAACTACGTAGTTAATGCGTATATTATTTGAATAGATAGTAGAGTTTCCACTTAAAGTTTTCTTATTATAATAATCAACGTCGGGTATATATTTATCATTGTTTAAGAATATTTAGATACCTCTCGTCGAATTCTTTGTAACGAGTATCAACTCATCAAGGTTTACTCGAGTAACAAGCAAGATAAATACAAAATAACAAAATTTCAAATAAATTCCCAGTTATCGTTGAGTTTTTCGAACATATCCGGAGAAAATTACGTTTAAGTGGAATATTAAGATACTTCTCGTCGAGTTCTTAAAAAAGAGAATCATTTCGACTAGGTTTACTTGGATGAAAAGCAAGATCAAGCAAGAAAAGGAAGAGACCAAAAAAACTGAAAGTTTCGAATAAATTCCCAGTTTTCGTTGATTTTTTAGAACATTTCTGGAAAAAATGACGTTTAAGTGTTGTTAAGTTTAAATTACACATATAGCTAGAGTAACGTTTAAAACTAAGGCAAACTTGGGTTTAAGTGGTCGAATATCACAGTTAACATTTTCTTTCATATTTAAACAATGTGGAACTTCCATGAATAATTTAATAGAAACGCACTCAATTTATTTCAACGAATGAAAGAACAAGATACTTAACTTACTCCATTCAAAAGTTACGAGTCTTCAAAACGAGACAGGTTCGTCGATTTTTGCGAATATATTTGTAAATTGAATAAATTGGAAACTGTACCTTGATATGCCTCCGGTTGAATCAACTACTGGTGTAGGTATAGCTCCAAATAAAGGAAATGATTTAGAATGGAATGAAATTACAGTGGGATTTTTCTGATAATATTTAATAATCACTTCTTTAACAAAGTTTTAGGAAACATCCTCCTGCCACATCACTGACAACTTCTCACATTTAGAATTCATTCATATTTAAGTATCATTATTTAGATATAAATTATAAATTAATACATATTAAATTCTATGGTATTAGGCCGGACTTCGTGGAAAGCCGTAATAAGAAATAAATAAGGCACTTCGTAATTTCCGCACTGTGTTATTTATTTAAAAACGACCGGTTTCGGCTAACGCCACCCTCAGGTTTCATTTCTTAGTAATACATATTTTTAAAACAATACAGCTATGTTTACAGAAGGTAAGTGTAAGGCAAAGATTCAGAAAGTTTAATTTTACGCAACAGGCCATCTCTCCATCCGAGATCCTTTTCACAGATGCTTCTAAAACAAGACCCTTCACATGGAAAGGAGTCCATTTCTCTGCTACGTGATACTTCACATTACATGTTGTAATTGAATTTAAATTTATTTCAGTTGAAGTTCATTAGTTTATATTTCCTAGCATTGCATTGTAATTTAATTTTAAGAAGCCATACGTGCAATTTTGTAAGGTTAACTTGTAAGGTTAATGCGGTGTAATCTCCAAGGTTTCTAATTGCTTGACAAATATTACGATTGACAGCAAATAAAGGGATGTTTGATATAAGAATTTTTGGCAAGTTATTTATGTAAATTAAAATAATTATATGCAAAATAACGTTATGTAGGGTTCCAGGAAAGTTTTCCATTTTCCAGATTTTAGAGTGTTTAGAGGGCACAAAATCCTTTCTCCTCAAGCTGAGAATCCATAGTTTTCTCCTTTCATGATCTACTGGGAAGCTATAAAGTCAATATTAATAATTATAAATAACGAGAAAAGCCTGCGACACTTTAATGTACTCGAGCGCTCCAATGAACTCGATTCAAGCAATAATATTGAATATGCACCGAAGGGAATAATATTCCTAAACGGAAAAACAAAGTTTATCTTGTTATAATCATCGACAAACAAGAATAAACCGTAAAAATGCTATATTCCATTTTTGTCACATGGAATACTCTGTAGTAATAGCCGCAATCGCCTATTTGCAAGCTACTTCATTACCTTATTACATAATCTGTAAATGACAAATGAAAGTTAAATGATAAGAAAACAATTCTAAATAAGTACAAAAATCACCATAAACACAAAACTTACGAGTTAAAGTGATTTCTTTAACGTACTTTTCCTTACAGTTCCATGCGCAGCATTTCAAAACCATTATTCCCAAGTCCTTTAATCTTTTACGGTTAATTTTCATCCAGATACCGAAAATAAATATTGAGTTACATTAGCCAGACTATAGAGCATCTAAAAAAACTCGAATTCAGAGCATCAGCTGTCCGTAAAGGACATAAATACTTAAAAAACCAACTTGAGTACACGAATTTCTCACTTAACTTACCGGCGAGATTTCCGAAAGCGGACCAAAGTCACGTGGTCTCCTACGTTCAATCCTGTAACATGCGCAGAACGCAACAAGCGCTCTACCCCATCCTTACTCTATGGAGGCCACCGACACAACTTTTCCGCTTCGCCAATTGGAGTCCTCCCAAACCCCTATTACGATTCCGAAGAAAGAGCGCGAAGATTACATTTTTTTCGGATTTTCCTCATAGAATATCCTTCTTCGTGTCTTTCTCTGACTTCCATTCGTGCTAGCAATGTGAAAGATTTTTCTTTTAGCTTGCTCTTATTTTTTGAAATCACATTAGTTTGGGAACAGCGGGTATAAGATAATCGCACATATATGGTGTGTACTTGTTTTCTCACTATTGCGATAGGTAAATGATATTGCAAACTATAAACATTCAAGGTTATTTTCATGCTGAAGGTACAGTATTCAAATGAAGTTCCTAGAAATTTGGGTTTAAAAATAAAAACCATCTCATAATATTGGCACCGATAAAATTTGGACTTAGAACTTGGAGGAAGATGATGATGACCTTCGCAAAACACTTAATTCGCTGGTGCTTTATAATTATTACAAAGAGGCATTCCACGATCATTCTTAAAGAATTTTGCTTGTTAAAAATGAGATACCGTTAATGTACATTGATAGCTATCGAGTATCCAACGCCCACCATAGCTTCTTTGTAGCATAAAAATGATTGCCTTATTGAAGTGTACAGGAGGCTTTTTTCAGCATGTTTTCACACTCAGTCACTTACATTGTGACGCTTCATAAGTTAGAAGAGCAAAGCACATGGAAAGACTTAAATCAGAAGTTGCCTCTAACTATCCTTCCTCTGCGGCGAGGACACTTTTCACTTGGTCCACACTTACTTTGCGAAAGCTTTACTGCTTATTATCCACACAAACTCATAAACAACTCTAAGCCGATAACGAGCTCATTAGCGCCAGGATTTACGTTCGCGAACTTATCCACTCTAACAAGCAAAACAAACCCTAATTTACTAACGAGGAACTATCTTAAGCTCATATGCGCATCCACGAGGAATTGCGTAATAAAATTATTAATTATAAACAAAGGTAAATTTACTTTGTAACTCTAATTTGTATTCCGACTGTAATGAACTCCACAGGAAGCCCCGCTGACCAGAATGCAAACCCACGAGGAAACTCAACAGACCCCGAGTTTCGAAGCTGAGCAAATGTCCGTCGTTGAACAAAATTTAAAAAGTAATTGTTTGCAGGAAGTATAGCGAACACTACGTACGAATAAATGGCTTACATATTAATCATTAAAGAATAAAGGAATCTTAAACATAAGAAGTGTTATAGTAATATGATGGAATATCAAGATATCGTAATGACGCACAATTTTTGTAAGTTAAGAAACAAATAAATAACCGAAAACCTTAAGAAAAGATTTTAGAACGATGAAATCCAATATGTCTCAATGTCACTCAATTGCATTAAGTATAATAAATCTTCTAAAATGGAACTAATTTATGATGTTATGCTTATCAAGTCCACGGTTTACCACAGTTATTGCGGCATCTTTAAAATGAAAATTACTAATGTAATAATGTGCATTCAAGAGTGTTAAAATACAAGATGAGCCATAAGCCGTTTAATGCGACCGCGATCTCGGAAACCTATAGATACTTTGATACTATTGATATTTTTTTTTAATAAATAAATACAACAGTCGAAGCCGACGGCGATTCAAAGAGATTCAAGTTTGATTCAATAATAATGAAAGATCACGTTTTCATCAGTCTAGCAGTTCTATACTACCGGATCGATATCATAGTAAATTTGAGCATGAAAAATAGATAAGTGAAGAAGTCATTATTTCCGTTGAAGTTGAAGTTTCCGTTTTACGGAAAATTCAACGAGAAATATATTTACCACGCGGTATACATATAAAATAAACAGAAGAATAATCGCAAAAAACGTTCGTTTGTTTTCGGATAGTAAACATAAATACTGAAGGGAATGAGAACGGATCTGCTCAAGGGTACATTCGGGGCTCTCAGCAGCACATGCCGCGGGGCTACAGATACATATAGGGCCTTCATAGCAGTGCTGCGGGGCCCATAAGTATGCCCATAGATCAGCCCCGCTACCCCACATGCCTTCGTGTTATGCAGCATCCTCCGGCGAAGATCGAAACATCAAACGTCCTTGAATGCGACCGAACGTTCGAATTACAAATGACCGCAACCGTTTCGCTAAAACCCCTTTCCTTGGCAGCCGCTCTGTATGACGCAAAATCCTCCCTCGGAGCCATTGTCGGAGACCCCATCATTCCATCCTTTTGTCTTCGCCATTAGGAGCGGCGACACCATCCTCCAACCTGCTTCCTTCCTCTGCAACCAGAGACCACCCTTTTGCCTCTTTCCCAGTGATTTGTGTGCGAGAGAAGGAAAAGGTTTTCTAAGGGATCTCTATCCCCATGATCTTTTCAGAGGGGCGGGGACTTTGACCCTACGACGTCCTTTCTTTTCTGTCTTCCATTTCCCCTTGAAGTACGATGCCTAGGATTACTTTTTGGTAGTGCTTTTTGCCCTCTTCTTTCGAACAGTCTTGCTTCGCTTTCGGAGAACAATGGCGAATATTCAGGACTTCAATCCGAACTCTCATTGGTCATTTTTGCGCGAAACAAAGCAAAGAGCATTGCTCTATTGTAACAACGAAGTAAAAAACTAGCAGAATTGAGCGAAACTAGGACTGACAAAATAGTTTTCCGAAATCATTCGCTAGCCGAAATTTTGCTTCCATGGGTTCCCAGTTTCTAAAAACTAAAGCGCAAAGCCAAAATACTACCGATATTTACCAGTGAAACCCAAAAAAGAGTAAAAATACAAACAATTATTATTATTTATTAATTTTTAATAAGCATGAAACGAAAATGAAGAAAAAAATTCTCTAGTAGAAAAAGTCTTATGCTGGGTTATTCGTAAGATATAGGAGTCACTGCTTGTCACACTAAGATGGCGAAATGGTTTTACAAATAATCAGATTCTGCATGAACCGATCATGAACTACAATACTCCAATTCACAGGACTTCTCAAAAGAAATCAACATAGATATCAAATCAAATACTTAAGGATTTAAAGTTTACGCTGCAACTCAAGAATTAGAGGATAAGTACTAGACCACCGGAAAATGTCGAAAAATTATAAATGGAGTGCTTAATAAGGGTTCGTGTTTGAAAAGTACGGCTACTGATATAATTACTTATTATTGCTAATAAGAGGAGAGTATTTTTTCCAGCAAACTAACCTCCTAGTGCTGTATATGAATCTATGAAATATGCAATCGTTGAAATAGTCTTTAAAAATAAAAATTCAAGCTTCGTACAATATTTTCAAAAGGAAGAGAAAAATTCTAGAATAAAAAATAGGGAATTGCATTTATAAGAAGATTGCGAATACGATTAATCCATCATCAACTTTCTAAATTAACTCTAAGAAAATTATGACCTATATTCTGGGCTGCCTTGCGGCTTATGGTTTCGAGGAAGCATCTGCGTGAAACTCTAACATTATGGTTGGCTGTAGCAGGGGCCATTCGGATGGGCATGTTGTTACGCTGACCTCAGGGAATAAGTTGACGGTCGACCCTCATAGAAAAACCGGCCACAGAAAGGCATCCCTTCCCATAGTAGAAGGGAGTTTTGCAGGTGCAAGTGTGGTTATGAATGCAGAGGGCAGTGCAAAATTCACGCGGTTGAGCTTTGCTCTACATCTGCAGAGAAAATATTCCATCGAAGGAGAACTCAATGGCGAGAGCAAGCAGCCTATCTGTACTGCTCATTTGGCAAATTCTTTGCTGTGTTTGGTGAAATACATTATATAAATATATGTATTACTACTTATACTCGTATTCTTCTTAAATGCAGTATTTTTATAACTTACATGAAATATATATTTATTTAATTAACTATTTATTTAGATTCAGAAACAGATAGTTAAAGCCAATAATATCGAGTCTAAACACCAATTAAAACATTGATAAACAAAAAACAATTTAAAACCAAGGAAAATAAAACAAAACTTACATAATCTAAGGACAGAGGAGTTAAGTTATGGATGATAGAAGTGAATTCATTGGAGAAAACATTTCTAACGAAGGGTAATAGGACAAAAGATAATTGAAACGTTATGGAATGCGGTAGAACATGGATTTTTGGGACATAGAAAGATATTTGTTAATAAATATGTGCAATTAAATTGGAAATATACTTATTTTTATTCATAAAATGATGATTGAATTCCCTTTAATAACTCTGAAAATTTTTCTTGTAAGAATAATTTCTAGTATGAGTTTCTACAATGCTTTCTATGTAAGCAACATAGCTACGCGAAGTAAGGGAGCCTATCTTGAAAGGATACAACGACTTTTCTCCATCCACATACCAACATCGACACCAGTCATCTCAACCCGCAATTCAACCCCCTTAATTACACGTCGGATACCCCAGATTTTTATGTACGGCGGCACACCCAAAAGGTCCGGGACAAGATTCCTCATCGGTAACATCCCTCCGCATTGCCCTCAGCCGTACCATTTACCACTGCGAAGGCCATTCCATTAATTTATCACGAAAATTCCGGCTTTATTCCCGACTTTAAACCTTGCCAAATACAGTAAAAACCCCCATTCGTCTCGCGAAGTATCCTGAAAATCCTCGCAGAGAGCATCTCCACCTTTCCGGCCCTTAAAATAAATAGTTTCGCTTCGGATAAAAACTGACACTTGTAAAATTTTCATTCCGCCTTAATGGGCGGGTTTGGGACCGGTGCCTCCAATTAGAGCGGTGATGGATTTTCTGGAGGGATCTCATCTGGTGGGGCTAAAAAGCAGGAAGCGGCGCGAGTAAAAAACCTAATTCTCCGAAAAATAAAACGCGGTGCGGGTAAAAACAGAGTGTTACCGCGTTTTTACGGCGCGGGCGGACGTGGGTCTATTTTTACGACCGTAAATATCGCCGTTTTTTGGTACTTGACGCCGATTGACGTGCGCGGATAAATCTTCCTGCGGCGAACACTTTCTCTTACTACACATGTAAGACCGGAAACGGACCATTTTCTACGCGGTATCGGCGAGGAAACTTAATCATAAATTAAACCTCTAAGAAAAAACTGATTAATCCCGACGCAGGTATTGTACCCAAACGATAAAGGCATCGAGCCGAAAATTGAGACCGAATGAAATTGATGCATGAGTTAGAATTATGATTGAATTAGAACCCGATATGGAGGGGCTGAGACTCTTGAATATGAACACCGAAAACTTTATTCAACTCCGTACGATTTCCACTCAATGATAGCTCTTAAAAATTCTATCTCTTCGACTTTCACTTGGTGGAACTTCACCTTAACACACATAAGATAAAAACAAGAAAGAATAGAATTAAGTGATAGGTTGTTCTTATCGTGTGTGTGCTAGCTACTCAATTATTAGCAGATAATATAAATACTACAGTTCGTTTAACAAGGTTTTTTGGAGATTTTTTCGCGTCAGTCTAAGTTTTTTTTAATAAGGTAAGTAAACAAATCAAAAAACCCTAATAAAATAGTAAAGACGACAGGAGAACTATGGAAAAATCTAAAGAAGGAAAACTAAGTAACGAAAAATTAAAATACGTTTAATAGGGTAGATTATATATAGATTTTTCATACCAAGGAATATGTAATCGTGCGAATCATTACCACAAATAGATAGAAAAATACTGCACTCACCACCTTAAAACTAGCTTTAATTCAACTTTATTAAACTGAATTAGAGGTTCAAAGACTTCTGCGAACTATTCTCAACATTGCAAATAAGTAAGGGATAAAAATATAACATAAAATCTTGACAAATAGGTCTCCTTTATTTATTATCATGTTCTGATTATTACAAGGGCCGTATTTCAATTTACTTTATTAATTTTTAGATCAAAAATCAAAAAAAATTGGATGGATTGTAATATTTGATGACCGCAATGAATTACAGTGATTGACAGAACTAAACTGGAAAAGAACCGTAATTTTGAACTTTTCCCAATCGAATCGAAGGTCGGAGCGTAAAAAGTACGATTGGATTCCCTGTTTACGAGACGATTACGATTTCATTCCCTGCCAATTATCCTCTCACCGTTGAAAATATCACTAATTGATTCCTCCGTCGTTGGCCTTGGCGGTCGAGCACAAAAGCCTAAGTGCTCCCGTTTCTTGCAAGAGTGGATTACAGTGAAATGCACGCCCGTTCTTCCCGTCTGGAAACTCCAGTATAAATTGCCTCGGAAGGAGAGAGGGTAAAACAAGTAGCTAAGCCATCGAGGTTTAACGAGGGACCGCCTTAACAGAATCCGAGCGAGAAAAAAGACGTAAGGAATCATTCCGCGAAGATAAAGTTATACGTCGCCCCACGGACGGGGGTAAGTGAAAAGAATCAATTGCCGGGAGGAGAAAATGCGCGCGAAAATCCCGTGTAGATTGAATTTCTCCGATAATGCAGCACATCTTCCACATTGAATCCTAAAGGGGTCCATGAGGGGGGGAAGGAATTTTCCACCCTCCAAAAAATCCCTTTCCGAAAGTGAATGCTCTTTGAAAAACCAATCTCTATCCCCTAATTGGTACCTTCTGCTCCGCGGCCTGACACATCTTCAGGTGTACCTTCGGATAAAAAAAATTAACAACTCTCAAGATACGGATCTTGGGGGATGGTCCCATTACCAATCCCCGTTCGCTAATTACAAGAAAAGAAAAAAGTTAATGATTTTCCGTAGTGGGTTCCCATTACGAAAAATAGGAGAAAAACCTCGGAGACGAACCCTGCTAAGCCGCGTAAATCCCCTGAAAGAAAGGAAAAGTTTGATGGGCCAAAATCGAACAGTTGCGCCATCTGGGAGGAAATTAGTACCGGGGGCAATAAAGCGACAGGATGGGGACCGACGTCTCAAGATTGCCGAGGAGGAATCGTTCGGAGAGGCGCTCCGGTGAGGATGGGCGTCGAAGGACCCGAAACAAAAAAGAAGACCAAGGGCCAGCGAGGGAGACCTGAACCATTAGCGGCGTTGCAACATTTAGGCATTCCAGATGGACGTCGCGAGATGGAGGTGCTGCGTTTTGTTTTTTCACCGAACGTGATGGATGACGAGGATTAATTTTGAGGACGCTTCCGGATTACAATTCGGGGACTCGTTTTAATCCTCTTTTGTCCTCTTGTGACGTAAATCCGGTGGATGACCTTCCGGTGAAAGAGGACCGTGACCACGGTGGTTGTTCTTACCAAATGGTCTGCGTGCCCACGGAGCGTGTAACTCCGGCTGAGGGGATTGAAAAATTTTGACATGCGTGAAAGCCATAATCTAAAAACAAAATGCCGTAATCTAAAAACGATTTCGTGGTATTTCCCGGATATACTGAGCTATATGATGGTTCGTGAAATTAACTATATTAAAACATATTAATTTTCCTACTCATGCATTCTTTTCCTATAGGATTATGGATTCCTTTCCTTTTATACTCAACCAAATTGGTTTCTCCCCAATTCTTGGAATTACCTCTTAATATCTAATTTCATCCATCCACTTTGCGTTCTGAGTTCGTTTTTACTTCTTAGCATTTTGGGGATTGAATATTCTTTTTCCAAAATGCCCACTTCTCGTCTCTGTGTCAAAGAACTCCTGTTGTAGCATTACACCTGCCTCTTCTCTGAGTTTTCAGCTACTATAATACATTACTTTTTCCTGAGATATGCCATAATCAGGTAAGCATAATGCCTCTGGAAAAAGAATATCATGTAATCTTTTAATGCCAGAGAATGACATGTGTTGACTACAGAACTTTGAGTATACGCAAAAATAGTATATAATCCATCGTTTAAGCACATTTATAGGTTAAGCATCAAATTACTAAATATATCCTCTCCATTTTTCAGTAATTACTGCATAATTCACACTAAATTTATCAGTTTGTGCTACAGGTAAAAGTCGCATTAACAATACTGAGGAATCACATTTAAGGTCGACTTTGATTTCTAGCAGTCACTCATTGTAGTTCAAAAATACAGTACAGATACATCCCAAACGCTGAACGAAACGAAATCTTGATAATTCAAACGCATCCATTTGTATGCATAAATGTAGGAAAGTAAAGATATCGAATAAGAGACCGGATGACGTGGATAACCTATGTAGAATTACGTAGGCAATATTTCGGTTAGAAAATGCAAAAGAAACTTTCTCCGATTTGTCGCTAACAGCGAGAACAGGGGATTAGCATTTCATCAGATCAAGTAAGAATTTTAGGGGCAAAACCGTACCCATCTGAGGAATCCCATTTTTATCGTTAGGAATACATGACGGGATCTGTCTTTATGTGCCTCTACTAGAGTGAAAGTTAAGAAGAATGAATGAGCAGTTACTGTGAAATAAATCTCATGCATGAAAAGTCTAACTTCATCGTGTATTAATGCAGCAGAAGCGTGACAATTTCGAAAGAAACTAATCTTATGATCCAGTCTACTATGCAACGGGTAAAAATGTTACAGCATGAAGGAATGGAGAAAATATTACTAACTCTTCTAGTTTGCAGAGTAATAATGAGTACATTAAGTACGATGACGGATAATAATGTAAATTTAAGATAGACTATAAGGAATTTTAAAATCAAAAGTATGAATGTGCAACTATATTGAAGAAGTAGAGCAGAATTCATTGAAATTTGATGAATTAAAAATTTTCTTTCACAACGTCCTGTTCCATCACCGTTCACATCCTTGACTACAGTTCACAGTAAATGTGGTATCCAGTTTGTGAGCTTTCCGCGTTCAACTCTTACTTTTGTGCGGGAATTTCTTAAAATGTATGATTCATTCCGAAATCCTCTTACATGAATTTTCTAAAACGCCAAAAAATATATAATTCAGAAGGCGAATCAAATCATTCCAAACGTGGAGACGGGGAAAATTATATTTAATACCTCGACGAGGAAGACCTTGGTCTTCGGAGATGCGACCGACCGTGCACTAATTTGAAATATGTCCTGGGCGGGATCTGACGGAAAGGAACAAAGGATGCTGGGAGGTTTCGACGCGGTCGTCGCGCATGGAGAATCGAAAATATAGTCAGCTCCTTCCTCGGACGAGACTTAATGATGGATTTCGCTGGTACCGACAGCGCTTGGAATGGGACTTTAATTAGCCCATCGCCTTTGTTTAGCCAAGGCCTTATGTTTTTCCCATCTTCCTTTCTTTGGGGAAGAATTCCTTGCATTGCATCGCTTTTTGCGAGATGATGGCAAAAGAATGCGTGACGATTGGAAATGTTGGTACACATAATTTTCTCCACAGCGAAAGGGTACTAGAATGAGTGGCTATTTGGCAAGATTCATAACGAATCTAAAGAAATGATTCCTGTCATGACCGAGAGCAATCAAAGACGTAAAAGGGAACGCAATCTGAATTTAAACCAAAGCTTAATCTGCGATCATTAGACTATCCTAACGGTATAACTTGGTGATAACGTCACAGCACCATCTGGTTGCTACAACCAAAAGGAAAGGGCTTCAGGAAACCGATCATCAATGGGTTACAGTCTTTATAGGGATAATTAAGTACTAAATGTAACAAGAACTAAAATTTCCGGCATATGTAACGGCAATATCTAGTGCGATGCATAGTCTCACGGACGATGTCATCTAGTTGAAAATTACTCTATTCTGTAAACATCTTTCGCTTGGTATTTGAGAACGTCCGCAACCTCTTGCGACACCAATATTCAGGAGTTATTGATCTCATCCGCATTAAAATTCATAGATTCATAACGCGCAAAGTTCCGACCATCCGATCGGAAAATGCATCGAGCAGACGATAAGCTCTTGGACGATTGCTCTGGGCGTTTGCGGCAGAGATAATTAAGGCCAAGCCTCTCCTCCTTGTACATGTCCACACGCTCCAATTATCATTAATTAGTCCCATAGCGACCCTAATCTCCAAACCCTATAACCTTCCGCGAAGTTCAAGACCATAACATCACGCTGTGCACAAGCACACTGCCGTCGACCGTTGCTGGAAGAATTCAAACTAATGCTTCCCCATCTTCTCCAAGTTTCATTGGTGGGATTGGCAATCAAGCTCAAATCGCTCGGCGTCTGAAATCACCCCCCTCCAACTCAAAGATCGATTGTAATCGAGGGGTCGTGTCACTTCGAAAGAGGTTCTATTCAAACCACGGCTTCTGTCCTGACTTTTTTATCGCAGCGATATCCGATACTCCAAACCTCATAATTATTCCTTAACGACAGAAAGCTGGTTGCAAGATCAAAGTATCGACAGTTGATGAATCGGGGCCACTGAGATACTTCCGTCTTTATATGATTCTATTAAATGAGAATTAATTCGTTGATGAAGCCCCGACATAAATTATCATGCGTTTACGTTAATGAAATGGAATTATTCATAGCTTATGTCAATAGCCTGTAGATGGGATTTGTGATCCATCATTCCAAGAAAACTTGCGAGTTTTTCTTCGTTATAACCAAGGATATGACAATCGAGAGACATTAACGTAAAAGTAAGTTTCTATGAATATTTTCTAATATTCATAGATTTGGTTCGTAAATAATTAATTCAGAATTCGGCGGCTGTTTATAAAGAAAATACGTAAAGTAAGACTATATTATCCAGAAACAGCTCTATTGGTGATTAGATTACTACGACAACATTGATATCACACATTTTGTATTAGATATTCTACTATATTTCCTCCGATATTTTTGTCCTTCAATGCACAAGAGACATACATAGTCTTTTCAACTTGTGTCCCACAACTCTACCACGAATCTTAAGACAGATAAAGTCTAAGATTGGAGGAATCTACTTCAATATCATTTACTAATACACCTTGCACCGATTTCTCGTTTAATTCAGATTCAGCTCACTTACAAAACCAAAAAATTAGTTTTGATTTATGAGGAAATCTGACTAACAACATGCACTGTAGATGATTAGAGGCTGAAGACTACTGTGATACGTAGTTCAGAGATGATTACATCCATAAGAAGATCTTTTGGAGCCAACCGCGAATAATTCTTGAAGCGTAAGAAAGAGGGACCCAAAACGTTACCTTGCGGCACCGCGTGTTACAAATTCCCCGCATTATGTATATGATCAAATGTACTGGGTTTCATCAGTCATTAAAGAGACTCCGCTGAAATCCTCGAACATCCCCCTCCTGTCTCTTAACCATCTATTTTACCACTCCGCTCGCCCTTTTCTCTCCGAAACGAAAATCATTATACGCGAAGAAATAGCAGTTCCCTTCGGCTTGATGGGAACATAGGCGATTTGTATGCGTGGCGTCGCCTGCCAAGTTAATGGGCGCGACCTCGCCTCACGGTAGCTCAGAAATTAGATTCCGCTCTTCCCTTTCCCATCCCATTTTTCCATCTCTCTCATCTGACACACGCTCGCACACACTGAGACACGGGAGAATGATTGCACGCGAGTGATAAACAACAGGTGCCACGGGAAAAGCAGGTAAATTAAGAAGCTAAGAGACGAGATTCAAAACTTTAGCGCATGATGATTTTCGAGTGTTTTGGTGGTAGAACCTTCATTTTTAATATTTTATGTGTCACTATGATTTTCTTTTTCTGATTAACTTACATGTGCCTATTCTCTAGCTAGGTTGATTTAAATACTTTAACAAACATTATTCTCACAAGAACCTTTCCACGGCCGAGATACGTTGCTACGATTAGGAAAGCATCCTTTTTGTGATTCTACTACTGTGCTACTCGTCATGCACCAACGTTAAACCCTATGAAATGGCATGGATCCAGAAAATCACATTCGAAAACGAGGAATTAAACATCTATTTATTATGCCGAGAGATCCGATTAAGCGGAGAATATTTAAAACCGAACAGCCTCTAATGAATGCAAATTTTGCCTCACAAGCAAGGCACGAGGTATCAATTATTCGACTAATTAGAACGCTAATGACAGCAAATACACCGATTTGGATCATAATGAGAAGAATGCGTATTGGAGCCTACAGAGCGAGAATTACATAAAGGAGAAATTTTCAATATGTTGACAATTCTAATTGGTAGTAATAACCCACGTTTACTAGTAATTTTCATCATCAGACTAAAAATAAATATGCAGCAATGACAAAAAGATTTACGCCATCAAGCTTATTTTGCATGTGTGGATACAGTTTAAATGAAAATCCTAAAATCTAATATTAAATAACGATAAATGTATCAATCAATACACCCAATGAATAAAACCCAAGGGCTTATACTGAATATTCCAACTGATTCACCAACTTCAAGTGCTCCATAGTTTTATAAACAATGATACTCCATGTTTTTCTGCGATAATTATAGTACTGCATCATCAATAAATTATACGGTATAACTAGAAACCTTAACAAAAGCCTTGTTAAATCAGGTGAACAACAAAATAATAGGTTACTATGCCAGAAATCGTTTACTTGCCGCATAACAAAAGGTATCAAAAATAATACGCCCTTTCAATGATGATTCACCAGGAAAGAGATATAGGATACCCTTACATCACCCCCTAACGAACAATAGCGATTCGCATCACGTACGGAACATGCATATGCTCATTAAACTTACATGAATGAAACAGGAACGACTCGAGTCCAGAGATTACACAAAACATACTCATGACTCATTATTGGCATCGCTCTCACGGCATTGAATTCTTAATCTAAAAACGGAGGAAAGCGATCCCGAAGCGAAAAACGTTCTCTCCTCCAAAGAGAGAGCTTCTCATTGTTCACGAGCGAAAGGCATCGAACGAGAAAAAGCGTAGTTAGAGCAGCGGGGGCGAACGAATTACCGACGGATTTAATTTATGCATACGGATCGGAAGACAATGGTCGCCTCTGCGGGGAATACAGATTACGCGAAACCGATTTCAAGACGAATATTAATCCCTGCCCCGAAAACACTTCAAACCAATCTCCTCCACCTTCGGCTCGAGTATCGCCTTCGCATGGATTAATCTCTCCCACTTCCTTGGCGTCCCTTTTGTGCTCCTTCATCGCCCTTCGCCTCATTTATTCCGGAGGCTGTTGAAAGGGACAATGAATCGGGGGCGGAGAGAGGGTTTCGCTAGTCAGCCGGTCAGTTGGGTTTTGTTCTCCATAAAAGCGTTCCCCATGGGACGATCCAATTCCTCACGGGGATAGAGAAGAATGAGGGAGATAGGCACCCTCTCTCCACCACCTTTCTCTATATTTCGCCGCTATCATAACTTCCTCCAAGCCCGCATTTTCCTTTCCACTCTACTAATATCTACGCTGGGTAAATAGGGATAGTCAAAACATCTTTCGCTTTCACTATCTCCGCGTATTTCGGAATACCCAGCTGGTCCAATTCCCTATCCGCTCTTTCTAATTCCTTCCCCCAATTCCCATTCTTTTCTCCTACATTTCTAATTTCTTCTAACTTCGTGATACCCTTTATATCTTCCCCGACATCTAATTTTCTCTTCCCTATTACTTTCCTTTCCCTACTTGTCCTTTTCTTAATGTTATGTACCCTCCATTCTCCAAATTCCCTTTCCATACACCCAACTCCTTACTTCCAATTTTCTATTTCAACTCTCGTTTCATATATTTTATTCTTTCTTTCAAATAGACGCTATTAAACGTTGACTGACTTAAATACATTTATAATTAACAGAGAACAAATTTTCATCTACGTAATGATATTTACACATATTACCCTTAGGCGCATGCCTGTGTGTGCAAGTACACCTCCAACCCTTTACCAAAGACAAGGTAATACGTAGCCCTTGTAGTAAGATGGCAATCCTTCATAAAAACCTTTATGTATTGACGTATTCTTTTGACTAGGGTATAGAATAAAAGCAATACATTTTAAAATTCTGTATGATACATTAGAATCGAACAAAGAGAAATCATGAAGATAATAAACAATATTATTATTAGTAAGAAAATTTACTTATTAATGATCGTCGATGTATTTTATATTTTAAATTCAACCAGATTAGTTTCGAAACTCAAGGAAATACTTTTACCTCAAGAATTCAGCTAGGCATCAACGAATTTCCCATGTAATTTTACCTTTTTCATAATTAAATATCATAATTTTAATGTTCTGTATTATCATCAATGTGTTATACTGTATTATCATTATTGTTTCGATCTGATTTTGTTCTGATTTTTTTTTAATTTCTTTATCGGATCTGTATTTTGTTTTTTTATTCTTTGCTCTGGTGTTAAATTTTCGGAGGTTTATTTTACAATTTATTTTATTTTCCCTGCTCAACGAGAAATTCTCAGAAAAAATATAAATTAATATTATTATTACCGTATCAATAACATCGAAATACTATCTAATCTCAATAAACAATAATTACTAATAGACAATTATCACTTCATCTAAGACATCTTTCTTGACACTACCTCCAATTCCAATAATGCTTTTCCTTGCCTTCCTCTTATCTATTCTTATCCCATTCACCTCCCACATTTCATTCCACCTCATTTCCTTCCTTCCAAACCCATCAATTCACCTCCTCTACTTCATCTTCCTCTGTCTCCTTCACCCCTACCCCTATTCCCTCCCCTACTCCTATCCTCATCCCCAATGACCCCCTGCCACCAGCACACGCACGCTCGATTCGATATTTATGACCGCAGGCCGACGTAATTACAATCAATTCATTTGAAGTTACCCTTCTTCCTTTCTACCCTCCAGCATTCTTCTCCTCTATTATCTTCCCTCTTTCATTTTTCTCCTCTCGCCTCGGATAGGGTCTTCCGATAGAACAAATATAGGGCCTCTCTGAGGATTTTCCGGAATCAAAGAACCATGGGATAGAGGAGAGGCTGCTGAGCGAAAACCGAACGCTGCCACAGGAATGAAAATGTAATGTTCGCAGAGAAGACAGGATGAATACTTGGATTTTACGGTAAAAGTATACTTCGAGCATTAAATAGAGTGAATTAAACATCAGAGTAAATTAATATTACCGCAGTTAACAGTATAAATGAATCATGAAATTCATCTTAGGAGGAGATTCCGGAATTGAGTGAAAGTCCATTTATTGCAAAAACTCCCACACAAACTTTCACAAAGTTAAAGCTATCATTATTTATAGCTCTCACAAACAGTCAAGTCACACTATACAAAATAAATGTAAGATTGGCGACTTATCCTATGATAATCGTATGAAAAACTCGTCTAGAAAACTATTTCCTGGCAAAAACTATAATTGGCAAAAAATGAGCCACAAGTTGGCTGTTTCTTACATCGCTATCTACGAAAAAAAATACCTTATATTCTTAAAAACTGAGTTATTATGATAAACTGAGTACATTGAGTAACTTGTTTTAGGAACAATGATAATGTTTTAAAGTCTTACAATAATTACCTAGAACGATTATAGTCACCCTGATAACATTTGGTACAATATTGAATTCTATAAGGCTCTCTTAAGAGAATGTTTTCCCTCCTCCTCTAGAGAGATTTACACGAAATAATATTTTGCAATGATACTAATAATTGGTCAAAAATTCAATACCATGGTAAACTGAGCCTGCCACCATATTTTGATAAATGGAATAGTTTTCATTCGTCTTTGAAATCAAAGAAAGAGAAATACTATCTGTCTTCGATTCTTGTCAGTCTTGTTCGTGGTAATGATGATATGGAAGCTAAAGAGTTATGAATAAAGATGAATAATGGAACTGACTCTCCTTTTAGAAAGCTCAGAAAAGTGTTACTCGTAGAGTCATTGTGTTTCAGTATGAAAATGTTAGACTTCTGGTTTGGGAAATCAAGGGCCAACTACTCCTCGTACTTCATTGTGAGCATCATTATCCTACATCTTGGTACCTGATGTTAGAGGGAATGAGGTTCCAACCGGCTTTCGGACTGAATACTTTACATGGACGGACCGTAAGAAGCGGAAGTTTCATTACACCGTACTCCTGCAGAACGCACTCCTCGCGTCGCTCCTGGAAGCAATTTCCGCTCGGGCGAAATTTCGATACAACGAAACGAATTGCATCCCAGCGTCATTCTTCCCGACTTTCATTCTTCGGGAACCTCATTTCCCTCCTCCACTCCATTCGGTAACTTTTTTAATAGAATCCCACCCGTTCAATTCCCTGTCCTCCGCTCCGTCCATTTATCTCAACTCTCCCACTTTGTATTCACCCTCTTATGCTTATACGCAACCTCCTTTCCCACGCACGCCCATACAAAAGGTGCCAGAAATTCGGATAAGATGAAGTGTTCCATCCTTCACTTCCGTTCGACCGAGCCGCTTGCGAACAAATTTCATTACGGGGAACTTCCCGGCGATCGCCCGGAGGAACTTGATTGCTGATATGAGCCTCCCCTATGGGGTGTTTTTGGAGTCGCGGTTTTGTCCGAGGATCGGGGTCACTAAACTATTCCACATCTGCGGAATTCCTAGCGGTCCAAGACAAAGGTTTCGCCTCGCTCCGTGGGGTTGCAAAAAGTGATATGTTATCGTGGGGTTCAGAGGTGCAAGACTGAATCGATTTGGTCGTCGGAGAATTCGGGAGTGTTACAAACCTCGGACAAGCGTTTAACGAGAAGCGTTCAGAACCAGGGGTCTAATAAGATAACCATGATAATATAAGTGAAAATTTGTATAAATAAAAAAATCTCCTTAAGATAAAATAAACATACCGATCCCCATAAGTGTACAGAGTTAATAATTGGAAACATCAAGTTACATTCCATAAATACATTTAAAATGGATAAGAGGTTGTAAAATAAATTCTTTATTTCTATCCGAATAGGTAAGAAAAATATCCAGGTCCAACATATTTGATGAATTGTTAATTACTTTCCTATTTCAGTATTTTATATCCTACGACGTTAATAGAGAGAATCGGAAAATAAGAAACATCATTATACATAAAAAATTTAATATTATCTTCTTATAATTGGATTGATTCACTTTCCTTGATACAAGTTCGAAATAAACCATCTGATAAAACACACTTAAAGAGTGATACCGCTTTGATTCTAAGAGAAAAAAAACGTATAAGGGAAAATCACGAGTCTTACAGCGAATTAAGTAAAAAGTTGCGGTAGATCTAGGTAGACGATTCTCCAGATATGTGGTATCTCGGATATCATTTGCGGTCATCAGCCAGAAAGCAATTTACTATAAGAGGCTACAAATGACGCAATGAAGAAAAAAGCTCACAGTTAGAGAAAAAATCTCAAAGGAAAACATTTCATATTCCCGTTAAAGCTGTCAATACTATAGGTTGAGGAAAAGGGCCATTTACCTCACCGAGTTGCTCTATTACCGGAAGTCACGTAAATATATAAGAGTAACAAACTCTTTAAAACATCACGGTGATGTATAAACCATGTGACACATTCATCATTCAAAGATAGGAATCATGCTCGAATCATACATCTGCAGTTAGTGAAGTCGATTTAAATTGGCAGAAATACAAATCGATAAAAAGAGCCGCAATTGCAGATTCCGGACATTGCTAACGTATTACATAAGTAAGAAGATAATGAGGAAAAGTGCTTAGAAGACCTAAAGGGCAGGTGCACAAGAGACCGCTTCTAATCGACGAAACAATCGCGCCAAGAATTCGAAAGTTGCAACGCCGAGCAAGAAATATAAAAAGTGTATTGACTGCAGCCGCGTGCGTCTCGTAACAAACCGTAAAACGGTACAATTGGTTTGTAATGGGGAACAACACCTGGCGGATACCGCGGGCTTTGAATTACTGCCCTTTCTACGATTCAGCGTAGAGATGAAAGACAGATGGCAGACCGCGATAAAAATAACAGGTATTCCTTTGAGGGTAATTATTACAAGAGCAGAAATACGGAATCGAGGAAAACTGGATGTGGATCGAATGCAATAGAAGTAACAGATCGAAGCGCTTTTTTCCGCGGTTTTCTGGAAGCGAGGGAAATATTTTATATCCTAAACATGTGCTAGTCGAGAGATCGATCTGAAAAAGTTCTTGGAGCATTCACAATACTTTAAGCTCGATCATGACTGCCTTTCTAGTAGAAATAAAGCTACTTTGAAATGGGAAATGCATTAGGAAATTTTGCAATCAAGAGAGGATTTAAAATTTCTTTAACTACTTGCCACTTCGCAGAAGTTAATCCTTATTTAATGGAACAGAGCATTGAAAAATGGAAATTTTAATCTACAAATAAAGCTGCAATTACCTGAAATCCCTAAAAATATCTTCTTTCCGAGATAATGAAAGAGAATAGTTCAAAAAAAGCTAAAAAATAGCTAAAAAAATTTGACAAATGAAAAAAAGATTGAAAGATTCTATAGTACATACATAAAAGTAGCAGGCGAAAAAAGGAGCACAATTTAATATACATGAAATGATATTTGGAGTAAAGAGGAGAGATCAAGAGAATACAAGAGGGCAGTGGTAGATGTAAGTCGAGCGAAATTCAGGCTTGCGGAAAAATTTTAGAGGGAAAACGGCAAAAAGAGACAGCTGCTATGAGAGGCTTGCTACTCTGGACATGCGGTGAGAATGGATGAAAGTCGTATGAATAAAACAGTCCATGGAGGCAGCTCCAAAGGAAGGCTGAGAAAATGTTATATTAGGTGACGAAAGAGATGGAATCAAAGCAAAAATATCACCTTGGAATATATATTCTCAACCTAAAGGCTGGCAGAAAAATATAAAAAATATTTATAAATAGGAAGTTTCGTCACCACATTTATCTACAAATTCTTACGATATTATCAAAACATATGAGCTAATAATTAACGCATGTATTCAGGATATTTTAGATTCTAATCAGGGTTATCTGTATGAAATTGTGCCAACACTTCTTCAAAAGCTTGGACCGCCACCACGTACAAATAAACGAATATTAATATCTACCAGTAACTTTAGAGTAAAAAAACAGAGGAAAAGAGTATAACGTACTCAAATTAAATAAACATTAGTCGAAATAAATATTTGTTGGACTCTTTTATAAGGAATTATATATGTTATATCTGTTTTAGCTACGAATAAGAATACTACTTATCTACTAAGAATATAACATTAATAGGAATACAGATAATATTCCACGTATAGACGAGAAATCTTAAAACCATCAGCGGACCGCATTCTGATCTGCAGTTTGTATTTTGAATTCCGCTGTAGAGTGTAACTATATAAGTATGCGTATTTAAAACAGGAAAATGAAGAGTAGGAGAAGTAAAACAGGAAAAATGGAGCAATGTACGTACAGGGATAACTGAATTAGCCGGACTAGCAAGAGGGGAAGAAAATAAGTTGAAGGAGAGGAGCAAGTAGCTTACGTATATCACGCAGGAATATCATGATCGGTATGTATAAACTCAGAGCTAAAAGTAAAGAGGGAAGAATAATGAGACGTGACGTCATCAAGGAGGAATATCCCCGGCCAAAGCCCTTCCCAAACTCCCTCATCTATATATCTCTCCTTTTTTGCCACGGTTCGGAGGAAACTTCGGAAATATCCGAGTCACGCGCCAAGGAACGATTCCGGCAGAATTCACGACCCACAGCATTCCTTCTAGTCCTTTATAACCACCACGCGCAGCCTACAGGAATCTGAATTTCGATATCCTTCTGCTACACTCTCCCGTTCGCGGACCAACTATGGAGCGAATTAAAGAGGAGAATGTAAGCCTTCCTTACGACTTACGAGGAATTTGAAGGGCTGAGGACGCTTCCGATAGCTGCTAAATCACTGAGGAACACATTTTGATTCGAGGAGTTAAAGGGGAAAGAGCGATGAAGCTTATCCGCTGGATATTGGATTTGGTCAACTTCCGCCTTCTGCCGGATTAACAGAATTCGGTCTAAGCGTTGAAATAAATCAATTTCAGTAACATTTTAAGCGTTTTATTATATTGATTAAATTTAGCTTAACATTTTCGAAGGATTAATTTTTCGTTTCTGAAACAGTGGATGGTTACGTATAGGTACGGGTGAAAGTAAAATGATGGAAACAAGATGGTACTTTTTCCACAGGACTCCTCAGAATAAGATATCTTACGGTTGATAAAAAAAGTCGCTATGAATTAAAAGTAACTCTGTTTTGTGTGGGTTTTCACGATTGTATGGAAAGTCAGAAAATTTAAGATTCATTTCAAGATAAATAAATGAACTCCTAAAGACTTCAAACACAAATTAGTATCACTTTTTATAGCAAATCAGTTCCAATAGACATATTAAAGATGACTCCATCGGTATTGGAATTAGGGAGGAATGAAATCCTTCCAATTAAAAAGGGAGACGCAAAAGATGTTTAAAAATATCCCTGCTCACTTGGGAAAAATCGAACATTCTCAAATCTGCTGTGATTGGCACAAAAATCCTATTCGTAATAAAAAATGAAAACGTTCCAGCATTTCTCAATGATCCAGTTCTTGAATTTCGAATTTCTTCTTCAGTTTCAAATCAAATACCATTGCTGATAAATGAATTGCATACACAATTAAAAAGGTTACGGATTCATGCTAAAAAATGAATTACTCTTGCAGTAAAAGAAGTGAACGAATTCAACTCCTTCCACTCACCAGAAAGTGAGCCGGATCTGGCAAACATCGAGATACACATTTTAATTTTTATGGGTGAAAATTCCAGAAGAAAACTGCAAACAGTGAAAATATAAAAAGGAAACCTGTTTCTTAACGTGAACTCGATAGCATCTGGGTAAGAAGTGTAGAAACCACCTTTTCGTAAACCAGTAATTACGAATTCTTTCTGCAGAATAAGATGATTTAAAGTTTGCTGATCACTATTAAGATATGTGCACGCAAGGCAAATGTGGAATTACTTTATTTCATCTCATTCGAATGTGGAACGACTCCACTGGTCAATTTACTCTCTTCAGTACATATTTTCCTTTGATAAGGATAAGCAAGCACAAGATTTACGAGCAGATGAGAATGAAGCTTCATTTTAATGAAAATTATTTCTCCTTTTAAATACGCAGTCGATATATTAGTCTAAACACTTAAGTTATAACTTTAAATTTTGGAATATAATAAATAAATACCAAGATAATAATATTATAAGTACATTTCCGCATATTATTCATCCAAGAAACTGAATTGGTCGCATTTATACGAGAAAAATAAGAGTAATATCACGAGATTGAAAAATTTAATACAGCGTCAAAAATTGCGCTCCCAAATATAAAAAACAACCAGATACCTAAAAGAAAATTATAATGACGCTTCGTGCATCTTCACTTGGAATACTTGCCAAGGAATAGTTTCGTAACTAAAAAACCTGAT
The DNA here is from genome assembly GCA_947579665.1 of Sympetrum striolatum. Lineage (NCBI taxonomy): Eukaryota > Metazoa > Arthropoda > Insecta > Odonata > Libellulidae > Sympetrum > Sympetrum striolatum. The sequence continues at coordinate 42,043,664 of OX388346.1, forward strand.
TTATGATTCTTAATTCATCACCGAAAAACTGTTATCCAGGAGAACATAAAAGCCACATACTAGCTGAATCTCACGTGTAGTCACCACAGCGAAATAGATAATAGTCTTTGGAGGTCCTATTAAATCACTGATCTCGCTGACACCATCCCATTACTCTCGTGTTTGACCTCTCGAAGCCGGCAACTTTTCCAAAAGAGATACACGATGAACTTTTTTCCACGATGAACTTTTTTCCACGATGAGCTGATTAAATACCGAAATCGACGCCTTTAATCACTCTCCCGTGAAACAAATAACCCCGTGCGCTTCTTAAAGGAGATCTCTGCGTTCGAAATGCCCACCTTTGTCGGCACGAACTTCTTCCGTCGTATTAAAAAAGAAACCGATCGATCAAGAATCAGAGCTGACCCGAAATTAGCCCGACCTAACTTTGGAAAAGCTCTCTAATTTCCATCGACGTCATGGATTGTTTCTTTGGGACGAGACCATAAACATGCAGGTACAGAGATGAAATACGGGGTACGGGATTCTAATGGTGACCGTCAGAAAGTCACGCCTGCACTAAATCAAGTCACCCGGGGCAGAAATACATCCAACCTCGACCACCTTAAAAATACCCTTATGGGAGAACAAAAAAGAAGACAAATCATTGAGAAAATTGGTCTGGATATAATCGACAGCATTTGCGAGTAAGCCCAAAATATCTAAAGCAGCTCCACCTTTGAGAAAATGTCATGTTGCCGAGGTAGAACAAGATATACTTTCCTAAAGACAAGTCTTGCAGGCAAGAAACGCCGGGAAGTTATTCCCGTTTATTTTTTCTCCACACAAACGCTTTCCAATCGAGCGTTCGGGTTAAAAACAGATGGGTGAGAGATCATAAGGTCACCGCAGGTATACTCCTACTTGCGTCGGGGGATTCCACACGGGAACTGCCAGAGAATAACTTGGGCTATATTTGGGACATTCTCTCCCGTTATTTCTTATCGGTGTTAATACCGGCATTAATCTTACAAACATGAAAAATGCTCCGAATTTTTTTAAGGCTTTCTATGAAGAAGATGAATTTCAGAAAATTGAATCACATTGTAATCGTCTGCCGTTAAGTAAATTAGTAGTAGGTTTAAGTACTATCCCATAAGTTATTCAACAAATTAACCTTAGCAACGGCAAAATGTTTCTTTCACATGACAAAATATTTTACACGAAGTTAAACTTTCTCTCGTGTTTTAGTACACAGGAATCGTGAAATTACCTATTTCAAATTAAAACTATACGTTAAATTTAAAATCAATCTCATCTGAAAAACCTGAAATACTAGAAGTAGACAAGAAAAGGAGAATGATGTAAACTAAGAAATAAATGACAATTTTTCAAATATCGCTAAATCATGAAATAATTCTTTAATATTTTGAGAATTAAAATATTGGAAAAATTTATGATTTGAATTTGAAGTTAGATTAATGTTCCAAGCGAAGATATTTCCACATTAATTTTCGAATTATAAGTAAAGAGTTTTCAATCGCTATGGGATACTTACATTACAAATAGTCTAAAAGATACTTCAAAACTGATACCATGGATGTTGATGAAGCAATTGTGCGGCTGATAAGAAAGAGATAACAAGGATACAAGGGACTTTTTCGAGGAGGATATCTCGAATAAACTTACTTCTACTTACTAATAATTGGACTGAGAATCCAAAATCTTTTCTCCCAGACTGGCAAGGAGGAAACTCACCTGTAATAGAGAAAACAATCAATTAATAACATAAAAAATTTCGTATCATCTTAAATCGAGAGATACTCAGCACCACCACAAAGCAAACATAAATCAAACACTGTTTACATCGCGAAACCCGAGAGAGACCAATTAAAGTTTAAAGTTCAAAGACACACTTTCGCACGAACCTCTCAACATAGAAGCATAGGTGAGGAAGTTAAAAATAGCGCCAAAGGTAAGAGCTCATCAATATTCAAGCGGCGCCTGCGAAAGAGCAACGGAAATATCTCCTCTCATTCATCAAACCGCGGCTATAGCGGCGCGAAATACCATAATACTAAAAGAGTGAAATACCATAATACTAAAAGAGTGAAATTTTCCTTTTTACGAGCCTCTTACGTTCTCCGACCTCTCAAAGGAATCCGCCATCTTCCCGGACGAATGAATACCAAAACGATCCCGTGGATTTATTTATTCGTCCTGGAATGAAAGAGGTAAAAAAAGGGCCGAGTGAGGCGTGAAGCGCCATTTCCTATGTATTTTTCTCATCACGTCACACAAAGGAGAGGCATTCGGCTGCGGATAGAAAAACAGTTGCGCGGACAGGTAGAGGCGCGTGCGGCGAATTAACGAGTCTTACTTTCCGAAGTTTTGTGAGAAAGACGGAGAAAGGGCGTGTTTTCACAAGGGATCGGAGAACGCACATCCGATCGCTAGCAGTCAGATAGCGTCTATTAAAACGGCGTTTACGATACGATCGATTATACAAAGGATCGACGGGAAGAGAAAAGACCGGGTTCAACTAGGTTCTTTGGGGGTTTACGAATGTAAATTTCTTTTGTGATTTACGGTATTGAAGAGCGATTAGCTTCTTTTTAAAGACCGCTTAAGGGATGGTTCCCAAAAGTCCTCGATAGGATACAACGAAAATAAATTTTACAATATTGCAAGCTATTTCACGAAACTGTTAGAGTGAATGTGCCCTAAAAATCATTTTCTACCAGCAATAATTTAGAAAGAAACGTTTGCAAATAAGTCCAAAATGTTTCAAGAATAGACAGAAAAAAAATCCTCTCAAATTGGAAAATGTCAACAAATGTGGAGAAAAGCTCAATAATTTATTTTCTTAGAATTTAATTATATGCTTTTCACATTAATTTCTATTTCACTGATAACTTAAACCTATGTATAATCACTAACGACAAGTAGCCTTTGGAAATTTTCGTAGACGCAGAATTTACTTCACAAATAAAATCTCTGCTGTGAAAAAGATAAGCTACGCGAGTAAAAAACTATTTATGTCGTGATTATAAAAACATAAAATGGTAAGCCCTTCAGAGTCGTCCTTGAAAACCGACCTTCGTATTTCGCGGTATCCAATTTTATCAGAAATGCCATAATTTACTTTCCATTCCCTTGCGATGTACTGCTGTCAGTAAAAACCCACTTAATAAGAATGAAAGAGCACAAGAAATCACGCTTAAATCGATCACAATATTCATCATTGAGGAATCGAGCATAAACATCGCTCTCATGCTCAAGTTCCTCATAAGACGACATAATGTGTGTAAAACGACCCGGAATCGAATTAATCCTCACGTTGATCCGCACGGATTCTGCGACAGCATAACGAAATGTTCCGGAAAAAAGATACGACTAGAATGACGACGAATGGAAGTCATCGAAGAGCGTTGGTCGGATCGGAAGGGGAACAATGAAAGATCGCGGAAGGAAAAACAATGGGAGAAGAACATTCCTTTGGCCCCGCTTGAAGAAGAGAGAAATGGGAAGATATAACTTCAATAAACAAGGGATGAAACTTCTGAGGGAGGAACACGAGGAAACAACATCGGGGGAGTTAAGATAAATCCGATAACGGACGCTTAAAGGGTGAAGAGGAGGAGACAAAAGAGAAGGAAAAATCGAATAGAGAAGAAAGTCGGAGAAGAAAAGGGGAGAGGCCTAAGGAAGATAACGAGGATAAAGAGTAAATACGACGGGGAAAGAAAAATGAAGAGGTGCGGAGATAGGAAAATATCGGTGGTATTTTCTCATCTTTTAAATATCGCGTGGGTAAGATATTTCAGTGTATGATAAGCTCTTCGTAACGCAAACAATGCGTTCATATGCGGGTCTATAAACAAAGGTAAAGATCCCCAAGTTTATTTTTTCAGCTGGGCGCGATATAGACGGCAGTTGTTTGAGAGAGGAATCCGACAAAAGAATCGTAGGAAAGCAGAAAATAAATAATGACTGCGAGAGATATAAATGGCTGCGCTTCGGAAATATTCCTTAGAAATATCGATTTCACTGATCACTTGATAAATAGGATTCGGAGATGCCGATGGAATACATCAAGTAGTATAATAGAGAAGGATAAGCATCGAAAGGAAATAAGACGCCTGGTACACAATGCACGCGATGAGGAGTTTTCAAAGTGATTACAGTCATAAACTTAATAGAAAGGGTTTGATACCTCTGAGTAGATAATGAAATGATTAACGGATGGAGGGATAATCAATGGCCATAAGAATAATGGAAGATAAACGAGCCCTAACCCGATTATATGAGGCGTAGCTGAGGCCAAGATATTGAACTTCGCTAGACACTAATTCCTTTGATCGCCTAAAGGGAATAGATGGAGTTATTTGGGGATCGTATTAGTATCAAGAATTGAATGACCCCAAAGTTTACAACTTTACGAATTCTGTGAAAATATACTCACAACTTTCTTGTAGTAATCTAACATAATAAATTATCGATTTTTACAAATAGATATTACTTATAACTCTAATTTTAGCTCTCAATCAGACGGATAAAGTCCATTGATTGATTATAATTGACCAAACACCTCAGAATTTGAATGAGCCGAGTCGATGGAGCTAAAGCTGAAGAGGGTTCCGTGTTCGATTCCAACAAGAAACTAAAATTAGTTTTATTTAATTTGATAATGAAAATATGACAAGGAAATATATATCACTTATTTCTATCCATTGCTTCAAAGAGTGTAACTACGATTTTCACTAATGATGTATAATTTAATGTTTAAATATTAAAAATAATGCAAAAATATATATCAACACCGTTAATAAGGCTATTAATGTTAAATAATTTACTATATTTAAAAAATATAATAACACTTGATTATTTAAGACTGATTAAACTGTGGTCTAATATGGAGGTAATATATTACAATAATAATTGCTTGAATATATTGCTTAATGTCTCCTTTCAAGATCAATCCATGGATTCTTTATTTATAATTTTAGCGAGAAATTATCCATAGTGGATTAATTCAAACTATAAATAGTATACTATGTACTTCAATTATACTATTGAAAACAGGACGTAATAATGAAATTTATCACATGTTCATATAACTGCTGCTGCATGTATGTACTAAACCTCCACTTTATTTATAAACAGCAGCATTAAAGAAAGTTTTCCAATTTCCTTCACGAGCATCCGAGAAGCTCGTCGGGGAAGGCCGAAACATAAGCCCTGCAGAGGGAACAAGAGGAAAGTTAAAAAATAGGGGTTTAAAAGTTAGACGTATTAAGTATAACGGAGGGTGTACAGGACGTTGTTGTGGCGAGGAGAAAGCGAAAGGAGGAAGCATCTTGGAAAGGGGGAGAAAAAGGATAAGGGTTGAGGGTTAGAGGGTGTGTGAGCTGAATTCGGAAGGAGAAGATGGCGCACGGAGATATGGGAAGGGAAAAAGTTTCCGATACAAAAGGTGAGAAGGGAAAGAAGAGGGAGAGAGCGAAAATCGACTGTTAACCCTCCGAAAAAGGAAATAGAGGATAAAGGAAAGATGTGGAAATCATAAGTTGAACCAAACGATAATGGGTGCCTAAGGAAGCAGACTTGCACCCGTTCTATACTATTCTGAGGCACGTAAGCCTTTGTGGAAACTGGATGCGGTCTTGATACAATGAACTCCGTAAATTCCACCGCGTTATTTACCATGCGGGTTTCCGTCCCTTCATGGTAAGAGAGGAAAATGCAAGGGGACGAAAAATATGAAAAACTTATCGAATGGTATGGATTCACGAAAGTGCGGGGTTATTTAAGGAGAGAAACGCCGGTTTCTCCGATAAATTTGCTCGAAAGCAGAGAGGTTTTGTTTCCGTCTTCAAAGTCTGTCTCTAGTACTTCGTTACACGATCGGCGAGCCGCAAGTCTACACTCCGCTTTCCACGTCATGCAATGCGTTGGATTACTTGCAAACCGCAATCACGCAAATGAAGTTCCATACCGTATTTGCCTCAGTACTCTACCTTTAGACGACCTCTAGAGACGGAGATCTTGTAATAGGAAGCAATGAACTCAAATGTGTCGTCCCTTCTCGCTATACTGGGGCAACATGTTGAAGCGAAATGGATTTCTCGATAAGTGGAGCATCTCGGCCGTAATCGACCTATAAAGTAAGCCAAGAATGGAGACCAATCTGCTACTTATTGAGAAGATTAAAGGGAGGAAGTGTAGATTGCAATGAGATGAGGATTTCCTTCACAGCCCCATGATCATCAACGCTTTCATTTTGTAGAAATAAGCTCATCCCAAAAAGCGAATCTCGGACGACTTGGATTAAAAAGACGAAGGTATATTTTGTCTTTGAAGGAGCTACCAAAAAGTTAATAAATCAACATAGGTCCTTCTTTTAAATTTAAAAAGTTTAAATTAAATGACTAAAACAAAAACGAAGAATTAGCATTTAATTAAGTGTGTGTGTGCTCCATGCATCTATTCTAAACTGAACTTGTCCAAATTTTATGTAATTAATTATTTCCATAAATTCCGTACAATTCTTACAAGCTACGAGTAGGACATATACTGAGTACATACAATCAGCCCCACTAAAGGAAAATCTACGATATTGACAGAATAAGAAATAAGGGCAATGCTTCTATTTCTGAAACGATAAACTGAATACTTCTGATAAACATTTGACAGCAGTAGAATGAATTAAAAGCCCCATTACTCAATATTAGAAACTCAAAAGGTAGTATATGAATCACAACTAAGAAACTAATTGACTTAGATTAAAAATTAGAGCACATGGACTCTCTATGAACCCTTAGAGTTCACTCTTCGTTTACACGCCGAGGAATATGAATATCTTTCGAGGCAAAGAAAAATACTGAAGCAAGCAACAACGCAAATACTTCAAATCCAAAACTCTTGACAAATGGGGAATCCACCACAAAACCATCTATGAGAGGTTATCCAATCAATGGAAACGTGAAAAATTTCCCGGTGTCCGATATTTTTTCCTTCCATTCTTATTACGGATATGCGGCCTTCCATCCTCAGCATATTGGACCACGTTGCGAAGGAACGGTACGTGGGGAGCATGAATAAAAAACGAGGCCGAGGGGTATGCGACCTAGATAGGAGGTGAAGAATGGAGATAGTCTACGAGGTCTGAGGGGGGTAAGCCATGTCTAAAAGGGGAATGGAACCACGGGAGGGAAAGGGACAGGGTATTTGGACGATGGTGGTTGGCGGCGAGGGTTTTTTAGGGAGGAAATGCGAGAGCGTGAGGGGGTGGGTTCAGGGAGAGTTTAAGATTTTCAATCCTTTATTTTTTTTCAGGGGGACGATGTTATCCCCTAGAGATTCATCCCTCAGCACCAGAAGTTCCCGCAGCTCCGCCCTCCCACTCAAGCATTCAAAACAAAATGTGGGCGAACAGAATGTTCCCGGATACAAATGATGTGCCTGAACGCGTCGCCTGGGTAAGTTGTCACTTTATCCTTGGTATGGGTTGCTCTTAAGGTGGCCCTAGAAGGACGATATCTATTAGACGATGGTCTTCTCTGAGGCGAGTTATAGAAAAAATGTTCCCGAAGTAGTACTGCATAAAAATAAAGGTGTGCGGAATAAAACAAATTACTCGCCCAAAAATTGCAGTAAAGATAAAGAATTGTAATTTACACCTCTTGGAAGATTCTCTCGCTATTATTATATTATAGATCGCACATCCGATCTTGAAACCACGAATCTAAACCTTCCGAAATACACTGATAAATATAAAATAATAATGATGATAAAAAAACTTATAAGAATTTTATCTATACCTTATGTATGACGAGCGTGAATAAATGCTTCAAATTACCATCTATGCCTGTCGACAAAATAGAAGAAAATAAAATAGTTTCGAGAACATTTTTGCAAACATTCAATTCTCTCAACACCAAGTGTAGCGTACTTTTCAATTACACAAAGTTGGTTACTCTTTAAGCATTTAAGGCTATGGTTGTAAATTATACCTGATAACCTAAAATAATTTCAATTTAAGCTAGTATAGACATTTTAACTCACTCTAAATAAGGGTAAGGGGAATACAAAAGATACTTGATCTCTGAAACTCTGATCATAATCGTATACTTCAAGAATAGCTGGGAATAAGGTGTATAAACATATTTCCATAGGAAACATTTGTTTTCTTAGAGTAGTGATAGGTAAAATCATTTCGCGGATCGAGATATTATATAGAGTTCTTCCGCGGGTTAATGTAGAAATCCATTCGTTCCTCTAAGAAAAATCCCAATCCATCGTATTTTGGAGAGCGTCTGTTTTGTGACAACCCGAAAAATTTTCAACCGATTTTCCGGCAGAAAGAATTATCTTCGTAGCCGATATTCAGAGGAGAGTATCGATCGCATATCGCTTCATATTGATAATCGCAATCCTTCCCCACATTTCGACCACCCTCGAATTTTCACTCAAAGACTTTTAGAAGGTTATTCCCACAAAGACACTCCGGTTCGATAGCAAAATTCCATGAAGTGCCATTCTTCTTCATAACGGAGCGCTGGCATTCTTCTTCCATTTACCTCCCTCTCCTCTCAGACAAATCGAGACGTTTTGTCTCCTGGCATTTTGTCACTCCTCAGATGAGACCCACCCTGAAGAATATCCCCCACGCTACTAAGGTGCCAGCTGCGAGACATTTACATCGAAAATCCCCTCACCCTGGAAGCCCTCCTCGGTCGCAAAACTCATCCCCTAAATATGACGGAAGTCCCTCCAAAAATTACCCCCTTTTACAAGATTTCCAGGGAACACCGGTGCTCTCATTTCACCGTCTAAAAGCCATATTTCCACACGTTGAGGCGCCCATCAATTCCTTCCCCGAAAAAGAGACGTTTGCATATTTCCAAGAAGGAAAGATTAGGACCGGCTACAGATAATGAACAACTGAGGCAACCACTAAGGAGTCTAATAGGTCGTAAAGGACATAAAATTGACAAAAATTTAGTAAATAAAAATTTAAAAATATTCAAATTCAATACCAGAATTGGTGGCCGAGTGGATAGCTTTCCAGCTACGCTATCACTCCTACCCCAAGGTTCGAATCCCGGCTGATCGGACTTTTCCAGTCAATCAGGATCAGGGAATGGTTGTGTGTCTGCGTGGTTGCTGTTGCCTCGGTGAAGCACCTCCTGACAAGTTCTTGGGAGCTTAGATGCACTTCACCGATAGAGGGCAACAGTAGCTAAGCAGGAAAAAATATCGTATATACTGGAATATAAGCCGATCCATATATATACATATATGCCGAGGCAGCTAATTTAATCACAAGAAACTGGAAAAAGTAACTGACTTCAATATAAGCCTAGTGGGGATATTGCAGTAGACACTGGTATATTTCAAAATAAACATAGATTCCAATAAATTAACAGTGAATACGGAAGGCATGTAATTACAAAGAAAATTGACAAAGAATTGTTAATTGAGCACGTGAGGAATTTACAATCTGATTTCCGACTGCGGCAGACTTTTTTCCAGTGGAGAACAGGTAAGTGAAACGCTCACTTGGCATAGAAATAAGCAGAAAAACTCGACTTATACACGAGTATTTACGGTACTTGCACTTTTTTAAACTCCGTGCATCTGTCACGATATTCTTCAGGAATTTTACTAGAATTGTTTTCAGTAGAGAACTTTGAAGACCAACTCCAAGGAAGAGGGAAGGAGGGCGGGGCGAAGGTAACGGGATGAATGGAGTCTCTTGTTAGTGGGCCGAGAGACGTGAAAATGAGGGAAACAAATCTATTCGGCGATGAGCTTTTCCGTGGTGCGAACGCCGCGTGTGGATTGATAAATCATTCCCGAATATTTCAAAAGGGAAATGTTCCAATGGATGCGGAAGGCGTGCCAAGAGGTACCTTCTGCGGAGTCACTAACTAGATATATTACCAGAATATTTACGGATAATGCGAAAATTGGGCAGTTTAATATCCATGAAGGTTGCCATAATTATCAAAACTTGGACTATATTCCTGGACGAAAGTTGGAGAAAGGGTTTCTAAAGCCAAATGTATTTTAAAATTATTCTTAAAATGCACTGGTGCTTACATAGTAGAAAACTTCACAAGGATTGTCTTTAGATTGTTAAATCGATAATGGAATGGTATTTCTGTACCAAACATACGCCATATGTTCTTGTAAGCGCATAGGAGATCTTTTAATGATCAGATAATAATCACGAATGAGATCTATTCATGATAGAGATTTAACAAGGCTGTTTCTATGAGTGTTTCTACGTGTTTCTGTTGCCTGCTTCTAGGAGCCCAATATATATTACTATCAACAGCTAAAGACAATAATAAATAAGTCTTACGGAAATGATGGAAACAGGATATTCTTCAACTATGATTACAAACTACAGCTTTTCGTCAAAGTCGATAACGATGGAGATTCGACTACGATACGTCGCTCAAAATACCAAACGTATTTAACCCACAACTACGGCACAGCGTTAGCTTTTCATCTCAAATGCACAATAAAACGCATCGACTCTGATTCCTATCTTTCCTCGCTCAAATCGCCCACCAGAGCTCAATCCCAAACATTTTTCCACGGAGATAAAGAAAGCAATCCACGCCCGGTCACAAAAACACCCCTTTCGACACGAAAATAACCTCCAGTAGCCACGAGTGACTTATCTGTAGAGTATCATTGAGCTCCGATATCACATCGGAAGATACGGGCACTCGAAAAAATTCCCGTAAAAAAACACTCTTAACACCCGCAGCAGCATACGTACACGAATTTTCCGCCGGCGTACAAACACGGGCGGGAGGGAGCTCGCCCTAACACGTGGGCTCGATATATCCCTTCGTTTATATATATATATGTATTTCTTTCTCCCACACACCTTCCCCACTCGTGTATGACACTTCAATGGCCTCCTACTCCATCACAACTCCTCTCTCCCAGATCGCGCACACCAACCCTCATCTCTCCCAGCATCCCAAAAACTCCCGCTGCCCTCTCTCCCTTTAACACTCCTGCAGGAGCGGAAAAAACTTATGGGAAGAGGTCCCTCTACGGCCGTGGAAGAATCGTTTTTCATCCCTGCTATCCCAGCCACCCTCTTGCGAGAAAACCCTCACGAACTCCGCTCTTTACGTTCCTGCTTGCGTTGCCCTACGAGAAGCACTCTCTCTGTCTCGGAGACACCACCTAGAGAGAGAGACCATGTAAGGCCTCTTCGAAACGAAAGTTTATCTTCATAGACTTCGTTTTTTTCCGTCCGTGTTATCTGTGAATGAAAGCGTCCCTTTGTCTTCCTTTTTTTATCTGTGGGGTCGACGGCGAGAGATTTAAGTTTCTATGGTAAATGCAGTCTGGCTCGAGAAGATGTGAAAAGCTCTTTAAAAGGAAAGTTTACCACTAGGAGAAGTTTGTGGACGCATTAGAGAGAAATGATTGAGTACAAAGATGCTTCACGCGCACAAGTAGATGTGCCATGCGTTTCTAGAGTCATCCTTAAAACCAATAAGATATTCATAGCTTCGAAAATATCTTCTTAACTCAATGGTGACATGATACTTTAAAAATTCTTCAAGATGGAAAAGAAGAAGTGACGTAAGGTAAACTATCATCGGGGCGCTATGTCTTTAACCGTTTTCTTTCCCATCATAAATACGATTTCAGAGGTTTTAGTTATACAACAAATTTATATTTATACTACACATTATGCTACTTGATGTTGTATTGTAGATGTTAGTGAGTTAGTTCGCTGTTATTATAATGGAAAGAAAGTTCAAGTCAAATTTACTCACGACGATGGAGAACAGAAAGCTAAAAATCTCACCGTAATCTGTTTAATAAAGGATTATTACGATCAATAATAAGTATTTGATGTGCATAAACACATACAACTGTATAATAAATAAATAATTAAAATATATTCACCCTAAGACAATCACAAGCAGAGCAGGGCAAGTCATTACGACAAACACGTCACACACATTGATTTGATTTAAATCCATTATAGTATGGTAAAAGTAACTACTCTGAATGGAAATTGTCATGTCGATGGATAAAGATATAGTAATGACCTTCTTCCTTGTGAGATCTCATGCCATGAAGGCAAATTACCATGGACATCTTACCATTATTTACATATAGCATCCGTAAAACAGACAAATATGCTATAACAATTAAGATAGAAAACGCTTAGCTTTAAACATAGTGAAACAGCATGAATTTCCAATCACAAAGTAATCAATACAGGTAGCTTACAAGTCCTCTCCCTCAACACGGCAAACCCAACAAACTTACAATTTGCATCCCTAAGCACATTATGGCTCAACCGAAAGAAATCCCCCGTAATACCCCAGCGTGAGTATTGTTCTTCTCGACAACCCATCCAGGAATACGTTTCCGGTGGGGAGCAAAACTTTAAAATCAATTACTACCGCCCCGCGGTGCGAGCGCCTTTGTTCGTCGCCCCCGTGGACGGACATCACAATGGCACCCCCGCAATTAGATACCCTCCGACAAACCGAGGAAACGCCGAACCTCATTTGATAGACTCCGCTAAGAATCGACACGTCTCCCGGCGATGAATACGGAAGGAGGAAATGCTTTTTGGGGCGTAAAGCGTTAACTCGCGATGCGTTTTACCCCCTTTCGAAAACTGCCTCTCTCGAACCCCGTTTTCCCATCCCAGTGCACACACATAACCCTGACGGCCTCCCACACCGAGGAAAAATGACGAAATGCTGAGAGCGGGAAATGGAATTGAGATCAAGGGGCCAGGATGGGAGACAGCTGGTGGCAGTGGGAGGTATAGGGGGGCGCACCGTGGGAGGCACCACGCCTCCCAAGGAAAGGGTTCGTCTACGGGGCGCAAACGGTGGAATTCGTTTGCGACATTTGCTCCCCGTCTCCGCTGAATTCGGAGTAAACCTAAACTGCGGGAATTGAAGGGAGAAGTTTGCTAGGAAAGCGCTCAACTTCGTCACCAATAGCAGTGGAAACTTTTCGAAAAAAGTTTCAGAACAAATCAACGAAGCAACTGATTTTATAATTCCAATTGGTAACAATAGAGAATTGAAAAATTCTGCCGTTGAAAATGTTAAATCGATTATACTCATTTGATGGTTAAATAATGTTAATCGCTAAAACGAAAGCTCGTACTGATCATTTCTCCTCAGAGTATTAGAAAATGTAACGTATTTTTGAGCAAGTAGGTTCTTCGTGTTTCTTTAACCCCTGCCATAAATCATAGGGGCTTTCATAGTTTATTGGTAAATTTAAACGCAAGAATTTCAATCATCATCCAAAATGTTAAGAAAGACACATGTATCTCTTAACATAAAAATGACTACACTTACACCATTGTTTTAACCAGATAAATTTACAAACTAATATAGATATCACGACGTATATTAACACATAAAACTGGCTTCAATCTTTCTCGATGCTACTCCAATACAGGCATAGCAATGATAGATTCATCTTTTTATAGGACAGATATATACAATAAGAGATCCCTGAGACGAGTTATATTTCTTATAGTAATCAAATATTTATTACAGTAACCTAATCTTGTATCAACGATATGAAGGAACAATTTCAAAGAGTTTAAAAGGAAAGAATTTTTGAAGCCAATTTCCTAAATTTGACTTCCTTTATATATAAAACTATTATGAATTTTATCTTTTATGTAAGAGAACACGACACAACAAAAAATGACTTCAACTTTATTTATGTCAAGAGGCTTTATCTGATAGAAAATTTCACGACAAATGATAATGACGATTTCTGGAAACATCCTCCAGTAGAGTTTATCGCTTGAAAACTCCAGGTTTTTCATTTACTTTCAACACTATGGTCATTATTTGATAGGGAGACGGATGCTTAGAAAACTAAGCCACAAGTTTAGATTACTCCTCATCTCCGAACTGAAAAAACTCTGCAGCCCACTTTTCACAGCCGCTTCATCAACGCTATCGGACGTAACATGGAAACCCATTTTTCCCTCATTCAGCCGTAAGGGACATTCACTTCCGCGATGTCTCAATCGTTTGACGATAGACGATGGCTAAAGCAGATATGGAAATCACTTTTGGTCGCCCGGATAGAAAAAAAACAAAATGCAGCAACGTCGAGACATAGGCGTCGATTTCCTGCGGATGTAGGAGTCTCTGCGACGAAAGATGGACTTCCTTCTCCCTCACATCACCGGTATTTTTATTTAACTTCCGATTGCGCACCTCAATCGACGTGTGGAGTTGCCAAGGGAAAGGAGGGAGGGAAGATTATTTTCACACGTGCCGCTGCTTCGAGAAAAAACACAGAGGGAAAAGGAGGGAATAACTTATGTTAATTTTTTTCGCCCCAAATTAACTGACAACATATTATGAGATATGGGATTGGAAGGCCTTAACTGGAGAGGAACACATACACGTGTAAACATTCATGCTCCAGCAGGCAAAGGTTGTTAAAAAATTAAAATATGCCAAAGCGGTAACATATGTTCCACCTTTTGCGGAGATATCATACACTAAGAATCTCACATTAGGCTATAACGAGGCTTCAAAGAGACCGACGAGGAAACGTTGGAGCGGAAACTTAACGAATGAAATAATATACTCATATCAGCTAAGATGTTCGACGTTAAAGAATTATTTTTTTTACTAAGTAATTTCGATATCCCTTCTGCATTCACTCACACACTAAGGCAATTTCTACCACAAGTTAATTAATACACTGCAATAAATACGTTCATTTCAAGCACTAAATCTTCACTACAGCAGTAAACATTGACATCTACTTTGATAACATGAAGGCGAAGATTAAAACCATGATAATTCGCTATAATGCAAGAAACCCGATAGAAAACTTAACGAGGAGTGTAAATTTATCAGGTCTAGAGTAAGAAAATTATAAATTAGGATTGATACAATCAACAAACTTTCCATAAATGTCCTCAGCCATGATTTCTTGCTGTTGGTTCTTGAGTGCGAACCTATGATTATCAAATGGAAATACTAACAAATGAAAATGTTGAATATAATTGAATATTAAAACACCTTTTGGAATGGAGTAGCACACCTATCGTGCTAGCAATATTGTAATAAAAATTTCTATAGAAGTGTGTACCAATATAATTAATACCTTTCATTATTCCTATTCGTAAATTTTATTTTCAAATATCCATGAGACGGTTTTTGGTGTTATCCTGTGGAACTCCTTCATAATAAATGAAAAGAACAACTTTGTTGAGTCCACAAATTTTAATAATCACAATCACGACCTAGGTTTCGTTACTGCGTAACATCCTCAAGTGAAAGTCTTCACTTGAGGATGTTACGCAGTAACGAAACCTAGGTCGTGATTGTGATTATTAAAATTTGTGGACTCAACAAAGTTGTTCTTTTCATTTATTATTCAAATATCCAGTTAAAGCCTATCTCTATCGATAAACTTCAAGATGTAATATTTTGTGATTAATTACCATTCAATTTTCAACCAGAGCCATGGAATAATGAGTACAACGTCTGGCTACTGAATGGAATTAAATAAATTATGAGGCAATGTACCGATATCTTGATTTTGATCTCTGTCCTCACAAAAATGGAAACAGAATCGTCTGCGATGCTCCATCCATTTTAGGCTGAGTCCAGTTCAACTCCTTTTCGGCCCTACCGCATATGTGCCTTTTGATTACTTGGAACATCAAACTGTCACCCATTCCATCTTATCCATAAACCATTAAAGACCTCTTATTTATGAATCATACAGGACGTCCCTCCGCTAGAATGACGGCATCCGGAAATAAAAAAACGAAACAAAACGGTCCGCCCCAGAACATCAACGTCAAGTCCTTTTACGAGAAGATATAAACAATTCCTTACTCGTCGACCCCTAAAATCGTGATCTCTTTCCAAGGAGATCGGGGGGAAAAACAAATGCAACCGCGTTTGACGGAATGTCCGAAAGCAACACAGAAACGTCTGTGTTGATTGGCTGGTTCGATAAAAAAATAGGAGTGAGATCTGAGTTGTCTGCATTCCTTTGGGCGAAAGATAAACAATTTCGGGGGTCATTCTGTGTGTGGCTTGCCCTGATGATGGCAGCGAGAGGATCCTCGGTGTCAGTTAAACCGGTCGTAAAGTGTTCAGAAAGGGCCGAATAAGATGGGAAGGGACTGTAAATGGATCACTGGGAGCGAAAAGTCAGGGCCCAGTAACCCTTTTTGGGATCCGTTGAGATGGTGCATTTTAAAGCTACTACAACCGATCGAAGTGAAGTCAAGAACCTGGAATATCGCATACGCATCTACATACATAATGGGACACCTCCTTTAAAAGAAGTCTTGTATTTCAAAAATTCATCCTTTGAAGCTCGGTTTCACATTTCCTGATCTCAGTTCAGAATACAAGATTGCTTTGGCTCCAGCATTTCATTGACGTATTTCTTCGTCTTAAATTTATTTTTGAATAAAATGATTAATTTATTACATCCCTTGATAAAATTTTAGTCATAAATATTTGGTTATCTTTCGGTGTTTCTAAATAAAAAACAAAGTTACGAAAACAAATCTTCTTTCGCATTCTTTTAAATCAAATTATGATACGACGATTAGCGTCTTTATGATCTCACTTCGTATTTTTCCTTCAAATATTATGATCATCGTAATCATAAAACGCCTACACTATAAAAATCTTTACCCTGGATTTATGTTGAGAATTACACTGAAATTACATCAAAATTCAATTCTTTTTCTCCCTATCATTACATTAATCTCAGTGAAATTTAGCAAAGCTAGCAAGGACCACGATGGAATACGAGCACATTCATATTTCATAGTATTCTTTAACATAGGATTTTGTCTTCTTCAGCTGGATTACAAGATAAAAGGTATGTGAGAACTTTATCCATTTATGAATTATGTGCATTTATGTACCTAGATGGAAAATTAAATTCGTAAAACAAGAAAACATAAAAGCAGCGGAATGAAAAAATATAAATATTTCGATCGATTAAATTTAAACGCATTCAAGTAAATTACACTTCAAAACTCGCAAACAGTGTACGAAGACTAGAAACGCTAGAGCGCAAAAATTATCCTTCTCATATCATCCGAAAAATCATATTTTCACTGCAAGGTCATCGGCAAAGTAATCGTAACAAAAATTCATAATCATGACGCAAAGACATGAGATTTCGCATAAATTCTAGTCTGGAACGTCACAATTCAAAAAGCTTTCAGAAAAACACCTCAAAAAACTTCTCATGAAAGGTGACTTTATTCTAATTCATTCCGAATACAAAGGATGTCAAAAGGCTTCCGTCAGATTTAGATAATCCTGTCCGAAATTTAAGAGTTAAACGCACGCGACGCTGGATTTCGTTTAAGTGCCTCTGAGAAACAAATGTTCGCGAGATCTGTGAAAAAGCCTCTTTATTTTACAGCATTAACTGAGTCACGCTCCGATAAATTCAACTCATATACGCTTTAACTTGATTTATATTTACCGCGGGTAAGATACTGCTAATGGCTTGATACTGAGAACGAGCTTAACAGTTGCAGCTTAATTCAGCACCGGATAAAAACATCGCGAGTTTTTACACGGATATAAATCCTTACTGCCGCGTCGCTCTTCCTCGTTAGAGACGTCGTAATTTTCTTGCGATTAAAGTTACTAATTTACAAGCTTTGCGTAGCTTTATCGTTTTAATGCGCGACTCTGCAAAGGTAATCTTACTTCGTATGTACCTTCAACAAGTAAACAGCACACAAAGGAAGTTGTCTCGCACCTACGGCTGGACTTGCGCAAAAAAACTCGGAATTTTAAAGAATGAAATTTCAGAATTGACATATTTGAGATTTCAATGCGACGAATAAGGCAATCGAGGATTTGCTGTTTCCTGCTACTAACGAAAGATACAACTCCTACTCATAAATTAGCATTTGAGACTAATTAGCACGTGAGTTGACTTAGTAAGATTCCGTATAAATGTGCGTTTCTAATTTGTTCAACACTTTATCTCTGTTAAACATAGTGGTCTAAAAGAGATATTATAGCAAATAAAATTTTCTGCCGCAGTTAATTCACAAAAATGTGAGCTTTTGCATTAAAATACATCGAGATGAAGTTACCTTATTTATATTTTTAAGAATGCATGCATTCATGAAAAAATTTAAAAACTATTTTATTTATTTATAATATATATCGCAGGCTGCATTTCTTCAGGTGGCTTCCCCAACTTTGGTCTAAAAACGCATACTACATCGCAAACACATCCACAATCTCTTACCAAGAAGTCTTCTACCGATAAATATTCCAAGATAACATCTCTCTGTTTACAAATAGTCAATGTCAGTGTTTTCCGATGCAAAATAGAGGTATTTTTCGGAGTAGGGAATGATTTTTGAAATTGTTTAAATGTGGTCAACTAAAATTCAAAGCCTCTGCATATTCCACTATAGAGCACTATAAATTTCATCCTAACAGCAATTGACAATTTTACCCTAACGTCCTACAAGAAATTTGGAATATATTGATATCGTGTGTATTTTATCGGCAATTTGACTCTTATATACTAATTTAAACATGGGAAAAATCGAGAATACACTTCAATACTCCACATAGAAATGATACAAGACCGCCGCAACTGTAACAGCATCTTAAGGAAAAGTAACAAAGGAAAAATGTTTCCCTCCGATAATTACTTTCGAGTTAGCGCACGAACAAAAACACCACCATTCAAGCGCTTTGGTAACCTTTCTCGTGACAAAGCGGCGTTTCATACAATGCCTCTTCTCAACCACATGGCGAATAAGCGCCACGAATAAGTACATGAGCTGACGCGAACAATGGCAAAGAAAAGCGACAGTGGGAGAGGAAGGGTGGGATTGTAAAACGTGTGCAAAGGGAGGAAGTTGGAGGAGAATCCCCTCCCTGGAAAAAAGAGGAAATACTGGAAGCGTCATGTGCCGGGAAGGATGGCCGATTAGGAAATGACTTAGACGATGACAGGAGGGAAGGAAATGGGCGCGGGGGTGGAGGGGAACGGTCCATATGGTCACCCTGAAGTAATCCCCCTCATTGGAGGTACCGGAGGCTGGATGCTGGGTAAGTTAATCCGATGAAATATTAAAGGAGATAAGGTGTGGAAGAGACACTTGGGACTTGTTAAGGGCGATCTTGTCGTAGTTAATCCACGGAGCAATTCCAGGGATAAAAGGACGTCTTTATGATATTATTACGGGAGGCGTGTTCATCGTAGACAATTTCGAGGCATTGACTCCGGCTGGAGGAATAAATGCAGACGGCTTACGCAGACGCCTTAAGCGGGTGTTGTTAACAAGTAAAAGTGGGGACCAAAAAAGGTGTGATGGAGATGTGGAATGACAGATGCTTTGTACATGGGTGTGTTGAGAGGTAACCCGGCGCGAATACGGTTGGACATCCAACCAAATGATGAGAAACACTCAAATATTAAGCAAAGGCCTAACAAAACGCGACTTGTCCACACCTCCAAATATAGAAAAGCACAAAACGAAACAAGATACATTCATCCTAGATCCTAAGCCGAATATATGTCTTTCTAACAAAATGCCTCCGCATACAGTCGTGTCTTCACCTGCGGTGGTGTGATATGGCCCTACACAACCTCCATCATAAATTAAGCATTCTTTGAATAAAATCTTAGGGTAGATCAACTGAATTATCGTATTTATCTAATGGTTAATAAATGAAAAAATATAAATCGTTACCTACCAATTATAAGATTTTTCCGTAGATAATGGAAATTAAAATATCTTGAATTTCCCATAACTCTTGTTGTTAGAAAGATTCAACCAAAAAAATAACGCAAAATAAGGATCGGACATACAAACATTCAAATGAAACGGCAGCTGCGATGATGACGTGTTCTCAAGTTTACTGGAGTAATCGACCACTTCCGAGGATAATTTTGCTTGTTACGACAAAAAGGGAAAAGATAGCAAAAGGAAATTTTATAAACAAATGAACATACAAACAAAAGGAGGATTTGATCATCACCCTTAGAAACTTTAAAGATCTTCGCTATTTATACACGTCTAACATCTGTTTCTGGAAAAGACTTGAGTGAATCCTTCAGCACAATTTGAAGCTCTACGAAATTTAACAAGTGATCTTAATCCAATAGAGATTGACAAAAACGATATTAGGATAAGTTAACGACTACGTTTCCTAGAATACTGCATTATTTTCTCTAAAAACAACCTTTTCGTCGCTGCATTTATATCTTAGAATCCACTGATATTCCCTGTTGAACAAGATCTCGAGGCTCATTTCAGACCGTTTCACTTAAAAGATGTGACCCAATTCACATCTATTCTACGCATGTTGGATTATTAAGAGAGCAAACATATCTCTGTCACCGAAGAGAGCCTCCCTCTTGTTCCAGCATTCGTAAAAATCGTCTCCGCGGCGAAACGACCCGAACGCGAAAATTACCGACAGCCAACCTCGTAAATCATGCACTCCTCTCCTTTTACGTATACGACAAAACAACGCTTTTCATCTCGACCTACCTAATCCGTGAAACACGACGTCCGACACGGGGCACGCCCCTCCTGCGATCGCCAACAGACGCCAGAACAAACGTACGTCTCATGACGTCAGTTCCGGTGACCCCCAGCCGCCTCCGCGACTTTCTGCGGCTTCGATGCCTGTCGGACAGAACAAGGACAGGGCCCTTAACATGGCCATGGAGGTCCATATTGGGGCCCCTAGGTCGAGAGGCTATTGAAATCCACTTTTTCAATTCGGCAGGTCGAAAGGTTGAAAAATACGAAAGGTCACGATGAAGAGTTCAACAGCCGCATTGGTACATACGGCCGAATTTCTCTTTAATGGATTGCTACTCGACGAATTATTTCCTTAATTGCGATCGGGGATGGGGAGGGTTCGGGTCTCCATGGGGTTCCATCTTTAATTTGACGTATAATAAACAGTCCGGCGGAAGGGATCAACTTAATTCGTTCACTTGATCCAAAGGGAATCCATTAGCGTAGTTTATTGATAACGAGGGACGGATCGTCTCTTGAGTGGCATACCGTCTCTCAGAACAGAATGCTGGAAATTTTTATGTATATCCTAATACTGATACTTATTTAATCATCATGGTGAACTTAATGCTACGCAATAGCAATAAAAGAGAAATCCGACGTAACTGAGTGAGACGTAATTTGTTTACCATAATTTTCCCTTGTAGACAACATCTTTTGAAACATAATACGTAACAACTACGTTCCACAACTAAACACTAATGTTTATCCCTAAATAAAATTCTGCAAGAAAATTAAAAATTTCCACATACGTAACATCAATTTATACATCTTTTAAACATACACGTGTCATATACAAGTCTCACACTCGTATCTTAAAGAAATATTTGGTTTCCTCAGGATTTAAGCCATTAGCACATAAGATATTACATCCAATCTGATAATATATTGGCCCAATTCATATTCGCGTATCTCTTAATTCGTACATCCAATAATTACCGCTTTCGCCCAACACACTCATTAACATACGTCCAATTGTACGGGAAACAAACATCAGCTCCAAACTAAATTTCGAACTGAATATTTTAACAATCTCTACCTTTGTCTGAATCACTTTTTCATCCTCGAGGAAAATTAATATCTCTTGCTCCAAAAAGGAACTTTACGACCTTATTATCAAAATTAACATCCGAAGAGGCCAAGAGTAGAGGCTAAAAGTTGAAATAATGATACATTTGGAGTAATAAAAATATTTTACAGCTCTGGAGAGAAAAGATGGAAACAGCGGGATGAATTCATTTCGAAGATTTACTGAACCTATCCTAACGAATGTTATCATAAAAACGTTTGCAAAAATCTCGGAATCCACTGTAAATCATTTAGGACTTTACGAGCGCTCACTCCCTTACCAACAATTTATATGGACTCCACGAAGAGCGTTTTTATGGCGAGTAAAAAAATGTCTGAGATAGCGCTTTCCTAGAAATCCTAAAATGCGACTCGGCTATATGTATAAATCTGAAACAGCTACGGAGAAATGCCACCGGAATCTGTGACAGCCTTCTTTGTAGGGAAATACTCATAAAAACCTGAATTACAATTGTAAAAAAGGTACCATTACGTGAATTAATACATCTCTTAAAAGCAATTACTCATGCGCTTAGCGAGATAGTCATGGTAAAGTTATGAAAGGAAAAAATAATATGCAGTATGAGACTAACAGAAAAATTACGAAATGAGATCATCGTTAATAGGATAATAAATAAGCTATCCGAGTATTCCATGCTGTTACATCCAGATGAAGCCAGGTATCATTCAATTTTACGCAGGAAAAATAATCATAACATATAAATGTTTTTAGGAATATGCTTGCCTACATAAACCAGTACCGAAAATGTATTGATCCTTCAATATAATTTATTTGAATACAAGATGGTAAATATGATGGACAGGTTTTGCAGAGACTTACAGAGAGAGACGTAAAGAAATTAAGGAATCAATAATGATTTAATGTCTATTAAAATTATTCCGTAAAATGTTCCCATTAAAAATAACTTTAACGCATGTTTTTATGGGAAAAAATTATTTATTACTGATTAAGACAACATCGAAAGAGTTTTATTTTAAATCAGAATAATATCAATGAAATCGAGTGCATAAGATTATTCAGCCAATCGCGTACACGAAACATTAACCTTGCCAGCTGTCGTGTTAACTTCCTGTGAGAACGTGAACATTTTATATCCGAGAGAACAGTGAGGTAAGTATAAATGTCGCGGCTTGTCGTTCCCGACTATCACGAAAACGAGTAAAAATAAAAGGTGGGAAGGACAGCATCTCGACAGACGGATCGCGGCGATATTTCCTTCTTTTTCACTCCGACTTCTAAGAGATCCCAGCATTGGATAGAATCAGGGAGACTCGAAGATCAACGTGGAGATAAGCAACAAAGCTGGGATCTTACTCGTGAGAATTGCATCTCTATAATCCTTCCGCAATAAGAAGCGATTAAAGACGATGATTGTCGGCGCCCTGAACTGCGGATTTGGAAAGGATGCTTAGCTTTATGGAAGAAGATGACGTTTAATTCTGGCGGAATTCGTTTTAAATCATAATCCCTTAGAAATTAATCCTTGTAAAGGTTAGGCATAAATCAAATAAAACATCCCTTTAGAAGTCAGGAGCTATTATGAGATTAAATCTAGGAATTAAAGCTATAGATTGGTTTTAGAGATATGAGTTATTGCCAAGTGAGAGAAGCAATTAAAATATTACTTAAATGTTCACAGCATTTAATATTCAACAATCTAAGGAATACTATTACCTGAGAAAAATTGGCGAAGGCGACGAACAAAATTAATAAGCCATAATTAATCTTAGTTACATGACAATTAACTGAATTGGTCACAATAGCATTCGGTTCGCCAATTAAAAAGGTAAGTTTCGCTTTCGACTAAAATTATACTCCTGGCAGCAATTATGAATGTAATAATTTCTTAGCAAACGATTAATATTCATAAGTACCGACCCATAACAAAATATTTAGGATATTGACTGAATTACTGATAAACCTGCGAGGAAGTAGTGGAGGAACTGATGCCTTTTTAGCAGGGGGCCCAAGGCTGACGAGGGCCCTCGCGACCATAAAATACTTCCTGCTTATCATCTACGTCGGGACAGCCTCCTAACGATCCCTATTCTACGGACAGGAAAAATCGAGTAAAACCTTTAATGGCCAGACAGAAGAGCAGAATGAATGGTAATAACCGTGACAATGGCTCAGGAAATTAAAATTCATACCTCCAATCAAGCCGAGATATTCAAGGCGAAAATTCCCTTTTTCCGAGGCAGAATTTTTAATCACTTCCCGCCGTTACGAAAAATCAATCCGACTCATTTCCACGCTCGTGAAAATCCGCTCGTGGGAATCACGCCCGCCCGTTAAATATTCCGGCCACTAAATCAATCCAGAACGAACGAATATAAAGTATAGGTAATATAATTGGCTATCCGCGAGAGATGGCGGCGAAATCTCAAAGATCCACACCCTATAAATAAAGCCGACCTCCTGAGCAACAAGTATATATTTTTTCGATGAATAATATTTCGGGCCGCGAAGGAGGAGTGGGGGACCCACCATGCTTCGCGGCCTTAGAGGCCATTATAAAAAGTTCTTTCGGAATGGGAGCCCAATCTCTTCGTGATCCTCTGAGTCACGTAGCGACGACCAGAAATAATTAACGTCTCCTCCGACTTCTAGCGATGGACCTCCGAGAAGATTTCCTTCGTTCCTCCGCTCTCTTCTCCTTTCCTCGGGGCAGAATTCGTGACAAATGAATCGCAAAGAGGATCCTCATTCGCGCCACAGCCGTTGCTGCAGACGCCTTTTTCCACGGGAAAGTTTAATTAAAATCGCCTGTCCTTCGGAGCTCTATTCCCTTTTTCCGAGACCGCCTTCGTCGGTCGTTCCGCTATTTGGGAGTCAATTTCGTCGAAATGTTTCCGAAGATGAATTTGGGCGGCGTGTTTGGCCAAATGCAGTAAATTTGGCTCTTCCGTTTTCAGCATGAAAACCATCGGTTACAAGCTTCATCGCAAATTGAATTTTCAGGAAATAATCTGTAAAATTCTAATCTTTACTTGGGATTGTGAGTTGGAGTAAACGATTCCTAACTTCCAACTTGAATATAGCAGATAATAGTGTCCAATTTCCAGGAAACCATTCGGAAACAAAACTGGCAAAAACTGAGGGGATGATGCGAGAATCATTTTTTAATACTGATGTGTAGCATTAAAAGTCGTTATATGTGAAAGATTTAATTTCTCATAATAATTTAATTTTCTTCATTTCTTTGAGATTTATCTCCCATTGTTCAACGTTGATTTTAATTCATCTATAATTGATGTCAGTTTAGTGAAGTTGATTTATTTTATCTGATTGTTTGTAATGCAGTTATGTTTTTCCCCTTTCTTTTTTTACAATTTTTATATTTTCACTGGCTGTCTATCATAACCCTTTTCTTTCTCCTTTATCAAAAATATAATTTTCTATTGTAGGTTTCGCAGGTTTTTCACACTCCCCCTCTTGTGAGTGTTTTCCTGCAGTGGAAATTTTTTCCTGAGCCCTCAGCTTAAGTTTTTTTAAAATCCACATACTAGTTTTCTTCGTGTGCTTTTGCAAACTACCTTTTTTTCTGTTTCGCATATGACGATGGGTTAATTGTAAGAAGAGACTTTCTAGTCTCAATCTCGCCCGAATAAAGTCCATTTATTATTATTATTATTATTATTATTATATATGATAGAATTCCTGTGAAGATCATAAGTATGCCAATGTAATACGTCAAAAATATAAGAATACTATCTAAGAATCGTTATCAAAATATATTAAAATAATAAGGTAAAAATATCTGCTTCTTATTTAAAAGCGTAATGAAGACATATCGCGTATAAAGGTAATAATAAAAAACAGGGTAAAGTCCATTGTGCTCTTAACGTAAATCCATCCACTTAATTGGAGAACATAGTATCATATGATTATCTCAGATTGACATGAAAATAGATTATTAAAGAACTAAGCGACGTTTCCTTTAATTATACTCTATACACATTTATGTAAGTAAGACGACCATTGAATGAGCATCTCATCCACACCCTCAAAAATCTACAATAGCTTTTATATTACATGTAATGCCTTCCGTTTATAAAAAAAATACCGTCAGATCTCCAGATTTTTAAGTTCAACTCGAGTTTCTGACTTACTAAGTCCAGCTTCATCCTTCTCATCGATCCCTTCAACTTTTTACCAGGACCCAGTTCCACCGTAACTTCTGAGTTGAGGTCGTCCATTTTACTACGTCTGGTCCTGCCCATAGCTCTGACGCGAAATATCTCTAAAAACGCAATAAAAATGACTACCGATTCTCGCCCCGCGATTTTATCAACCTTTTCTCAGTTTTATGTATTCTACGCCCATTTCCTCTCCCGGTGACGCCAAAGGCCTTTCTCCGAATCCCTTTTTTCAACCCCTATCTCCAAAAAAATAATCCCTGTCCCATTCGCTTTTGTGGAGTCACTCGTCCCACGGATGACAACTCCCTGCGGAAGATTTCCCTATCTTCGCCAGAAAGCGACCCGCATTTCCAATGTGAGTGATTCCAACGCGTAAAACATCCACAGACTCATAGTGGCTTCTCCTTAAGCCCCTTCTCACGGCTATATTTTCCTAGGCCTGACGCTCGAATTTACAAGTCCTACGCGCCTTTTCAGCGGTGAAATAGAGGATCCTGGGGAATATATTGCCCTTCTTGCGTTCCTAAGATCGATTTATAACGCTGGAGAAAGGTGACGCTTGCCTGTAAGGTTTGACTCGACAATTTGTCATCCCACCAAGGAGGACATGTGTTTTCTAGTTCACGAAATATGAATGATGCACGCCATGAAGATAAGGTATTGTAATGATACTTACGGTGAATTTATTATTTCACAGGGTTTTTCGAGAATTCTTTATGAATTTATATTCCATAAGCAGTCATTTGTCACGAACAAAATAATATACGGCATGGCATTAAATTTTGAAAACATTTATCTTAAGTTGTTAGAGTGTTGTTTTTAAAACCTGGTTTTATTTAAGAATGTTTCGACTATGTCTGAATTCCAGAAAATTACTTTTCCTCCGTGAATTTCATTAATCTTAAAGCCCATCATGCTCGAGGTTTTAAAATTTTCAATAACCTTTCTTATTAATTCAAAATGTTCGTTCTATTTAAAATGGAAGCAGTTGTACAATAGGGATCAAACATAAAATCAAAATCAGAAGATCCTTATGTTCACAATGATAAAAGTAAGGATAATTGATTGTTGGTGTTAAACCCCCAAAAACTTTGTTATCGCTATCGAGGAAATTTGGATCCATCAGACAAAATGAGCGAAAGAAACTTTAATTCTTCTTCCATTCCATTCCATCCATTCAATGGAAAAATTCATAATTTCATCCCGCTGTAAATGAAAGGAATATTTTTATGAAAACAAAATAACACTCATTAAAGGGTAACAATTCAAATCATTTCCGACAATGTGGATAACATTTTTACTAAATACTTAAATATCAACACGCATCTTTAATTAGATAACTTATTGATCCTTATAACCCCTTCCGCTTACGAATAAGGAATTGGATACGAAAGTACTCCAGCTCTAAAATTGAAATAAATCTTATGCAAGGACAAACCCAAAATAGAAAGGAAAACAGCTAAATATGAGATGGATATAAAAAATAAGACGTTAGGAATCTTCTGTTTTTTTCCTTTACAAAAATAGAAAGAAGCATATTTTATTCGTGTTACATCTTGTTCTTGTGCCCCAGATTCCGTGGAGATGCTTCCATCTCTTTCTCGCCTCGTGAGCAACCATAACTCTCAAGTCGATTTATCTTTATTTAAACTGGCTCACTAACGAAAGAAACTGAATTCCAAGAAAAGCAGCCATATCTGTTTCACTGGCAAAAGCTTTAATTGGCAGTAACGAACGCGTCCTTCTGCGATATTTCACCTCAATTTGTACAATATTACATACTCATCTCGGTTGGAATTTTCAATCGCTCGGCCGCTCCGTCGGTTAGCTAATTAAAGTCAACGTAAAAGGATCGCGGACTGGAATTCCACCACAATGGCGCTAAATGACTTAAACGGACGGCGAGCCTCTAATCAAGATCGCATTCAATTTATCAATCTCTCTACGCTTTTATCCAGTCATGCGCTGCGGCTCCGTTAGATTCACACGAGCCGACCGATGAGTTTTAATCCTTTCCTAAGTCTGCCGATATCTACGTCACTGAAATACCATTGGACGCTTATAATACCATAGAGGAATTCGTATTCAAATGATGAATTAATATTCCTTCCATCAGGAGGATGAAGCAATTCTGGCAGCAGCGAGGGTATAACAAAAATGAGAAGAAATTTATTTACGATCCATTTACAACTTCAATCAACTACAGGATTAAGAGCGTATTGCATCGCGATTAGATTAAATACCACCCTGGCGAGAACATATGAAATCACAGCTAAAATCTAATTACTCGCAAAATTTATTGCCGATGTTTCCTGGCGAATCCCAATTCGGATTGTATCTCGACAAGTTTATTACGCGTTTCGCGGAAATCTGCCGTTTTTGAAATAATCTGAAATTTAATAACGAGGAAATACCGACAAATCTTTCTGAACATATTGGAAAATTCATTACGATTGTGACATACGAGCTCGTACGTCATTCTCTCCTCTTTTTTTATTTTGTGAGCTTTTTATCCGAAATAGGCTGCGGTTTTCTCATCTGAAATGCATTAATCTTGAAATATCTTTAGAATAATTTCCACGTTGTGGTTCGAAAAATAGCAATCTTCCTCCGAAAAATTTAAACGTCGGAGATACCCGTATTCAACTGAACCGAGATATAGCAGAGATATTTTTAAAAGTTCATATCAATGTTAAACAGTGAAAACTGATATACAATACGCTTATTCACTTTTTGTTTCATCCATCATTAGGCATAACATTGAAATCAAATTACGTTTTATAAATCTAAATGACATTTAAATTTTCAAAAACGAAAATCATACTAACTACTCTCATATAGCCTGTAACAAACTTGACCATATAGTCAAGTTTGTTACATGTTCTCACAAGATGATGGTTGTCCTTGGTATAATTATAGATTAAAGCTGAATTCTGAAACTATAACAACCTACGTGGAGTCCAAATAACATGGTGAAGGTCAAGGGAAAAAATTCCAATTATTGTCCATAAAGAACGATGAACTGACTTATGAATAAAATCGACAATTAATTAAATACGAATATGGGTTATTATTAACACCACCAAATGAATATTGGGTATAGATCGAATTAACGTGAACTCAACTGCAAATTTAAATGGGAAATAATATTTAAAGCAAATATTGAGGGAACAGGTTTTAGTTTACGTTTTTAAATAATAGATTCCTACTATCTAATCTTGTATTAAAATATGATAAATTATTTTCTAAAGAGTAGGTACGTCGCAAGTATCTTAACACAATCTTTTTCTTGATAATCCCACTGAAATAATGAGTTTATGACAACCCAACTCAAACATTCGCACAAGTGTGGATAACATTCGAATACTTCCTTAATGCACTACTCATTACGGCTCTGAATTTATTCCCTTCCCATCCAATACCACTTCGCTAACCCCTTTTTATAACGTCAACCTTTCTCTTTCGGAACGAGAATTTATATCCTCTGGGAGAGAACTCAAAAATCGTCCCGGAACACTTATCTGCTCGGATTCCTAAGGATGCCTCAGAAAACTTCAGTACAAACACACGTAACGACCTCGCCCTTCACATAAAACTAGCGCAAGAGACTCCTTTTTAGCCTCGCATTTCACCTTTTTCTTCCCGCAATCTGTTCACGGTCAACGCGCAGTTCTTTAGCGAGTCGCTCTTTTGGTGGCGGTGAAAATTCAATTTTACGCTCTCTTCGTGAGGAGAAGTGATACAAAGGCACTAAAATTCTATTCAGCGCTGGAAACGTGCCTTCTTTCGCTTGGAACTGTGTAATTGACTCGGACGACGTATGTTGTGATTGGATGAAATACTGCCTCGACCGATTGTGATGATAATTGTATTTTCGGACGGGCGAATTATTTCAATTCAATCTGCAATCAACGGATGAATTAATGGCTTTCTTCAGCGTGGGAGCGTTTCATGATCTGAGCAATTCAGTCTTTGGCTCAAAGTAACGCTCTTTTTCTTTGACAATGAGGACACATTCAGTTAACCAAATTCATTCCAAACCATGGTAAGGATCCAAACCCGTGTCTAAGGCGCTAAAATCTATGACTGAAAGCACACGGTGATTGATCATCTCTGAGAGGAACTTCGTTGTAGCATAAGAATAAATAATTCGACTGGAAATCTTCCAAAGGAAAGTTCCTCTTCTGAGGATTAAAGCCACACCTAACTGTTTTCTGTCTTTTTAAAAGTATTCTAGGAGAATTCCCATCATGGTATACAATTATTACGAATAGTCTTACAGAAATTATACGATATTTAAGTACTTAAACTCATCAATAAAAAACATGGAATCGCTCTAATACACGCTCTAAAATTTCCTCCTAGTAAAATACTAATTATCTAAATAATTCTTTGCATAACATTAATTACAATCGAGGACACCAAATAGACACAGACATAGGTCTACATAGTTTCTGAATATTATGTATACCTTTAAATTGTGAGTAAAACTATTCTTCGCTAAAACACATGCCGTTTACTTAATTTATTAATGATAATTGACTACTAAATTAATTAATAAATAGGCAAATGAAAACTGTAGAAGATAAAAAAATTGATTTAAGATCACCCGGCAAATATTAAAAATTTCTTTCTAAAATGCAAGCAGAAGTTTGCAAGAAATAACATCGTGTTTGAACTAAATCGAGATTAAAGCAATAGAAATGAGAAAGCTATACCTACTAAGGATAAAATAGTATAATAATCAAGAAAATATCATTAAACTTCCGTATGGAAATATGCGATACCTCTTCTTACCGGAGAAAATTTTGCAATGATCTAATAGCGAAAAAAAGGCTCCGCTTTGGGATTTGGAAAAAATAGAAAGATCGGGTTGCATCATTCCCTTGCAACCTGAGCTGTATTTCGCATTTCTGATCTCATTATCCTTTTCAGTAGCTCCAATAAGAATCTCAAGGTTACCTATGAATCATATAAATAAGCGCGAAAGTATCCTTGAACGGTGCTCCGTCGCCCGGCTTGCATTCTCCGCGAAAGAAAAACTCGTACGGGATCCATTAAAATGAAGTTAAACTCGTCTGCCATTTCGAGAAACCGGCTTTGCTTTCAAGAGGAAAAATTACGCATCATCGAGTCCACCATGTCAACGTTTTCATGTCCTCGCTCGAGAATTTTTCCGACTCGTTTTAATCTTATCGTACGCCCTCTTTCTGCGCCATGTCGTCGAGTTCCTCGTGGACACTCCCAGAGGAATCATACGAAGGAGATATAAAGGATATTCGTATATTCTTCAATTCAAACATAATTTTAGGCTCGCTTTCTTTTACTTTCTGTACGTACTTCTGACGTATTATTTTGGTTAAAATAAATTTACAATCGTGTTTGAAAGACTGTAATTTCACCATATTTTTAGATTGCAGCAACAAAAATGGTGCCTTCATTTTTAAATCCTCACGAGAGAGCTTTACGCTTTCGCGCTTAATTTTGGAGTAATTTTAAATATATATTCAGTCTATAATAACACATATCCACAAATAATTTTGCTAACATATTTAACTATTTTAAATTCATCAGAAATAATATTATCGGAGATAGTTGTTCATCTGTGATGAAGAAAATAAAGTATTTGTCCAACCAAGGATTTAATATAATGATTACTTAAACTGGTGAGGAGCAGAGCAGCATTTTTAGTTTTTTGTAAATTAATTTTCAGAATTATTTATAATTATTAAAACTGAATTTAAAACCCATAACTAATGTTTTTAATGAAAATAAAAAAATGTTCTTTTTCCACAGTATTTATTATAAACAATAAATGGAAACAAAACACGACTAGTTTCAGAGATTGATCTCCATCATCAAGTGAAGGAGATCAATCTCTGAAACTAGTCGTGTTTTGTTTCAATTTATTGTTTATAATAAATACTGTGGAAAAAGTACAAATTTTGTTATTTTTATCATGATGTATTTCCACAAGAAGTCGCCTGAGGTTGTTGACTTTAATGTTTTTAAAATTATACAGTCACTTAATTTTGATGAATTTTATAATAAACCTCAGAAATAAATTTTCTCTATATATTTTGCTCATAAGTAATTCGAGGAACAAAATGATTACAATAATAAGATGACACAAAACCTCACCGACCGACAAATCAAGATTCCAACACTACACAAACGGAGCACTTCTTTCCTTTAGGTTTTCGCTCCATTTCGGCCATCGTCGCTCTCATCTCTGGAGAGAGACAGGAGAGAGAGACAGGAGAGGCAAAAAAGAAGAGTGCCCGAAAATGAACGCATCTGCTCGTAGGAATGGAAAGTGTTTCTGGTAACAAAAGAATGGGGAGAAGCCAGAGAGAGAGAGAGAGAGAGAAGCTTTAAAAGAACATTCCATCAATACGGGGCCCATGAGCGCAGCGATTATTGCGTGGAATCAAAGAAACAAAGGACGTAGAAGGGGATTTGGGAAAGAGAGACAAAGAAGAGTGTAAGTGCGGGCGTGTGTATGTGATGCCGAAGTAATTTCTGCAGCGATGCCCTCAAGGGGTTCTGCGGGCTTATCCTCAGCGCCGTAATGGATCTCGAACGTATCCGCGGGCGAAGTCCTCCCTCATTCCCACACATCCCGAACATCTAACCGGAACATGAATTCCCCTATTTTTGCAATCTCGAATGACGTACCAAGTGTTAAACGATTCCAGGTAAAATTTGCCACATCCCGAAACAATAGCGGCTATCGACGAATTGCTCGGGACATTTAGGGTAGGGAGATACAAACGTAACAGCAGAGAAGTGTGATACAATGGTGGATTGTAATATTTCCATACATCCACAATCAGATTAAGGCTTATTGATGACAAGGGGTGTTTAAACTTTGGTCTTGTAATTACAGATTTTGTGGAAACGATACAATTAACCTACATGAGTTAACCTCACGGTGAAATAGTACCAAATATCGGCGAATATGATGAATGTTAGCTCAAAATAATTACGATTTGTATGGGATGTAAAATTAACGTGAGAACTGGGAAAAAAAATCAGATTTCCTCAAAGTGATAAAAAATTAACATACTGTTCCAAATATGTATTTATTGATATTTTCTGTAACATATATCAATTTTGATAGACGTAAATAAATATTAATGCTAAGAAATTCAATCAGTTTCATCAAATCAGTTTAAAACGTAATTATTTGGATCATGACATTAATTTATTTTTTTTATTTACATTACTCTTAAAAATTTTCATAAAAACTCGCCATACTCGCCATAATATAACTCGCCATGTTAGATATTATATTATAAATATTAAGTATATTAGAAATAAATATCATTATATGGTCGATGTTTAAACGATATCCTAAAATGAATGGAATTTAATGAGGATGGTACCTTTTTCGGAATGATCCTTTGTAATTTAGAGAGGATTAACATATTTGACAATGATAATGGTACAGAAGAAAGAACGCCAACCCAGTAATACACCACATAAATGAACGAACGCATTTCCTGTGTCAAGGTCAATGAAACATATTAACTTTGACGAAAATTGACGGGAAGGAAGCATAAGAGGTTAGCGACGTAAAGCCCGAGTCGGCAAAGTCGCAAGAGGCCCCTTAATTAGAAGGGTTTCCCCAAAAGTCCGAACATATTGGAAACTCTGATTCCCCTTCTCCGAGCAATTTGCCCAAGTCGACCATAAAGCCCATCGCCAGATCAAATCCAATCAAGCGCGGGCCACGAGTCACCTGAGCACGCCAAATGCCGGGATGGGGTGATTGGGCCAAATCTGCGGTTATTCACACCCTTTCTCGGGATAGAAACTTCCATGGTGACAGTTTGGACGGAGGCGAAACGTGGAGATGAAAGGTTAACGGCGATAAATCGACCCTGAACATTTCACAGACACTTTAAAAGCGGGACCCCTGCGTCAGAACTAACTGGCGTTTCACTCTTATTACTTCACTATTTTGACAGCTTAAGATGAATGATATTAATAGAAACTCTGCCTCGTATGAGAAAAGCTAAACCCTTAAGCAGAGTTTAAGTTTCTCAATATAAAAAGTGATTCCTAGACAGAAAAGACAACTTGACTCTTGTTGTTTACTACTTCATCAATAGAGATGAGAATTTAAATTCTGATTAAATATAGATTATTACGAACTATCCCTAATAAATTAAAATTCAAAGTTGAGGAGCGATATTTAAGGCTTACATGAATTTTGAGTTCATTCAGAAAAATGGTATTAATTAGACGCCATTAAAGTGAGGAAACTTTTCTTTAGAAAGAAATCAATAACTAAAGAAGACAAAGTGAAAACTTACCTCTCAAAAACTATCAAGTTTAAAAAAGAATTAGGTAATGTGATTGATAAACTTAAGTCACAGTAACGAAGAAGACGTAATGATAGAAGGTAATTAACCTAAGCCTTTGAAAAGATAATTCATGAAAAGCATTTTACAGAAAAAAGATGATAAAAGGCGTGCAATGTGTTCAAGAAAAAAATTATAAACATACATGAACTACATTCAACGTTTTTGCAGCTATTGAAAACGTTTAAGTTACGTGCAGATTAAGTATATTTAATTGATTTGAAGTGAGGAAAGGCTTTCTCTAAAATCACCATAAATCGAAATTTACATTTCCAGTAAACCACAGAAATAGCTGTCATTGGGAGAGGATGATAGATAATACTACTAATAATAGACATACGTGAAAAAATGAAGTTAAATTCATTTCTCAGCGGTTTTAGTTGCGGAAAGCATGCATTCATTCACAAGTATATACAGAAGGTGGAATTAAGGCAGAGCGTAGAATTCCGCGACTTAACGAGCGGACCACCTAACGTGTTATTTGATTTGAGTCTTTCTATTCTGAGAGGCCAGGTTCATTAATTCTCCACGCAAGCAGATGCGCCGTCCAAGTTTAACGACCTTTTCATAAAAAATCGCGGCAAACGTCGAGACGGGTGAAAAATTAGCAAATTACAACTAATAAGCAAAAAATTAATTACAAACCGCACAAGCTGCCTCTCTCTAAATCATTCATTTTTGCTCTCAATGGACTTCTGATTCGAGACGAAAGTGACAGAAGCTGAAAAGCATTAGCGGCCATAGACGGAATGCTTAATGTCGTAATGACAGTCCTAAGGTAAGCAGCTACCTCATTTGGCTCACGAGATCATTCTATTTTAAATATCACGGAGACGGATTTTTCCAGTCTGATTAGAGGACGCGAGCAGGAATAAATAAGCAAAATCTCCTCTTAGTGTGTACTCCGCATCATTCCATGGCGTAAAGGCACAAACCCTGCTAGAAATAAACACTTTGAAATCATTTAATACACTAAAATATATTACAAATCAACGATCGTTAATGTGTTAACTACCACCAAATTAAATTAACGATATAAAACTAGGGTACTTTAAGAGTATACACTCTCATCAAAATACCAGAGCTCTGTTTTTTTCGTTTAAACAAAGGCAGTTGAGTTCAGTGTCACCAAACAGCAGTCAAAAAAACATTTTATCCTTATAAGAAGAGAAAAATAGTGACTTGGCTGGGAGTCGAACCCAGGTCTCCCACTTTCCGGGCAGGTGTTCTAACCACTAAACTACCGAAGGGGAAAAGTCGTGGCTCGGTAGTTTAGTGGTTAGAACACCTGCCCGGAACGTGGGAGACCTGGGTTCGACTCCCAGCCAAATCATTATTTTTTCTCTTCCTGTACAACCTTGCGTTAAGTTGCACGCTTTCCTGAGCTAAGTCAAACTTCATTTCCATCATTAATTTTATCCTTACTTAATGTAATGTTTTCTTCTAATGCATCTAATAAAAAGATAACGAAAATATCTCCCCTGTCGACTAAACACCAGAATTATTGACAAAAATTGGAATACGTATTTATTTATTTATTTAAGATTTCATTGCAAGTTGGCCTTTCGGCCAGGTGGCAATGTTTAAGGGAAACATAAAAATTATCGTTTATTTGTGTGGTTACTGACTACGGAATAATAATAAAAATTTGTACTCAATGGCAAAGACATGACTCAAACTACAATTACGCACACCTTTCTAGCTTATAAAAGGAAAGGTTTAAATTATATTCACGATGTAACAGATACATTTTCAGTTATTAAATGCCTCCATAAGTATTACATATATTGGCTATCTTACTCGCGTTTCCATGGCTGTACGCTTTATCACGTTAGGCCGATTCATTTCACGCGTTAATATCCTAACGCCCTCGTAGCGCCACAAGATCATTCGATTGAGAAATCCGAAGCTAAAATTTAGGACATGCTTCTGGACGAAAATTCGCCGAAATGTTCGATGATTCAGAAAGCGATTGGAAATCCGTTTACGGCGAAAAACGCGTCGAAAATAACAAGGGACGAAGAGTAATTACTGCTATCACTTCCGAGAAGCCCTCGAGCAGTGAAAAACAACCTCCGCGTGGAATTTAACGCTCCGTGTCACGAGGGGACGCTCCAATTATTCCAAAATTAAGCTTCGTGTTTAACGCATAAATGCTCAGAGCTAAAGATTCACAAAATCGGGGACACCGTGTTGGAGCCGATGGGAAAGCGATGTTCGGACTAAAGAAACAATAAAGCACATACGATACATTAAAATTAGATTTGATACAAAAAAAGGATACGTTGAATGCTTAAGTTCAAAAAGTTGATATTTTTCTACGCCATACAAATTTCTATGTAATCAAAACTTCTCATAACAAACGCCGAGATTGGAGATTCATTGTAGTATAGTTACTCTATGATTGTAGTGTATAAGTAGTGATCTAACCATAAGTGCTTAATGATTTAGAAAAGTCTTGACTATGTTAAAATGGATACTACACACTACAATAACGATTAATTTTTATTAAAGACTAATGCATGTACAATTTATCTATGGATGCGAAGGAAAGTTAAATAAAAGTATTGAAAAATAAAGAGAATGGTACATGAACCATCGTAATCAAACACTTAGTAACTTCCACAATTTTAGAATTGTGGAAGTATCTAAGTGTTTGATTACGATGGTTTATACTGAATTCCACAAAGTGAGGATATAACATATCAATTATATAATGGTACATGAAAATAGTGTTTAGGAGAAGTACGTGTATTCAATGAAGATTCTATTAAATAGTATAATATGGTTAAATATAATTGATGGTTGAAGCCACCACTTAGTGAAACTCCATAACAAGAATGGGAAAAAACTTACTTTGTAAAGTAATTTTTCTTCTTATATTCTTATAAACAGGCATTAGAGATTATTATCAACAAGATTTATGCATACCTCGAATGTATATCTTTTAGAATAAATTCGAAGGAAAGTTGGTGATGCAGATTTACGGAACAAATATGTATGACTATGATGAGAAAATATGTACCAGAAACTTCTCAAGAGAGCTGGCAAAAATCGGAAAGAGAAACACTTCCTTGCACCAGTTTCAAACAAGGAAGAGCATCAACAAGCAGAGGAGGTTTTTCCAAGGAAACTCCCGCAGCTCCTTAAAACAATTTCCTAAGTGACTCGACCCATAAAAAAAACGATTCGTTCCTCTCATGTATCCCCTTATATCTCGACGAAATCACTTTCTTTCCCTTTTTTACTGCTTGTAAACCTCATTTTTCTCCCACTTCCTTCGGAAGAAAAACCGAGATAAAGGCATTAACCGATCTCCATCTATAGGTTTCTCTTCGTGGGGCGACATTTTGAGAAACCGCCTGGGAAAGAAACGGAGGCTTATCTCGGAGATTACCGGTTCTTTCCGCACCCGCCGTTGCTTCTCGGGGCGCTTATTACGGGAGGAAAAAGCAGCGCTGATTCGGGATTTAATTTGCCGACATTCGAAACTAATGCGAAGATTAGGTTAATGGGTTCATATTTTGTTTATCGCGCGAGACCGATTTATGGAGCACAGACACGCTGTGGTGAGATACGCGACTATTCTACTTCTGGAAAATCACGTCTTTCTTCACATTACCATTTCTTTCCCGTCAAATCTCATGAAGACAAACGTATAAAAAACCCAAAGGCTCGACTCTGAGGAGATCGATGAAGCTAAAGGGCGAGATTTGGGGGCCTTTCGAGTGGCAATTCCGAGAAGAAAGGTCCGCTTATAAAACGAAAGACAAACCTGGGTCGAGACAATGCTCTCGTTAGAGAAACACAAATCACGTCGACTCGCCTGACAGATATCATCGGGAAATAACGCCGACTGCCAAGACACGGAAATACATAAGTGGATGTAAATCGCTGAGACGAAAAACTTTTCCGGTGAAACGGAGGTGGTCTTGCGCTCGTTTTGAATTCGGACGTGAATCCAATTCGCGATGAGAAATCCTTCCGTTTGAGAGGGATAATTGAGTATGACACGAGCCGTGAATCAATTGGATGTAAACATAATTACGCGATAATGTATGGAGTAGAATTTAACTCGCGTCTCATTTGCATATTGAACGAATTGGAGCGATTTTCTTGTCACTCTGACTCAAGGTGTCTAATCGTGGGCAGGGATTTCTCTTTTGCTGGCTAAGTTCGGTCATATTTAAGGCAGAAAACCTTGTGTCCAGACGAAAAACTAATTCGGTCAACACCGAGCATTTCACAAAAGCCTTTCATACCGTAACATTTGTTGCTCCACACATTATAAAGTAAAATGAACTAAAAGAAAGACCATTGAACATATTTATAAGAGATGAAAATTATCCTCATTACGGGGCTTTTTCGACAATATGGATACATCATCATTAAATAAGTTCCTAAGATAATCTCTCGCATTCTACAATATGAGAAAACAAGTTAGACTATGTTAAGTTGAAACGCTAACAATTTACCTAAAGCGATATAAAGACAATCAAATAAAACATATCAGCTGTAACCAATTCAAGGGGAGACCAGAAAAGTGGGCTACAGAGCGCAAAATAATTTCAGAAGAAAATTCATACCACAACACAAGTTTTCCTTTCATCTCACTTAACACTTACACCGGTTTAACTACCGAGAAAAAAACTATTCAAAAACAAAATTGTCACGACTTCGAAATCACATTCCCTTCTTTGAAACGCTCTCATTTGATCGTTGAGATAAATATTTCTTCATGGAAGAACTCCGCAACGGGGTCGGATCAGCAAAATTTGGCACCTATCGACAAGGCTTGCTCCTAATCTTACAACTTCGGTGCGATCCCGCCCATTCCGCACCTTTAATCTGCACCCACGCATACATGTTGTAACCCGCCTTCGGCCATCCAGTCGCACCCATTCCACGCTCCGAAACGTCCACGGATTATCAGTTCTCCGGTACGCGTAAAATTGGTCGCTTATTGGCGATGAGGCGATTAAAAGGTCAAGGGAGTCGTCGTTGGCAGTCGCAGCAAATTCAAAGCGCGCGGCATACGCTTGAATGACATCTGTCAAGCCTCATGAGACATGCTTTGATTGCTCATGAAGAGCGGAGATGCATGTGGAATACATTAGATTGAGAAATACTTTAGATAACGCACTTGATGAATAAGAATGATTTCTGCACGACAGTTGTGGATTTCAATTCCTTTTGAGATGATTCATGTATTCGGTGGCAGATGCTGTCAAAGTAATAGCCTCTTATCAAAACTCAACGCCACCATGAAGTGTCCAGCAAAAACTCTCTTTGTAGTTGCCATTTACTTTAAAGTGGTACAGTAATATTTTTAAATTTCTGCCCAAATGATAGTTTGAATATTCCAAATAAAAACATGAATTGAGTACAAACGATCAGCAGGAAAATGTAGAAAATCAGCTATTGCAACCACTGCTACTAATATAACTACTTATTACATCTTAAGTTTTTGTAAGAATACATTAAATTGCGTTTAAATGATAGAATCACAACAAGAATACCTATTTTATATCACGATGAACAATAGGAAGTGACTGCGCTAATGTCTATTGGCAAGTTTTCAGGAAACTTGATCTCTTAATCAGCATGTCAAAGCGTCAGTGATGGGAATCTTACGATGTTTTCCGTTGGTTTCTACGCACAATAACAATTGATAGCACGACCATATAAGCGGTGGCATCGATCATGAGAATTTCTGAT
Source organism: Sympetrum striolatum (assembly GCA_947579665.1). Taxonomy (NCBI): domain Eukaryota; kingdom Metazoa; phylum Arthropoda; class Insecta; order Odonata; family Libellulidae; genus Sympetrum; species Sympetrum striolatum. Next base: position 42,083,579 of record OX388346.1, read on the forward strand.
GTATTTACTGGCAATGCAATAGACGATAATAATACCTTGCCAAGATGCAGTGACTTGCTCTCAAGAAATTTTCTTTCCAATCTGATACATTAATCTGATTAAGCTGTACAGATGCAGAAATTTCTCATCTGAATAATCCATTTATTCTCTATATCGTGAAAAGAAACAATACCATTCGGGAGAACCAGCAATAACATCCCTACTAATAAGCAATCTTCGATCTAAATTTCTCTTTCTCTTGAACTCTTTCGGTTGACGCAATCCCCAAATTCGAGAGATGAGAACACATGCTTAAGATAATAAAATAAATGAAACAGGATGTGAAGGATAATATGCCACCCTTTAGCCCCGACACGCTTGTGAATCGATTCGCTCCAATCAAAGTCAATAAAAAAGAGATCGCGCCTGATCGCGAAGTGCGAGCCCTGGCTCATAAACGCACCGGACGTCACGGCCACGAAATTCCCTCGATGCGAACGAGGAATTGACATACAGAATACGGAGAGGAATCGCAAAATAACTAACCCGTAAAGTCCACCTCGTAATAAACCCTCATTTAATACTTTCTTCGAGACGTGCACGGTCGTAAAGAGAAAAACGCCACGCGCATGCGTAACTCGAGGAGATGTACAAAGAGCGCATGCATAACACGTTGGGATATGAAAATATCACTCGCGCATTGCATAAAGGTATTCGTAAGTCGTCGTTGGAGACATGTAAGATCTTCCGTGACAGATTGGGTGGATTCAAGATTGACGGAAAAGGTACGAAAAGAGAGTTCGTGCATCGAAGCGTGCGGAAGTGACCAATGGCGAGATAGTTCACGACCCACATTTCGCGAGTAGTTGGAAGTGCGGGGGAGTTGGGCGGGGTTGGCGGGGAAAGCGAATCAAACGGTCGGAAAGAAGAGAATTGCTAATGGTAAAGAGGGTTCGTGTAAGTGGGTCTGATTGAATGACGGAGCGGGCGATGAAGAGGCGCGGAGAGGTATGCACTTGAAAGGAGGTGACGTTTCGGAGAAAACAGGACTTGAGAAGACGTTGGTAAGGGATAAACAGGTACGGGGGAGCTTAAGACGAATAATGGGGTAGCATGGTTAAAGGGATTGTGGTAGTGAGCCAACGAATAAATCACCAAGAAAGCGAAATACTTAAGTTATTTAGTAACTGATACGAATCAGAGCCATGGAAAGATTCTCTTAGCACAGGATGCTATCACGGCCTACAAGAATAGATCAGAATATCGTTATGAAAAATTTTACATTGATTCAAGAAAATTTGAAGTACCGAATAGTTTCGAAGGAGAACTTCTACGAAAACTTTTTCCCAAAATATTTCAGGAGCTGGAACTACTTAAAAAAATTCGAGATGCCACCTGAAAGTATTCTTCGACAGATAAAAGAATATAGGAAAGTGTACAGGAAATTTAAGGAAAGAGATTCGATAAGAAAGAGTGGCCCTGTGTCGAGTCCCTATCTAGTCAACTTTTCAATCTGTAGGATTTTAGGACGAAAACAAATAAGAATAAAACTTTACATACTTCCGTTTCCAATAGAGAAATTATTATTAAGGTGAAGCCTTTTACATTAATATTACGAGGAAAGTTATCCGTGAATGATATTGAATTGTCTTCTTGTTGGCTGAATCATCAGCAGTTATGCCACTGGCCATTCTAATGGGAATCTTATAAATGTCTCTGAAAGAATTCAGGGGAAGAAGTTAGATAAAACACAATGTTCATTTAGTTTAAAAGAGTGAAAGATAAATTTTTCTTCATGAAGGGGAGATTCTCAGGTTTTGTTTAAAAAGTGCCCTTAGGTATACTTCAATAATTGTTTTGAATATGTAATTGTGGACTGGGAAACAGTAAGTCGTAGGGAGCGAATAGATCTGTACATATCTGTCCAAGATGAGAGCGAACCGCCAACTCACTCTGGCAGATAAGTCATGGGGTTAAAGGAAGCGAACGGTAAATGAAAAGAATGGAAGATAACAGCGAGAGCCATAGAATGATGAAAATCATCGATGCAAATAAGATGGGATGGAGCAGAATGTGAGCGGCGGAAGGAGGTTAAAAAGGAATACCCGGTATGGCTTCGGCTTAGAGAGGATGCCATATTACAGATACGCCGATTCGCTTCGACAAAATCCTTAATGGACACTCAATGACTCTCCATGGGTCTGACAAGAGCGGAGATGAGGAATCAAAAGCGTTCCATGTTATTTTAAGGAGCTGAGCAGTCTTGAGTGCTTTCTTAATGTGACCGTTAGCCTCGGCGGATGACGAAAACTTCTAACGGAGCCACTCGAGCTATAAAACAATTGATCGATTATTAGGCTCATGCCGACCATTTCTCCTCATCCAGTTGATGGGTTAGAAATGACATATACTATAAGTCGTAAATGTTTACATTAAGCGGAGCCGATAAATTTCAGCAAGAACTGTTATCATAGCTATATTCTATTTCAATGCCTAGAATAAACGAAAAGTTATGAAATAATGTTGATAAAATTATGAAAGAGAATATCTTTAATCTAGATGCAAAACTACGTTGCGAAATGAATCCATTGGGTTGGCATTCAACTTCGATACTGACAGCGTCTGACATCGACAAACAAATTTCTTACGTGGTTAAAATTTCATCTTTTCCGGCACTTATTGAAACATTGAACGATTTCGAGCAATAAATGGTGGAAAAAGTCAGCACTACATTGGGATATCGATTTGACTGCGACTTCCTTTGAATTTATAATGAAATATAATAGCCTATAATCTCGGAAAATATTATATTATAATAACTTATATTTATTTAGTTTTCAGAAGACAGATTTTCCAACTTACACGAGAATTGGTACTACTAGCTTATGAAGACAAGAACGGTGTTAAAATCAATGATGAACCTTTGTGCTTGATGAAAAAACAGGAGAACGGAAATTATATTCATCTTGCAGACAATGAAGCACGTTGAGAAAAGCCCAGAAGATTTACAGACAAAAGATTAATGGAGGTAAAAAACCTACGTCGGATTTCCTACTTCCATGGCAGATGCTATTACCGATTAACCTACCTCGCAGTTTAGCCTCGTATATCTTAGTTTGACAGGCAAGCCCTACTGTTAACCGGGAGATAGGCTAATATCATAGTTAAAACAAATATCTCAAAACGGCTATTTTATTAACTCCCCATCCAAAATGTGTTTTGGTAACAGAAGAGTGAATGGACCTCTCTGATAGAAAAGGAGATGATCCAATGGTCCAAGGAAAATCGCACAGTCATTCTAGGAGTGCACCAAAATCGGAATCCACCGAAATTCAACGAAAGACTGTTGGGAGGATTAGAAAATTTCAGGAGGAGCCTCAATTACTCGGAATACAATTCATTTTCCCCAGAAAATCATCGGATTCCCAAAATAAATCTCTTCATACTTCGCAATTTACGAAGGGGAGAATAATCTGGACTTGGCCTAAATGCGTATATCGATTGATTGACGTTCTGAGGACCGAATAGCACTAAGGGATTAGCGGAGATAAATAAAGTCACCGGGAATTGAAGCGACTGGGATCTGCTATGGCTTCCATTTCAAACGTGATACTTCAATTAAAAACAAGAATTCCATTAGCGGAGGGATACTTCCTTTCTCATTTACAGCTCAGGCAAACTTAAATCCTTGCCCAACTGAATAAATACGCTGATGGTGATTGGGCTGTCCGTTTACAAAAAGACGACTTCAGATTTGTTGATAAGATTATTTCCCAGCGAATGGCTTTAGCGAAATATCCGTTGGGCAACTGGGCATCGGAAGAATCGTTCGGACAACCGAATCCAGGCCTAAATAGAATTAGCGCCACTACAAAGTTGATTAATTCGTCGACTGAAATAAATAAGCCGATATTTGTTGATAGAGATTGCTAAAATAAGCACAATAAAAAGTAAATGTCACCTAAGGCAATACATTAGGGTCCTTATCTATTTCACAGTAATATAATAAAATATTAAACAATTCCACATAAAACAATTTTGTTTAGAGACTAAAGTCTAGCACATTCTTGGATAAAAAATCTACTCCTTAAGCCTCCAATTTAATTTTAACTCATTAGTTAATCAAATACCGCAAGAATGCTCATAAATATCCATAAGCGATAAAAATATAGAAAAGTACCAAGCCTCTAGTGTTTAGTTTATACAGAAATTAATTATAAATTATTCAAAACCTCGATTACAAAGTTATCTGAATTGGTAGCTTGGAAACAATAGGTAGAGAAAGATTTTGCTACTGGAGGGCTATCAAATAAGAATTTATCAACCATTCAAAATGTTGCAGCCTTAAGAACTTAAACCACAAAAATTGGTTTCCGAGTAAGATAAGGCTAAACTAAAATTGTTTGGGTGTAAACAAGTGAATCAATTATATCAATCTCCAACGCACTGATAAAGATAACAATACGGAACGTGAAAAGTGAAAGCGAAAACAAGATATGAAAAGGATTATGAACAGAAGAGACGTGGGATTACTTGGAGTGGGTCGGAAAAATCCAAAGTAGAAAATGAATATTAGAATTTCTCGAGAGAGTAGGCGTAGATAATCCACCGAAGTCTATTTAGATTGGAAGAGATTTTCAAAGAGAAACCGAAGGATTGACATAGTTGTATACCTTGACGTGTCCAGCTTTAATGGTGAAATACGTCGAATAACTGGAGTTAGAGAATGAGCCACACGGAATTTAAAATGACAGAAAGTGGCATTAAGTAATAATTATTATTAAGAAGAAAGTGTGGAAGTATTCGAATAATTCTACAATCAAATTACGCTTTCCAAATTATATTTGAAGAGCCAGAGCATACATTCTGGCACCAAAACCTTTTTCCAAATTCAAAACCTGCAAGGTTTTTTCAGCAAACATTTCAGCAGAGCTTAGAATAACTCGTTCAGAATAAATACGTTGATGAGGAAATCCGAATGCGGAAATAGGAGACACCGCGAATGAAACATGCGTTATCGAATCCCGAAACCGCAGCTTCGATAGTTCATTGGGATCCGGGTGTTAAAAGAGAGGTTGATATTGCTCTTCGTGTAAAAGACTGATTTTATTGAGTTATCGCCGGATCGATAGCACCGCGGCTTGGATAAATTACGCTAGTCGAATTAAAAGCGATGGAGCCTATGATTAATGCCACAGTCTGGGTCAATAGCCCAAACCGCAAATAAGACTACCGAAAAACGGTAACGCTATATCAGCAATGAATGGCCCGCGAGAAATAAATGAGGAAATTATTCGCTATCGAGTAACACCATGTGCAGCCGGATGGAATGCTCTTTTTTTCGTTCGATGATAGATATCACAGCAGTAAAATTAAACCTCGTTTGATATCATTTATCCATCCCTCAAACCCAAATAATACACTGATTATCAAATGTCAACAATTAAAACGAATGTGAATTACGATTATAATTATGATGAATAGAATGGGAACACATGTACAACTTCATAATTAATTACGTCTCCATTTTCATTTATTCAATACTTAATCTAATCATTTTAACTGTCACGATCTTCATCCTCATTATTCAACAACTCAATATTCTTTTCCTTCCAGTTTCCGCGATTCCTATGCAGCTGAATCCAAATGAATTCAATTGCAAATAGATCCACTTTTGTAAACTAATAACAAATTTCGTCACACATGGGGAATTGCAAGCAACCATCAGAATAATTAAACAATAATGAGAGAAATAAGGTAGATTAAAACCTTAAAAACTATTCTTCGTTAACATTATTTATTATCAATCTACTTCTGAAGATAAATAAATAATATCTTTCAAGGCTAAAGCTTTTGTCTCTTTCAAAGGGAGCTTAAAAAGAATTCGAAATCAACAGTGGCATCAATAGAAGGACAAGTGCTCCATGGCCGAAATTCAAACTTGAAACTTAAGCGGCAACAGAAATGAGTTAAACTCTTTACACCAGAAACTGAGTCAAAGCCTCACCTATTGAAAAAATGATACGAGTCAAAACTTGAATTAAAAAAAAGAAACTATTAGGAGCCGCGTGATACGAAGAGGGAATCTCGCTCAGCTATTCGTGGACCATTAGGGACCAATCAAAGAAGAAGATTAAGACGCCGACTTAAAGCAAAACAATGGCTCAATGAGGAGACAATGGCTCAGACGATTGGTGCAGAATGCAAGTGACAATCGAAAGACATCACAAACAAAAGCGCGTGGGAAAAGACGTCAGCGACAAAGACAAAAAGCGAGATTTCTGAGAGGCGTAAAAAAGGAGTCCTTTTCGCGATCAAAAGAGCGAAATAAAAAATACTCTGTAACAATATCAAAAAGGAGTGAATGGAAATCTCCTAAGAATAGCAGATCAAGCGAGAGAAAATGGCGGGCAAAAAAGGCGGGAAAGGGTAAAGGCGGGAAAAGGGAAAGGAGGTAGGCGGAGAAACAAAGGAAGGTGAAAAGAGAAAGGAATTGCAAAAACACACTGGGTGAAAGGAATCGAGAAAATTAAAAGAAAAATCGAGAGCACAAACGAAGAGAGACTTTCCGCTCGATTAAAAAGAAAAGATTTCTATTTTAAATAAATGCCAATCATAATTCTTGTAAATAACAAAACATTTGTAGTGCATTCATCGAATTAATACACTATAAGGAGGTAAATACAGGAAACGATCTCTGTGGCAAAATTGTTAACGTGCAAAGCTACTAACATAAAGGTCCCGGGTTCGAGACCTAGTCACAACCATGAGAAAACTGAGAGGTTGTATCGGTGGTCGGCCAGTGTTACTTTTTACGTCCCTTTCTCTAATTATCCAGTTTATTATCCATGATGGGATTCAGGGATAAAAATAAAAATCTGTAAGTCGAAATGAACGCTATGTTCTTTAAAACCTTAATTTTTAATAAAGTAAATGAAAAGAAATATAGATGAATCATTAGGAATGGGTACAGTAGAAATAAAAAATAATTCCAAAACAAAGAGAATCTTTGAATAAGATTTAAACTTTAACCAGGAATTAATTGCGGGAATGACTACAGAACAATAAGCTACAGCGATATAAGAGCAGCAATAAGAAAAAAAACAAAATCAGGCCAAATTTGCGTAAAAATTTCGAACATCACTCCAACATACTAGCCTCTTTTCGAAATTAAATTTGAGCGAGAAAGGGGGCTGAGAAAAGAAACAGAAAGAATAAGAAAGAGAAGAGGGAAGCAACGAGAGAGAACCTGAATGAAGAAAGAACTGAGATTTGGGTTAGCGAACCGTCAGGGGACCCAATGAAGAGGAAAACTGCATGAGGAACAAACAAAACGGAAAAGCGAGGGGTGGATTCTGAATTCCCCTCCGCGAAAGACAAAACGGCAACAAAAGACGGAAAATGGGCGGCAGGAAAAACGGGTACCGCGAGGGAAACCTCTCCACCCACGAAGGAGCGTCTCTTCACAGGAAACAATGGGAGGACGTAATGACTTTAAACCGCGGACTCTGAAGAAATGGATCGGAGGCGGAATGGGGCGGAAGCGAAAACAAATGAAGACGACACTGCGAGAAAGGAGAAAATAGAGAGGTTTTCCGGAGGCGCAGATCGCACGGCATTTGTCTCCATTTCTCCGCTTGGTGGGGTGGAAGCAGAAAGTGCGACGGGCGTGGATTGAGAGCGAAAGGGTTAGAACAAGGGATGGAGCAGAGGGTGGGGGCGAAGGGATCGAATATCTTTCATTCTCCTAGCTTGAAAGAAGTACTGCAATGATTAAATATGACTTATGAATGGTAATAGTGGAGGGACAATAGATCCCTCTCGGATTTGCCTTTCCGGAGTTGGAGCGAATACAGCTGATGTCAAGATGAATAAGTTATTGTAAATGTTGATTTCAAACAACCTTTCCTCGGGAATTTACATGAGTGTAGGGAAAAATCAATTATACCTTCTTAATTATCATCAATATTTCTATAATAATATAAGGGCGCTGATGGTTGAAATATAGAATGAACGAAGCACCAAAATCCATCAAAGAACGCAGATTTTATTGTTTCCGGCGGTCATATAGGAACGTTCTTTGACGGTTTTTGGTGCTTCGTTCATTCTATCAGTATTTCGAAAGAAAAATATTGCAACGAAATAAAATAGCGTAATGGTAATGTGTATAAACTGGAAACTTGATCGTTAATTGAGGTATTTAGATAATGCAATATTTAGATTGATAATATTAATTAGATAATACATAATTTAGATTGATTCAATAATTTGTTGCCTCTATTCATTTTTTCCATAAGCCATTAAAATCAATAAACCACGGATATCCTCTAGAGAAAATATAATAATATTCTCATCCTAAAGAACGAAAAACAGCAAGAAAAACGGCATCAAAGAGGTATTCATCGATGTCGGTCATTTTTGTCTTTGCAAAGAAATAAAAAGCTTCGGCTTAAACCCATCTTGGTAACTCAAAGCTTAATTCGAGGAATAACATTTCCGAGAACCCTTTTTATTCCAACCCAAACATTTACGACGTACACGTACAACCCCCGAATCCGGAGACATAAGAAGTAGTCAGTAGGCGTCGAAAACATCAACATTAACGATCCATACGTGATTTACGCTCCTCTCGCATAAAAAAATCATAACGAAAAAAAAGTAGCGGTCACCGGGCGGCCTGGAAAATTCACTTTCCTCCGCCCACACCCGTGAATGGGTTCATTTTATCCGTGGATGATGACCGTCATTTTTACACATCCAACACGGCAACATTCAAATATCCCACGGTGAGGGAGATTCCCGATGCTCCTCACGTGCGAGCGGTATCGTAAAATGTCCGAAAAAATATAATACCCGCGCGACTGGAATAAAAAAATCCCTCGACGACCTCATCTTCTCCAACGCCGCCCTTCGTACCAATCCCCTTGGGCCCTGCAGTGCTATCATACGATGTCCTTGCCGCCTATTTCCCCATGGATAAACCAGCACAGGGCTTTGAACTGGAGAGCATGTGGATGCTAGATCCGAAGCCGGTCAGAACGACCAATGCGGAAGCAGCTGAATTTCTGATAACTGAACTTCAAAGTACGGTGACTAAACTTCGTTGGTCCTCTCCTTGATAGTGATAACTTTAGGCGACTGAATGAGCATAAGCTAGTAAAATGCGCATACATTTTTCCATAAATTTACTATTTACTTACATAGAAAATTGATATTCGTGATAATCACGAGTTACTTGTACTTGAGATTTTAAATCTTAAAACAAAAATTCTACCAAATTTCTAAAAAATACGATAAAAACCAACAACTATCGAATTGACTTTTCAATCAAATAAATATATATTTACTTTCCATAAAAAACGAAATATCAAGCAACGAATTAATTTAAACTTAGTAACTTTTCTCATAGACTTTAAATAAAAACTATTTGAAATAAAATTAATAATTACGTTGTTTAATATTTTTTTCTACTCCATGTTTCCACACCTGTTTCGATAATGTAAACAATTGATTTTTTCCTAACGAATAAGTTTCCGATTTCTGAAAACCCGAAATAAAAATTAAATATCACAAACGAGTGGGCCAATGTGTCGGAGAAAACGCTTCTTTTCTATTAAATAAGATGGAGTGAGTAAGTATACCGAATTCACAAAAAAATTTAAAATCACTTTCATGCAGCAACTCTCGAAAACCCAACTTAAAAATATGACTTTCCCGGTTCACGAAATTTGGGGCAATAGATTACACATTTAAGCCTATTAGTCTGAAAAATCAGAAAACTGACGAGGAAACTACCAATTTTTAGAGGTGGAAGTCAATTTACTTTGTAGAATTAAATATACATGCCACGTTGGTCGCCAAAATATCGAGTAATAAATGGAAACCTTACGGATGATTGGTGTTGGATCTCATAAGAACCTGATAATACTTTAAGAACCCAGCTCCATATCCCTGTCCACCCCATCTTCATGCATCCCCCATTTACCTTTCCAGCCACCCCTCCAACCCCCCGGCACTCTCTGCTTTCCAATCACCGCCTGCCCCCAGCAAAATCTACCACAGAATCCCCTCCGACCAAATCCCTTCCAGCCGCAGGATCCCAACTGATCCCCCGCTTCATCGACACCTTTTGGCCTCATTTTCAACGTAATCCCCCTCCGTTATATTCCGGCTGGATTCATAAAAGTCCCATCCTTCAACTCACCGCGGCATCTCTTTCATCCCCAGCCTCCGGCTACATCTCCGCGTCTACCTATCTCGCATCTTCGCTGAGGTAAAAACGGCCTCCAATACATCTAGATTACGCCGTTAAAAGAGTGGCTGCGACCAAACCGCGATTCTCCCTCATTTGCGGCTCTATCTTTGATATAATTTGACCGCGGGTGAGATAAGGGGATCCTTTTCATTCCCTATCAAAAGACTTCTCTTTGACGAAGGAAGCCCTATTCTTTCTCTGTCGCAGCGCGTTTCAATGGATTATTTTTTAACGGATTCAACATCTCCCCCAGGAGCGGATCCGAGAGCCCGAAATAGCACATTCATATGGGATAGCGACGATGTAAAAGAGGGAAAAAATTATAAATACATGACTTCGAGATGATAACCGTCCGTCTTGCTTGCTGAGTTACGTAAACACGCCTTTTTGACGAATGATTAGATTTTTCGTGTTCAGTATGTAAGCAAATTTTAGCATATGATGGTTATGGTTATATTAGTAAGAATTAGTGGGCGGTATGCTGATTCCATGATGGTTTTTGTTGCTTCTAATTCCTATTTATTAATATTTAGTATTTGCTGTCATATGTAATACTATACTACATATTAAATATTAAAAGACTTTATATGATTGGAAGCTCATATCGAAATCATGATGGTATACATATAAATTTTATACAATAGTAAAAATAACATCCGTTTTTTCTCAATATATTTCCTGATTATTTCTTTTTGTTTCCATTTATCTTAAGCTGGAATATTTCGCGGAACATTTAATATCAGAAAAATTTTACGAGGAATTTATTTATGTGCTAATTTAATAAGTCTGAATTAATCTGAAAGGCTTAAATTTCCTGCAATTGCACTCGGATGAAAATTTAAATGAGTATGAATCTCAAAAGGCCTTTCCCATTAAAGAAAACGACCAAAACATTCACATTTACAACTCCGATAAATCACCAGTAGTTAATTGGCTCGAATATTAGCGTAATAAACTACCGAATAAATCTGTTATAATTATATAAATTAGGCACGCAAACATACTTTCTTAAAAGCGGGAGGCACTTCGTCAAATCTCTCCCGTTGAGTTCAACAATCCGACGCCGATGCTATCAGAACATAGTAATCGGAATCTTTCACGCGTGTTGCTGGGTTTAACAACTCCAATCTCTACCCATGCAAGCTATCTAAACCATGACTTAATCCAGCGAATTCTTTCTACGATTATAGCACCTAGCGTTGTTTGGCTTCGCAGATCATTCGACTAACGAATATCGATGTTACGGAGGGAATCCATTTGTAACGATCCAATCTTATTGTCATCCGAATGGGACGGAATAGATTTTTATGCGATTTTTACGGTTCGATGCTTCCATCCCTGAAATCTCCACACACACGCGATCCGCTCGATTAAGTCTGCGGAATAGACGCGATCTGTCATCGCTCGCACCAACTAACGAGAAACTGCAAATGGCTAAAACCTTGAGAATAGCATTAATTCAATCACTAAACATTTGATGTGGCCAGCACATGACTTTCTCCATATATAAGATGTAAATATTTATCTACGACCGTATTTTCGAACTCTATATTCAATCTGAATTGGAAGATGAGTGATTAATTTTTATCATATTATCTTTCACATCACAAACATTATAAATAATGTTTTTCGGGACATTTTCGATGAAAAACGATGAAATTGGCCTTTCGCCCACAGCGCCCACTAAGTACATAGTCAGCAACTTCCGGTTTATCAGTATTTCATGAATAACTCCTAAACAATCAGTTACACAAATATATTTTTAATACAAAAGTTATAGTAAATTACATTTTCTAAAACTTTTAAAAATAATACTATATACCTAAATATCATATTTATGGAGATATTTTGCAAAAACGGAAATTAGCTTCGAAGAATAAAGCTCGACTTCCGGTTAACTGATTTACTCCATTAAGTATTGTGGATTCGCAGGCAGATAGAGATAAATACAATAGAGATAATAAATGGAAAAGGAATTATAATACATTTTTAAATTTACTGTTTGTAAATTATAAATACAATTACATTTTATTGTACTAAAGCGCTTAAAGCTCGTAATTTTGCTTTATATATTTAGATTTATTTACTTTTAAAGTTAAAGTGGAAATTCAGACTTTATATTCACAGTATTTTTGGCTCAATAAGAAGTAATTTCAATGTAGTTATCCATCTACTATTAATATATTTTGAAGGAAAACACGAGGATCCAAAAATGGATGGAGCGCAATATGAAAGCCCCCTGCAAGAATATTTTTATCTACTCTATTAAATCTATTTCATATTCTATTCTAATATTCACGAGAATTTTCGCGCGGGTTATGGAAATTTATGCTACGAAGTACCCTCGAAATTTTCGTGGGACGGCCGTTTAAGTTGAAAGATAGGTCGGAAAGCATGGCTGAAAGAGCGTCTGAGTTAAAGATGTCTCATTTGAATGGAGACAATTTAGACAGAGGATATCGGGTCATCCGTGGGGTCAGGAGGGATAACAGACCGTCTGGACGCCGTAGGTCGATAATGGGGGTAGAAAGCAAGACGAAATATTCAGGGCAAAAAGGATATATCGAGGTAATATCGGTCTTTGAGAGCGGTCGGGAGCATTATGCGACGGAGTAAGAGAAAACCAATACCACTAACTCTGTGATTAATTATTCAAGCGAAGGTAGTCATCCCATAACTTGGGACGGAATTTGGCCGCAATCCACTGCTATCATAGCACCAAAGATGTGAATCGGATACCAACCTAGAATGAAAGAGAAAAAATTGGTGATTAAATTCAGTGATTTATTGGATTGGTAGTACTAAAGGCTAGAGAAGTTAAACAAACGGAATGCTATAATTATGGACATTAAATTAGGAAAAATATTCCTTGCTTCAAAAGAAAACTTATTTCACATATTTAATTCCCTTTTACAAAAATAAGTACAGCTTGTTGGAAAAACCGAATTATGCATACATTTAATGAATTAAATTGCACCATAGATATTATACGAGATTAGAAATCGAGTAAAACACAGCCAAATAGCAATTTAACCAGAAAAAATATATGTATTGTTCATCGCTTCCTTTATATTCACGAGCAATAGGGCTGATAATTTGTCAAATAATTAAATTCCGATCAGTTATTACCGCAGCTAGATCTCACTAATTCCTTAATATATCTTTGCAACACCTATTTATACATAATTTATGTAATAAAAAAGAAAACTTATCGTGCGACTGTCATTTTTTATCCACATCATCAACTATTTGTCCCCAGTAATACATGTGCGCCCACATCGAAGGCAAGGTCTGATCAGCCAAAAGATAGAGGGAATCGATAAGCAAAAGCGTAATTTCATCGCAGGCGAAAGGGCAGAGGAAGAAAGTCAACACTTAATTTCATCGGAAACGTTCGAAATGATATACGAAAAAATAAATGTCCCCAAATGTGATTACATCGACTCAATGAGCCATTACAAGGCATATCAGAAAAGAGAAAAATCATTATCTCTCATCAGATGCCTTTGGCTGAAAAAATGCCAGAAAAAGAATCATTTTCTGTATCTCGGAAACATGCCCCTGACCAATCTTCGAAATAAGCGTCTGGCTACAGTAGATAAGAAACTCCAAACTAAGAATTTCGAGCGATATTCTTATTCTTGGAGCGGTAATTTTAAAGAGCACGCCCTTGGGGGGGAAGGGCTGCAGTGACGTTAGGCTTACAAAGAAAATGCTAGGAAAGGAGGAATTTCCGAGATGACGTCACGAGGAGCTACTTTACCAAAAACGAGGAAAGTGGACATTTTAAAAGCGTTCAGTAATCTATTCATTGAAAAGAACAGAGTTAAAATAAATGAAAAAAATAGTTTTTTCGATAAAATAAGTGATTCTAGTGATTATATAGTGATAAAATAAGTGATTAAGAAAAAAGTCTAACGTCACGACTCCAATTGCTAAATAGTTTCCAGCAGTAAGTTAATTATTTACAGAATGAACGAATACGTAACTTGTGCTCAACTTATTTCAGTAAATAAAGTAACTCAAGCAAGGAATAATTTCACATCCGATAAGTTACGATTTAGACACAGATATAAAAGCAGATCGTTTCAGAATAGTGTCTCAATGCAAGAAATGTGAACGCACATACTCCGTATGGCAACATTAAAAGAAGAGGAATACAGCAAACGTTTGTTTGTCTCTTTTACTTGATTACTATAGTATGGCTCACTGTCTAAACCGAAGGTATCTTATTCCTGTTCATCACACTAAATTCGCCAGTAAGAATGTGATGGATGCATTTTTAAGATATTTTTCGATGAATGAATGAGGTTCATCATAAAAGAATTCGATTTAGAAACTTAGAAATAACTACATGTAAATAGTGACAGGATTGTATCTATAACAAGTATTAATTTTCTCCTCGATGTATAATCTTAAAGACTACGAGTATTTCATGATTTGTAGAAAAATTTCTCCAGAGAAAAATATCGCAGAGTTAGTCAGAGTTATGATCTTGAAATGGGGAGTACTAATAGGACTTGAAGTATTCGTAAGATATGAGGTTTTCATTTATTATCATTATCATTTAATGATGGCGCTCCCTTAGGATGTTTCAAAGATCTCTACGCAACCATATTTATGCTTATTATGGTATTTTTAACGATAATCATCCTCATTTGTTTACACCACATCATTTCCATCTCTCATCAATCCACGCCGTAAAGTCGACGACCCGACAGCGACTGCGAGACATCTCACATCTGGACAAAGAGACTACTAGGCAATTTTCTTCCTTAGTTACGCGTTGGAAACACCGAAAGTAAAAAAAGGCGAATCCGCCGACGAGACACCGATAGATCCCGCCCCAGGCGGAGACTAAAACAAACAATTTATCCCCGTCGAGTGAAGTAACCCGCATGCTCTCCAATATCGGGAAGATGGAGGGGCGGGATTCGAACCTCAGACATGAAGATCGGTAAACACATCCCTGCGAAAAAGAGGCACTCGGAACTGCGCCTTCGGTCTAGCGTTCTCAAAGGGGGAAACGTCTGATTACCCAATAAGGAAGACGTTAGCGGAAGGATCGAATGACTCGTGGATTGATGGAAAAAATCCGATAAAGGCGGGGGCGGATGTAAGGCGAGAAGAGAATGAAATGCGAAGGAAGGAAGAGAAAGGAGAAGAATAATGAGTGGTGCGAACGTAGGCAAAAAGATGAAAAGAAAGGGGAAGCGTCGTGTTTCGGAGACTGAAGTGATAAAAGGGGATGACAACAAACGATTTTTCCAGGAAGAGACTTAAAAATCCATCAAATTCCATCCGAGCTAAGGACATTATTTTCATTCTTAGAAAACAAGGCGGAGATTATAAGAAGAGGAAAAATAGAGTTAACAAGAAAGACGTTGGTCTCAGGGTTCTAAGAAATAGATCATTCAATTCTTTTCTATATTATTAATCAATTAAATTTATGTAAAAATTTTATCCTATAGATCTATTAAATTCCATCCACTGCCACAACGAAATAATATACTATAAATAAACAAAGGAAATTTCCATTAAAGAGAACATTTTAGGATATAGCCACGCAGTTTTGCTATATGAATAAAGGAAACATGGCGGACTTAAAAATAAGATGCGAGATACCATCATGAACAGAAGATGTGACTGAATCGTAACTCTCCTAACATACTTAGTAACATGATTAAGTCCGTGCATCTTTAAGTGTTCTGAAGTTAAAATCAAGATATTTTGGAGACAAAGCTGTAATCATACCAAGAAAAAACACAAAAGTAATTGATAATTTTCCTTCTTCTACTAACATATCTTAATGATATCTTTTCTTGGCTGATGTTATAAGCGCTTCCAAAGACTACTGGGAACATGGAGGTTGACACAGCATTGATGACTTAAAAATATTTTTGTACTATTTTTTCATCTTTTAATGAGTGTTACTTATGGATTATGTATAATGTTTTCATCGGTGTGTTTTATTATTGATACATCGTGATCCATTATTATCAAATTCAACATAATAAATAAAGCATCATTATTATTAAATTATAGAATGTAAAAAAGGAACAAAAAGGGACATCCAGGTAGAGATTCTTGGAGGTATCGAATAAAGAAATACGATACAAAAAGGGGAAGATGTAATGCATATTGAGAGATAATGAGCAGAGCTTGTGTATAAAAAGAAAAGAAAGGCATAATAAAGGACGCTAAAGAAGAAACATGATAACTTGAGAGAGCATTGAATGAGTAGTAATAAGGAGATGTACATTGAATTGGAATTTAGTAATTAGGTAAGAAATGAAGTCTTTCTGAAGACCGAATCCCTTTACCCTCAATCCCTTTACCAAAAGCTGGGGAGGGAAAGAGGCTTATTAGGCAAGATGAGAAGTGAGGTGTTTTAAAATAAACTAGAATAATAAAATCATCACACTATATGAGAAAGTACGAGGTGAGTATAGACAAAGAGAGTGAGAGGAGCCAAACAACTGAAGTGGAAGATAGTGAAAAAGAGGAAGAAGGATGGAGTGAAGAGAAGAAAAACCGAGATGGATGCAGGGGGTGAAAGAGAGAATGGGAATGGATTTGAGGATAGTTTGGGAACAATGCGGTGAGAATCGGATTGAGAGGACAAATTTGTATTCTCCAATCGCCCGAACCACCAACGATCCCGCTCTACCAACCCCTTCTCTGAGCCCTTAAAAGGTAGCCTAGCGAGAGGAAAGGGGTGGGGAAACCTAATAAGGGTAGCGATGAGGAATTCATTATCGGATGTAATAACTCGTCTCGATGGTTTAAATGAGGAAAAAATTACACGAAACGGACTCGCCGGCTTGATGATGTTCCCTTGCAGTCTGAAAATATAGTCTCGCTGTCCTACGACTTCATTTTTCATCCCTGTCTCGGGATTCTTGTTGCGTCATGCATTCCCAACCTAATTTAACGACTCAAGATGATGCTCTACGCCGTATTTGTCAACGGAATTTCACTGTATTAAAGCCCCACGAAATGAGCCTTCTAAGCGACGTACGGTTAATGCACGTTGACGTGGAAACAGAATTAATAGGACGTGTGGAAGGATTCTTGAGCTTATCGCGGCAATCATGGTACTCCCCGATATTGATTGCCCTGATGTTCCAATGAATTATTCAGGAACAGCCCTAACCACAATGACTCGCCGAGCTCTCCTCGTACAAATAATATTTTCATAACATTTCGACCGAATCGACAATTTGGAACGAGGGTACGCGATTAGTTACACTACAGGCTTCTCTCTTCTAAAAGTCAGAACTCTGCACGTGTCTCTGATACAAATTGAAGGAGAAGTAAAAATATACGGTGATACTGCTGGAGACTATCAAAAGCTTATAATGATCCTACAAAGACGAAAAAAAATACTGATATTTTAATAAAAGTTTTACGAATTAATAATCAATATCAGACAGTGTTCTTGAAAATTTACAACGTGCTGAACTACTCTTTGAAATTATCAATACACCAAATACTTTATCAAAGTAAGCATTTATTACAACTTTAATGACATATGAAAGAAGGACATTGCGTCAAATAATTTAATTTGACGAACCAAGAAGGATCTCAATAAATGTATTATAAATTTTACGATTAACTTCGGAGAGCTTACGAAATTTTCAACTAGCTAAATTTTCTTAATTTTTTTCTAAATACAAGAGCAGTAAGAAGTTACAAATGTGTTAAGATAGTTGGATTATCTTTCAATTCAGATAGTCCTATGCAATGTATGCCATAAAGCCTCAAGGAAACATCTGCGCTGGAAGCATCGGCGTAGAAAGAAAGAAAATTGCTAGAGATTGTCACTACCCTCTACACATGAGTCTACGCTCAAAACGTTTATTGTATATAAAAAGTTATAATAGTAACTAATATTGAACGATACTAATATCAATTTATCCTATAATAAAACACAGGTTGACCCTAAACTTAGAAAAATTAAATTAAAAAGTAATCAAACTTTTTAGACAACTAAGACAGTGACCCTTCTAAGCTAGCCTCAAGCTTAAGCTATGTTATAATAATCCTTTCCAATAAGAACGAGAAATAAATTATGGAAAACGGCCCGCAGTTTAGTGTTATCTTCCTCGCCAATTCTGAGCTTTTATAAAGGTAAAATTACAATCACAACTGATAATCGACGATAAATCATCCCAAAAATGACAATATAATTAAAACATAACTCCAGTAGGAGCTCCGAGGCTCTCTGAAAACTTGGAGAGTTGGCGAGTTAAAAGCTGCCGGAGCGCCGATATGAATTATTTATAATGGGTCCCAACTTTAAAATCTGAGGAAGAGAGGGCTTCCGCACACCTTTGCGGGAAATTAGCCCAGAAATGCGAACTTCTTCGGGAACAATCGGTATCGCATGCAACAAGAATCCGCGATAAGGAGAACCTCTTTACCATCGTCCTTAACCAGTTGCGCCCAAAGTTCCCAATAGTTGAAAAAAGAGAAAGTGTCGGAAGGAAGAGAGAAATTAATGTCTCAAGTTGCGTGAGGGAGAGATTTTTTGGGAGGGTATGACGCTCCATGAAAAAGTGATTCTTTGAGGCGAACGAGGTTGGCCGGGGGAGAATAAATCTCCGGTGGAGCGTATAGCAGGTGGTAATGAGTCCCAGAGAATGAGAAATGGAAAAAATATCTCCGGAGCGAAAATTAAAGCGGGCATTATTATTTTTTAACCCAGTCACCTTTTTTCAGAGATGCTTTTAAGGCGGCTTCATCGATTTCCCCGAGAAAATGGGCAGGGACATTATTTCGAGAGAGGAGAGACGCAAATGCCTTTGATTCTCGCGGCCTAATTACCGACTGAATGCCCGCGGTAAAAACGGGGAAGTCGGTCACGGTGTGGGAACAAAGGGTGACTGAATTCGAGAAAGGAGTTATTGAATCGCGAAGTATGTCTAGTAATCATTTCACTCGTAAAAAAGACGGGGTGATTAATCTATTTGAAGGAAATATAATTGAGCGTATTCCATAAGACAACCGTGAGCACTGAAAGGATATTGAAGTAAGTGATTCGAAGAACGAAGTGTTCTTTAATTTAGCAGAACGCTCTTAAATGGTATAGAGTGCAATAAATATGGAAGAAATTATCCAATTTCTTTTTATTTCAATTCTAAGAGAGCTTTTTTCTTAAGGATGCTAAAACCTGTTAATTAAGCAATTACGCATAAATGAATTCATTTTGTTAAGCCTTTATAAATAATTAAATGGATTTACTTGGACGTACGTGAAATCAACATGATAGTTTTCCATTCATAAGTAAAACCTTTGTATTTGTTTACAAAGGTAATTAAGTATATGCGTACTTAAGAAGATTGTCCACGGTTATGCATATGAACATGTCCAGATGCTTGAATACAATGAAAAGAATTTCGGCTACGTACGTTATTTAACTAGAAACAGTGGTCTACCATACCGATTTCATGTTTTCAGTTTGCCAAAGGCCGCCGCTTCAAATCCTAATTCAATTCCTTTAGTGTTTCCTTAATTTTCTCATCCACGCAAAAGTAGAACATATTCTATCATCTCTTTATGCTCATCAACAGCCATTACGTCGATGATTTTACCTACCGAATCACTAATAATTAACAAGAATCACGAAAACCACAACCACACGAAAAAAAGAGCTTTTCTGAAGCTTTTCTTTGGAATTTTATATTCACAAACATTATTATGTGACATTTCTCCGCTCAAAACGTTTCGTCATTAAGCTGAAGATGGCTTCAATGTAGGACTTATCACAATAATTCACCCTCACATGAAGACATCATTTATTTTACTAACGCCATTTGACATATATGACGCCATGATATGTTAGACGACCCATCCTAGCGCCATACACTTCCAACATATGCATGAAAATACGTCCAAACTCCAAGCGAAAACAAATTATAGCAATCCTCCACTCCGGCGCGCCATCCATACGAAAATCCTCTCGACCAAAAAACATGAAGTTAGAAAAAAATGCTCTTCCCCCAATTCCCTAAACCTATTTGCCAATTTCTAACACGCACGTTTTTCCCCTCTCCCGTTACACCCGTAGAGACGCTCACAGGAAAGCTTTATAAGGGATTGGAGCATCCGGTCCAAACTCTCGCTGGAAAAATGGCGCCCTTGGAGGAAAAGCCTTCCTCTTGGACGTCGCCCCCTATGGATTTCCAAGCCTAAAGGCACACTTGGCCTACTTCGAATAAGCGCCAAACAAATTAGCCCAATGTGTGTGAACGGAATATGGAGAGAGCAATCCAATTTTTGATTGAATAATGCTCCTGTGAAGATTCCCCAACGGATGCGTTCCAAAGCAACTGAAGGTGAGGAGAAAGTGGGTGGAACGAAGCTAGGGAAAGGAAGGAGCGATAAAGGAGAAGCAGAAGGAAAAGTTCTTGGATTGTTACGGAGTTCAGTTATAAGAGGGTGAAAAATGTGCCACTGGTGACTTTAAGGACTATTCTGATCCTAGCACGCACCGGAGAATACTTTCAGGGACAGCATTATGATAGAGAGATAGGCAATTTAAAGATAGCATACAACAGAATATAGTAGACAACTGATGGCAAACATATATTGTAATAGTGAATATAAAAAAATAACAAAAGTTGTAATCTCACCCCAGGAGAATTTCGTTCTCTACCGTTTTTGTTCTTTTTATTCCCTTCTCGCTCATCCAACATTTTTCCCTGATAATGTTCTCTTAGAGAACGGAATGGGTATAGAAAGAAAGAAAACTTTTAAGGTATTTTTTTACTATTAAAATAAAGCATAAAACAAGAAGTATACTCAAATGGTTTTAAAATTATGAAGGAAAGTGAGTCGGAGGAGTTATTAGATTCGAGCCTATATTTTTATTCGGCAGTTAAATTGAGTTTAAGACTAACCATAAGAGAAATTGAAAACACTAAGGAATGGATTATGACAACGAAATAATAACAGTATTAAATGCAATTGAAATATAAATCATAAAGGGATTTAAATTAAACGGAAAGTAAACATAATGCATTCATAATTCCTATAAAAACATTTTCGGTTTAAGAAAAACAAAACCGCTATTTTAAAGTCAATACTGCCTAATTTTGAAATGAGTTCTATAATTAGGAGAGCATCTATGAATAAAATCGTACTTCAATGGCTGAACATAATTTATATGAAAATTAAACTCGTTCACGTTTGTATTATTTTCATATGGTATTAAAAACAACCAATCTTTACCAAGGAAATTATAAATAGAGACCCATATTATGAATAAACAAATACGATAGATAAAACATGTATGTGAAAAAATCCTGAGCTAGGATACTGACCACGGCACTTTTCAATCAGTGCGAGTTTAGCTCGATTTATTCAATTCCTTGAAATATATAGAAGATAGTTTTTAAACATGAGGGTTAACAATTTGTTTCAAAATAAGCATTGATAAGTTTTATAATAAGTCTTCTACAATAAACAATTAAAACATTGTCAAATCTGCGAGTAATTAACTCTGTCAACGAATGCATTGAAGGAAGAAATTTGAGCACAACTGGATTTATTATGGATCACTTACAACGAACTACTGCCTCATATTTATTTTGCTTCAGTACTAAATGATTCATCTTTCCGTCGAGATTCGTGCCAGTTTATGTTGCTGAGCTGAAAGATTTCTCGCCCCTAAGATGTATGGCGTGAGAGCTAATACCTGCAAGAATAACGCTAACAAGTCCAAAGAATCAGTGAGAAGTTATCACCGGCATATCGTGATTAGTGATCGCGTGCAAACACGGAAGTTTTCCCAACACGAAATGGAGAGAGAGAGCTTTTTAATCACGAAAGACTACAGTTGCAAATGTTGACTTTTCTGTTGAACGCATCGAAACCTCCATTAATATTTGACAATGACGAGGCCTTGTTTCGCGGAAAGATGGAGGCGATAACAATTTTGACTAATTTTTGGATTGAAAGGACGAAATTACCTTGGCAACGCAGCATACCGATTTTTATGAATGAATTTATGATAACGCATCCGAAATACCTGCGAGGAGTTAATTAAAAATTGGTAAGATACGACGATCCGAGATACTCAACTAATATGAAGGTGTCACTTTTTGAAGTCACAGAAACATTTTATAGCCATCGGCAAAAGAGAACTTAATTTAGTAACTCAGAAATAAAGCAAAATAAAAAAGCAAAGACCGATTCATAAAATTTTCCATTCCAACCTAGGTAACAAATTAGACAGCCTAACCCATTCACTAGAAACAAAATTTTATATACGCCATGTTTCTATCTGTCTAAGATTAAATGATAGTTATATGTAATACAAAATATTACTATGAGTATCAGTAATAAGAGGAAGGACAAGTGCATTTTAACATATAGCGAGATCAGGTATCTCTTCTTGAAAGGCAGAAAATAAATAATTTGAATTTGACCACTGCATACTTAAAGGAAATGCATATTCTAGATTAAATTCTATGAGATTCTATAAGATCGAAATAATAGAAATGCTATCCAAATTCTATTATGATAGAAGGATACATTTGCGGATTTAACCTCTTTTACGCTAGGAATGAGTGCTCTCCATCATTTTTGTACTTCATTCAAGATATTATTTCACGAAATGGAAGACTATCAGCAGAGATGGCTCACATTTTTATGAAGTCACGAAACTGAGAATTTAGTGGGCACCCGTCTAATCTAAAATTCCACAGAATGAATAAAATAACAGGGAACCCTTTCTTCATAGTTTCACCGAAGCTCGAGAGATATTTCTATCCCCCATTCTCGAGATAGGTCCTCATACATCTCCACTCTGGACTCGCGTTAAAAAATTCCCTGAAACGCAACGAGACGCAACATTTCTCTTCCAGGAGCCACCGAGGGTAATCATAGCCATCCTCACCCCAAACTGGCAATTCCTCCAAAGAGAAAAGCGCCCCAAGATTTTTGAGGGACATCTTTCAAAGGAGACAACCCCAGAGAGAGAGAGAGAACGGTGTACCCATCCTCTCGATACCCTACTCTCGGTAATGAAATTCCTAGACGAATATTTTTTCACGCTCCGGGGGATCTCCCTGCAGCACTACCTCTTTCTTACGCCCCTTGAGGAGTGCATTACTCCAGATTCTTCCGCAAGAGGGGGTGAAGGTCGAAACCTCTCTCCATGACGCGGCGACCCTAAAATTTTTTTCTCGCCGGAGCGAAAAAGTCGATAGGGACATCCCACCCTTCGCAGCCTCCGCCAGATCCTTTTATCTTTCCAACCCCTTTCCCTCCCGTACTCTTAATATCCTTTTGTGGAGCTAAAAACCTTTCTCCTCCCCGCTTTCACCCGATTTGCTCTTCAGAGCCGATTCTCTCACAGCTCATACACATGCACGGTATCGCGGAAAACGTACACACGACCGCGCGACTGGAAACTGAATTCTTTTCGAATCTGAGGCTTCGGATGCAAAAATATGAGACTCGCGGAGGGAGAAAATGCTTGTGCGATCCGAGGCGTGACTTCGAGGAGACCTTTTGCTCCTTTCATTTCGCCTCGGCGAGAAGTGTTTGATCGGCTTTTCGGTGTTTTTTGTTCCGGAGAGAAACTTTACTTGGATTGGTGGAGGTTTAACGATATCCTTTTCTCGAGATTACGCCTATTTCCAGATGGCGGTAGAAGCAAAGGGATGTTATATAGTGGGCGAGGAGATCGGCAAGTCGAGGTCAAAACGTGAATCGGGGATTATTCCTGAGAGACATTGGAGATCTGTGGATGGTGGTGATTAAACAAAGGATTACATCAACCGAGAGACAAAATTTCTCTTACTATAAATTCCTTACAGATGTCAAAGGGATTATAGGAAAATAATCAATTTCACAAAAAAATGCAGCGTAAAGTTAGCCTCTAATATATGTTACTTACACCTAATGATCAATAAGTATGAAAATATAAAGAGAAACTTTTCGAACATTCTTCCATTCGTTATAAAAATCCAAAAAATATTTACTAATTAACACATATATTATCTTAATATGTAAGCTACTTCTAAAGAAAGAATTAATTTAAAGCTAAAATTTCAAATCCAATATAGGGATGGGTCAATTCGAAATTCTATTCCAGAGTTTAGGATTATTCACCGAAGAGAATGAAACGGGAACATTTAACTAGATTCCTTCTAATGGAATATTTGCCATCGAAAATACTTTTGCGTGCAATTTCTGTAATATAAAACAATGAAATCCCCATCCGATAATCTATTTATTAACTTCCCTCTGTTAAGAAGATTTAAAGTATTGAAAGAGGAAAGACAAAGTTCTACCGAATGGCTGAAATTCCAAATGATAAATGGTATTTGCTAAACATTACTTCTACGAAACGGAAACATTATTCCTAATTAGGAGTTTCTTCTATTGCTTTTATATTGTGAACACTATTGTAGTACAGCATACAAGAGTACACAGAAAATGGTGTAAATGACCTTAGCTGCTGAAGCACCAAAAAGTAACACTACTACACAGTAGGCCATAACGAAACCTATAAATTTCCACCGTACAGCGGATTTAATATCTCACCGAAGAACCAGCTGTCACCAAACCATAACGAACGCGTACAAAATAAACCGTGGACGGTTCCGCGTTAAAACTGCGAGGTAATTGAGCAAAAATGTAACTTGAGCGTGGAAAAATACCCCGAAACGAGCCTCGACCAATGCATTAGTGCCGCAACCGGAAAACCCCAAAAAATCAGCTTCACTAACAGCGACCAAATCAACGGCCGTTCGTCGCACCTGCGGCCTCAGCTATCGGAAGTTGACTCTAGGAAACCTTTTCGCTCTCGACAAATCCTTCTCATCAAACACGCCATGTTTTTTTGCTTCCTCAAATCTGAAGCTTTGACTCCCCAAAGGTCTTCCACACATAAGACTCGCCAACGTACAATCCTAGATTATTCTTGCGGCTTTCCGCCCCTCTTATCGGATTTTTCTCTATCCGATAATCCTCTCGCATCCTTTAATCTCGCCTATCTGCGGTGCATAAGAGGGGCGAGCCGCGGGAGGGTTCAGGGAAGAAAGGGGACGTTGGAAAAGCCGAGGACTTTGTGATTTTGCAGAAAACAAATGGAAATAGGGGCTGGAATAACAATGAGGCTGGGGCATCTCATTAGTCTAGATCTCTTACTCTTTCTAAAAAACAGATACCTCTTCCTTAGCATTTATAAAAAGAAATAGCACTCGGGCGATTACAGGGACTGGATTACATACTGAAGAGAAGTTAACATGAAAATGTTAGTCTGATATCAATACTCGCCAAAAGAGAAATGACAGAGGATAAACAGAATAGCAAGGATTTTATTTAGGAGCGCAATCGGGGATTTTACTTCGGTGGGCAGTTGAGTAGTAGCTAATGGTGTTTAAAAATGCTACAATATCAGTTACGACACGATATTCCCGTTTAAGATGCCAGGCAGTTAAGAACAGACGTAAGTTGTAAAATATTTGGAAATCTCGAGAAGTTAGAGGTAATGAGAGTTATTATAAGGCCCGAAATACACTGATTCTTATTCATGCGGGATTTATAGTAAAAATATTTTATTTAAAATTTTATTTCTGTTAGACAATAGCATAAACTAATGAAAGGAACTGTTATAAAATTAACACTTACAATTTACAATACCGAAGCTTGTGAATAAAAGATCAATCATTATTATCCATTTGGTTACCTACAATCAAAAAAGACATGATTGACGTATAATGTAAGGTTTTTAATGATGTAACGAATACGGAACTACATAAACAACACAGTATACATTACGAACTAAATAGAAGTCAACTGGAGAAATATACAGTTTTTAACCTCCATCCTTCAATTCTTGCTTTTTTGACTCTATAGGGAAACATTTTTCTTAATCAAATAACCCTCGTGACTAAGAGAAACAGTTCATTTAAAAATTCAAATTAAAACAATATTTTAAGAGAAATCTTAATATGTAAGAAGAGGATGAGGATCGTCTGCAATAATAAGAACTGATGCATATCAGAACAAACGGGACCTTAAAGTCAGTGCACTCGGAGTACACCTGAAAATATCACTCTGGATTTGGGTTCAATATGAAAGAAAGAAAAAATATCACCTCCATTTCAGCTGAAAAGAACGGAGCGAGGAACAAAATGACCTGGGAGGATGAGGCATCCTTTCCCGCGCATCAAACCCCTGATTTCCGCGGGGTAACGCATCCCCTTTCCAATAGACCGAATTTCATTCCCATCATTTTTCCCGCTGATATCCTCACACGTCCCTCCTCGAGAGCATTCACCTCCCCTTTTTTAATAAACACCCGTCCGAATATTCCCCCTGGGAGTGAAAGCACGAACTAGGAAGATGAATATAAAAAAATTAACGACGAAAAAAGGAACATCGGAATACTTTCATCCGGCGACACCTCTCACTACCGTACCCCTTACTCCCGATGGGCCAAGTCCCAAAAAAAGAAAGAATGTGGTACGTTGAACTAAAAGACGTTCCCGAAGGGGACAGGAGCTAGCCGGTCTGCAACCCGAATAATGCGAAGCGGCGAGATGAGACGAAAATAGAGAAAAAAGTGCGGCGAAAGAGACTATCTGGAAGAGAGAAAGCGGTGACTGCGATGATTAATGAGGAATTGATTTCTGAGAGAGACGAATAAGGGGGAGTGTCGGGAGGGGAAATATAGGCTACCGAAAGATGGAGAAAAGACATTTGCAAAGGATCTGGAGAGAGAGACTGAGATGTATGGACAAGCTCAAAGATGGAGATATCAGGTCGAAAAGCGTGGGGAAAATACGTAAACATGACATAATATTGAGATTAGAAAAAGATAGCAGTGGAGGTGATATCAAACCGACGACAGCTTTCCAATGCGATTCGATGAATTATTTCTTTTTATCACGACACAATCCACTGCGGAGATTAAAACAGTGGACATTAGCGAGAAAATAAATATTCAAGCGACAGCAACAGAACGATTTTATTTCTTTTAGTAGATATCAAACAAGAACTCAACAGAGGTAGAGTACGAATTTTCTTAGTAGTCAGTTGGGACATTCCAGTCTTAGGTATGTCCTAGATAAACTTTCAGAAGCATTATGGGACGAATAAGCACAAACAAGATTTATAATAATGTTTCTTTCTCAAACAATAATTTCTCATCTTACCTAATAAAAGCTTAATTTAAGGAGCGAAATTGAAAACAAACTTTTACTGTAACAAAGTTTTCACTTTCGCTACTGATGGATCCATACCACCAAGTCACGGCCCAAGCAGTTTATTCTAGCTTAATTTAATTTAAAAAATATTTCTTAAATTGTGCTTACGCTATTCTAAACTAAGAGAATTATTCAGGCTATATAAGTTTAACGATTAATACCAAAGTAGAAGAAATTTAAGCGAAATCATAACGAGATAAAAATAATACTAGCGGAAGTGCCCGTTGAAATTCAACGGGGATAATAAGTAAACATATATGAAGTTATACTCTCTCACGATTTTAGCAGCTAATGGTTGACCGGTAGAAGACCCTCTCAGCCTTTAGGTGGATGACTTTATGGTTTGTATATTGGTTCGCATTAAAGATTTTATCTAGGAAAATGGATTGAGAATGAAATGTATGATGTTTGGATAGTATATAAGTATACATATACTTGTAGGTATTTCAATGTATGCATTCAATATAAATGAGTATACAGTTACAATGGCTCTTATACGATTGTAGAAAGCCAAGAAGTTTTATAGACCTTTAATGATAGATTCCAACACTACATGCCTCTCATTTCTGCCATTCTACAGATACCGTACATTACTTATGAGACAATATTTAAATTCACTAAAGTTTAAATCTTCCGTACGGGTACTTAGTGTCATTTTGGAAAATCTCCAACGCTTATATGTGCGTAAAGCACACACACACTATCGTCATAAAAGGTTGCAATAATACTAACTAAGGTACGTAACCTAACGAACGTACTGGTAGAAAGTCTAACATACTAAAATATTGAAATTTTGATGGCCAGTTTTCAAAATCACGGTTATATCTTAGTGAAACACTTCAATTAAAAACATAGGTAAATTACATTATGCATTCATGATTAATTGTACTAATAAATAAGTTAATGACAATACTCGTATGTATGTTATTAACTATGTCCAATTCGTCTATGTTGACGTAAAACTGAGTTCTGCTTATACTTCATCAGTAATAAATGCAATAATTTAATCTTTATTAACTTTAATCGGCAGTTCTAAACTATATAAATTCATTTCACTTCCAATGTATAACTAATTATAACACTTTTGAAGTATCTGAATCATAAAAAATACTTCGCAGCACCTAACGTCTGTGATATGATTTACAATAAGGAAAAAGGCAATGTCGCGAGAAATATCTGTTTAAAGGAAATAGACAAATTTATTCAAAATATTTTGAGGATTTTCAACCGAAAAAACCACTAACAAACTTTTTTTTCAGCGATAAACCAACTAAGGCGAGAGGCTAGCTCTTTAAATTTCCGCCATATAGTTTGTTTACATCCATGATGCATTGCGGTTAAAGTTACTTTTAAGAGTTAAATACCAATTAAGGCTTAAGTATCGACAAAAATACGTTTTTTTAGAGTTTACGTGAAGATTACAGTCAAGGTCGACTCTAAATATATGTTATAATACCGGACCTAAGTTTAGAAAATCAGTTTTAACTTAAATATAAATCAATACTATGTAATTGATAGTGACAATAATTCATAATTACTATCGCATTGATATATTTTTAATTATTTACATTCTCCAAATAATTAGCTGGGCCCGCGCAAATAATGGCGCACATAGAAATTAAAGATTTGACAATACTTCATAAAAAGTACATAGTTCTTAATCAACTTTCCACTAGTGTTATTTTAGGTACCGGAAACTAACATACATCTTATTAGACGTCCATTGACAATATTTTAAATTTATACTGTTCCAGGGGTAAGAAGTCACGCTACAGTAAATTTCCTTCCATAAGGAATATATAGGTAAGGTAGGACGTGAATTGAGGGAGTTACAGGTGAGATTTCAGCTTCAAATCGTACGCATAATTACAGATGGTCATTTTGTACTGACCTAGATATCTAGAGATATTTCTTAAATGCCCAGGGTTCGATGCCAGGATGGACCCGATTCTCCCATGTGGAATACATGGGAGAAATATTAAAAGTAATTCTTTACTTCTAATCGATGAGATGCACGACTATGCACCATGATGATGATCAATTTCTTGCATTTTTACTTAAAATTTTACCTTTAGCTCGCAATAAGTAAGTATACCTTACTTGTAGTAACATAGTTGATCGTTATCATACAAAAAAAGTTATTTTTCGTAGTAGTTTATATTACTACAAACATTAAGATACTTCATTGATCAACTTATTACTAAAATAATCATAAAGTAATAATTTTGGGTGTAACAATGCAAAGAATTCCAAAACTGAATTTACAATTGTGGAAACTAAAATAAATGTATATTATTTATTAAGCTTTTCGGTACTTCAGACGAAAACGTTTCCTCAGGAGGGTTTAGTTTAAATCAGTCAAAGTATACCTAGTTCTTTTCTTCTGAATGCATTAATTAATAATAATATATAAACAGATAAATGACCGATTCCATTTCACAAAAAGTAATCACTTTCAGTCAATCTATGAAAATTGTCTTCGGGCCACCTAATTCAATTGCTTCCCATGTGGTTACACTTCAATTAAGTACCGATTTAAAATATTCACTCGTCTTCGCGAAACGCAATCACTGTGAAAATGACGTCTGAATGGTTCACTACTGCCTAGTAAAAGTTTCTCGTAAATTAAATAGTTAAAAGCAGGTCAGTTGCTGAAAATAAAAAAATAATATTGTGACATCGTCAGCAGGTAATTGTCTCGGAGAGGAACACTAGTGTAAAAACCATGGCATTTAAACCAATAACAGTAGGATATTAATTTATGCATCACTAAAAAGAATAAAAATAGGACGATTTAAAGTAGGTTTTTTGTGCTTGTAATTTAAATGGAAACGAATTATGGGTTCCGGATTTCGATCCCGGAGACTCCGGAAATGAAACTATTAAGATCACATTAGGATAAGAAGACATTTTAAGAAAGGCACAAAGAGATAACGGAAACGATGATTATATAGAAATAAATTCTATATGCCCCTAAAAACCAACAACAATTTTTTTCGCGGAAAGTAAGTGAGTTGTGTAGCTAAATTTTACCCCAATACTAAAATGTGTAACATAAACACGGAAAACCATCTAATAACACAAACTCAATCACAATGCCAAAACAGAAACGAAAATTAAACAGCTCACGATAAGATGGTAAATGTGTATGGAGTGAAAGCAATCAAAATTGCCACAAATGAATCACTTTTTGTATTCTGCATATAACAAAACATAAAATTGCTTTACCTTTTTGGACAGGTATGCAATGTTAGCGATTTGCTACATATTGATCACTGGATGTTCTACTCCTGTGAGAACCCCTGCATCGAATCAAGAGAAATCTTTACGATCTTCACTGACTACATTTTTGTCTATCTCTAAATATTCATCGTTGATAATATATTAGATTTAATACTTAATTCGGAAGATTATATCAAAAACATCCGCAACGTACCTGTTTATTTATATGTATTCAGTTGAATTGATCGAGAGAAAGCAATTATAAGAAGCACAATACTAATAAAACTGTTTTATTTCACGGAAACACTGTTAAAAATTACGTTGATATAAACAAAGTTCGGTTGCTACAGAGAAATAAACAAAATTTGAATTTTTTAAAATCTTGGTATATTTTTCGCGAGATTTTTCGGAGGATATTGTTTTTATCTGCAAATGTTTATAATATAATTATATATATAAATGTATAAATATAATTTCTTCTATTGTATATCTAATATAGTGTATCTCTTATTTTCAGCATTAGTTTTAACTGATCATTTATTCTATATGTCTTCCTATGGATAAACTCATGAGCTCAAAATGAAAAATCTGATGTGGCCAACTCATGACTTTCTCCGTATTTATTGAAAACATAAGCCTATGCCGGTAATGTTTCATACAAGCTTTGTAGTAAAAAACATTATCTACAACTTTGGTACATAATTGTATATACCTACATTGCATTTTGACAGACATAAGTATGAAAAACTTCAATTTCTGGGTAAACAACAACTTCCGGTTAACCATTATTCAAGAATAACTCCTAAACAATCAGTGTTACGAAAAAATGTTTTAACAAAAGTTGTAGTTAAGTACATTATCTACAAATTTTGTGTGTAAATGTATGTACCTACATTACATTTTGACAGAGATAAGTATGAAAAACTTCCATTTCTGGATTAACAACAACTTCCGGTTAACCATTATTTGTGAATAACTCCTAAACAATTAGTGTTACGAAAATATGTTTGCTACAAAAGTTGTAGTAAAGTATATTATCTACAACTTTTGTGTGTAAATGTATATACCTATATTGCATTCTTACAGAGATATTTAAGAAACAAAATGTTGTTCCGGATAAACCGTTACTTCCGGTTTAGCGATAATCTCCAAAAACTAATCAACTCTTGGCATTGTTAGGAAAATTCTAAATATGAATTTTGAAAATGATCGGATAATTACTTTTTAAGATAGAGCGCCCACAAACTTTTTAACCACAGACAGACAGACAGACACACAGACAGACATGTTCGGGAAAATAGCTAAACATGCTCTATGGGCCCCAAAACATCTATTTCCGTCGAAATCTGGAGGTCTTCTCTATACTACGTATAGGGAGAAAGTAAAAATTGCTTAGGTCGTCATGGAGATGAGTTGTTTACAGCATCAAAATATTGATAAAATACTGGTGCATTTTATCAAAATGTTTACAATTTCGAATCGTAAACGATATTCTACGACTGAAATAAGAATCTCCATTCAATTTCCTTTCTTTTGGTACTTGTCTCGACTTTGTACGACTTGTGTTACTAATTTAATTTTGCGAAAGAAACAAAGCCTGCAAGCGATAAAAGTGAATTTTACGTGTATTCCTTATGGAACCGTATTATGGACTCCTGGGTTCGAACCCGGGCTTTCTTAGTAATGGGAATAGTTTTCCTAGGGGTTTCTAACTCGTAGAAACACAATGCAGTTTGTTTCGAATCTCTAAGTCAAACCGTTTCTGAAATAAAGGGGGGGACGGACGGACAGACGGACGGACGGACGGACGGACGGACGGACGGACGGACGGACGGACGGACGGACACTTCGGAAATTATATATAAAGATACTGCGTCCGTGAAGTTCGCCAACGAAATAAACTAGTATCCTTGAACATCCGACTTTTTATCTATAGAAGATTTTATGAGGATCAGGCATAACTTTATAATTGGCATGACCGAGTAAAAGCCATCAGCTTATAAAGGAATCCCACCACCACGCTCGCAATTAAGTTCCATAAAAGAATTGATGTTGGCGGATTTACTGTATCATAAACGCATTATGAGCATAGTAATAATTATCTTTAATCGCGGCTGAAAAAGAAACGAGAGATTGCAACATCTCTCTTTTATGGTAGGAATAATGAATTTTTTATCGATCTTTCGACCGGCAAGTTCCAATTACTTGGTCATGAGATTAATTTTCAATCCATAAATATTGTTACAAATTACGTAATTTCAGGAGAAATTACTCTTTTTTCTGGTACCGAATAGCATTCCTTTTACATTCAAATGACAACCTACCCTTTTACCCTCTTCCCAACACGGCATCGGACATATATAGGGGTAATTTAAAGGATAAGCCGGAGTGGCGATGATGAAACTAATTAGATAAAATTCTCGTAAAGCTGATCGAGAGAACATCCATCTAAGAGTTTCACCTGCTTGTAGCACTTCCACGAAGAGAGGGAAGGGCTGGAAACTCGTTTAGACATAAATGCGGAATGAGCCAACCCCTCTCACGAGTAACAGGATGTAGCCGCGTCTGATATTCCCAGATATTGGTAGTACAAATAAGGGAAGGTGGCACGGAAGCTAAGGGGAGAATGGTTAGGGGGAAAAAAGGAAGCTTGTTGAGGGAAAAGATAGAAAATGAGATAGAGGATGGGAAGGGGCTGTGGAAATGGGTGGAATCCGATAATTTCAGACAGGCATACGCCGTGCATAACATGAGAAATAATCCTGTTTGCATTTCCTCGGTAATGAGTGAAGACGTGAGCATAGGGTGAGCCATTCAAGAACAGCGCCTTTTTCGAGATCCGAGTAGACTCAATGTAACAAAGTTACTCAGATTGTGGAAAACGGCTCAGGAAGGAGAAAATTGAGAGCGATGGAGGAATATCTGGGACTCTCCATTAGTATTATTCAGAAATGGGAAAACGAAGTCTGTGACAAATAAAGTTGTTCTTCGTGTTCTAGAGATAACATCCGAGTGACAAAAACCATTCATTCATTGCACCTGAGGATGGCCTAACGGCGAAAGCCGGTTGTCCATTGTTAAGAAATAGTGGAAGTACCCAAGTTTGTTATTAATTATCATAAGAGTAACAACATGAGTAAGTGTAGAGTATACAGAGGTTGAATTTCTTTAGTTGATTATTTCCTAATTTCAATTTAATAAAGGAGTACAAAATATCACCATGAATTCGTACTGAATTAATTCATCCAATAAAAGTAGAGTAGCCGAATGTTTGCTTTTTGCAACTAATGTTACTTCTTTATACTTATCTGTATTTTGCTTTTTATTTTCAATGTTTACATACTTATTTTATTGGAATTTTCTTGTATGTATCAATTATATCTATATTAATTGCATATTAATAAGCAACAAAATTATGCCGCATTTATTGTAATTTTAATTTTGCCATTTTTTATGATTCTTAAACTGTAAATGGGGTAAAACCCGTAATAAACATTATTATTATTATCTGTTATATATCTAACATAAATTTCAGCAAAGCCTCATATACTAAACTTTTCATTAGTGAAATCAAGCATAACTTTCTTATGGAAGCCATATTTTTACTCTAATATTTTTTATTAATTTATTAGAAAGTCCCCACAAACATCCAAACATTTATGGACAAATACAGTGTTCTACGTAAACAGTAACAACGGACGAACACACACAACCATTCCCTAACCAGAAAAATCTGAATAGTCCGGATTCGAACCTGGGACCTCGGAGCGCTATCACGCTAGCCATTATTATAACTTAACTATAACTAACTCTTTCTCTTAAGGTGGCCTAACAATAAGTAAGAATTGTCGTAATAATAAAATCACCCATTTAAAAGATCTCCAACGAAGGAAGCACTCTGCAATCAGCTGCAGTCGTACATCTTGCGACCTCGGTCAACCGCATAAGCAAGTAAAACACGAGGATCTGCATAAACATGAGGCATTATACGAACGCCTTCAGATCAAAGACAAGACGACCGGATTACGGGAAACACCATGTGCGTGCGGAAGTAAAAAGCGTTGGAAAAAGGCAAGCAACGGTGAATGGGGAGAGAGTACAACTTCGGTACGAGGGTGCCGAGAGCGAGGGGAATGAAAATGGATGAGATTTATAAGTAAATGAGAATGGGGAACAACCGGGGGGGATTTTTTAGAAATGGGGAAAAGCTGTAAAAGGAATTAAAGAGAGGGCCGAAGATGGAAATATCGCCGATGAGATTTGGAAACAATGACATGCTCTGAATGGATCGTTCGGAATCTGGTAATTCAAACGAGTGATGTAAAAAGTTTCTTTAAAAACACGTCGCCAAATAAAGTTATGTACATCGACTCACGAATTCAATAACGATTTACGATTCAATATCCATTTGCAAATGGCAATGAAGAAATACAATTGAATTTACTAAAAATATCAAGAGAAACTATTGCTATGACATTGGGATTTCAAACTGAAATCAGTTAAGTTAGTAAATAGAGGTCCAGCAATATGTGGTCTTTTCACTTCTTTAAATAATTTTAAATTAACCCCATAAAAACAGCCATAATAAAGAGAGTATTTAGACCTTTTTCTCTATATATGCATTTAAATTAATTTCATGACAGCGTTCGATCGAAAATGTATTCCTACATAATTTATAAAATATATAAATAAACAGCTACTATATAATTATAAATTTAAAAACAATCCAGACTGCGACCAACAATTTTACTTCTATCCACCGAACTTCAAGTACCAGCGGACCCTCATCACCCCAAAGTTACCACATGTAACAAAAATATTACTATGAATATCAGTATGAATAATTCGTACGATGAGTAATTAATGTACGGATAAAATGCATATCATATACTTCAAATACTTTTCTAGTAACTCACTTATTCTTTTTACACCAATCATATTCTGTGAAGAATACCATTACCGAATAAATACACTTTTGGAAAGAAGAAAAACCTTCGTTGATATAGTTGCTTCAACTCAACCAGTCGCGGAGCAATATAAAAACACTTCCTCACAACAGAAAACCAACCCGAAATATAGAAAGAGGCGGGGATGGCTACCTTGGAGACAAAAAAGCATCGGAAACGTGGAAACAGGTAGAGGAGAGTGAGCAGACGTCGAAAGAAAAACAGTAACTCACGCTTCGGATGGCGGAAAAGAACAAACGCGGCACGCGCTCCGAGGGCCGCTAATTTGAATTCGGGAGCCATCGAGGACGCAGCAAACAACGCTAAATATTAAGAGTGGCCTGTGGGGGTGGAAATTCGAGAAGAAAAGCGGGAGAGAGATAGCTTCCGTCGACGAGGGAGTGCCGGACACGTTGCGTAGTTACCAACCAATAGAGGCCTCGAAACAAAAGAATCGCGGACCGCGCACGGCTAAAGTGACACCCGTTTCCTGTGAATTTTTCGGGGCAATTCCGGCTTTAACGACCCCCCAGGGCGATCGCAGAAGACGAAAAAAGTTTCAGCCCGGTTCCGTATTAAGGCGCGGTATCCATCTCTTTCCGACCCCTGATACCCTGTCCAGAGCGACACCTGGTCTTATCGATCACTATTATAGAGCCACTCTGAAGAGAAATGACACGGGATACAACGGCAGCTGTTGAGCCTTGCCTGATTGATAAATTATTTTCAGCTCCCTGTAGAAGGGATAAGCCTTTTTAACTCGAATGCTCTCTATTACGGGAAGATTCGGATAATGACGATATTACCTATTACAAGTGATTCCTAATAGTCACAAATACTTAAACGAGCCTCTTAAATATAACACAATATTTTTATCTACCGCTTGCTACGTTCACTTACGCTAAACCTCCACACTTAATAAATCCTGTCTACAATAGGATGGTAAGAATAATATTAAAATACTCTTTTCCGCTGAGATATTTCAAGTGCAGATCATCAGCTAATATCATAATGACCGGTCTGTGACAAAACTGGTCGTGTTTTAAACCGGCTTTGTTTAAAACGGTCATATTTTCCACAAGTGTATTTAAATAAGGTCCGATGATGGACGATATGAATTTTAAATACATCCGTGGAAAGCGTGTTTTAATTTTATTCTTACCGTCCTATTGATGTGAATTTCCACTCCGTAAACCCTGCCTCAATCGATTTTAACTATCACCAACAACCTCTGACAAGAAACTCCTACTTCCATATCATATCATAAATGTTGTCACTCTTTTTCTGTCTGTTGCATCCCAGTCTGTCTTCAATAACTTAACGACCGCCCTCAAAATAGATTACCAGTTACGGCAGAAGTGTAAAACCAATCAAAAAGCACGCTAAGAGACAATGCGCGATTTGATTGGCTATACATAACTGATTAGTCCCCGAGAGACAGTCACGTAACAAGACTTAACAAAAACTAATAAAGTGAGTTTGGATTCATTCATTTGTCAACGTAGACGACCGTGCTGAAGAAATAAAAAACTGCCGACTGGCCGTTTCATTATCTCGCATGTATAATTAATACCTTGGGTGTATCTGAATGGAAAATATCGATTATGAGGCTCGGTAATTATAGCTTCCTAAGTAAAGCAAACGGGGAAAAGGCGTAGCGGAAATCAAACAAGAGACTAATTGACCAAATAAATTATGGTGTTGATCCCAACCTTGATTGCATGGGCTTCAAAACGTGCACATCGATCCATTCACATGTAAGTTGTACGAGAGGGAATAGTAAATCACGCAGAGATGGAACATTTCAATCACAGGATACACTTAAATGACTATAAAAATACTTGATAGGGAGATCCGATTTTTATGCCCAGCGATATCTGTGCTTAATAGACAAAATACATTTTTGCAAAAACTAAAGAAAATATCTGAATTTACGTAATAAGATATCAGTACCATCCTTGCACAACTAAAATTCGATTAACTTTAACAAAATCATCAAAGTAGCATGGCAAAAGCGCAGCTCGTATTTTGGTACTAAATACTTCAGTTAAATAGGCTCTATTGTTAAAACCACATCACTAAGCACGAAATTAATATGAATAAAAATACCTTTGACGTAATGGGAAAGAACAGAACTTCGTTAAGGTTTTCTAACCATTGGCTAGTAAGAATTTATAAAATCATTTCGTTTCCCATTCCATGATGGAGCTTGATGACTTCGAAACTTGATTATATATTATTTCCTACAGATAATTTTTTTTTACTCAGAATGATTCGACAATATATTTAACAAGTTCTGTAAAGTTCCCAATTAACATTTTTAAGGTAAAATACTGAGGTGCCTTTTCTATAAATAAAGATGCCCATCATAAATTGGTCGTAGACTCGTATGCTCTGTCTTCATAATTAAAGTTCTCGAAGAAATAATTAAACAAGCAATTAGGCATTTCTTAGAGGATACTACATTAAAAAATCACGCTAAAAAGAGCGACATAATTCTCCTCATTCAATTAAACCTCACTCAATAAAACTTTCAAAGCTATCCCAAAACTTCCCACAGAAGGATATTGCCGCATTCTTCACGTTTACGATAGGTTTCGGGCCGAATCCTTCCTCCCAAGAGCAATATTTCCTCTTCATCTCCTTAACAGCGCATCGGCAGAGTTGCACAATACGGCGCTATAAATCCAGTAATCGGCACATAACCGCTTCTTGAAACACCCAAACGGACAGATGAACGCTCGCCGAAAATAATCAAACAAACAAAGAGCGACCGCAATGAAAACGAAAACAAAACAAAGTTAATTCCTACTTTTGGGCGCACTTCCGGGGCATAAATCCGTTCCCAGGAATGATTGGAAGGCTTTCGTGCTAAACAAATAGCCCCTCGCGCCGAAAACCATCGAACCACCAGAAAAAAAACCCGCGTAAAAAAAGGTGCAGCCGTAATCCCATCAGGAGTCCCGCGACATAAATCCATTCCCGTACGTGATTAGGGAAGCTTTCTTAAAAACAAATAAAGGGAGGCGAAGGAAAAAGGTGAGCGGGAAATCGATTGAAAAGGCCCGAGGCGATTGACAGCGGCTCGTGAAGCGAAAAACGTTAAAACTACCCGAAAAGAATAGTTTCTTCCCCGTTTTTTTTTTTCCTTTCCCCGCACGCCCACGCCTCTCCCCATACTCACCCCATCCGATTGTCTCCCACACCCCCGCACCCAACCCTCCCCCGCCGCTTTCGAAATTTACGACCCCTGCACTACCTTCCACCCCAAAGGGAAAAAAATACCTACCCACGACTCCCACACGAAGAAAAAAATATCCTTCCCTCTCACACAGTTTGTTATTTCAAG
This sequence comes from Sympetrum striolatum, assembly GCA_947579665.1. Lineage (NCBI taxonomy): Eukaryota > Metazoa > Arthropoda > Insecta > Odonata > Libellulidae > Sympetrum > Sympetrum striolatum. The sequence goes on from OX388346.1 coordinate 42,122,558, forward strand.
TCTGATGTCTGCCTCCCCCTGTCCTTCCCTTTAACCTCTGCACCCCCTCCTCCATCCGCCACACCTCTTCTCGAAGCCACTAATGCGCCGAGCACGTCCGACATTAGACAGCGCATCGCAGACGGAGGAGAGACGGGCTACCAACAACAACTACCGCACATTCACTCAGAGACCACCTGCTTCACTTGAGCAAATTCTTAATTCACCCGGATATTCCAACTGGTAAATGTGACGTAATTCAAGAACAATTTTTTACGGGCTTCGCTACGGTCAAAACCTTCCGTTTGGTTCAGACGAGGAACAATCTTTTACGTTATACGGCTTTTGTAGTACTAATGAAGTTGTACTTCCAGCTGTTTTTCATCGAGATTAAGGCAAGAGGTTTGGATGGAAAAGATGAGAGAAGCTTCTGTTGATAAGGTTGATTTTTCTTGATAAAATTCCTACACTAATTTAAAAAATACTAGAGAATTGATGGAGCTAAAATGAAAACTCGCTGATCAAGTCAATAGTGAAGGTAACAAGGCAAAGTAACTAAAGTAACTTCCACTTTCACTCCAACGGTGTTGAAACACTTACTTATCATCATAGCGATGAACATTTTTAGAGGACTGAACGAGAACTTTACAAGGATAAGTTAAGGCGCTTGTTTTCCAGATCCAGATCTTGTTTCTAAGTAAATTCATTAAGGATTTCTCGATTCAATACTAGCAATCAAGTCAACTTAAAAGACAGAAACATCTTGAAGAATGAGAAATACCAGGGGCGTAATGAATTAAAGAGTGCGGCCATTAAAGATCTCACCTATTATTTATATTGTGTAATGTCACCATAGAAAACCAATGTTGAAATTTCTCCCTCGCTAAACAAAACTTTCTCAAGTATATATACACTTGTTACCCTGTGATAAATCAACTGAATGCAATTTACGAAAAATACACTAGAATAAACTATTTCAAGATATACCAAAACTAAACGCGAATCCGGTTTTCAAGTACTCCGATACTTAGTATTAATAATACACACTTCAATGGAACGTATGGAAACTGCCCTGGGCTAACCCAGTCGATCCCACGGTCATCTACCGAAAGAGCGGAGGTCCGCCCCTCGACGCACGGCACAACGCCTTGCATACAAGCCAGGAATGCAATCTTGATCTTAACTTGCTGAGGATCTCAATCCCTCCTCTTTCCGTACGGCCTTAAGACTCCCTTGGACGGGGTAAGCCACTCTCCGGCATTATCTGTCTGTCTGCCACTTCCCACACAGCCCCGGATCCACTCTCCAATCTTTTCTTAGGGGTTCGTATTAAATCCCTCCTCTCCCTCAACTTCTGTGTACTTTTATCCCTCTTTTGTGTGTCATTTTGGCGATTATTCTTCCTTTTCTCTTTTGTTCTTCACCCTCTCTTTGGATTCTCCCCGCGCTTCCAACTTTTCTTCAGAGCAATCTTAACGTCATTTCGCCCTTCCCCGTTTTCAGCCTGAAATCGTCGATATCCGATATTCCTCTAATGTTTGGAGATATTCAAGATATGAGGGAAGCCCCAGACGCGACTGGGATCGAAAATCGAGCTGAATTCCATGTGTACAATTCTTAAAATCTCGGTTCCGCAATCGATCATTTCAGAGGAAAAACATGTTTTCATTCTCCTCTGTCATTAGCTTGACGTATATTATTACGTTCAAAAAGTCCCCGAACTTATTTTTCCTGCGAAAACGCCGAGCAGGAGTAAATTGAAATTGTGGTGGTAGATAGAACCATATATTGTGGGCACAGCTACCTACCAACTACCTACCTACCCATCTACCACCAGAATTTTACATTTCTCCTGCTCGGCTTGAGTATAAGCCGAGCCCTTCTCGGCTTATACTCAAGTTAAGTAATGAAAACTATATGTAAATTGTACTATTGAAATTGTACCTCAATAACTACAATTTTATTGTAATCTAAGTACTTTTATTTTGAAATTTACCATTAGCTACTGCACTTCCAACATAGGCTTACACTCGATTCAATTAGCTTTCTCAGTTTTTTCCAAACTTTTAGGCTATTTTCTAAACTATGACCCGAAAAACATATTCCGCTTTCTCCCCACACCACAAATAAACGCCAATGCATAATTTAAGCGGCTAAATCCACAAAAAACGTCCCTCTATCCCCAGGCTGAAAACCTGTTGTAAATACCGCATTCTACGAGTTTATAACGATAAACAAGAAAACTTTCTTTCATGCAACTACGGAAACGCTATTCGGTCAACTCGCGATGAATAAACAAGTAAAGATCTCTTCTCAGATATAATTGAAAGGGGACATTCTATTTTCCTAATTTCTCATCTGCGTTTGCGAAAGCACTCTTTTCCTCCAGCCTCTCAGCGATTCCTCGCGAAAAAATATTCTGTTTTCTTGAAAGATCGCTTTTCTCATAACATTCACAGAGCTACGGTACTCTCCAGACTTCCTTATTGCGTCAACAACTTCTCTGTCAGCTACTTGCTGGGCCTATTCACTCCCGACTCTGATGCATGTTCTTGGCGAAAACTTTTTTTTCGCATCCGTTCCCTCGCTACGCAAACAAGTATGAAGCAAAACGTTTAAGCGAGGAGATTTAATATTCAAGCGATTTCATCTGATACGCGAAATAAATTAATACCCGAGTGCTGATGACTGGTGAAGCGTGATCGAGTAACGGATTGAAATGATAAATTTCGCAAGCTCATCCGTTATCTTGCGAATGAAGCTCACACTTTAGAAAGAGTTCTTAGAAGCAATTCACTTCTTATCTTTCTATTCATCCTTGTTAGAAACATCTCCATACGTGCAGATTTTCATTTCGAGGACACATCTTAAAAGTTGGAATTCTTCGAAAGCTAAAATAAGAAGTATATAGAAAGTAACCCTCCTATTGACTGCTAGAGCAGCACTGCATCTCTGCAACATTCAATAAGAGTAACTAGACAATTCAACCACTATGGACGTATTTACGTAATCAATATTTGGCGTCCTTGCTGCTACCAATCTCTTTAGACATGACAGAGCAAGATTTGAAAAAATAATATTACTATTAAGTTACTACTATAGAGTAGTATCATATTATAAGAAGTTTTCTAAAAGGCAGAATAGAAGAAAATGTCCTCAGGAAAGGGTCAATATTTCCATGTAATTATTCAACATATAATCAACTTGAAAATAGTAAATTATGTAGCACTAACAGACGACTCCAAGAACATTAAAATAGGAACTTTTTGAATGTAATACATAATTTCTTCCAGCTTAATAATTTTAGCGAAATCAATCTCAACTTAATATATAAAATCTAATAATATCTAATACACATAACAATTTAACAACCAAGCTTCGCAAGCTTATCAGTTAGATCACACAATCATTTTACGCCCCTTATTTTTCTGATTTAGAACAGTTTCTCTCCACTGTTTCTCTCCTAATCTCACTCTTATTTCTTCTCTTTTCAAGATGCCACCAGATTAAGATCCATCTCTATCTCACATTGCCTCCAACCGCTACCTGTATATTCCATACATTATCTTTTTTGCGGACGAAACTCGATTAATAGATCTGATAAGGATTCAACCAGAGGCAGTGAAATAAGCTACCGAAGGAGATATCAATGCCCCGACATTAACTTTCCTTCCGATGTACGACCACTGTTCCAATGGGAGGGATTCTTTATACCCACTGCCACATTTATTACATTATCGAGCATCTTATAGCGAGGCACACCGAGTCATCCGGCCGGAAAGGTGTCAGGCGCGGGTAACGAAGATTTAAACCCCTTTCATTCGATGTCTTCGGAACGTAAATCATTGTTTTTCGGCTCCTAGAACTGCCTCTTCGAAGAGGTGAAATGATTTTGCCGACTGTAGAAGTTGACATGGATTATTCATCATTATACTGATTGTTATCGTTAATGATATTCTCCATCGTTCAGTACGTTACCTGCGATGAATTAATTCATGTGCAGAGATCGGGTTATAACGTCTTAGAATCCGTCTGGGATAAAACGGAACGATTTTTACACTCGATTCAGACAACGAAGTTAAAGAAATGAAAGGTAATGTTTGGTGGTAACACGTTTTATTATTTCAGTGAAGTAAATATATCTCGAAATCAATATTAGCAGGCGTGACTTCGTAAAAACTTTGTAAATTCCACACTGAGTTTATTCAGGGTGGAATTTACAAAGTTTTTCATTTTAATAAGTATATCTTTGTAATTAAATGTGTCGAATACGATTTATGCTAGTGAAATAATTCGCAACTGCTAACACAATGAAATACTTAAACTGATCTGAAAGGAGTAAACACTGTAAATACACCAAGCTAGTTACTGACAAAATTATCAAAATTCCTAAAAACTTATTTACGGATTAATTGCTTAAACTGTAAGAGGTTGACGTAAATAGATATAAAAATCGATAATTCCACAGTATTTACCTGAAGACTAAATACAAAACTATTTTTTATACAAATATTTCAAAGCCCAACATTGAAGATATATCAGTCATAAAACTTATGGATAAAATACTTTTCTTTTTCATTAAGATACACATGAACATATTCATAACTTAAAAATTACCCCTTTAATGACAAATTTTTTACATCTAACAATAAGTGACAGTACTTCTAGCTTGAAAGGCGGTAAGTTACCTGGTTCCAAAAATAAGGCAAATAAATATAACTTCATGGCATGGCTTCGTATTTTAATTTTCGTGGAAGAGAACTGATGACGTCAGTAAAGACATTTGCATCCTAAAATGTCAACGGTAAGTCTTACATTTTTGCCATCGCCGAGCATTGCTCAGCTGGGTTAAATCAACCGAGAAATTTGCAAAAATATCATGTATTCTGGGAAAGAGAAATTTTCTGAGTAATACAAACAAAAATAGCTCCCGATTTCTCTCCGTCCCTTCAATTTACTATCTACGGAGAAAGTTCACGTTTCTTCAGGCGGAGAACTGTAAATCACGGGGCAGAGGTCATTTAAATATCGTGAATCTCTTCATCTTTTTCTAGAAAAGTACTAAAATTAACGATTCAACTACTGGTCAGCGTTGAAACCTTCAATACTGATGTAGAATAAAGGAGAGTTAGAATAGTTCTTACAGAAACATTGATACATTCACCTGTAAGACAAAATTAAATTTTGATTAATAAATTTCTTACTCATTTAATTCTTCAATTACCTAACTTCTTATTGATTCTTGTAAAATAATTTAATGTCCTGTAAATAAATCATACCTATTTGAATAGAATAAGCAACTCGCATTAAATGAAAAAAATTGCGTGCATGATGTATGCTCTCGAGCAAACAGAAAATTTGCATGATATTAAATTGAAATACAAGAGTGAGCCTACGTAGCTCATCTTAAAATCATAGCTGTATTAAGGAGACCCTCTCCCATCTTTAACTAATATCACGATTAAAATAGTACATGCATTTAGGGACGAAGGGGGAATGGTCGGAATGATTGCAAATAAAAAATAAATGCTAACTAAATTTTAGTAATCAGGACTCCGGATAATTTCCTCAATTATTCGCCAAAATTGATTTACTTCATGCTGAAAAAGGCGAAATTGAACTTGATTCGATTTCTTAACATTTTACCTCATAAATTTGACAAGTTTACTGACTAATACAATGATGGTTATTGACATGAAGATACATTTTTCCCAATGAAAACAGAAATGAGTGGATTGAGATTTAGGATGAGACACACCCACAGCTAAACAAATACATCGCGAGCCCTCGCCAATCTAAAAACAGAGCAGATAAATTTTAATGCATAAATAATCTAAAACCAATACATCTCCACTTACGAACATCTAAGCTGCTTAAAACCAAATTTCCCTCGTTAATCAAATGCACGTCATGACAGTCATTTAATTCAGCTTTAACTTTAATCCTCCCAACTCTTCCATCTTCCTCATTTCCCAAAGCTTTCCCCCTTTCATTACCCTTCGAACCGCCGACGAAACACCCCTAAAACACACGCGTGTGCTAAGCCCCGACCCCGGAGCGGTTGACGCCTGGCGTTCACTTGAAACCTGACTCGTGGCAATGAGTTTCCCCCACTGCGAGTGCAGTAATTGGCTGGCATTAGAGTTCAGAGTTGCTAAACGGCACAAGACGCTCAAACATGAATCAGACCTTATCTCTCCGCTTGTGAGAACACATCTCTCCGGTCTTTATCTGCATGCGTGCGAGATGCATATGTGTCTATACGAGGAGGACATAAAATACAGGAAAATGTGCTCGGTCTGAACATCGCCGTGAGTGAACTCCGCTACAGGTTCTTGTATGACGTCATGTTTCTTCATTGAGCGCCCGCTCGAAGAGTTAGATATCGAGTCCTGATAAAGGTTAAGGCTAATCTAACCGAGAACAGAGAGTGTTGTGTTAAATCTTTGAATGAAACTCTCCGTGTAACCTGAGACGCGAAGAGAAGTGGAGGCTTAATAAACACTTACTTTAATTGGCGATAAGCGCAGTGGACAATCACGAGCATTGAAATATTATCTAAGAAGAATCACCACAGGGCTATTCGCAACTTTACCCATATATAGCGCAATGACCACGGTAGACACAACAAAACTAATCATGTCAACGCAAACAGAAAATCTACGAGTAAGCAACCAAAGTGTCCTGCTTGCAGATATAGTCGCTGAAGAGCAGCCAGCAATAAAGAAGTTGATATAACGGGAGAGACACAAACATAGCTCATCGTAGAGACAGCAAGCTTAAATAAATGGTGAAATATTTATCATATAATTATTAGTATTTTATCGATATTGACAAATAATTATTTATATTGGAAAATATAACTATTATAATTTTTGATGATTTGAGAATAATTAGAAAATTTGTAGCAAGATGATTCACAGTGACTTAATGGAAAACCATGATTGAATAAATTATTATTATCTCCACATAATCGTCGAGAGTACAAACTAAGTTGAAGATACACAATTTACTAATTATTTTGATAAAAATTGGTCGATAAAAAGGATTCAATAAAAAAAGTCGATGAAAGTGATCTGACGACAGAAATATATACGTAACACTAGATTTCGAGATATATAAAACTAAATCGGTAAAATAAACCGTACACAAGTTTTATTCTCATTTAATTGCGGGTTGCAATGTGAATAAAATAATCTAAAATGGAACAATTTCGTTCAATATCAATGAAAATCACAAAATGGCTGAATGGAAAAACTTCAGTTTAAGGCCTCAATTTAGGGACGCTTTCTAATAAATTATATGCAATTTAAGCGCTCCAGCGATGAAATGATGCTATTAACGTTTTCAATTGAGCCTTAAAATAAAAAAACGACCGTGGGTAAACGTCGGTCGAGCTTCAAGGCTCTCAGCGAATCGAATACAATATAATTCGTCCGAGGATAAATAACGGCCGTCGCAAATAGCAATTTCGAGTCTTTTGACGTTTTTTTCGGTCGCACTTGGAGAGATTGGCGCAAACGGAACGAAATAAAATAAAAGCAAAACTCTGCGCTAATAAAATTCCGAAACTTTCCTCATCCACGTCAAACTTCTACCCTTTACGGATTCATTCCCTTCCGTTCCTGAATTTGCTCACTTTATGAATAACTCCGCCTCATCTCTCTCAAACTCTCATCCCTTTGCTTGCTTTCCTACTTCAAGCCCATCTTCGACCGAATTCAACTCTTTATAAACTTCTCAAAAATTCACCCACTGCCGCTCGGATAAAAAACTCGGAAAAATCTTCCGAATTTGCTCTCCGAATAATTTCACTCCTTGAACGTTCCATCTCTACGAATTTCGGGGAAGCAGAGATACGCTTTCGCGGGGAAATTTATCATTTTTTCGTGCGGAATGGACGATGATTGGCTTCAAATTGCGGAGTCCGGTCTCCGTAAAACACGCACGAATAAGCGGGTTGATTTTTCAAATCCACTGGATTCGTGGAGCGAGATGTTTGTTTATTGGAGAACTCCGTGTTTACGGAATGATGATTCTCTTACTCTGATGAAAGATTGCGTCACGTAACTGTAATCGCGGATCCCTTTAAATCCGACGGAAAATATGTTTCCACACGTATGCCCCAGGCAATGATTCGGCTAATTTAAAAATAATTTCCCAAATATACCACTGTAACGATGAATGGAAATACTGCGTGAATTTCCAAAAATGCTAGGCTTTCCATAGATTTCACTTTCTAAAATACTACCCACTCTCAATATATGGCTAGTATGATTCTCTATATTTCACACCAATTTCATTATAAATATTTAGAATATAGTGATTCACCGAGAGGATGGGAAAAGAGCTTAAAAATTGATAAACTCTCCGATCTTATTGGCGAAAAGCCAAACTATCAACGCCGAGCTTCCACGATCGTTCTCTGTTGATCGTTTTTTTCTGCCTAAGGAATGGATGGTTGCGTTCATTCATTAATGAACCTACTAATTGTCCTTTGAATATACGTTAAAGGAGCCAATTTTATGTTAATAAAGTCTCCTTGTACTGGTTACAATAAAGATACATATTTTTCATTTTTGTCGATTATGGTCTATTTAATACTTTTTAAGTATGGATTGATGCAGAATGATGGATAACTTTAATTCAAAGAAGATCAAGAACAATCAGAATTTATTCCTTATCTGATTAATAATTTATATTGATACCCAATTCTAAAGAAGTGCAAACATATATGTTTTAATATTATAAATCTTCTTTGCTTACTATAGGAATGACAGTTTAAGTACCTATATTTACACATAAAAAAACAGCTACTCTATATGGAAACATCTTTGTAATTCTAAAAGGATAGAGCTATGCTGACTTGGTCTCTGGGACTGAAAATTTCGTGATAAATCAATGGATACCTTTTAATTTTAAAGCCTTTTAGTGGGTATGGTAGATTGAGTTCATTATAATTTACCCTACTCGCTAAAAAACACAAACTCGCTATTTCAACTATATAAATGAGCAATGCTGAGAGGGTTAACCCTGTTTCGAGACAACTCCATTCACGAAATCCCCAATTAGTCCGCATTCCTTGCAAGAAACGGGACCAACCGGAATAAATTCGCTATTCACACAATGGGACGCGGCGGTGACTGCAGGAATCCTCGGTGGACGAAGGAATAAATGAAGGCCGCAAAAAATGCGAGGACGTCCGAAAACACGGCAGCGTCCTCCGGGCGAGTTTCCGGAGAACTCCCGACAAAACACACAAAATCCCGAATAACTGACCTCCCTTAACTCTTCCGGGAGATAAACAGGAAGTTAAAAAAAGGGAGATGGAGATAAAAGACCAAGTGAATGACGGGAATAAAAACTACTGCACCGTGGAGTGAGACCTTTGTGGATATCTCCAGAGTAGAGGAGGAAAAGATAAAATTCATGAGGTAGAAATGGCCAAACAAGCTGTTTATGTATCTGAGGTAGACGTGGAGCGGACGAATGGATCTCAATGGATACGTTGAGGAGGAAGTGAGATGCTGGAGAGCGGAAATAGAGTAAAAAAGAACGGACAGCTGAGTCATTCGTAAATGGGCTTTTTTTTAATTATAAATGAATCTAACGGGGTGAATCCTGTAAACAGGAAGGCACTGTGTTTAAGTTGGAGGAAAGAGAGACATAAGAGAATAAATACAAGCATTCGCCTGTATTTCGGACCTCATTTTTACTGGATCTTTTCAGGTTGAGATTTAAATGATGAATTTAAGGTCCGGTTGCGACAAATAAACTAAATTTCCATAAACAAGTCACAGAAATAAACAAATACGAAAAATATAATAATACCAGGGGGTATTTCATTACTGAGGTACGTAAACAAACTCTCGGACAGATTTCCTCAACAATTTTAAATGAACAGCGAAATACAAAAGCGGATATTGGAGTTCTCGAATCTTCAATACCTATCATTTTTAATTAAAGTTTATAAAACTGTTATTAAATATCACGAACCAATCAAAAACAGAAAATGATGGAAATTAATCGCTATCGCAATACGTCGTTCCCCGAATTAAAATTTAATTGTAGTCGAAAGAAATCGCTCTGGATAACCCCTACGAGTATATTTACATAACCCATACGTATAAGTACATAGTATTTATCGAAATATTTTTAAGGACGAATATTGCAGTAATCCTCGTTTGCCTACGATGATACTTGATGTGAAACTTGAGGTCAAAAACCTGATTTTTTAACAAACGGGTTTTGATTCCATAAAGAGCAACAACATAAAAAAACAGTCAATTTTCCAGAAGAAAGAGTCAAATACGTGAAAGCATTCGCTACTCTTGACTGCCCCACTTACTTTCACGAAATATAAACGAATGTCGATATGTAAGTCTAAATTAAAATGAAAACTAACATTTTTATCCGGAAAGCTATTGAAAACGACAAATATGTACATAAAAAGAGAGAATAGAGTCATATGAAACACAACTCTTTCATTTAGGAGGATTTCATTCGATGTTAATCCTAAAAAAAAAAGATCTCGTGAAGTGGAAAGAGTGAGCTCGGATTTCAATAATAAGGTTTCACGAACTGTGGACTGAGAACGCTCGCGAAATCAAAAGGCGATCGTCCAGATGAAAATTATTCATTTCCCCGAACAATGAGGGATTCAAAAGCAAATATTTCACAATGAAATCGTTCCGAACAGTAATTAAAGGGCATTATTCATATTTATAGCACGAGGTCGCTTATATTAAAACGGACCGGGAAGCGGTCGTATAAATTCAGAAGTGAGCGATTTAATTAACGATAAAGTTTAATAAATGAATCCGCCGCTGCATCTCTGCAATTCCGACAAAAACAATCACTGCCTCGATCGTTAATATTTAAAAAGTCGGCAATAATACGAGCAAATACGAAACAGGAAATTATACGAATGTTTTTCGTATTCATAGCGATTCGTTTTACACACAAGACTCCTATAACAATTCCCTTGAACATGCATAGGAGAATAATTGCTACGAAAATTTAAGTCACGCAAAGCCAAATTATCCAAGCAGCCTTTGAAACTATTCTCATGAAAAATTCCATTTAAATTTTTACTTCGATGTAAAACATTCACTGCTTCTACTACCTTGTTTTGATAAAAGGAATATTTTTATTTAACATTTTGTGAAATTGTTTCCTTAATTTTGTCATTTTTATTTCTGTTATAGTCATGGGTCTTAGATTATGAAAGCCAGTGAGTTATAAGTGATTCTGAATTTATTCTTAATAATCCTTATTGAATACTATGGCAAGTGTTATTCATAGGCTAATTCGTTTTTTACAACATAGACATTCTCCACTTCTAGTATTCTAGCTCGATGAGGATAATTAACAACCGCACACCTGGGAAAAGCAATAAGGTAGCTTTGCACACAAAGGCGTGCACTTAGGATAAATCTAAAGAAAAAACTGACTGGCTCTCTCCCGGATGGAGTAAGATCCCGGGTTTGATTTGATTACCGGTACCATCAAAAGTCCGTTTTTCTTTGGGATTTTAATTCAGTCCTCAGTTTTCTGAATAACCATCTTCCCTTCTAAAGTTTTAAAATAGCCAAAAGCTAAGGGTATAAGGTTGAAACCGGCCTTCGACCTGAATAGGTAACTAACAGCAATATCAAAAGCTACAACCATATTTATATCAGTCAGATGATTTATTTCAACGCAAATCCAAATGCACTTTTGTCTGCGTAAGATGTAGACTAAAGATATTAAAACGGACTTATATGGCGAAAACCCATAGCCAGTTTAATTGAACCATATTTCAACCGCCATGACCTGTTCATAGCGATTTGTCATCCTTCGGCAAACTCGTATCACACCGTCTTGACGTTCGCCTACGTTTTTCTTCCTCTAATTCATGGAAACGACAGCGATGAGAAAGGAAATTCGACGGACTGCGCAAATAAAAGCGGAGATATGGCGAATATCAACGACAGACGTGCCCTCGTAAATAAAACGGAAGCTAGAAACGTAGAACGGGTCATGTCCGGATCCCTACGTGTCACTGCGAAAGCGCGGAAAATATAAATAAAGTAATAAACGAGAAAAAGATTTTGTTTTCAATCCGAGGGATGCGTCCTTTCTGCAGAGGGATACGGATCCATAAATTTCAACAACGGGCACATCGAAGCTGATTCCGCCGAAAAGTCCAACGAGGATGCAGACGTCCGGACGAAGGCAAACTGAGGAAATGGAGAAATTTCGCTCTCAAGGATGAATGGGGAACACGGGAGCTGGACCGGATGATCACACACACATGCAGACGCCGTTGAATAAAAAGGGCCGAAAAACAAAATGACTATCGAGAAAAGCGGTCCGAGGGAGTGATGAGCGCGAGGTCGGCTGCGATGCAGTCCGTTTTTATTTATACTTTTGGCCGTGTGTTTTGCCTTTTTTCGGAAACTCCGGTCACGTGAATCCCGGATAAAGTGGAATGGGATGATGAAGGAAGGAAATGCCAACGGTGGAATAAACCATGAGAGGGGGACGGGAAATAACAGGGGAGAGTAAACAGAGGGTGGTGCAGAAAACTCGGAGGAAAAAGTACAGATATGCTCCCCCTTGTTTCCTGGCTGTGAATAAACAATAGGATGGAAATTGTATGTCTGATACGAAACTTATACAAGTTCCTCTGGCTGAATTATGACACGCTGCAACGGTGATTAAGTTGGAAGATTCCGGTAATTAAAATTATGCTAAATTCCACAACAAATCAACTAATTATCTTTAAAATAAAAAAATCTGTAGTTATGTACTCGTGTACATGCAGTTATGTACAAAAACAATATGTACATGAAAAATGTGAAAACATACAAAACGCAAAGCAAGAATGAGATCAATTTCATATAAAAGGGTGTGTTCAATTTAAATTCAACTCACGTAGCTTGATACATCTTCAAAGCTATCTGTGAAAGATACAAATAAGTAAATAATATGTTGCTTTTTTAAATTAAATTAATACAATATCTCTAAAACTTACGTAGTAAGTGATTACCTAAACCAATAGAAGAAATCTAACTGGCTATGCGAATACAGCTCCGAGATGCCCTTTCGAGTTTTAAAAAATCACTATATTCTATTTGAAAGAGAAGCACGATAAATAATCAAGTTTAACAATAGTTGCCGCCTGATTCGCGTTAAATTCAAAACAATACGCATACCAGTTTAAGAGGATAGTCAATAGATCAAGAAGCATTGATAGCACTTTGGGAACGCATAAAAACCCAGAAGGAGCATTTAAGCGACAGCCTTCTCTATGAAAAGAAGACCTTTCAACAGCAAAAATGTGGGCGACAAAATTAAATATTAGGCAATGGTTTGGGATTGGTTCTTAAAGATTTTATATTTCTTTTCTAAATTTTACAACCTTGTCCTTAAAAATGGATATCAAATCCCTTCAAAACGTGACTGTAGTAATAACTAATATAAGATATGTCCAAATCGATACTAACTGAATCGTCCATTCGCAGAGATATCAATAATTTTTTACTGAACAATGATTTACGCATGTACTCCGCTTTCATTTGCATCCAAAACGCTGTAATTTTCTATTAAAGGAAAAGTTCGCTTAGAAAGGAAGCATAAAATAAAGATGTACTATAAGAGAGGAAGTTGGGAGAACGGAAGAAGTTGTAAGGGAAGAAATGTCCAAGAAGCACGGAAAGTTTTTTGTGAAAGAGGGCGGGGCACTCGAGAAGTTCTTTTCATCGTCTCAAGGGGAAACGGAATGGTGTGAAAAAGCGGTCGGAGGACATTCGTATTCCGCAAACTCGAGCGATCCGAGATGGGTCCACACAGGTATCATACAAACATTCTTTTTTTTCTCTTCCTTTAAGAAGACCGGAATTCGTGGAACTTCAATCTCTACCTCATATCCACCACCTGCACCATAGCGAGTGATGTGATAGTACTCCATTGCGACATTATAGAACGAGATTTGTGACACATCGCATTGGTTAGACTGGGTTTCTCGAGTAATGCAAGTGGAGAAAAACCTTCTAAAACTACGAAAAACCAAAATTTATAAAATATTAATGGTATTAGAAGTAATGGTACCCTTTCTGTGAAATTATCACGATATCTCCATTAATTATTACTATTTTAAATGGTGTTTGATGTGTAGCAGGGAGAACATGCAGACTCGATACAACATGGGAAACAATGCAAAAAATAAAAAAAATGATTTAAAAGTAAAGAAATGAATGAGTTATGTTGGATTAAAGATTATAGATAGTGATGTTCCAAATATGGCATGCGATGGTAATAAAATGACCAAAATGGAAAGGAAAGTCGAAATATCTAACAAATATGACGTAAAACCTAAAAGAATACTACTATGGTACATATGAAAGCCATTTAACTAGATCGATCCTAAAGGTAAAACCATGAATATTTATTATTGGAGATGGACAATGATTTAAAAGACTCTTCATTACAATAAAATCAGTAATCACACACCCTATAATGTAATTAGCAATAGAAATAGGGAAAATTTAAATAAAAACATTTGTAAAATTGAAAGATACTCGATTTAACTTGAGATAGCTGGAAATTTCAGGACAAAGAAAACATTTCTGCGAAGTATAATATGATGAACCATCTAAAGAAACAGCTCTGGTCGACTGAAATGAAAGTGATTGAAGAGATCATACACACGGCTAGAAACACAGCGCCCCTTTAATATACTCCAGCTGGGGGACGTATTTAAATTTGGAGTGATTCCCCTTGATAACTAAAAACATTTAATGCATTATGGAAACAGCGGATTGCTTCGCTATATTTTGGGCTTCCGAGAATCCTCGTCGGTAAAACTTCAATCCTCTCTCAAAGAAGAATAAATTACGTTCTCAACATCAAAACCTGAAAAAACTCGGCAGACTTCATATGGCACATCAGTGATATACCAACACAAGGGTCACGATGTTTAATATATATCCACGGAGCTTTACCAAAGGACTCAATAATATCGCTGCTCAGAGATTCAATTTACAGAACGCGCCGCGATATGGCAGGGGGATAATTTTAATATCTCCAAGAGTAATTCAAGGCGAAGGCATAAAAGGAAGATCCTCCTCAGATCCAATATTACCCTTTGACCTCGCAGCTCAACGAAAAAAAGCGGAGAAGAGAGAATCTCTGCATATTCGTGCGAATGTGGAGACGAAATCGACGAAATAAAAACATCTCTATTTCATAAAGCGAAATAAAAAGAATCGAAGGGCGCCAATATCCAGCCATTCTTTCTTCGGTTCTTTTTCCCCGACTCCGCCGCAGAGAAAAAAATCCTCCCACGCCGTTCTACTCCATCGAAAACGAGTTTGCTTCACCATATAAGAAGGCCTTCTGGGCCCGCGCCGTTTCACACGCCCCGCAAAATAAAGACGTTTTTCCAATTCAATTCCCTCCTATTCCGACGTCACCCCATTTTTCGGTTCCATCCTTTTTTACCTTCGGAAGTATTTCCCTCCTCCCGACTGCAAAGAGCCTGCATCCACGTGTGCGCCCACACCCCCTTGCGTTTTTTATGGGACGCTTTTTTCGAGGCATCCGTTTCTTTCTTGCCAACCTCTCCTGGGTTTTCTTTGCATCCTCCGAATCTATGTAACCCCCACCGAATCCCCTTCTCCATTCGGCGTTATACTTGAGACATTCCCGGAATATTTGATTCCCCATACATAGTAACTCCTGCACTACCAACAATCAAATTCAATCTTAATGTGTCAACGAACCCTTAAAATATTTATTCTAAATTGCATAACATGATGAGATAGATGATCTAATGTATGATTTATCTAGGATAGTAATCATTCTGTTTATAAAAAAAGCTTCGTAATGGTACCATAATTCTCGAGGCAAACTACATGCAGCTAAGTAGAAGCACACGAGCAAAATATAATTAATAAAATGTATATTTATATTGATAAAAATATTTTATATCATTATAAACCGTTTTTTAGTCTCAATCTCGCCTAATATTAATAATAACCCCCCTAATATTAATAATAATAATATAGATGAGAAAATTCTTTTTTAAATAAAATTAAAAGAGACATCTTTCATGCATCAGGCAGGTTATAGGTATTTTTAAAGAGACCGAAGTTATTAGAAGAAAGGAAAACAAGATATTCTCCTGCAATCCTTTAAACGTATTAAACTTAAATACTTTGACAGAAATATATTATTTATGAGTCCATGTAGGGGACTCATAATTGAGCTATACCTTAGATCAGATATTTTGAACCGCAACTTTCAAAGATATAACTAATAAGCCCCCAGACAAAAACTGAGCAAAAGCACAGAGAGTTTTACTGGCCACTTACTTATTTTTTAATCTTTTACTGCTGAACGACAAAACCTTCAAGTCAAACGCGGCGGTAACACGGGCAGAGAATTCTGATTCCTTGAGATACCGGCAACATCGAGCTTTTCCCATCCATGAACGTATCTGTCTGCAATTTTGTGCTCGATATCTCTTCTTTCGTACTCCATAAACCTTTATTCTGTCATTAACAAAGGTACGACTTTGTTTTTATCCGGCAAAACTTTTATCGCTAAGGGTGGCCTTTCCGTACCTCATGAATTGCTAATGGGTGTTTCTCTGTATCGTAAAAAGTACAGTGTTTTCCCTGTACCTTCGCCATCTTCGTTTCCCTTCCAACCTCGCGTGATCCGCCACCATTTGTTGCGTGCGTCAGCGGCGTCTCGAATAAAATGTTTCGGATAATACTCGGAGAAAAAACATGACTCCATGAAATCATCGCGATGTATGCGGTTTTTCTTTCTCTTCAGACTAGCTTGTCGCGTTATTATTTTACCTCTTTTGTGACACGTCCACTGTTTCTTAAATGGATTTACAGGTACTTGGCCATATTGCCTACCCTTTACTAAAGCTAAAGTCATTTTCCATGAGATACCTCCAACGAAGGAATAAAATGTTTCACCTCACTACCAGTGGATATCTATGACAAAATCCGCAATTATTAAAAGATTTATTAATAATAAAACGATATCACAATAAATAAAAAAGTTACCTTTGTAAACATGCGGTTATCAAGATAATATGGGTTTTATTCGTATATTTCGTAGGATATCCGAATTATTTCAAGTCATTTATTATTAGTAAAATAATATTTTTAAATATTTGCGTAAAAACGTAACATAAAATAAAATAAATAAATATAATAAATAATAATTATAATAACATTCAAGTATAATAAAAGAACCTATATAAATAAATAGCTGACTTAGAAAGATAACAGATATAGCAAGATTTTGCACTGAAATCTATACAGCTAAAGAAACTAAGATACATAAAGAAATATTTAAAATTTGTTTATTAAAGATAAATGACTTAAAGCAGTAGCGAGTCAAGAATAGGATGGAAAATGGATTGCATGTTGATGATACATTAACAAGGCTTCACACGCTATTAAACACAAAACATGCACAATAAACAGAATAATTCCAAAGGAAGGAAAATTTAAGAGAGATACGCTAATAATTTCTCCAAGCAAAAGAGCAGGAAATAAGATCAATGCCGGCAAGCGAAATTAATATTCCTTAAATAGACAGGTACTAAGTATCCGTCAACCTACGTGATACATGGCAAAAGCTCATTAATCAAAATCCGTATTCGCCGAAGGCATTCGAGGTTTTTTAGGAGATCCTTCTCTATTAATTCCATACCTCTCGGAGCCTAAATTCAGACCGAGAGCCAATTAAAACTGTCGCCCGCTGCCTCACGCATTCTTCAAAAAAGGATTTGGTCCCACTGGCTCCGAATTTCAACCCCGAAAGCCCTTTCGTCGCCTGTGCGAAAGCTTGTTAGCTTTGCTTTATCCGCATTTCACATCTACGCTCTTTTCCGGCCTCGGCGGCGGCCTAATCTTATCTTTCGATCGAAATCTCAATTTTTTCCGTCGCATAACTTGTACGCACGCACGGCGACGGAGTTGATTTTTTCATTCTGGAGCTGTCACTCACCGAACGGAATAAATGTATGAAAATCTCTTCCTGAGGCGGTGCGGTTTGTTAATCCTTCCCTTCTCACCTCTCGAGAATACCCTTTTCCCGTCGTTCGTCACCTTTTGTGCTCTCACGTTTGTCCATCTGGATGCGTATCTCGCCAACAAGAAGCTTCCGTTTATCCACCGCATCTTAGCTGCGGTTATCGCAGAGTGATGCTGAGGTTATTGGCGGAAAGGTAAGATTAAGGGTATGATGAAAGAAAAACTCCAAAATATAGATTCTTAAAAATTGACGAAAATTGATACCAAGTAAAAATCGAAGACTATACGAGCAGAATAATATTATTTAATGATATTTTAAATATAGAGATAAGATAACAAAATATTTTCTTAGCACAACCTTAGCACATTATTTTTCAATACACATGAAAAATATAGTTTTCAACAGTATTCAATGAAATATATATTTTCATAAGGGACGCTAATCATCCATGGTTATCGGAAAGAAACGACAACGAAGAAGATAACACCAAAATTTGATACATTGATAATATGAACCAAATTTTAAATAACTCCCAAAATATATATTTAATCCCATATTTTGCGTCTAATATTGAAAATGGTTCATTGTAATCTATTCAAAGCAATATACGAAACTCGTTAAACTGGTTTGATTAATATTACCATATTTATGATTATTTATAGTTTATAGCAAAGATAGAATTTATCGCCAAAATCCTTAAATAACTAATTTTCTTGAAAACTACGCTAACTTTAAATATTTCCCATTAATCATGAGCAATGCAGATGGAAGATGGAGAGCAATGAAAAAAACAACTCCCTTTAATATGCACCCGCGCACTGCGAGCAGAATCCTAGATTAAAGAAGTCAAATAATTTTCTACGATTTCCACCATTCCTTCCCCACCCCAATCATAGCTATTTTACCTCCCTCTGCATTTTTAGATCATGCAATTCCTTTTAACCCAAATTCCTTATCTACCCTCTTCGCACGTTTTCCATTCCTCAAAATATGCCTTCATTTTGAGGAATCCTCAAGCCATAGTCTCCCACTCCTTTATCCCTCCTCCTCCTCCCTTTACCTGCCTCCCTCATTCCATCTCTTACACTCGTTCTCTGTTATTCAATTTCATCCAGCCCTTGTCTTCCCCTTTTCCTCAACTCCACTGAGAAAACCTTAAGGCCTAGTCCCTCTCTCTCTCGACCTGAATTATCCCAGATCCTAATTTGACGTCCTTTACACCACGGAGCCTACGACTACCATCTGCACATTGTACACCGTAAATGATACTGACAGATAACAGAAATAAGGCAGAACATTAAATTAAGTAAACTGAGTTTATTATTAGATATGTTCCAGCAAGCTATATTTATATGAATAGAAAGCTTTTAAACATGAGTAACAGTAAATATAAATACACACGAGTATTCTTAACGTGTACTAGCACGGTGAATCTTCTGGCTTTATGGACTAACAGTAACCATTTATTCGTAATATTCATTACAGTTGATTAAGAATTATTTTTTGCGAAGAGGATTTATGATCATTACTAATTTAAAAGAGTCGACGAAAAGTAAATATTCCACATTTAAAATTAATTCACTTATGGCTATTTCTTCTAAATTTTAAAATTAACTTAAAAGTTTATCATCAGAACGAGTTATGATTCAATACCCAAGTCTCAATGAATACATTTGCGAGATTTTTATAAAACGTTCTTTCCGGTATTTTGATTGGTTTTCGTATCACACCAAATTTCCCCGCAAAGTTTAATTTCATAGTTGATTTATTCATTTCCACTACTTCAGAATAACTGCCATAGCAAACCACTTTAGCATACATTATAATAGAACTTCAGAATCATTCCTCCAAAAAGGTGAGCTCTGAATGGTCTTTGAAACTTAACAATTTCTGATATAAGTCTTCACGTGAAGATTCCCAAACATGCTCCTAATCACGAGCAGATTTAAGTCACTCCCAAAAATATCCGAAAACCCTAAATCAGGCAGGACTCCCTAGAACTGCTATTTATCTAATTATCAATTTCACCCCAAACAACGGTATACTACGAAACTTCCAATCTTCGGCACCACCTGGAACCGACCCTCATTAGTAATGTTTGTTTTCGCGATAAATATTACACAGCCGAAAATTAATCTTAGCGCAGGAATTCCGACATCTCAATTTTCCCTCATAAAGTCGTTTTTCTCGCTGCGACTTCCCCTTGGAACTTCATCCCTTTTTCGAACCCTTCCTTCCTCAAGCCCATCCTTCTCTCCCCCTCTTGCTCACCTTTCTTTTCTTCGCTTGCCGCAATACCCATCCATCTCCCGAGGCAATTTCTTGGGATCCTCTATGCATAAACACGTCGCAATCACCCAACCAAGAAGGTCTATACTCTCCATCGCTTTGACTCATGGCAGTCGCGGTTGGATGCCGTGGAAGTGCTGCACCAAAGCAGTGACTCACACACACCGTCCCTCGCTATGAAATCTCTTCGAGGAAGAGCAATTTTCACGGGGATTCTTGTCTTGGAATAGCGTCAGACGGTGAGCTAGAGAGATGGGTTGGCGGCTTAAATCATCGGAATTTGCTTCGTGATTTTCGTAGGATTTATTGGTGCGTGAACGTTGTATCGTCTATACTTGGTCCATGTAACTTAAACATATTTCTTGCGAAACATCGTAAACAAGGGCCATGTCAATACGTAGGAATTACACCGTACTGATTCTACCCGTCTGTGATTGGATACGATAAGACAAGAATCTGATAAAATTAATATAAAGAAAATTATTTGAGAAGACATAAGTAGTGGCAATATTCAGAAAGGTATTCACGGAACACGGACGATTCATATATCAACTGATATTAAATCTAAAATTCTGCCATAGATCTTCGGAGCATAAATGTTTTCCCTCGTTTTCCTTTTTAACCCTTTAAATAAACTGAACTGAAATTTAATCTAACTGAAAGTAAAATTAATGCACTCGCTATGTCCTAAAAGAAATATTTTTTTAAAAAGAAAGATTCCCTTTATACAGAGAACTGATAGTCATCAAATTGACAATGACACGAAAATTCGCTGAAATAGAAACCGTGGCTGATATATATATATATAAGCATAAGTATTTCGATATACTTTTATTTCGTAATAATTTTATATGCTTTATAAGACATCCACATCTTAAGAGGTGACCGAAGTAACTCATATTCATTGCTTCATTTATTCGCAAGAAACTTAAAAGCGAAAGAGTATGTTAACCCTAACATATGAAGAAAGCATTCGGAGAAGTATGGCGGAAAGATCAAAAACGTCGGTCTGAAACTCACGTCGGATAAGAGGCATAGCTAAGAATGCACTCCAAGATAAATACATTACCGTTCCAATGCGACTACTCGAACGGGAAACATATTTCCCATCGCCCACCGCGCGCGAAAATGAATCATTTTGAGTTAAATATAGGGATTCCATTACGGGAGATACAAAGGAGGATGTTTTCGCTAGCATGCCATGCGCACATCCGCTGGATAGCGCTGTCCTATTTGTGCCAGCTGAAAGAGCAACAGGGTTTACGGTGAGGAGTTATGGATGGTGTTTAGGCGAATACTTTCTGCAGCGCCAGCAATGTTTCCGGACGGGGAAGTTAAACGCCTTAAGGCACATGGGTGACTGAAAGCGAAAATAAATTAGGGTAATAACGGAAGTGGAGGATGGAAGCAAGTGCCGAGATATTTCTAAAATAAGCACGCATTTATCACATCGCGCGGATATTCCTGAGCTGATAACGTTGCAACGGGTGAAGTGGGAGGACTTTAAATTTTAAATCAGGGGGCTTAAAATTGGAAAGAGATGGATGTCGGGTTTAATTTCTGAAATGTAGTCATCTAAAGTCACGGTACACCTTACGATAATACCGACATCAGGTATGTTTGTACATACATCGACATCAATAAGAACATGAAGGCTGTGAGACTGCTATCAGCGTGTGTATTTATTCCAGAGAGTTAATTTTATACAAAGAAACATGCATATTTATGAGATATTATGATTTTGAAGTTTGAGTATTCAGCTCATGAGATTTTTAATATGTATTCTAAACGTGTCAAGTATTTGAAACACAATAATAAGAAAAAATCAATGGAAAAACGGATTAAGCTATAATTATCTGGGATGAAACACTAAAATAAACAATGTAAAATTTTCACAGAGAAATCACTTCGACTGATAAATATTTACAGAAAAATAATC
The DNA here is from genome assembly GCA_947579665.1 of Sympetrum striolatum. Taxonomy (NCBI): domain Eukaryota; kingdom Metazoa; phylum Arthropoda; class Insecta; order Odonata; family Libellulidae; genus Sympetrum; species Sympetrum striolatum. The sequence continues at coordinate 42,144,813 of OX388346.1, forward strand.
TAAGCAATATTCCTCACATTTTATTTTGTATTCATTATTCAAGAATATGTATTTCATATAATTGTAATCATTACTATATTTATATAATATAATTCAAATAAATTTGTCTGCCAGAAGATGACTCTGATGGTCGAAACCGGTCGCTTAGAATAAAATATTGTGGAAAATACGAAGAACTTTTTAAAAATTTATTTGCTATGGCGTTCCACAACGTTAATAATAATTAATTAATTAATAATAATTATAATGCCGTCTTATTTTTTTGGGCGAATTTTAGCCTAGGAAGGCTATTCCTCCAATTAACCCCTTTTCTTAATTTTATTCCTTTTTTTTTCATTTTATTTTATTAAAATCACACACACAACATACACACAACCATTCCCTAACCGGAAAAATCCGATTAGCCGGGATTCGAACCCGGGACCGTGAGATTGGAGCGTTAACTAGCACGTTAACCACTCCGCCATCACGGCCGGTTCAGCCTGAACATCCTGATTTTATTAATACACTCATTATTCAAGAATTTGTTCATTTAAAATATTATGTTATAAGTGTAATTAATAATGACTACATCAATTCTAGTAACCAGTTATTCCAGCTTCTATTTTAACTTAAATTGGGTCAAGAATTGTATCGCCTTCTTCTCAAGACATTTCAATACGCCTAGGGACTTATTTCGGAGATGCATGATACACGCCAAGTGCTATTTACCGTAACAAGCAATCCGGAAATGACGCCGTGTTATTCCGGTGACACTTTAAGGAACCACATTTCGTGTAAATGAACCGCGAACTCCCTTTTCTTACTCCATATTATTTTCCTTCCCTAATTTCAACATCTTCGTTTTATTTTTCACCCACCCGGGCGAAAAGGTCATTAGTCAAAGGAGTGGATTTCAGGGAATAAGAATGTCTCTGGCGCGTTCCGAGCTTTAATTACTCAAGTGGACACGTGGGTTCTCAGTTGAAGGGAGAGCAATATGAATAAGGGCTTTTTAAAGGGGAACTGCGGGTCGCTGCCGAAATTTCAGGCAGGGAAATTCTCGGGAAAGAGAGATGGGCTTAAGTTATCGATCTGGCTTTTGTGAGAGTGTAAACACCGTGAAAGTCGACAATCCTGACCGAGTGCACGAGCGAAGAATAACTTATACAGAATGAGGGAGAAACGCTTGAATATTCGAAGATTAGCTCGTCATATTCTAGACTTACAAAATTACTTTAGAAATCTTTGAATTGCATGTAATGAAAGGATTCCAGTAGTTTTATTTCGTTTCGAAATTAATGTAAAATATTAAAACACAAATTTGTTAATTTTTTATACGAACATATATTTCTCAATGTTAGTTAACTCCAATTCAAATTAGTTTATGATAGTTGTTTTCTTCAGTTACCATTCTCTCCAAAAGTTAATGCTAACGGTTTCAAAAGCCCCCATCTTTATTAATATATAAATTCAGGCCTAAAAATAGATTTAAATTATATTATGAGATTAGCTAAAATCATAGGCAAGAGGGTAAATAAGAAAGTCTTCTGACATTAATGTATTAGATTCGTCCGATATAAGAGAAATAAGAAATTAACTATGCACATTACTTAAATTTAAATAAAAAATAAAATTGTAGAATGAAATGAATAAAAAGCATATGAACGTTCCTTCTTCAATGCTGTTTAACTTTTTTCCGTCGTTCCTGCTCTCGTCATTTATGTCTACTATTTTATCAATGAAAATGTTTTCGTTGAATTACATTTAACTTTAATCGATAATGTGAAATATTTCGGTCAATTTTTGAGAGAAAAAAAAATTAATTTTCCTAAAATTTTCTTAATAGAGATCATTTAAGAAGCAACTTAAAATTTAATTTCAGAATTAAACAAAACGAACGTAATTATGGTCAGAAATGTAAAAATGTCTCCATTTGCTAATTGAACACATAAGTTTTCATAAAGTATCACATCTAAAAATTATGGTAACGTTAGCATATACACATCTAAATTGAATGTAATAACCAACTCATACTACCACTCGGATTCGATAAACTCACATTATTCAGCGATACTTCATACTGCACTTGAAGACGAAATACCACAAGCATGAATCGCCAAATCATTTTGAATGAAATTCCTTTATCGCCGCAGAATCTTCCGTGGGTGCTCGTCAAGCACGGCGACCTCAAGAAAAGAAAACAGATCCCCTTGAAATGGTCGGACGCAAACACAGACTCGCTTGTTTCTGCCCGCCAACGCCTCTCGCCGGCAAAGAAAGGAGCACCGACGCAAAATACTTATTTACCTTATGCCACTTTTCTCCGTGACATAAAAGAACGATAGCGAGAAAATGTGTCGAGGAAGACGTAAGTTAAATCTTCCTTTCATCGCCACACGAGCGCCGCCGGCGGAGGAAACGACGAGTTGAAAGAAATAAGAAAAATCCATCAAACCTCGCTTCTCCGAGAATCGAATAAGAAACAATAGCTCTTCCATTTTTCGTTCCCGATTCCGTTCTTATTCGAATCGTAAAGCTGGAGCGTGAACGCATTTCTATTCATAGGCTTTATTTCGTTTTCACTTCGACAGCCTTGCTGAAAAGTCTCTCGCCACGTAAGGCAATAAGATTCTTTTCTATAAAAAAAGAGAACGCAATTGACTTGAACTGACATAAAAACATTTAAAACATATATTCAACCTATTTTGAGAATCAAAATTTGGTAAAAATTAATGTAAATATGCGTAAATTTCTTGGAGAAATCTATACATGTCAAGTTCCGGAGAAAAGTTTCATAAGTGACTTCTTATGCTATAAATTGCATTAGAGTTTTCCTTTTGAGATTAAAAATATAAATATAGAAGCAACAAATGATGAGAAATTATCACAATAATAAATGAAAAAAGAATAATAGGCGAATAGATAAATCGAGGCGTATTATACAGTGATAATTAATAAATCATTAAAAATTTGTCTTTAATAAACTCTTTAAGAATCTTTGAGAATCTTTTTGTCTTAAAGAATCGATTTGCCGACCAGAAGGTTACTGCGACGACTCTTAACCTATTCACTTCCTGGAGATATGAACTAAGTACACGTACTAAAAAACACAAAAACAAAGTACAGTGTACGTACTAAAAAAAATTCATGGTATACGATTTCATACGCTGTCGAGTTAAAATAGGATTCACAATTAAAAGTAAGAATCAAGTTATCGAAAAATGAATTTTTTAAATAATCTTATGCCGTACTCCCTCTATAAAACGATTCGTCGTATATTTAGGTTCCTGTGAGTAACTCTAGTTAATTAAAATTGATATTGGTTACCTTACTATAGGTAAGAACTTTCTGGCTGTACACCAGAACAGAACATACATTGGATGGGAAGCTCTGAAAAAACGCGGCAAAAGACGATTTGATGGGAGCTTCCGATATGGACATACATCATACTGCCTGCATTCCTCTTGCTTTGAAAACACTATGATGGGTCCATTACACCACGTATAACATTATCTCTTAGGTCTCACAGGGACGACTATAGAACAAGAGGAGGCCGGCCTCAGATTTAACAGTCCCATCCATCCGGAAGATCGCACCTCAGGGACCAAGATATACGGCGTCAACTGTAGTTGCAGTAGAGCGGGTGTTTCTTTTCTCAGTCGGTCAGTGGCATGCGAGCCTCCATTCATTGCTCCCCCATTATGCCCTCTCCCACGGCACCCTTCCCACAAGAACACCCTCATTCAATTACAATCACGCGATTCGGGTTTGCATAACTCGCCAGGATACGCCTATAGCCCCTGGGGAGAAGACGGGAGACGACCTGTTTTCGACCACGGGAAGACCGGTGGAGGAAAGCGAGGCAAGATTAAAAGAAGAGAGATTTATAGCGAGACCTAAATCTCGGATAGCGCACTATCCTTTCTTCGTTCGGCTTTCGTAGGGCTTGAGGGATTTACCCGGTGATATATACAAACACATCAATGCGGACGGACCTAATCGATAGGCTATATTATGCAGAAGAAACTAAAGGGTTTGATGTATATTCAAATAATGTTTGTACGGTTAAAATGAATGAAATTGTAAAATAAAGAGGGGCATCTCATAAACATTCGTCAAACACATACTTTTAATAAAAATATATTGCACTAAATGTGAAGCAAATTACGAGTAAAAGTTTGGGCCCAAATATAAGGGGGACCCTAACAAAGCGGGAGTTAAAGAAGCTTTCAGTAGGCCCTCGGCTCTTCCCTGTAATAAGACGGATGGAATACGACAATAGAAATGAATCCTCCCTAGTTAATTATATTTCTTTTCACGAAATTTTCTTAAATGTTGAAAAATTAAATTATTTTTTAGTCAAATGTTTGAATGAAATCACATTTTTTATAAAAAACAATCGCTGATAAATTAAATATAGCAAAATGAAACTTATCAAGCCTTGCAAAATGAATTCATAGGTATATAAAAATTACGAAAATCTACTAGAAATTTTTCTAACGAAATAACAGCCTTTAAATATATATAACTTTATTGTATTGAAAGTAGTATCTTATTAACTTAATTACCTTAAAAACGCAGGTAGATTAAGGCAAAAGGAAGGAATTCAAAGATTGCGGAACTTTCGCAACCACAGGAACATTAATTGCACTTTTTATGAGACCCTAGCTGCTTTCACAATCATAAAACAATTTCAACTACGCAAGCAAACTCTCTCAGCCATCACGATATCATGCAGCTAATATCCCCAAAGGGTTATCCAATCAGGATAAAGCATAGCACATTCTCCGACACCGATCTTAGAAGCACGGCGGAGAAGGTAAATAGATAATGAACCTACGAGACGGGAATAAACGATGAGAGAAGGACAAAGCGGGTAATAGAGGAAGAAGATAAACAGACGATAGGGAAGATAAAATGATTAAAAAAGGAGGAAATGATCGAAGGCGAAAGAGAAGATCTTGAATAAAAGAGCGAATGGATAATGGAAGGCACGAAAACGGGGAGTCGTGAATTAATAACGCGCCGGTGTAGGGAAAGAGACGCAACAAAAGAGGAGAATGGGCAAGAAAAATGGCCATGGGAGAAGAAAGGAAGATATCGGAAGGTGAGAGTGGAAGGAAAATTGGAGGAAAGAACGAATTAGGGGAGTATCGCACAAACAGGCAGCTTTCGTGCGATGAGGCCTTTGAAAGCAGCCCAAGTTATTGAAGTCGGAGATGTTGTTTTCTCCAACATTAACCGCAAAATACTTAAAGGAGGAGAATATTGGATGGCTTAATGGTTCTGTAACGAAAGGAATAATGGAGGATTTGATTTACCGTCGTATCTGAAATTCCACCTCTCTCGATGCAATATTTGTTTCAAAAACTTCTCGTTCTGCAGAAATTTATAATCATTGTTTTACTGATTTAGATCGTAAAAGTTAGTTACTGTTTATGCGCGAGTATAAAACGACCCGAATATAAGCCAACTAGAGTATAAGCCGACTAGAGCATAAGTCTAGAGTTGGAAATGCAGCAGCTACTGGTGAATTTCAAAATAAAAATAGATGCCAATAATATTACAATAATTAAATCATCAGTAGAATAAATGTCAAAAGAATTGCAAGTGACGCTATAAAGAAATTTAGAAGACAATTTCCCGCTACAGCAAGCATTTTCCACCGGAGAACAAATGGGTAAATGGAACCTTCAGTCGAGTACGAGCCCGGAAGAGCTTATTCAGCATAAAAAATGTGCTGAAAAACTCGGCTTATACACGAGTATATACGGTAAGCTCGTTACGCACTAACGAGGAGGAAGGAAACTAATCTTGCCCAAATATCAGAAAATTAATTCTATTCATCATACGTTAATTTCTTTTGCCAACTTGATTGATTTCTGTTTCCTCACACACGTATATTTTTAGCTCATTTCAACATTTCCAGAACGTGAAGTTGATAAACATCTAGCAATATATTAGCCTGATATATAGTTCCCTATGATAATATTTTCAAAGGAAAAGGACTTTGCACCGGAGTTTTTAAGCGCGATAATTCATTATCTTCGCTTTTAAGAATGAAACCTTCCGCTCTAAGTTTCAAAACGTTTTCTCTGAAGTAATGAAAAATCGGGTGCAAAACGCTAATTTTACCTTCGCGTGAGTCAAAGTCCTAAGTATCCAGAGATATTCTATATTAAGACTTCCACAAAAAATTGGTACCCGACAACTCTGAATTAGTTAATTGCAAAACTCGCTTTATACTCCGCAAGGGCAATTACTCCGATCATACGCCTCCACCTACCGAGAAAGATTCGAAACCGCGATTCCTTATATGGAAGTCAGACACGCCATAACCAAAGCACTCGTCCACTCAATTTGAAATTTCAGTTCTCCGTCGCTGTTTGACTTTCACACAAACGTGACAATTACCCACGAGCATACGAATCCATGCATTCGGCAGGATTCGAACCCGAAATGGGATTTTGGCACGCGATGGACAACACTTCCTGGTACAAGGCGGTTTGAATAACTAAGTTCATCGAGAGAGCGTTTAAAAGTTGATCCCGAGTTGAGGCAATTCACTGCTATTACTGAAGAAACTAAAGATAAACACTTTGTTCCAAATTCTCGACGGTCTGATATCATTCGAGCTTTAAGATCGAGCGACAGAAGTGTCAACGATTTTTTATCAATTCTCTTTATTTATTGCTAGAGGAATGATAAACGAAAATATAGTTACGTAAAGAATAGAAAAGTTGAGAATGCTAAATTCGACGACACTGACTTGCACTGTAAATTAATAGAAATTTAAGCGTTGAAGAAATAAATAGTGTGTCAGCAATAATATCTTTAATCAATTACAATAATATTTATTAACAACTATATTTATTAACATACATTCAAGAGTCTTAATGTCTTCCTTCAAAATCTCAAATTATTTACGACAGAAAGTTAACTGTTTATTGAAATTGTTCATACTCAAACAAAGAATAGTTTACATTCCTCATTTTTCATTTCAGACCACGAAAATTATTTTCATTGTAATAATTACGTTAAATAAAACCGACGATTCATAAGTTAGCAACCCATCACGACAACACTATCAAGGTACTGAAGTAGAATTCAGGCTTAAATATGAATCTGGACTTTCTGCATGACTTTATTGCACGTCTGGGACTATCCGACTATTAGTCACTTTCAGAAGTATAAAGAAATAAAATAAATGATTCGCATCGATAAGAACAACTAGCGCACCAAGTGTTCACGAAAGCCCATACCACATATAATAAATGGAATCATTTCCTCTGATAACAACTTTAATTATTGACGTACTAATCCAAATGGCTAGAATGCACTTTATCAAAATCCCAAATGTATCTTAGCTAACGAACACGTTTTCCAAACCAATCCTGTCCTCTCCTCACCGCCCCTGCCACCCAAAACAATGCTGCTACCGCTTGCCTCATATCTTATATTGTTGCAAACCTTCCACTAATCCCTGCACCCACATTTCCACTCCCTTCCATTCGCCTATAAAAGCCCACTCCTTCCTTTATCCTTGGCTTGAAGATGGCTACTACTAGCCGGAACTAGTCGCAGCTGATACCCTATATGTGGAAAGTACAAGTTACTTTTCTAAACCTTATTTTATTTAAAAATTCTTCGATTAGAATGCATTTATCAAAGCTATCAGGAAAAAGTCTGCACGTGCGAACAGGAAACAAAACGCATGCAACCAACAGACAGCGAGGTACCACGGCGGAAGAATACAACTCCCCTGAGTTGAGGTAAAATATGGAGGGAAAGTTTATTAGGGAAATAATGGCAGTGGTCGGGTGGAGAGAGTTCTAAGAAAAGGGGATGGAAGAAGTGGGGGTCTGGAACGAGGGTTCCCGTGGAGGAGCGGGGATTTCCTCTGCGTCTACGCGTGATAGCGACCCTTGAAGGGCTTTGGGTCACGATCGCGCTACCCCGTTCCTGGAGAAAATCGTTTCCAATTCGAAGGGGTTTTTCCATCGAGGGTGCCGTGGGAGTCGGCGAGGATTGTGCAATTAGGTCCGATGGGGGCGGTGTTTTCCTCCGTTTAGGGAAAAAAGGAAGGTCGTCCCGTCATGCAAAGGGCGTCGTCCCGAACGGTCGATTGATTATTTGTGAGCGCCCCGAGATGCGATTACATTGCGGCGTAAAGTTCGGAGGAGAGTTTTGACGCCCGTGTGACCCCAAGTTTAAGACGGATCTTCTTCGAAGGAACACCTGCGGGTGGCGTTTGGATACACCTGTCGCCTTCGGAGTACAAATGGCGCGATTAAAAAGTTACGGTCGGGTGAAAACTTTACTCCGGCTTAATCCGGGGATTATTGGAGGGAGGTGATGTCTCCGCGAGAGCCATTTCCTGGAACTGAAAGGGGCTGAGGTCGTCAAATGAGAAACCTCTTTTCTGGAAAGCCATGTCAATGATTCAGGAAGTTTACCGAATCGACGCTAGGAGGTGATGTTTGTAGTTCGTGCAAAACTCGGCACGCAATGGAACGGCTTTAATCGGAGCATAGCGAAATGATTCATCAGAATAAGATATTGCTCTAACATTGCCTTATTACATATACGGCCATCTTCTCAGCCGGAGAAGATCAGAATCAAATTTAATTACATTGTCAAGAACGTCTTTAAAAATAAGAATAGAAGCTAAAAAAATATAATAATATAAAATATTATGCTCTAGAAATTCTTAAACATTAAAACATCAATTTTTATAGCATTGACTTAGTAGAGCTTATATTAAATTATTACAAATATGTGTACCAATTCCACACAAGGATAGACTAAAAAATTGGATATAAAGGTTAATATGTAAGTCATACCATATTTTACACTGAAAATTAGTAAATCTGAATATATCCAACTACTTATTGGCTAGAAGAAGAAAAGAATTTTTCTCTCCGTTTAACATCAACTAAATTTCTTTCAAATTTTCCCATTCTAACCACGTTCTAAATATTGTAAAATATTTATCGAATATATCAAAATTAATCAAAACTACATTTTCCAATACCTTATTAATTTTGAAGCCCGACGGAAGAAATTTAAAAAAATTAAAAATCTACGGAAAATACCGCCTGACATCTACAGTTTTAATCTTCGTTGGAAAAAAATAGAATACACTCAACCCACACACCACAGTAAAAACTTTCGACCACGTAACTCTAACAGGACAAGGGTTAAAAAATAAGCCACGTAAAACAGCAATATAGGGGAAACGTCCCTTTTAGCACAAATGAAAATCCTTCAAAGTTCCGAAACGAACAGAGTACCACTCAACTCTTGATCGGATTCCAAAGAGCGCCAAACAACCATAAGCCGGTGAGGCGATTGTGGCCACGTATAAATATATGCGAAGTCCCTCCGAAATGAAATGCAAAATATTGGAGGGCGCCATTTAGTTTCAGAGGGACGCTTTGAAATAGTGGTTCCGAGAAAGGGGAAATTGGATAGATGCGATAAGTGGCGTGATCGCTCATTCCAGTCCGAAATAAATGGACGACACTTCCCCCATCATACGAACCCTCCAATAACAACCTGCGCAATTACTACCACGCGATTATTCTGAGCTTCGACGATGGGGTAAAGCACGACCATTTGCCGCGATGAAGGATAACTAAATAGATCCTTGCAATTCCTCCAGAGACGGATATTTTAAAGGAAGATACATAACACACCTGGGAGAGTTATACTTCACACTGGAATGGTTCGATAATAGGGGAGAACGGCGAGACAGTATGGGTCGGAACTTACTCCATTTTCCAACAGAAGTATTCTAAGAATATCAAGCTATACTCTACCACTATTTTCCTACTCAAAACATTATTCGGTCCCCCTGATTCTGCTTCCAACCAATTTTACCAGGACTATTTCTGGGACAAGGGCTGATCATTAAATTTTTCCATTAAAAAGCTTCGAGGATACAAGATTCATCATATCTAAAAAATAATGGATATTTACAATAATAATCTAAATCTAGTGTTATGGTTTTCCTATACAACTAATAAAAGCTATTCTTTTCGATGAATACTGTCCATTATTTCAACACAACCTTCAGTTGCTGCAACAAATTCTGTCCCATTACGTAATGATTAACTTGCTTGATGAAACTGATTGATTTTAAGTATTCTTCATGTCTCGAATTTACAAAATTCAAAATGGAAACGAAAATACAGAAAAAAGTATTTATAGTTTGTAAAAACGCTTCAAATCTCTCTAGGGTTATTTCAAGATCTAAAGTTTCGTTTCATATTCGTTATACAATAATTTACATTCATGCAGAAAAATTACTTTCCTCAATTAGATTATTCACAGGGAAAACTAAAAGACATATCGAAGAATTGATCACATAGATATATTACGTAACTATAAGAAATGAATAGCTCTGACGGACAAACAATATTTGAGTATAGAATTTTTTTATGGTCGGTATTTGTTTTTAAATTATTCAAGTATCATAACATGTAAAATTCTTAATATTTTAAAGGAAATATGCAAAAGATAAGTTTGGGCGTGAGTATAACCATAAAGATTTAATTAAAATTCTTGGCTACTTAATAAAGATAAACCCTTGTCTCAGCCATCCGATAACGTTATGATAAAAACCAACCCCACAGCGACGCACGCCCAACTTAATATCGAGGCCCCGAATTAAAAGTAACGCATGTCGCTCGACCGCTCTGCCATTGCGTAATACCGAGAAGTCCCTAGAGAGAGAGAGGACGTTGGGAGAATACGTAAGGGGTTAGGAAGTGGACGATACCACTACTAGTTGAGAGACTTTCCGATAGAGGGGAGGTAATGCATTCGGAAGCCATCAATTACTCGCCTTGGGGAAAGGGGGGGAGGAATGAGAATCGTAGGGATGGAGAATGGCGTGTAGATAACTTCCCAACAATCACCTCGTCCCCATCGAACGCCTCCCCCCGTGAAATCATCCCCACATCGAAAGGGTTACAGGCTAGTTGGGGTGTCCAGGAGCTCGTACGGTTTTTTCATTGTTTTTTTTCAAGATTTCCATGCGGATAAATTCAATAGGTCGTGTCGTGCACGCATCGTGAGACTATGGGGATAGGGCGCTGCACGCCCCGTGAATCATTCACGGATCAAGATTAGGTCTTTCGCAGCCACATATAAGGGGAATATTACTTGCCTCGAATTTTACTGCGCCTTAAAGACGAGGAATAATGAGCGCTTGCCTTCTATAACCGTAGCTCGGGAGGTAGGTTATAACGACATGGTTCGCTAATTCCATCCTGAAAAACAAACAGGATCTCAAAAATAAACCGGATTTTGGCCTACGCGAGGGAAGTCGACTAATAGCCCTTTTACCGAGCGAGCTCCAAGATAAAGTCGGGGAATGAATTTTATTCTAGACTCGAGTAATGAGTGGAAAATAACTGCGAGGGATACTGAAGAAAGGTAGCTAATTATATTTAAAATGACGCAAGTAACAGGACAACTCCTTGCCATACCGTTCTTGCGATAACACAGAAAACCACACAGTATGGAAGGGAAAAACATATTTGCGGAGATTGAACCTACAACCACCAACTTCGAGGTTGAAATTAATCCTTTGTCAAAACAAACTTTTTTTGAGTATTAAATATTTCAATTTAAGTCTCAGAAATATTTTATTGGTAAAAGAAAAACTAGCTTGGCAAATTTGCAGCTAAAATGGTAGTAAAGAACTCCATATAATGATGCAAATTTAACTTTCACGAACGTTTTCCATAAAAATACGTTTTACGATAATAGGCTAGATCTCCTTTATTCTGGAAAATTTAAATCAGTATTTGTAGCAAAAGAAAAAGAAAACAAAATCGATGTAGTGTATTCTCGTCTGTAAAAACCTCAAGACGGAATAAAGCAAATCCGTTAAATACGTTAATTTTCCATGCATTAATCTATGGGGGATGAGTGACGTGAAAGGAAAACCATTAACACTCAACATATAATCTACTAATGAACTCGAATAGGAAAAAAGATGAAAAGCAAACAGACAGGAAGACACTAGTGCTTGCCATTAACTCTATTTTCCATTTTGGAAGGACATAAAATACCGATAAAAAAAGCTATAATGATGACCTGAAAAGGGACCTCCAACTTTCATTTCATTAACGACGATGGCTATTTTGAGAACCAATATTCCTACGCATATCGGAAAGAATCGGAGAAACTCGCCTTTTGGAGAGCAGACTAAAAAGATTGCGGTTATCGCGAAAGTGGCTAAAATTAGTTTTTTATGCCGGGATCCTCCTTTCTATGAAATTCGGGATCAAATTAACAGCTCCTTTTTCGGCCTGTCGCATAAAAGAAGTTTTAAGGGCGGTTATTAACTGTAGGAAGTTTTAATTAAAAGATGTGACAAGATAGAGTGGTGGGGGTTAATTATTTCGCGAATAATTGGTGGGAAAGCTGGAGAGCACCGAAAAGTAGAGGCCGCCATTCCTTTGTTGGAGAGCCAATCACACTGCAACTGTCAATCAAGTCAATTCAACCCCACGGTACTGTCCAATGTCCATGCACGCATGATATTGCGAATGAAGCCGAGTAAAACCCATTCTGGCAGCAATGCCTGTAATTACCTTAACCCTTTAATTTTACCAAAATATTCATACATTCGAACGTTACATAATTTCCCTACAAAATAATCTTTTCTGTCCTACAGCATCAACTTACATACTGTCCTACAACTGTTCGAACTTAATTATCTGCATTTAATCTCTTTTCAATACGATACAAAACAAACAAATCACTAAGCATATCAGTAATACTGAATTATCAAGGAGAAAAACCATTTCATTGATGATTTTCTTATATATTATTAAGGAGAACAACACTTAAATCAGTTAAAAAGTAATTATAATTTTATAAACTAAAATTTATGGCATTTAAAATTGTTAATAATCATAAAACGCTTTCATCAGAATAAATTACGCATAAAATAATCTTGAGATAGACACCGAGAAGTTGTTTTAACATGAATAAATGTTGCTCACTTTCACGCTAGGTCATTGCGTGAGTCACAGTAAAACTCTATCAAAGAAAATTAAGCACTACTTTATGCTCCTATTATAGGGATGGATTGCAGAGATGGTCAACGCAGGAGATAACGCAATTCTAGAAAATGGCAAGAAAAGATAACAATCTACGAACGTAAAGCCTATATATCTCGAAATAAAAACAGAAGCAGAAACAAGAGGGAAAGGAAATCGACTATGAAGCTGAGCAAAAAATTTAAAATCGCGAAATGGAGCGAGGCGCTTATCTCGAAGCGAGGAAACAAGTCAGATTGGCAGTAAAATTACTTTATCGCACGGAAGAAATACAAGTGTATTAAAAAAGGAATATAAAATCTACAATTCCTAGAGATCCCATAGAGGGAGAGGATCTTTAAGTTTACTCCGTGAAAGACACACAAACGTTCGTTTCCCAGGAAACGGGAGAGAAAGCCCGAGCAAGCCTTCGGAACGGTGCTCTTAAAGCGAATAATTAATATTAACGAAAACTTTCTCGGAATCGAACCTCTTTCCCGCCCACTACTCCCTCCTCTCATTCCGAGATCATCCTTATCTTCTGTGTTAACCTTTTCCGAAGCTAGACGTAAATGAGCGAAAATTTGCAAATATCGAAATATTTGCAAATTAATAATAAGCAGCTTTCTAGAGAATGTTGGAAACAAAACCCGAATTTCAGCAAAAAGCAGACTCGAAACTGAAGCCGTTTCTCTGAATCAAATTTTAAAGCAAAATTAGATGAATAGCTTTTAACGATTCAGATTTAATAATTCAATACTTTAAGTACACGGACGAGTAAAATCATAAGAAGGAATTAAATCACCAAAAGCGAGTATTTACTCAAATATAGAGGAGAATCAATCATAAACAGAAAATAATCCACAGTCTAAGGCAAAGTCTTGAGGAAATTCAACATGAATAGATACTGTACTTTTTTACTTGAAAAAGTACCATATCTATTCATTTCTAGTTGAACAGAAAAATAAAAGCTTTAGAATGACAAAAACGAGGACAAATGACGTCCTTGCTTGCGGGGGCTATGGTGAATTAACTCACGATAATGAGTTACTTACTAACTGAAAAAAAATTAAGAAGTACCAATAATTCATGACGCACTGCAAGATTCGATAGTAGGAATGTTTCCTAGAATTTAGGAATTAAGAAAAATCCTACCCTCAATGAGGTAGGATTACATAGCCCTTAATTAAAATTCGTTACTAATGTTCGGGAAGTCCACTGTTTGACAGAGTGATTGATAAGCTGCCCGCCTCATCTCCATTGGATGATTGATTAATTCATCGTAATGCTGTTGAATGTAACGGAATCGGGTCTCATTTGTGGTTAAAATTAGATATTTTGTCCCATTTTATGCAGGCTTTAATGTTCATATGGAGAAGTAAGCCTTTTCATGGCTATCTATTCTCTCCCGATAGCTTAAAAGATGAGAGTAAAGGAAAGGTTTATAACGTTTATTATTATTGATCAGGCAATCGAAGCCCAAGTCGCTAACAAAAACAGAAACTAAAGAGAAGAGAGGGCAAATCCATGCGTGGTGTATATTAATTATGAATAAGTTCAGTGATCTGTTGTTTTTACTATCGTTGACCATAAATCAATAATTTAACGTCCACACCAATGGAAAAGAAGATAAATAACGACCTGAAATCTATAAAACTAAAGGAAGGTAGTAACGGATGCATGATGTCGTTTTCTCAAATAGACTCAAAACAGTGTAACTACATTCCTCAAGCAATCAAGGAAGTACTTCCATACCCCACTTGCTTTTGAATTATTCATCCCTAAAATAAACAGAAACGGGTAAGTAATTTTTACACGTTTACGCTTCCTTGTCCCAAACGAAACGAGAATTTTTCGCGACAAACGGCTCCGAGCAAATAGGGATCGAGTAAACCAAGAAGGAACAATTTGTTTAACAGCGCCACAACGGTGCCTGACTTTCCGTCTCATTAACTCCCTTTGCAACGTTTTACAGCCGAGTCGCGGTTGATTAAACCGACGCCAGGCGGAAAAATTCATAACTTAAATTGGAAGGGCTGAAATCGGCAGGATCTTCCTTCGAGGAATTCGTGCTTTCCCTTGGAGTCAACAGAAAAGGGTCAACATGTTAATGAATTCCGGCGAATGAGTGTGCAGCCAGAAATGCTTAAAGTGACTTTGTAATAAAACGGACTCTGAAATTGGCGAGCTGCTATGAAATTTGGAACACTAAAAGAAACTCTTGGGCACGTTCTCTCGACTCGTGCGTTAGCATTGCAAGTAATTACGAGAAGACACTACGTACGGACTCCTTTAGAGGGAAAAAAGAAGGCAACGGGAGAGGCGCGGTTCACCGTTGCGCTGGGAAATTGAAAGCAAATGAAGCGATGAAATAACATGGAAAAAAGCAGCTCTACTCTTCTAGATCTGCAGCTTTCCGTGTAATTGCCCAACACTCGAGAAAGGAATTAGGGAAAATTGAACTAACCCAGTCTAGACATTTTTATTGCGATTTAATTCCCTAGAATCATCATTTTTTATCTTGTGAATCCTTAAGACACGGTTTGCTGGCTGAAGATATCGAATGAGCCAGAAAATTCTATTACATCGCGTTCGTTCCTGTGTGATTTTCGAATTTTTGCCAATCCTAGCAAATATTTCGACAAGAAAATTAACCAGCAAGATGTTTCCATTTAATAGGTACACATAGATCTCGCCCAAATAAAAACGATTTATTACCATTATTATTATTATAGATGCCGTTTTGGAATCTAGGAGCGACACGTCACATTTCTAATTGGTATCTTATCACTTAGGTTCGCCAATATTCAAAACCCTGACTTCATCTGGAAGAATTTGTTCTCATTCTTTGGAAAGTTCATCCGGGCGTAGGATATAATATGAATATCACAGGTTATTAACAAGCAATTACTGAGATAAAAGATTAACATAATTCTACTTTTATCGGACAAAATTAACTTTTTGCAAAGTTAAATTTTTTGTCAGTCTCACCACGAGCCCGCAAAAATACGTATATCGACCATATTCCCGCAAAATTCTAAAATTTAGGAAATAATTCACTAGGTTCCAATTAGAGGCCGTAAATTAGAAAACTTGCACCAGTAATTTTCCAAAGTTATCCAAACTAATGAACCCGTAAAAGAGCATGGTTTACCGCTTTGCTTTCAAAGCTACCCTTTTTATTCTTTTTCAAGCGGCAAAGAGCACCGAAAGCCAGCTCATTGGCATCGAAAAGTACTTCGCGACGTAAAAATGGAAGATCGCACGGCGAAGAACACGAAGATAGATAGCGTACATGAACAGCAAATAAGGTAGATGCGAAAGAAGGAAGGACATTGACGGGAGAAAAATAAAACAGGAGATGCAAGTCATAAAGGCAGGGAGGGTACTTTCTTTTTCTTGCTCTGCTAAGGTTTACCCTTCCCTTAGTAGACTTGCTCCACCGAGTTTAACGGCCAATTCGCTCGCGCCGAACAGTATCTCATTTTGCTAGGCAACCTCGCGAAACCGACCACCGAAAGGAAAAGATGCAGCAGACAAAATGAAGGAAGCGACAGCGAAGCCAAAATTGTCCTCAATGGCAAAAATGCGAACGCAGCGCCAATCGTGCAGAATTAAGGAGAGGAGAAGATGCTTAGACTCCAAAATATGAAATATTAGGGGTGCTAACCATCGGAAGCCTCGAAACATGATTTATTTTCCATCAGTAACTAGACAGTATAAAATTTTTCTATCTGAGAAGAAAGGACTTGTAAAAGTAATGAACGTAAGAAAGAGCTTAGAGAATAAATTAAAACGACAGCTGAAAATTCAAAAACATTTTTAGGTAATTTTAATTTCACTTAATGTCACCTATATCCACGAGATAAAGGAAAGTTAAGTAATCAAACTTCGCTGTCAAAGAAGACATCGTTAAGGATATTGAGGAAATTATAACTTTCCACTATGAGCTACCATTATTAATCAGACAAAATTATTTTTAAATTTATTATTTAGGGCACTGGCAACAACTTATCTATAAAATAAACGTTTATTCATAGAACAACTTACCCATGATATACACTAAAAATCCTAAACCAAAATTTCCTAACCAAATTTTCTTAATTTTGTCTTTATACGTTCTTCTAAAACCAACTCCTCAACAACTTGTCCTTCTAAAACCAACTCAAGTCCCACCAGAGGCTCTTTTTATCGAAGATACTGTCGATCTTCACTCCTTCAGTATAAAATCATCCACGTCCTTCCGAAAGAGATAGGGCATCTCATACATTATATGCATCTTTCACGAATCTGCTCCTAGGCGTATTATTCCAACTCTTCCCCGGTCCTTCCCCGCAAATAGCATTCATCTTTCTGCGGAGAATCAACTTCGGACTTTTCTCCTCAAACTTTCCATGGAGTAAGAGCAACAAATGAAACCGTTCCCATCGCTCTCATTTCTTCCCCGCATATGCAATGAAGCGTTCTTAATGGAGGCAATTGCTACCGAGATACACGCGGAGGAGGCAGGTGTTGCCCGATAACGGTAAAGGTTGTAACGCCGAGAACATCACCGCGAGCGCGCGGCTTCGGAGAAGTTACCCCGAAACGGGGGAATGCGCCGTCTTTATCGTCTTATCACGAGTGGAAACTGGAGAGTAAAGTCCCCGACGTCGCCGCATCGTTTAGGCTTTCCGCTCCAATTGAGAAAAATGAAAGAGGGGATGCATGGACTCGTGATGACGGGCAATAAATAGCTCGGTACACAAACTTCTTGGTCGTTCAATTTCCCTCTGGAAGTTGAAATCATCTACGAGCAGCCAGCCGCTTGACCCGGTTCCGGGTCCGATTTGCATACGTGAAAATATTGAGATGTTATCTTCGACTTCGACTCGATGAAGAAGAACTCTGGCGGTACAAGCAGACGAGTTAAGAAGTCAAGAAGAACTCGTACATAGTTATTTGATTCATATAATATGATAATTCAATGAACAACTAGCCTAATAGTTTAATCCTGACTAAAAGAAGTAACTGATAAATTGAAAGAAGGCATTTAACGAAAATATAATACAATACTTTCGAAAAGAAGAGAATAATAATAAGAGATAATTCATTCTCTATGAGTAGATCTATCAAAGTATTATCAGGACTCATCATCGCGGAGATCTCAATTGCTGTTCCCAACTTACCAAAGGGCGGGAATGGAGCGAAAAGATTCAACGACCCGACAGAGCTATTTCCCGCTTCAGAATGGATAAGTCGCGTCGCAAATCCGAACGGCCAAATTAATTGTGCTTATTCCCTCGGCGAATGGAAATTTACGAGGCAATTCCGCAAAATCCGGGGGAAAAATCCGGAGGAAAAATCCGCGAAAATCCATCAATTACGATTGCGGAATAAATCTCCTCATCTCCTGAAAAGTTAGGATTGAAATATACGTACTTTTAAATCCCACCGATGAAGATAAAAAAATATCGAGTCCTCCGAAAATTGACAACTCCTCCGAGGCTGTCCTTCCAGAGGCGCGCACTCGGTGGTCACGGAGGCCCTCGAGATCCGTGCAGTGTTCGCGGGAGACGACGTGTGTGTTTACCCAATCCTTCGCAACTCGTGGCCACCCCTCCATCCCTCCCCCGCCTTCACCTGCGCAGATTCCCTTGGCAACACCGACGTCGCCCCCTATCGAGATGCGGACCAAGAGCCCGACAGTCAGCGGGAGGTAGGCGCTCCGAAGGCTGCGGGAGCCTCCGTGGCCGTGCCCCCGAATGGGCATCGCCACAATGTTTTCTCGCAGACAACTCAAGATATTTTCATAAGTTTCAATCTTTGGATGGCTGTAACCTCGTCTAAGCATATCTCCGGTTGTGGTCAATGGAAAGATATCTTAAATAACTCAAAATCCTCCAGGAGGTTACTAATTTTATAATTTATATCGCAAAGTCAACTTAATGTACGAAAACCAAATAGCTATGAGAGAATACCTTTACTTCCAAATATCTCATCATGGATGAATCTAGCCAAGGATGGGGATAAATTATAAAAAAGGATCAAAAAGCTCGATTGCATTCAAGAAGCAACGAACATACTCTATAGAGCCAATAAAGTATAGCAGCAATAAACTTAACGAGCTAGATTATATTACAAACAAAATAATAAAATGCAGATCAATCATGACGTTTAACAGTTCACAGACGATAAACAACTGAGAAAAGCGATCACGAATAAACAAGCGATAAGAAGGCCAATGAGAAGCTCAAAATGTGTTTAAAAAGAACAAATATCAATAAATTCGAACCGATAGATTTCCAAGCGTAAACTTTCGTGAACTAATATCGCATAATGCGACGAATGTTTAGATTCTGCGTAAGTCCTCCATATCCAACTCTAAATATCGCTTCTAGATCTACAAAGCAGAAGCCTTGCAATAAAAAACATTAATAAAGCATATTTCATATGCGACATTTAGCCATAGATGTTATTTAAAGCCGTATTAATCTAAGGGAAGCAACTTAGAAATGCCATGCTGCAAATCTACTCACCTTGTTAGTCCTATGATTACTCTGCTGAAAGATGCGTCTACCAAGAGCTCGTGACCTCTTCTTTATCAATTTCGCTTTCGTTAAAAACAAAACAACCCGGCGCGTTATTCCACCGATTGAGCACACACCAACGTTTCACAACGCGAGAGTGTCACGCGTAACAAACTCGTCAAGAAAACTCCCACTTCGTACACGGAAGAAAGAACAAAAAACTTTTTCACGGCACGGAAAAAATCCACCCCGGGCTGAAGAAAGCGCAATGTTGGGGAAACGGTCAAATAGCACGGGGCGTCGAGAACAGCACCACCGGAGGGATACACACCTCCTCGGCACTTCGGAGCGCGTTGCTCGCGTACCGGGAACCACTCGAGTCCTTCGCTCAAAAGCAACCCTCTTCTTCACGCCCTCGAGGGACGAACTCCGGGAAAATATACGAGTTTCCGAGAGAAAAGAGAGATGAGTCGCAAGTGTCTCCCGGGCGTAGAAGAAAGAAAATCGGAAGAAACTGAAGTTTTTTCTTCTCTTCTCTCGCAGTAAGAGGCGTTTGTTAATGTTCCCAAAGGTGATGAATGTAACTTCTTAACTTCGGAGGGATATGACTCCAACACTTGAAAGGCATCCACGGTTCCCACGGTCTGCAGAATGGGGTGTCGGGGACAGCCCTCGCCGGCGACTATTGTCCAGTGGAGCGGAAGGGAGCCTGCAGTTGCAAGTCCACGCGACCAACGTCACCTAAGCCGCCAATTCCCTCCTGATGGTGTGAAATTGAGACGTCAGAGTCGGATTCGTGGACACCACAGAGAGCTTGTGCCACGAGGAAGAACTTTTTTCGTCTGCGCGGGAAATCGGGTCTTCTAATTGAAAGACCCTCCGGCGCCAAAGAGGATGAGAACTCAGAAGAAGTCCTCGATACTTCCGATGTGAACGGAAACCGAAACTTGCACAAAACACTCCTTGGATGAAAAGACCACCAGACGAAGACACTTCCAAAGAATCCCAAAAAAGTTTCCGCCTTGAGTTTCGCTCGAATGACGAAGGGAGAATTACTCCATAAACTTAGGAGCTTTCGATGGAAACGTCAAGAGATTACTCCATCAGGGAAACGATCTCAGTTCTCCGGAGACAGCGTAAAACTGGAAGACACCGGGCCGAAAAGTCCGCCGCAATGGACTTCGGCAACATTACACAACCACGTCTTAGTGGAGGTTCAATTAGCAATGTCTCGATCCACTCACTTTTCGATTCGTTTAATTATGCACATTCACTCGCAATAAAAACAGAGACAGCGATGTCCGCCGCAGACCTTCCGATCACCCTACCCGCAGTAGAGCGCCTACGCGACTGAAGAACCTGGCGCGCTGGGTTAGTTGGGTGAGTGTGGCCGCGTGGTGGAGCTACTGGTGTAGGGGAGGCGGAGGGGAAGGCGAGCGATGGGTTTCGGAGGGGCAGGATCGGAATGGGGAGGAGTTCTCGCAGGGTAGCTCTCGGAGAAGGAGCGAAGAAAGGGGACGGCTGAGGTCCACCGGCACTACAATCAACTTTTCGTAGATTATACGTCGGATACGCGAACTTAAAATGGATTCGGAGGTGAAAGCCTGCTTCCTGATCATTATTATAGTCAAAAACTGCCGGGGATATGCCTTTAAACCGTTCGCGGTGAATCGGTTCCGCTTTACGTATAAATATACCACTAGTGCTGTCGTTTAGCCGAGTTTTCAATGACTGAAACCAACGCGTTTTAACAAGAATAGCGGTGGTTTGAAGAGTTGAACGATCGATGGAGAGTTTTTGATAAACTTAACATTAAATCAATTCCAAAAGATATACTAAACATTTATAATGAAACATAACTAAGAATAGAACAAATAATGGGATATTGCCTATGGACTTTACAAAATCAGAGTGTAAGCGAATTTAATTTAATTTTTTATCTATTTTAAATTCTTAAAATAATCTAACATTAATTTCAGGTGTAACTAGAAGTTTAAGTAATGGAGAATTATAAGGAATAAAATGTTCGAATTCAATAGCCTAACCCCAATTCGATAATATTTCCCGCAAAAAATATTTACAAATAGATAAAGGTAGAACTTTAAAAATGAACTTTCGTGCGATACGAATAATAACTGATAAGGGATGGATTAACAATTAGACGTACTAAGCACTGGTTCGGCCCAATAAAGGACTTATTGTTGTTTCCTCACGTGAGTTATCGAAAGTGTCATATTTAATTCTAAGCATATAGCAATGCTAATGTAAAAGATTTGTAAGAGAGATCTTCGCTGATGAGGATGGGATAAAAGGATAAAATTCAAAGTACAACGAAACAAAATTCCTTCATTTCCGAGATTTGAGAACGACGATAGCAATAACTCTAGTTAGCTTTGAGTTCCTCCGTCTGAAACGATCTACAATTACTTCTACAGCTAAAATCCACAAAATTCCTAACTACGCCATCCATAACCACTGTTTTCAGAGCGAGATATTCATTTCGGTACACGTACGTAACTATTAAATACTCTTTCTTGAATAGAGGCATAGCAGAGTGGAACAAGTTACCTGGAAAGCTCTTTGAGTCCCTTCCTAAAAATCCAAAATCATTTAAGAAGAAATGTTCTGTATTGTTGTAGTGTGAACTTACTAGTATATGCTCAAATAATTGTGGAATTGTGTAATTATATTTATATATAAAAATTATAAGGTATTGGTATGATTAATTACAGTAATTTGATTGTTTTCTTTTATTGGAATTATTAATCGATAGTATTATTAATGGATTGTGTATTAATTATTAATTGTATATTTTATATATTGAGATTAGCTGCCACCAGACTGCTGTCTAACTGCGGCGAAAATTGAAATAAATAAATACTAACTATTACTAGGAAGAAGCTAACATGAAAACTATTTTAGAATTCATACTTGTCAGACTAAAATTCGCGAGATAAAATTGGCGTGGGAGTTAAAAGGAAAGTAAAGGTATACCAGGTTATGGTTTAGGGCGGAGAATGTGGAAAACCAATTCCACAAAAGAAAACCGAACAAAGAATGCGTTGGGATGGAGATATTCGGCGGTGGGCGCAAACAAGCCACAGTTGAAAGACGAGCGTCCGCATAATGAACCAAAAACTATGCGAGTCTAGTCTCTGAAGAGCCTCGTAAACCAGAAAAAAGGTTCCTTCTTTTCCGTTGGCCCACATTTCAATCCCCCGCAGCCTCCTGCTGACATCTCCGCAGCTTTCTTAGCGACCATAATGCGAGAGTCGCTCCACGGAAACCTTTTCATAAATACCTCGAAACCTAGACCTTGGATCAAGCGAAAAGCCATCTACATAATCCGGTTTCCACAGTTTATTAAGCGGTAACGCCGGAGTTAAACCACTTTCCGTGTTTTTGCCTCCATTTCCAAGTCGATCGAATGAACGATCATTTCTCCCTGACGTATTCCTTCAGAAAAACAACGAAACACTTTCCCTGTAATGACGCTTGAAGATGCTGCTGTCATTACGGGATACCCACGGCAGAAATAGGTGAAGTCACTCACAAATAAATAGCCTACCGATTTACTAAACCTCTATGTTTCTATGAATTCCAAAAAAATAATTCGAAATATACTAATGCTATGAAAATCATGCTTATAAAAAGTAAATTCAATAAACGTAAATCAAATTTTCGATTGTCAAAGCCTATAGGTTATCATGAATGATTGTCATAAAAATATTATCAGTATAATAGAAGAAAAATTAATATTAAGAAATTCATGTTGGGAAACGAAACTGATTCTGAATACATTAGTATTGGTCAAATATCTTATCGGATAATACATTAGGAACATTTTTTAAAGATACTAAATGCAATCACACAAAACAATTACATGTATTAACATTTTTCTATGATATTTAAAAATTATCCAAGCGGTAATGCAAGAATAATGAATAAATCGTAAAAATCAAACTAATTCTGAAACTGAAAAAAACGATCCGGTAAATTTACGGTAAAGCAGTTTGAAGTAATTAAAGTACGCCTAGCAATACCTCAAAATTAAAATTAACTGGTTTTGGCAAAATATTTTCATCGAATTATTATATAATTCCGTAAGATTCCATTCCTCACTAAAAGAGATTTATACATTTCATGAAATATTTTATGCTAATGTTTCATAATACAAATGAATTCCAAGAATTTATTAAGGTTTATAATGAGCACTTTGAGAATTGTCGTAAGCAATGTCAAAGCTCCCCCCTTTTCCCCTGCCACACACCGAAGGCGGCTTACAGAGTTCTTACATAGACAAAAAAAGCTCTCTCAATTCGTTGATATTTTAGCAATTGCCTGCCGCTTGTATTGAAATATAAATTTTAAAAATAAACCCTTTCTATTTCTCCAACTTAGTTTCCACATATTTTGAAATATACAGCAAATATGAGCTGTTAATTTGTACAATTACTTTTTCTATCAGGTATAATAAGCATCTGCGAAAAGTTATTTCAAGTAATTCCTACAATGCTGAATATGAAAGTTCTTTTCTTTAAAATAGACGGCCAATCTGATGATAGACTAATAAAAAACGCTGATCGCAAGAAAAGTTACGAACCTCCTTGAAGGGTTCAGAAACGGAAACGATGTTCGTAAAAAGGTTCGCCCAACTATTGAGAAGATGAAGGGTTTGAGTATATCAATTGCTGGAAAAAATAACAGATTGGTTACATGCGACTTTCAATTGAAACTGAAAATTTTTCTTAAGAATCCACTTACATATACACGCGGGAATGGACAAGAGGCTCGACCACCCTTGGGTTGAGCCGCAACATTTTTCCGCAAGTGTCACCTATTAGCCCCATTCCGGTCTAAAACAGTGCCGTCTCAGCGAGAGTCGCTTTTGATGTTTTGCTTATCTCGCCCTTCCGCGTGGGCCTCATCAATCTCGGATGGACGCCCACTGCCATTCATGCCTCATTTCCGCCCACGGCCATTCATACTCTCGCACTTTCACACCCTTATCCACTTGATTATCGCCTTTCTTTTTGTTGCATCCATCTCGGACTCTCTCTATTACCCACTTGTCTCGCTCGGAAGTCTCTCGGGAGCGTAGTTTCCACCGAGCGTTATTTTTTATCTCAATCGTTTTAAGTTTAGAGGCGATTCTTGTTTCTGCTTTCGGGCTCGTGTAGAGTAGGAATCCATGGTCTATAATTGCTCTTTAGTTAATTGTGTTCGACCCGTTAGTTAAGCCATTCCAGAAATTTTTATCAAATTTATCAACCTAAATTGTTGACAACTAAAGGAGATTAAAGCGAATTTTCCTTGTAATCTAAGGAAAGTTATTAAACATTGAGTACACGATTAATTTCATTATAATAAAAATGCTATAATGATTTTTAACTATTTATATTTAGCAATGCAGCGAAGTATATTTTTTATATATTATATTGAGGGACTTATCATTGCGGCAGACTTGTGATACAAAAAATTGGACATACATGCTTAAATTCTTAAATTTCACGGAAAAGTCCAAGATCCAGAGCCGGTATATCTGTCATGCCTTTCCCAACAAATACCGATGTTAGTAACGAAAGTCACCAGTCTGCAATCTATTTGCATTCTCATCAGTGATAAGAATAATCCCAACAAAATTTCTGATGAGAATGTTTTAAAGGCTTTCCTCAATGTTTTCCTCAGAAGTTTATCCTCCTAATCTGAAATTTAAATGTGGCAAACGTGAAAAAATGATATTGAGTCAATAAAACAGCGAATGCCGAATGAAAATGGTTTGGGACACATAGAGTCACTCATCGACGCTTCGTATTCATAACTTGAAACCAATTCACTCGAGAAAAATATTAAAAATGCTAGAGAAAGTATCCAGTCATGAATTTCAGTGTATATGTGTTTTATAATGCAGAGACGAACTCATTAGCTATTAAATTTCTTGGGAACTATTTACTGTGTGGACAGTCATGAAAGAAAAATGTAGAATAAAACAGAATAATTGGAAGAGAAGGAATAAATATTACACTTCACACATTTCCACAAGATGAATTGAATATTGTAGAAATATGTTAAGTTTGATCTGTAATCCTATATTTTCCTATCATTGGAAATCTGATGCACTAAGTTATTTAAAAAATTCCATTAGAAGGTGAAGGTTTCACGTTAAGGTGAAGAGAAGCAGAAAAAGGCCAACATTAAAATGCATTCAACTAATAACTATGGACGTGCCCTACTAACTATAGCATGTGCACCAATGAAAAGGAAGGAGCAATCTGAAGTCAGCAGAGACAATGTGTAACCCACTATGAGAATTTCCATTCATAGCATTTCATTCCTGAAGAATGTCTGAACGCACTTTGAGCTATAGCCGTCCAATTCCGCGAAACCCATTTTCATTAAGGAGAAGGCATCCTAGCAGTCTTCATTCTCACGGTGCGCGTCCGATGACTTCCTTATAAAGCGAGGCCCTTTGTTGTCTCCTGCCTCCCCCGCCTCACGCGAGCACACGCAGTAAATACTCGCCGCTTTCATTTTTTATCACCTCGCACGCGTGACTCATGGCGCAGGATTTAGCTCTTTTTGTGCCAGCGGTGTGCTTGGGAGCTCGGGAACTTAAATCCTTCAGAGTGGCAAGGTCAACGGGTCAAAACTCTGCAGACGGGACAGGTTTTGGAGGCTGAGAGCAATTATGCCCTGGGAATGTATAATTTGGATACATGATGCACTCGAGGTTTATCGCGCACCCCGACTAGGAGGTTTATCATATGCCCCGAACATCGGCAAATGAAAGACGCCCACGGAGTACCTAATTATGCACTAGCAGACAAAAAATGGTTTATTATGATTTCAGGCTGCCCTCAGTAATGGCGGAACCAAGCTGTTGCAAAAAGAGTAGCTGATATTGCTACGATAGCTCTCATATAAATATATCTTATTTAAACATTGTGATACCCAATTGAAATACGTGTTGCCTAAGATTAAGGGCATCATAAGAGTAATTAGTCAAAATAAGAATAATTTATACTAAAATAATCGCAAGTAAGCTTATAAAATTATTGCGTAGTAGTGCCACGAAATATTTAAATAGCTAAGAAAGATAAAAAGAGCATGCTTCCGAAAAGAAATTACCATCTCATTCAGTTTAGTTCCGATCCAAGAGATTTGTTGTATAATCCAAGTAGAAAAATAATCAGCTGTGGATATACTATAAACGCATTAGTACGTAAGATTGGATGTACGGCAAATTCAATTTTCTGTAATTTTGCCAACTTTTAGATCGAATTTATTAATTTTTATTTTCGAATAGCAAAGATCTGCATAAAAATATTTCGACAATAACTGAAATAATTTTTAGTTTCCGAAGTATGCTGGTTTTTTATATACATTGAAATCTTTTCATTTGTGAATGAAAGGCAGCGTAAAAAAAATCAACGCTCTCTCAATGTCTTTCAAGAGCTACTTAAATCAACAGGAAATAAATCATTGCCTCGCAGACATATACTATCTAACCGAAATAAATGAACATTTAGAGCTCGTGAGTATGCAAATTGAAAACTACTGATATTCTTCGAGAGATGTCCTAATTAAATTCACTTTCAGAAATTACTCATAAACATCTCGCGAAGCAAAACGAGACTTAAGCCAACGAAATTCATTCATTGAGGTCGAGTTAGAACTGCATTAGTACATAATGAAGATTTTCAGCTGCTGCATTGAAAGGAAGTCCCGTCTCCTTTTTCGGCGAATGCTTTTAATGGAAGAATAACATATCCAAGAAGTTGGCAAAACCATAGCGGAGTCACTTCAGAACTACCTAACCGCAAAAAGAGGCAAATAAAAGAACGCAGCGACCCGCAAATGAGCTTAAATGAAAACTTCATACCCTCGATGTTTATTCATGATTAATATAAATCATGGCCTTTTCAAAGGAAAGAGAGCTTTGCTAAGGAGGAATGAATAATGAGCCGTACTTCCCACAAAGAACTTTAAGCGCCAGAACCCGACCGAATAAAGGATACGTCCCTTAAAAAGCCCCACGAAGACTAAGCAGGCGTAAAACTCATCAAAGATGGGTTTGAACGTATCTTCCGAGGCAACATTAAGGGACCGCAAAACCTCGCGAGCCAGTCGGGGAGCCAACTTTCTAAAAAATAAACAATTTCTGCTTCGCTCAATTTAAACCGGACGATTCTCTTTCCTCGTTCCGCGGCATTCGTATCATAAAAAGCCCGTCTGGAAGAGAAACAACCGTCTCGCGAAATCTTTCCCATCGAGATAACGGGAGAGAGTTAATTTATTCTTTTGATTACGGCGAGAGCATGTGACGATAAAGAAGGTTGGCTGCCCTGCGGAGACCTCATAGGAAATGGGAGAAATGAAATGAGATGGTGATTGCGCTGTTAGGTTCATCCCTTTTGTTTGCCTCGCTCGCCTGCAGTAAAGGAGTATTTCATTAAAAGATAAAAGGTCTCGGAATTTTAACGTTTTAATCTCTCATTTTCACATATTATTTAGGAAAAAATTAAATTCAGAATGAAATATTTCCTATAGATTTAAATAAACAATACTAAAGCATTGGAAATCAATTTTAGAGGAGAAAATATTTGATAAACTAATGATTTATACATTCACTTACATTTGGGTTAATTATACTCCAGATTATATTCTACTATCCGATACATTATTCTGTAAATTATTCAATCCGAAAGCTGGTTAGTACCTCATCCCTCCCAACATATGCTACTATAGTATCTAAAGCTTGTAGAGAGGAATGAGATTTACTAGGCTGGATTAGGAGTGGGGTTTGCCCTTGCTTTTCTCACCGAGCCAGAATGCTAACAGTGGAGCATGGTCACGTAAGTGAAGCATAATGACTCTACGAGTAACACTTTTGTTGGCATTCCGTTAGGAGAGACGTTGATCAGTGCAATTATTTACTCATACCTCAGTAGCATTCATTTCATCGCAGCCATTGTCAAACTGTGACAAGAATTCGATGAAAGATACATTCTTCTCTGTCCTGTACCAAATGACGAATGAAAAATATTCCATTTATC
This sequence comes from Sympetrum striolatum, assembly GCA_947579665.1. Classification (NCBI taxonomy): domain Eukaryota; kingdom Metazoa; phylum Arthropoda; class Insecta; order Odonata; family Libellulidae; genus Sympetrum; species Sympetrum striolatum. The sequence continues at coordinate 42,173,418 of OX388346.1, forward strand.
ACCGTATGGAATAAGGAACCTTATTTATTATTATCAACTATAATTACTGTGCAATATATTTGGTGAATGATTCTAACGGAGACTCTTTATTTATAGCAATATCCATGAATTAGTGATTTTCGGTGATGTTATATATACTCTCAGAATAAATAAAGTTAAAATAACATAATTGAGGTACGATTTGATAAAAAAGACGAAGTTAAGCATCGTGTATTCAATTACTCAAGCATCAAGTATTCAATTAGTTGCAAACTGCTAAATAAAACATTGAAAGAAAATTTTCTATCCTGCAAATATTTGACGTATTTCATTGATTGGTTGCATTTACTACCGTAGAGGCTAGAATAATTTTGTATTCATAATTATAAGGTACCTAGATTCATTCATGAATAACACTTATTAAGATAATATTTTTTTAAACATATATTCCAGGAAAGTTCTTACAATGAAAAACTTAAATTGAGCAAAACTGAAAATCTAATAGTTTTACAATAAAAAATTAGAAATAAAAAGTAGAATTAAATATATGAATATGCATAAATATGTAGAAAATAACCTGCTTAAGTTACTTTAAGGTGAGTGGCTGAAGAGATTAGATATTCTCTCCACGAAGATCCAGCCTTATTCTCGTAGGAACTTCACGGGAAAACTAGAGCGATGCCATTAAAGTTAAAATGATGCATTTAAGATGTGCATACAACTACCATAAATTATTTTTAATCAAGTTTCCTCTCGGCTTCTTATTAACGTTGCGAGTAATGGGTTGGCTCCTATGAAGTTTCGCCAAATGGTGCTCATGCCTATTAACATAATATGATTTAAGCATTTTCTGCATTCAGTCTTTATTCATCTGAAGACGGAAAATGAACAATGAAATAGAGGATTATTTTTAGAGTTCAGAAACTCCGAAAATTCTTGTCTGAAATAGAAAAAGATTGATAGGCCGTACGAGTGAAACTAAGGCTAACTACCTCAATCCTCATCTGTCCTAGCCGTCTCATTCCCCCTGCAAAGCATTTGGCAGCTGAAAAAGGATGAAATGAGGAATGCAGCCATCTTTCACGCAGGTGACGTAACAGACAGACATCCATATAAGCCAATTTAAACCTATATAGATACAAATCTGCCAATATGCCAAGACCTGTGGTGGTTACTTACGTATTAGGTATCAGGTATATGATTATTGATAATAAATACATATCAATGATTATCGGACGAAATTGGAACTTATGTTTCGCTTCTTAAATTTTATAATAAATAGTATCACATACTTTCAATCTTTCCACCACATTTAGCAGGATTTTCTCACCCACTTTGTGGGATTTTTCCTGCATAGTCGATATTTTTTTCTGTGCACACAGATCCAAAAAAACATTCTTTCTTTCAAACTTTCTTTTCTATTTCCACATTGATCGGAAAAAATCTGTTTAACTACTGTTATGCTCTGATTTTATGAGTATTAATGCTTTCATGTGTATCAGACAGGTGTTAAATATAAGATGGAACTTCCTAGTCACAATTTCGCCCAATAAAGATGTATGTTATTATATATTATTTTATTTATTATTATGATGTGCATTGAATAATAATATTTATCTGATTGATCTGTCTAAAAGAACCGGAGAACTTAATATTGATTGGAAATTATACCCTTAGCATTATCGTGGGAGGGAAAGTTAACAATTTATCCAAAATTGAGAAAAGCAATGAGTATTAATTTTTAACAAATATGGGAGTCATGGAATTTGATATGAAAACTAAAATAGTTCACACCTTCATATCTCTCTGCTATACGAGTCGGCGTGATACTCTGCCAAGTCTTCAAAGCCGAAACCTGAAACGAAATTAACAGAGAGATTCCAGAATGAGTAATTGCGAAATAATGTTTCATTCCGAAAATCCGCTAATTTATGAATTCAACATTCCTACCATCGGAATCGTTTCCCCGGAAACCCGAGTCGGGGCATCTCCTCTTGCGCTGTTTATCAACCGAATTACGTCGGATAAAGCGCGCATCTGCACCACCCCAACGAACGTGACGACACATCGCCTCAAGTTTAATACAGCCTCCCCCGCAACGGGGCGGGAAAAAATATCGAAAAATAAACAGAGCGCCAACCCCGTTTCGGGAATGAAAAACACGTACCGAGGGTTCATTGACGCGAAATATTTCCGCGCCTCTTTTTTTTAACATCCGAAGAGGAGGGCGCTAGTCGGAGGGGGCGTGCGTGCAAGACGATCTCATATGCGAAAGTGTCGGCTCTTCAGATACATAATACATCTTTCGGCATCTCAGGTGCCTCCGGGCACGAGAAGTTTCCGCGAGGAGGGGAGGAAATGGGGATTACGGGAAGAAAGGGGTAGAGAGGGGGGTGTTAAACAGGAGTGATGCGGTGAAAGAGAAAATATGGAGTAGTGGGGGATGAAGAATGGGACGTAATGGGAAGATGGAGGACGAGACGAAGGGAGAATACGTCGATAATCCGGGTCCAATTTGAAACTTTTCCATTAAAACGAATCGCTCGGCGTCATCCGCGGGTCTTTTAAAACATTTTAAACACCAGAGGCTCAATTTTTGGCTTAGCCTTAATGGAAATATCGGTTTACAAAAAATCCGTGACGAAAATTTTTGAATAGAACATTGCTAGAGTGATAGGCTGAAATTCAATCACTCTTCGGTGGAGAAATCATTAGACTAAAATTTCCCACCAAACCTAAATTATTCACTTTCACTAAGGGAACTTTTAAACGTGATTTTCAGTTTAAAACTTGAAGTTTTAAACTGAAGGAATTCCAGTGAAACCAAAGGAAGGCTATGAACAAATATCTTTGATAAATTTGAATCATATATATCTCATTAATTGAGCAGTAAAATTTTCATTCCAACAAAACCAAGCTCAGTGAAAAAATTACTGCTTTACCTTCCCATAAGATATTTGAAAAATCTCTCAGTGTATTAACGAATCTGTGAACTTAGGCTATTACTGAATATCTATATTTAAGTTTTCTCCCCTCGGAATAACTTTCAGGGTAAATTATTGCAAATGGTTGATTTTCAAAACATTGTACAAGGTATTACAGACACTATAGCAATGGTCCCATTTTGAGGAAGCATGCCATTTTGTCTCTCTTAGAATTACATAAAAAATTGCCTTGCATTTATAGTAATAGTAGTATTATTGAGTAAGATTAAAAACTCTGATAAGAATGTTCAAGAGGAATAGGAAACGACATAGGAACATATAGACCAATATATATCGATTCGATTTGATTTATCGATTCTATTCGATTTATCGATTATATTCGATCTGTCGAATCTAATCGATCCATCGATTCTATTATTTCTATCGATTCTATTCGATCTATCGATTCAAGATTGATAATTCTATCGATGGGATCTTTGATTGGTAGTACCAGACATCAGCAGCCACAGACAAGATATCGAGTTACATCCCCTCGATTTATGACTGTCCAAGCAAAGATTGGAAGAGAAAAGGAAGGCAACGGGAGAGGAGGCAGAAATCTCCCTGGCACGGATGAGCGTACATTACGGCGGGAGCAGGTGGGAGTTACTTACTCCCCGGACTGTAGACGAAAAGAGTATGACATAGAGAGGGAAGATTCATGCGAAAGAAGGACAGATGAAGGATGGAAGCGGGGTTGCCAGATCGGGATATATGTAAATTATGGAAAGGTACGGCCCTGAGGGTTGGGTCGTCCGAGGGGTGGATAAGAAAGAGGAGAAAAAGTAGTCACTCCTTCTTGGGAGAGGGTTCGATGGGGATGGGGTTATGCGATAAAATAGCTACAAGGGATGACGAGAGAGCCGCCGCCGAATGAATGGTTAACATCCAGAAGGGGCATGAGAGAGATTGAGCAAATAGGGTACAAGGGAAAGGGTGGCCCTTAATTTTTTCTGTGGAATCTTCCGCGCACCCCTTTTTAGGTCGGTTAAGTCTGACTTAATGGGAGTTAATGGAAGGGATGCGTACACCTCGACGCCTCTAGAAAAATATAGCCTTTGTGCACCTTACTTGCCTATCGCCATTAGGTTGGAGTGATGGACAGCCTTGGCTGCACCTATTCAGTCACGTGAATCGAATCATTGGGTAGCGTTGGGTGCTGATGATGGTTGCCTCCTGCAATTCCTTCCTCTCGGAACTTACTGCAGAAATGAAGTGAGATAACGAGCGAAGTAAAGAATGTAACACGTGCGAGTTGCGTTGATAAATTACTGCAATCGTGTTGCCATAAAAATTCACTTAAGGTTTTTGCGTGTTCATCATCTCACTACCCTTTCCTGGCTTTATATTCGTTGATAACATGGCTGACAATGGCGAATGTTCGGAGAATGAAAAAAAGGTCCTAGGATGATATTCCAAAAGTAGAAATTTCAGTTAAAAAATTCCTTTGGTATGCGTTAACTAGTCATTAATGTTAAATCAATGTCTAAGGAAGATATATGACTGCAAAAAATCTTTTTATCCAGTAGTTGTTCAAAAAAGAAGATAATGTTTATAGTGATTCCATGAAGAAGTATTTGCGGAGTAATGCAGCAAAAATATACTTTTCTGTCACCCAGTTTTCTTTACAGCTTGTGCTGTTTGACTGGAGAAGTCGTAGCTTAATACCTTGTTAATATAACTGTCAAATTTAATATTAATACTTATTATAATACAACATTTTTATCAAAATAATATAATAAGGGAAAAATTTCCAATTTTAATGAAATTATACCGAAATATTGTCTTAGGGTTTTTTCTTACATCAGTAAAAATTTTACGGAAGAGATATAGATTTAATTTTGCAAATTTAGTTTAGTTAGTCTTGAAACCCTTATTCTAATTCAGATTTTCGCAATGCTGTTGAAATGTTATGGATATATGAGATTCAAAGGCATTCAAATGCAAAATGGCTTAAAGTCCAAAACTGATATCTTTTAAGTTTACTTTATGAATCTCTGGATAAATGCGATCAAAGCTGGAAAGAAATTGCATAATTTCGAGAAGTTCTCCGTGATTTCAAATCTACCTCAATCAGCAAACCTGCCTTGGGCAGGATGAGATGCAACTGACGATTTCCGAAATGCTTCAAAGTGCTTCGCTACTTGAGCTCCATTCACACCTTGCTTTCATTCACTTGCGACCCACTCACCTCAAAGGCAGCCTCTTATCTGTCCCTCGCATCTCCGTATAAAAGCCCGTTGTATGATAGCGATGTACCGTTTCATTTAGGCGAAGGGAAGCAGGCTAAATGGGAGGGCTGCTCGATACAGATTGAGATATGGATGGAAGGCAGGCACGGAGGAAAATTGAGCTAAAGGGCAGCACCTGGTTATGGATAATTTTCACAAACTCTCACTGAGTGAAGGGCCCCGTTTCAGGACCATTCGCTCGGACGAGGAAGAGAGCAAAAAATCGCCGATGAAACAAGAAATGAAGTGGAAGCTGATAAGAATCGTTCGCAGATGCTGCTCATTCCTAATTTTGACCTAGTTTTCACAATTTATATAGGCATTACGTTTGATCAAAACGTGGCCTCTGCTGATATCCCACGGTCTTTCACGATCATGGAGATCTTTTTTCGACGGGATCGGATTCTTGTGAAATTTTTTCGCGTCGCTTCTGCGATAAAACGCTTCGAATTGCGAGTCGATTCTGCTTACCCAATCTTGCTCCAATGCTAAACATATAAAGGCGTAGTTCTGAATCATAAAGCTATTTAATGTTATGAAATATACTTTATCCAAATACCATCATCATGAGTAAACCGTCATTTTCCCTGTCATGACCCCATTTCATAATTCAAAATTGAGGAAATGATTAAAGACGACAGACTGCCCTAGTTGAAATTCCTTGTCACATGCATATCTATGACATATTAATGTATATTATCCTTCATGTTAACTCACAGCCTGTTCAGTTGGAGATATTATTTCATAATCAGACTCAATATATTTATATTAAAGGAAGAAAGTTCATTTGCTCGATTATCCTTGAAATTATTTCGGAGAAACAATCAAATTATGTATTTCGTAAACTGGTAAATATATATATATCTACTTCAAATTTGCATTGTCTTATTTCGAGATGTATTCATTAGTATGTAATTTGAAATTCTTAGGGTGTGAATAAATTATGAGAAGAGGCAGTTGGAACATTAATTAATAGATTGTATTGCATTTAGTTTAAACATTAAAACATGGGCATAAATGCTAAACGCGGAAGCAATTACGGATAACTGCGATTAGGGCAAGATTCAACGTACACATTCTTACAAAAAGGTTTCCACTCAAGCGATGATTAAGGAGTAATCTTCTCGGTATGAGGTTATTTTTTTTAAAGAAAGTATTGGTAGGTGACTTTTCAAATATAGTACAAAATTACTTAAAAGAGCTACAAAAAGTGCAGTTTTACAACAGAAAATAGGTTAGCCATGACTTTTAGGAAACTTATCTACGCCAAATGTTAGTAAAATACGCTAGGGAATCAAAATTGAAAAGTTCTACTGCCGAGATGTTTCGAAAATATGCAAATCCTCAATTTAAATGCATAGTGTCCGATGCACGGGAAAGTTCGACTCAAAGGAAGCATCAAAGTTGCATCTCTAGATTTAGCTTTCCAACGTGTTTTGGAATGTATTCGATTCGTTCTACCCAAAGTCATTCTCGACCTTAGCTAGAAAATTCGCGGAGAAATAACTTTTTATACCCTAGGAACGCATATTTCTCCTTCCAAGGACTTTCTCCAACTACCTTCCGATGAATTTTCCATTAACCTTCGAATACATTTACATCTCAGCCAATAAAATTCCTCAAAAACTTGTTTACTCCCGAATTTCCGCATCACTGTTTCCTTGCTTTAACGCGGGATTCGATTCTTCCCATCGACGATATTTGAGAGTTCTGGCGCGAATGCGTGGCGAAATTTAGTCTGTATGACAGGAGAAAATTTAGGTCATCAGAAGAACGTAAAGCAAATATAAAATCGAAGCCTTTCTTTGGACTCCTCTGACTAAAGACTGCCCGATTTGTGAGATGCATAAAATTGCGAATAAAAGATAATTCAATCGCTTAAATGTAACAAGTGAAAACAAAATCTTCAATTGTGATATGTCTTTAATTTACGATCAGTGATAGATACGGTGCTTAGAGTAATAAGACATAGTACGTACTTAGCGAAACTTAAACAATAAACGACAACCATTGCATATTGACAGATCTCAACAGGACACCAATAGACGTAAAGAAGACAAGATGGAACAGGTACATCATGAATTACTTCGGTGTTACGTGGCAACGATAAGTTCAGAACAGAGAAAATTGTAAAGCACTTGGGGAGGCCCACATCCGACGTCGGATTGAAAATGGCTGATGAAGATGATATTCACATAATGTGGAATGTTTAAATAAATACATGAAGTTCTTTCTGAAAGTATGAAAAGAAGAAACAGTGAACGAGCCGCGCCTCTATAAATATTTGAAGTAGAATATGTATGAAAGTATAGTGCCGCAGCACTCTCTTATTTGGGCACACCGTATGTATGAGGACTTCAGCTCATAGTGTGCCCGATTATAAATTCGCAATATAAACTTCCCGTCCGTCATATACCGAAAAGAAGGGGAGGAACACACAGTTAGTTTCGCAAGGGATAAAGATCCTTTCCGAGGGATATCTCACCGAAAATCCCCGAATCAAAATAAATCAGTGGGCGTCCTTTCAGTTGGCCGCATTATCACCATCATCTCCATGGGGACGTCCTTTTATACACATCACACCTATGCCTGAGCTTTTATATCGCCCTATCTCTAGCTGGATTCCGGCTATGTAACCGGTATCCCAAGCGCCCTTTGTCGTCCGGAAAAAAGATGGCCTCGTGGGCTTAAAAAGAAGCATCCCCGCAGTTGGAGGTCTCCAATTCGAAGTGTTGCCGTTCCGGAAGGGTTGTGTAGGAAGTGGGCAAAGCCACAATACAGAAAGGATAGTCGGCAAAGTAAGAGGTCTTTAAAGGATTAGACTTGCATTAGAGATTCACCCTGCGGCATTGTTGCTCCGTCAGCGGGTTAAGGCCGAGGAATTTTCGTCTTAATATCTTGTGGTAAGAGAGGGCAGGTGATGAGGATTTTTTCATCTGACCGCCGCAGTCACGGATGAGGTGGTGGGACCACGTGGAATGAAGATCTCCTTTTATTTATTTTCGAGATTATCGAAGACTTAATGGCTTAGTGATTTGCATTAAATTATTGGGCTTAAACCATGTTCGTATTCTGGGTCCTAATTGCTTTGGTAAGAGGTACTTATAACACTTCAGGGTTTGGAACACCTTGAGGCATCATACATTTGAATAGGAAGTTTTTTACTCCTTGACACCTCTGTAAATTTTCTATATTACGAAATTATTGTAGGTATCGGTTGAGTACGGGTTAGCATGCTTGCCTAGCCAAGCCGAAGTTTCGGGTTCAAATCCCGGTTAATGTATAAATGTATTGGTGATGTAAAATTGCGTTAATTGTAAGAGATATATCTTCAGGTTAAAACCGTTAATAAATTCTCTGAATTTAGCTTCAGAAAGTATAGCTTAAATCGTAATAATTTTTGCAGACTTAAAAATAACCGGTCCGACATGGAAATTTACTGACTGAGGAGAATGTTGCGTCTAAACAATATATTGTTATTGGTTTAGTTCTTGGATAAATTAGAAAATTGGGGGTATTGGAATGATGTCATGGTGTATATGCTATTCTAGCCCTTTTCCACCAGCAGATCATTTTTTGCAGAAATTGTATTCAATATCCGAAGCATCTGAAGTGCTATTTCGTGATATATTTTATAGTGATGTTTAATTTGCTTAATTATTTTTTTTTAATTTGATGCTAAAGAATGGCATAAAAATTAAAATGTCCTCCGCTGTAAACAATATTGATTAAAAAATATCATACAAGATTTATAACTAAAGAAACAACCAGAATATTAAATATACACTTTCGTAAATTTACATGAATGGTTGCACTTAAATTGCTCCCTGGTATTCTAACTTGTTTGCTGGGTCACGTAGCAACTTCCCACCAAACCGAAAGCACGTAATTTTCCCAGTGGATGAATAAGCATCTCCGAATTCGCAGAAACAAAAAGGAGACCACCATCGAAGTAAGTTACGAGAGATGGGAATCTTTTTAATTACGACGGAAATCTGCAAATCTCTTAAACTAAGAAACCGGGCATCCGCAGACTCTTGGTTGCTTTAATCCTCACCACTAAGACACGAATCGTCTTTTTATACGCCTTGTAGTTTGCGAGCGGAAAGAAATTTCGAAAGTAGATTCGAAAAACAAGACTTCGGAGAATCGACGCGAATCTGCTAAGGTGGAGCCACTAATTCCACCCGCGGCGACGCCTTGAACTAAAACTCCCGTAATGATCTCGTTGCCGACTTCTTTCGAAGTTTGGAGACGAGGAAGGGGACGCATTAATAAGAACATTTGTAGGCCGGATGGTGGAATTAAGTGAATCGGATGCAGGTCCCCGAAAACTTCCTTTCCTCGGTGATCTCCACTCTTACGAGTACCGATTCGGGAGGCGATGTAATTCCACGAGAGGTAAGACTGGGGCATCAAATAGTGATGGGAAAACTTTTGAGACTTGCGAGAGCCGAAGAAAAAGTTTCCGAGCTGCGTTTCTCCTTTTGGGTAGCGGTCGTTGGGCGGGTATTTGATGCAAGATGCTTCCTTGCGCGGCATTTCAATGCGGACTTTGGCGCTAAAAACGGCTCGATAATTTGAGTTGGATTGCCGGGTAATTGCGCGCAAAAGTTCGCTCTTTTTATTTCATCAAGCGATAGAACACGGGTGGAATGTTGCATGCTACCTTTTGCAGCGTATCAACTTTCCAATCTGTTATCCCATTTAAAGAGGTAGCCAAGCTGAAAAAAGTTTTAACTCCGGAATACAAGGGTAATTCAGATTCGTTTGATTCACCGCGTAATGTGTAGAGGTCATCACTACGGCTACGAATCCTAAGATGAAAATACTTACTGACCATATACTGTATTTAATCACGTAAATTAATAGTTTCAGTTAACTATAACTAATTGTAAGCCATTTAATAGTTTTTTAAACTTGAAAAGCCTAATAATCACAAGTGTGCAGATAAAGAATTTTGGATTTCATGTATTAATTAACTATTAACTAGTTACTGACGAATCAATACAAATTTTCGAAATAACTCTCTTTTAGTCGTGCGCTAAATTTCATATAGTCTTTCTCCAGCAATCGCTTCTAAATGTATATTTTCCATGATTCATTTTCCATGATTCATTTTCCAACACGAGAAACTTCCAAAAGCTAACCAAGAAATATAAGTTTATATGTGAAAACTATAATTTATAATATATATTTTAGAATTAAGCAGTTTTCTTTGAATCCAAAATTAGACCAGTCATCTAAAGGAATGGAAACAGGCATAATATCCTACACGTAATCTGGTTAACGATGAAATAATTTACGTGTAGGACTGAATTTTAATCATTTTCATTCCGAGTGTATAAATAATAAAAATAACGAAATATGTCGAAAATGTAATAAAATTCTATTGAGTATGAAATCATAATAGGAATTAGATTATTTAAAAATCTCCTTTCGGAAAATATTTTGATCTACCGTATGTTACTGCAGATATGACGGTACGTGAATTATAAAATACCTAGGCCATCAATATCCGTGGTTGTCTTATAGAACGGATACAAAAAAAATAGATTGAAATTTATATAGAATCATAGCGAATGTTTCCAACAATCACAAGGCAGTGCTACCAGATGCAGGAAAATCAAACTTTTTCATTCGAAAAATTACGAATAGGACATATTTCCGAATACCCTATACAGTATTAGGGAACAGGTGATGAATGCTGATCTAAACTAAATTCATAGGCTGTTGATAGTTTGGGGGTCATCTTATAAGACAGATGTATGCTAAAATAATAAAAATATGATGAAAATTTACGAATTGTCTTAGCTTAAGGTCGTCTTATCTGCGAAAATAGAAGGTACATTAATGTTTTACGATAGCTTTCACATTTAATTTCACATTTGAAGATAACTTGATAATGAATCAATAAGAAATGAAGAATATTAATGAAATAACTAGAAATATAGAATGCAATGAAATGGGATGATGCGATTATAGTAATCATAAGTGGTTCACAATGCTATTTGCACTCAATTATGTGAACAGTTGGGAGTGCAGAGATCACATCGTGTATCATGCAAATGCGAATCAATCGGTTTAACATGTCTTCCTTAAACACGAAAGGGGAACAACGGGAGAAGGCGACATGCCCTCTTCAAACAACTAACTTAATGACGACGACGACCGCTTACAGGCATAACAATGACGCATTCCCAAACACACGGACTCCCCTAACTACAGCTATATAATAGTCAACATCCAATCCATCTGGAGGATGAAAACGGTCCATGGAAGGAGTCTGGGATCGCAAGGGGACCAATGGCCGACGACTTGCCCCCGACTCAGCGGGGAGGCCTGGACACAGGGAATCGACGGGGGGCTAAAAGGGAGGATGTTGGAGATGGCAGGGGGTGGGAAATACAGTGCTGCCAAAATCTAATTTTATACCGTCGTCAAATCTAAAGTCCTCGTTCGCAACTTATGCGGAGCACTCCCCTATGCATCATTCCAAATTTTAATCTGATGAATTAAAAAACCTCCACCGGGAATAATATTTTGATACGTATTATATTTTACCGTTAACTTTCACCCATAAGTCATACGATTTATCATTTATAAAGAGATATAAAAAGAGAGATGGAATACTGTGTTTAAAAATTTCAATTTAAACTTATATCTTTGGAAAAAATAGATTAAGCAAAGTGGTGGTAATTACCACGTGCATACTCCGTTGTTTCTACATTGAAAACTAATTTAGTTATGTACTGTAATTTAAATCGTAAATAATTTATTTGGAATATTTTTTAGTGAAGTAAAGTTTTCTTGATTGGATATAAACATTACGCCTTTTAGAAATGATTTTGAAAATTTCGATAAGTAATAAAATATATTCATTCTAAATGTTCGAATAAAATGATATGAAGAATACTTTAGGTTGAACCCAGTATTTGATTACTTAACGTTTGAGACATTATTAATGTACTTACAATACAACAATTACTAATTATTGTTTCTCTTTGTGACTTTCAGATTTTCGTTTAAAAATTCGAATATCGAAGCGGTCGGTCCTTGTGTCAAAGTCGGCAAGTTGGCAATGGTGTGGGAGAAGGGACAAGGAGAGTTCCATAGTAGAGCCATTTTGAAGGATTTCACTATGAGATTGACCGCTTTGCGGGGGTGGAGGAACATAATGGCCGTTGTAAAAGGAACAAAGCGTAGCGGTTTCACTGCTCGATTCATCTCTGCATCCCCTTTGCTGCGACAAAGACGAGATCGGCGCTGGAGGGGGATTACTCATTGGAGAGGCTAATATCGTCCCTCTACGGCCTTCAAATTCTATTATAAAAATTTGATGACTGACCTTACAATATATTAGAAATATGTATCGTCAATACGATAATACAGGGTCTTTCACAAACGGATTTTAAGAGGATTACTTCATTTTATGTACAACTTAAATACCTCGCTCTCATGAGTCAAGCAAATAGTAATCGTAACTACACAAATGGATATGAGAAACTTTAATTGTGATAGACCAGGTCAGGATTGTATTTATATTAGATTAATATTTTGCATTATTTGTGGAATTAAGGCAAATTCTGAATAGGGAAATAGAAAGTAAAAGAACTTTCAAAGATAATTTAAATACATTCACTTGCAGATTACTACTTCCGAAGTCGATCAAAGCAAAATACTGTCGAATTTGGATTATCTGGTAATAACTAATATTATGTCTTATGACACGAGTTTAAAAATATAAATCTGGTAGTTATCATTTCTTCATAGATAAGAAATTCTCCTAACTCAATTCTGCAAGAAGAAATTCACGTGTTTTATCACCTAGTATTTCGGCTTTAAATTTTAAACTGAGATTAGAAGAAAAAAATCTAATTTCTTGAAGTTTTTGAAAAAAAGTTATTGCTATTATTCTGAATAAAATAAATTGTTAGTTCCACCATGACACCAGGCATCAAATTTCAAATATAGTTCAATGAAAACAAATGTAACCCAAATATGTGAACATGTTCAGTTTCAAAACAATACTATTTATTTTATCCTCTTGTCAGCCAGGGAATTTCTTTCCATAAATATAACATAACAAATTATGTATTTGTATGTGAAAAAAGCATAAATACAGGAATTTGGTGGGTCATAGCAGAATTCTGATACTTTGCATAATTCTGGACATGTAATAGAATATATATTTTATGAAATAAAAGGGCTATTAAAATCAACTTAAGATCATAATAGTATTGTAGAATTATGTACATTATGAACTGTTAATGATAAATAAATTATATTAAAAAGATAAATCTTCTATTCTTTCACTGATTTTATTTATTTCCGGCTGCGAGAGAGTTTCGCAATCACTCCAACGCCGGGAAATTTCCGAATCAACTCCTAATTAAGATAATATATTTTTTTGGAAATTTCTCCGCTTTCCAGCGAAAGCATCGATAAGCTCAAAGAACGCAGCGAGGCGCAATTCAATCGCCGTGTTTTCTCTCCGTCGGCTTTCTTTTCTCCTCATTACTGGGAGTGGTTTGAATTTCGGCCCCTCGCTTAATTGGGGTGTCGTGTGGGCGTGTTTCGGTGGCTGGGCCCCACGCGGAGCTCCTCGGTCCAGGGGGCCCGCCTCGGACACGTATTACTTCATTAGGGACCCCTTCTAATTGACCCCCTCCCGCGATCCTAGTTTTCAAAATCCACTGCTTATTGCCTATTTAATCCAGACACGAAGTTCTGCAAAATCACCTTTGATGGCAGAATGAAACCAGTCTGCTTATATACGTAACCAAGGAGACAGAAAAGAGTAAACAGCATTCCCGTGCAGACTAGCAAAGCCAATCGGGCCAGCCGTTTTATAACGAACCGCTTAAATAAGCAAACATTCTGATTTTTTATATTAAAAACCTCCGGTGGTTACCAGTGAACGGCGTTCAAAACTTTTCAAGAGAAAAGATGTAATGGAAACCGCACAAGATGTGTAGGTATAGGATAGAGAAACCACGAAGTATCATAAAAACAGTAGTTACTTTTGTTACTATTAATAAAAAAAAATATTTCTATTGCTGAAATTATGTTTCTAAAAATTTTCAGAATTTCAAGCACCGCTTGTCTGTGATAAAATTATTAATTCTCTTTCACCAGTTTTCCGTGTTTTTAATGCCTTGATCCTTCATAGGCATACAAATTATTATTTGTCATATCATTACAAAATTTTGAAAATGATATATCAATGAATGCTTGTATGACTTATAAAATACATTATAACTAACTACCTCGACATTCCGTTAAGACTATATCAATGGATGAAATAAAACGTCTTTAAATTAAAATTGTTTTTATTATGCCTTAAAATTAAAATTTTTGGCTGAGGGACCGGTGAATGCGCCAGCTCCCAAAATGACTTAGGAATTTTATTCGATTCTAAGTTAAATTTTATTGACCATATCCAGGCTGCCAGAAGAAAGGCACTTTCGCTATTAGGGATTTTATATCGATTTACCGAAATGAAGCACCCAAACGCTCTTAGATCGTATTTCACTACCATCGTAATCCCGGTCATTACATATTGCTCCCCTATCTGGTCCATGTCAGCCAATACTAATATTACCTCCCTCACTCAAACCTTTAATTTTTTTGCTTTTATCGTTAAATCTCGTGTTCCCCATCTACGAAATACCAATACAGAGACAGTCTTAAATACCTTCCCCTAAGATCCCTAAAACAAACTTTAATCAAGGCCGATCTCTCATTAATATTTAATATAATTAACTCTCACATTAATTCCCCTGAACGAATCGTTGAATAAATAAATAAATGAAGGTCTCCATTTTTCCGAACTTGAGACCAAAATAAATGCTTAAAGACAATGATTTTTCTATTCCATTCTTATGCCAATGAATTACGTAGACTAAATAAAATTAAATTATCCCTTGCTGATTTATTCACAATAGGCCAATGAAATGGTCCTAGATAAGCGAACCTGCGATCAAAATGTAATAATACTAGTTTAAACATTTCAGTTAAATATAATCTTTTTATCATTCTCAGAACAACTATGTAAACATTTCCCTTCATTAAAGAAATATACTGAATAAAACCGATATCGAATTTATTACACACAATTTGGGTGAGTCTAGCTTCAAGCAGATTCAAATGTTACATTAAAAATTCTCTAATCCTTAACAAGAACGTATTTACAATGGAAGAAAAGTAAATCAGTCTTCTTTCGTGACTTATAGAAGATTCCACGCTTTACCATCAGGTGCGAATGAATACGCATTTATGCCGAATAATTTATGATTTTGAACAAAGGATTGCCTTTAGGAAGAAGCGAATATCGTGCAACTCTAGGCAGTTACAGCACCGTGTATTTATCCCAAGTCGTCCAAATTCTTGCCTCTCTGAGCAGCATTATTAGGCACTGCATCCATTTTCCTCGCAGGATCGAACATTTCGCAGGAGGACCACGTTTCATTAAGCACATTCTGGGGTTATCAGCAGGGTAATTAGGCCTACGTAAGGAACCTCTCCGCTGAAATCCATTATATTAGAATTTTGATTCAGACTATTCTATCGCTCGAACCTAATCTCCGACTACGAATAGGTCTGGCGCTCTTCCGCCTCTAAGTACCATCTGTTAGCGTAACCTTTGAGTAAATGGCCTTCAATATGCGAGCACGCCACTTTGAAGCGGATTGCACGCGTGAATAGTAACGATTTATATTAATGTGCGATTTAACTTCATATATAAATTAGCGCTCGAAGGAGGAATTCATTAGGTCCCCTAACGAGTTTTGTGTTTCCTTGCAAGTTCAGGCGAAGGAGTGATGCAAGGAGCCAAAGAGGAGCTTTAATTGCATCTTGCTCCGAATGCAAAGTGCAATTTCCTTGTTAGGTAAAGACGTGCATCAATTCTAGAGGGCTCCTCAAACTGAATTTCCTACGCTTAACGTAACTTTCGGGCCCTTCATTGAAATACGTTATTATCCAAATAACAGCGCGTTTGGAAAGTTATCTTGAATTCCTTTAGCACGCTCAAGTTTGTAAGATTCCTTTACTTAGCGCTGCCCCTCGACTTTCCACAACGTAATTCCCTTCTCGGTAAACTCCTACAAATTCTCCTTCGTTGATTACTTCTCGTAAAATAAATTCAGTAGTTAAAGCACGTAACTATTAGATTAAACTGAGGAAGGCGACAATAATTGAAATTAATGTAGCATTAAATTACGTGAAAAGGATAAAAACACGTTACTATCCTTTCTCTTCATGGTTTGGGCATGAAATAAAGGAACTGGGATACATCAAGATACACAAACTATCAGATATACGATCAGATATATATCAGATGCATATACTATCAGATATGTATATATAACTATAGATATACAATTTGCTTACATATCGTATATTAATTTATGCGAGCGAAGCATCGTTTGCAAGAATTCTGGCGTTTTATTCGATAACATCAAGAATTGCATTTGTAAATTTACAAATGTAAATTTTAACAACTTCCACATTATTATGACAGTTAATACATCCATGAACGATAACATTTGTCATCCATTTTGTAAATTATTTGATTAGTCACAATATTTGCCATTGTAAGTTGCAAAAAATGGTCGATTCTGATAGAGAAGAGCACGAAAATAATCCATAAATAAATTTATCAGAGTGAGAGGAATTATCTTTACTTGAATTCTAACACTTAGCCTCTAGTGAAATTAATTAACCGAGAAAATTATTTTAGAGAATATCTGAAAAAAGATAAAAAAACTTAATAAATACAGATAAAAAGTTCTTCATGGGTTAAGAGTCACAGGTTTTAAAATGAATAAGGATCCGTAAATTAAACTACAAATTTCTTGCAAAAATATAAGGATTTCGTATTTTTACTGGACTACTTTATATGTGGAATGCAACAAGACCAATTAAAAATTCATTCGCATGCATAAAGAGCTACTACATAGATGCATCGAAAATTCTTTGCGGGCAAACAGATTGGCAAACTATGCGTCACGAAAGTAATGCAAAGTTCCACACAACAGAAAAATGACCTTAACGTGTGATTTTCCATGTTTAGCACCTGCTTTATCTGTGGATGTATCTGAGGTAGATTTCATTCACGCAACTTCGGGAAGATAGGGGTCCGGTTTAATCCCTCCATTCAATCAGTGATAGGTCGTTCACGGAGAATGCCCCAAAAGCCAGTTCCCACCCACGTCACGACAATCCTTGCTTTGACGGAAAATCACAGCAACGCCACCACAAACCGATGCATCCTGCCTGCGAACCACCCATGCCCGCCTCTCTCACAACTATTTTGGTATATTAGTCGTAAATCCCTTCCTCAGAATAAATAAAGCGGGCTTATGACAGCTCACGATTTTTACATCGACGCAACAATGGCTATCCCACTGGGAGCGTTAGTCTAAGAACCTTGCTTCCATCGACAAAAAATCCCCAGTCGGTGTATATTTGATATATTAGTCAGATCGTAGCGGGGCTCTTAATAGATTCCATAAACCCCTTGTCCTGATATAGTCTCCCTCCGCTCTGCCTTTTCTCAGGCGAAACACTCTCCGAACACTCGAGGGCTCTCTCTGGGGAGAGGGAAGGTCAGGGCCTAAGAAATGCTGCTCGGTGAACTGCCTCATCATTCACTGTGACACCGCAGGCTACGGGTTTTTCCTTTTGCGTAAAAGAAAAGGGCCTTTTAGGGAGTGAACGCAAAGGGCAAAAAATGGTCCTAAGAAAACCCTTATGCCCACATGGCTTCGGACTAGCCTCAACCCTAACCTTATCCTCTCACCTCACTCACTCACCAGCTCAACGGTCCGAAATAAATAGACTTACATTTTTTCTATTCAACGCGTATTTTTCAGCTTTCGAGTTTTTCGCGGCGAGAGAACATTTGGAGCCGTGACGGGTTTTCTATGAACTTCGCTTTTTTCATGAGGAAATAATTAGCTCTGTTATTTGTCCTTTCTTACATTGCTTTCAGCGCCAATTGCGGTTGGAAGAAACGCATAAGTATACGACTACACTAAAGCATTTTTCTGTGAATCTGAAATTAAACATGATCCATCCTATCAAGAGAGAAGAATAAATCCCAAACAGGAAAGCATAGAAATATACATGACAAAATTCAAACTTCTACTACGCGTGAAGCAATAGAACACGACACAATTAGTCGAGATTTAAGCGGGACTTTTTGGTTTCTTTAATTCACGTATTTCTTCATAAATCTTATCTTATCTTTAGACGTGGTCGTAGCTTTCACGTATGGGGTTAAATATCAAGACTTTTAGTATGTAAAGAAAGAAATATTTCTACTGGTATAAATAGGTTTCATCTAACAGTACTTTTCAATGTGTGACATGGGACACACACACAATTCAATATATTTCTCTAGGTTGGCACTAACGTGTATCGTTCGCGAAAACATTGATTTTTGTTTCATTTACAAATTGTCACCTCAGTATAAACCATAAAACCAAAATTCATAGTAATTCCATAGTTATCAAGTGTAATAGAATGTAATTTCTATAGAAAGAAAGATAATCTGCATCATATCTAGAACTAAGATAGATGGATGAGTAAGTAGCTATGAAAATGATTAGATTAAGGCTATGATGATTACCGTTTCAGATGTGGAAGAATGTCCATTTATTCATCGATAGAAAATCAACAAAGTTTTTGAGGAGTTACCTGATTGTCCATTGATTCGAGATGTGATCGGTGTCGATATATATCGAATAAGGTTTGAATTTTCACCCCATCAATATATCTGTGTGACATAGTTTAGCATTCAAAGACTGATTAGAAGCACCATTGCGTCTTCATCAATATCCGTCAGTTAACGGTAAAACGTCTTGGCGAATTCATCCTCATCACACGCCCTCAAGCTTTTTTCGAGCGAACCCTACAGTACGAGCCACCTCAACTTCCCGTTCCTTATCCTAATGAACTTTCCCTAAAGAATCGATACATCAGCGGCGAGCGACAAGTTATTTGTTGCAATCGGAACCTCTCCTTTCAATTTCCACATCCCTTTGGGTCCGGAAATTTCAATGGACGGGGCCGCTTTATCATTCCCATCCGAGCGCGTCTTTCCCTCCCTTTTCAAGCACTCATAATCAAGCGAAGATCTTTCTCCATTCATCCGCTACTTTTCACCCATCTCTGCCCTTCTTTTCTGCATCCATAGCGTCCGTTTCCTTCAGCTTGCGTCGCACCCCAGACAGCTGCCCCATTGAGGGATGAACACCGCCGTACAGGCTTTTCTCAAAGGCGTACACGGGTTCTTTAGAGCGGTTGCCCTCTTGACTGCCCGCCGCAGTTCATCGAGGCGCGTGATGTTTCCCTCCGGGCCTTCTTCAGACCGGAGGCCCTCGTACTTACGACGGCTTGTGTTATCGATCGCTTTTCACTTCATTCTTCACCGTCCATCCTCCATCGACACTCTTGAGGAAACGATACGGTAGAGGTTCGAGTGGGAACCGTCGGTTCGTAACCTTGCTAGTTTCCTCAAAAATATTTATGGAGGACGAAATTTTTCAAAACGCGAGAAGCCTACTCATTCAATAAGGAAACATACTCAAGAACGTAGAAGCAAGGAAAAACTCCAACTCCTACTCACTTAGAAGTTGTTTGAGGGTTCTCGGTTTCTTACTTTGAGTTTGGGTGGGTATGATCGGACTCTACTACGAATTTGCATATTTGTCTCTATCCATTTTATCTCTATTTAATTTTACCCATGTATGAATTCATTCAGCATAGCCTGAAGATGACTGTAATGGCCGAAACCGGTCGCATTGAATAAATACTGTGGAAAATACGAAGAAATTTTAAATTTATTTGCTATGGCGTTACACAACGTTCGGCCTGAACATCTTGATTTTACCCATGTATGTTCGTTAATCGACAAACATATGTTATTTTGTCACGCTATCTTTCTTCAAAAATTCTCTATTGAATATGTGAACTATGAAAATGTATGAATATGATAAAATCCTCATTTATCATCTCTTAAATGTTGTAACTAGATATTTTTTGTGATTGAGATTATTTACTTAACTTGAATACTTGAAGGCTTTGAAGTTACATTCTCAGCAAAATGTATTTAGTCTTGTCGACTGGAGAGTCCAGTGAAATATTTCGGATATTTTTCTTAAAAAATGTTTTCGTAAAAATAATAGCAGTCAAATATCAATAACAGCGTTTAGTTGTTCACTATCAGGCTTACTTATATTATATTTTCATATTCCACACTAATATATTTTACTCCTGCCTTGCTTATTGCTATTATAGATATAAACCTACATGGAAGTATGACTTTCTGAGATATAGATCCACAAAGAATTACTGCAGCAATTTGGACTGCAAGATGAAATTCTGTTGAAAAGTTACCTTGTTTACTTGTATTATGCGGAAGCTTAGAAATTTCATTTTCAGATGAGAATACCTTTAAACTATCGCATAAGATGGGAGAACAGAGTAGAAAATTTGCCGTTGTGAAATTTAGAAGTACTAAAGTAATTATAATTATTCATCGTTGGAGAATATCAAACATGTGAAAATATAGCGATTTTTATCCTAGAAGAGTTTTATAAGCCAATAAATACCGAATTAAGTTAAGAATTAGCTATCAGCAATATCAAGGGTATTCTATTGGCTGGAGATAGGCTTCAGCCAATATAATACCCTTGATATATAGAATAAAACCAATAGCTCCTAGTTTATTTCAAATCCCATAGCTAGGAAAAGAAAGTGATTTAAAGATATATTTGGCAGCATGAGTGAAGTCACAACAAAAATAATTTAGAGTTCTAGGATGAATCCTCTCTTTAAAACTTACAGAAAAATTACTTTTATCCGAGAAATGAGAAAAAATACTAGTAAATTAATCAAGTGAAATAAATCAGAATATAATACACAATAAAGACTCAGATTTTACTTCATGGTATTCATTCACGCAATAAGGCTTAATGATCTACTACTTACTAGACCAGAAAAGAAAAGTTACAAGCACGATCAAGGTTTCATAGCAAAGCTACATCTTCCATGCAATAGCTATTTCTGAATCTTATTAACAGGGATTAGCTATTTTTGGTGATGTTAATCTGAAGATCATGGTCTAACGAGAGGCAGGAAGCAACTTCATACGACTTCCTTGTTCACAATAAGGCATCCCTCAGCGTCGAACCAATTATCTTGAATATATTCGCGTCCAACTCTTAAAAGACGCAAATTTCAAATGAATGATTATTATGTTCGTCAAGAGCACGCCGAAATTAGCAAGAGGCGCGTTAATTTTCTCGTAAACATTCAGACGAATATACTTCTCATTGTCCAATGAATCCAGAATAAGACATGTTACAAGTCTCTGCGAGTTCTTTAACCCTTTAATTTTAGCATAGAGGACGTTTGTCATTAAAGTAAGCAAAGGCTCCTTGACTCTCCCTCGAAATATATTAAATAACAGTTATTCACAGAGAAATCATTACGGTTGTTATCGATAAAAACGCATTTGTTGCTTTCATAGAAGTATGGTATACGAATTATGCCCTTGTTATAGTAAGATATTTTTAAGGTATTCCTGGGGTTATGCATAACTATTTATTGTGCAGAATTCTGAGAATATTATTCCAACATATGCCAATAAAAAAGGCTTCTCACCTTTCATGTTCACGAAGTTATGTAACGGTACGCAAATTAAGTATCTAAAGACGGGCAAAATAATTCTGCAAATGATTAGCGGAACTAAGATCTTTCATGAGTTGTAGAAGAGGGAAAAATCAATTTTCAAAACAAAAAAGATTCTATAACAAAATGTGTTAATTCGAATATTTTCGATGCAATGTTAATCTTACGTAAATCAACTCGAATGGAAAAGATAAAATTTTATGATCTTATATCAAACTTGTTTTGTTTTATGGTTTTATCAGCTATATGAAGATGAACACAGTTGTCCGAAAACTTATGAATAGAATGTGATCGGAATGTATCTTTTGTTGGAGATGTGAAGACGACCGTAAGGGAAATTCGGCAATGACATGGTGATGAATGATTGTAGGCTAAAATAGAGAACGAGACAAAGTGTAGGACGTGTCGTATTACGATCGTTTGCTTGTATGTAAAAAAATGACTGCAATGAAATAGAACGAGTGGTTGGACCACTAAGGAGAGAAAACTCGCTGCTTGATGCGATTTTGAAGTGCTTTCGGTGTCGGAGGAATGAAAGGGGACTATGAAATATGTAGAGATATATGAAGAAAGAGCAGTACGGAAGGAGGAACAAGTAGAAAGTTGAGTTGATAACATCAGAGTATACTAACTTATCCTTATAAGCACTTCCCAATGCTTTTCCCTTTGCGGCTCCTGTACTTGTCAGACTCAAACTTCGCGGCGAATTAATCATAATTTACTCTAGTTTCAGTTCGAATTCGCGTACAATACATTCAAATACGAAATAACCCATATAACCCATAAATAACCCATAAACGTGTAGTGGAGATTTTGGTTATGTGACTGGAAATCTTTACTGGAAAAGTGAAATACTTCGTTCGGCGAAGCACGTAAATTATGTAAAAGTAACAGCAAGAGGAATCATTATTCTCAAGTCATGCCAGTACTCCACGGAGAGTGGGTTGGGAAGCTATGCCATGAGGGAATACCGCAATTGCTATGTAATTACGTTATGCTCTGCAAATTCCGAATTCCAGTGTGGGTTACAAGAGAGACGAGTTTCATCGAGAATTATAGTCGATAACTATGCAAATGAAACGCATCAGGTGATGGGCATAATGCTTCATTCCGTAGGAGACAATATGCGCTATGTTCATTCTAATTCAGCTTATTTTATCATCAGACTTCCAGACCTTCATTCCCTACCTCCCTCCATAGACTCATTCAGACTGTCGCTAGACGCTGTCTGAAAAGAATGTCTGTAGGGGAAGGCAGGGCACAACGGGGAACCGGGACGGAATGAAGTTCATCGTTTTTCGTTGTCAAAGAAATCCTGCTTATGAGCGGCAGTAAGCATAACTAGACCAACATGTTACTACTCAACTACGGCATCCATGTTAGTCTGGTTTTCTTGAGCGTTGGCGTGTGAAGTTTTCTTTGTGTGATAATTTGCTGCCGTATTGTAACTTTTGAGGTTCTTGTAACCAAGGAAATAAAATACATAGTTTTGTATATTACAACTATAGTTAGTAGATTCTTGGAAATAATTATCTGGGTAAATTGTAATTTGTGTATATTTATCTGTATTATTCTATTTATCTGTATTATTCATGTATAATTATTTTAATTTTGTTATATTTTTGTTGGTGGTTTGTATTCGCAGTAAAATGGTGCCACTGTATGTGAATCGCAAAGGACAACTACACGAAAATCACAGATTTATACGCTAATCCGTAAAGTCTTTGACTCAGCCGGTTTAGAAACCATCGAAGAAAAATAAAATCGGCAAAGGAATTAAAAGGAACGGGTAAGCCACGCTTCTCTGCCGCATACAGCCAAAACTTTACTCGCCGAGGGAATTGTGGGAGTTGACTGTTCTCTGGGATACGCCTGCGGGAAAAGAGTTCTCCGATCCCTAGGGTAAGGAGCGCAAAACCTTGAGCAACTAAAACGATAAGCTAGACGCGAATTCCCGGCAGCGCATTCCATTTGAACCTTTGTCGAGCGGAAATCTGGCAGACTATGTCAACGGGAGATGCTTATCAAAAGACCCCGAGGGAAACTCATATGCGGCGCACAAGCGAAGCGCGAAACGCCGGTTAACATTGATCCTTCCTTCTGCTCCTTAGGGAGTTGAAATAATATTCGGCGGAGGTTATTAGCCGAAGGTTATCGTCGGAGACGTGGTTATCGTCGATTCCGAGAGTTAATGGCGTTCCCGCCAGTAATCGCCGCTCGATAAGGCTCTCTCTTTTTTGCTTCCCACAACACTTTGGTGACATGTTTCCCAGAATATCTTTCGAACGTGAGATTTCTGGTTTGGGTCTTCCTGGGCTCCCAGATCTGGAAAAGTTTCGGAGGGCAATGAATCCTTGGTGGTTCGTCTCACGAGGAGATATGTGGAAGAAAATGACCATACCTCAATTATGTTGAGGCAAATACAGTGGTACCTTGGTTAACGACGGCCTTAGTTAACGACGGACTTGGTTAACGACATGTTGCTGTAACCAAAAAATATCTTGGGTAACGACGTAGGCTTTGGCTTACGACGCCTCGTCGATTGGTCTTTCCGGAGTTTCACGTGTTTCAGCACGTCTATTTATAATCACTATATTATAAACTAATATTTGGTGTACGTTACGATGTTACATCATAAAAACATACTGAATAGCAGCTAGCGGAGAATATTAAAAATAGTTCAATGCTAAATTGTAGCTAATTCACACAGGCACACGTTGTCTCACCGGAGTTAAATCGGTAAATATTATAAGTTTTGCTTCCAATAACTGGGGCGCGTCCTCGACGCCGGGAAATACGGTAATCCATTACCATTATTATACCCGTGGAAAATCGCGCCTTGGATAACGACGGTTTTGGTTAACGACGATTATCCTGGAACGGATTAGCGTCGTTAACCAAGGTACCACTGTATGTATGCAGAAATAGCTATAACGACGATAGATAGTTTTATAAATGTGATCGGAAGAGATCGAGACTGGTTTTTGTGCCCCAGTTTCAATTATATTCCGTAAGAGCTGCTTTTCCATTGACTTTATGCTGTCGTTCCTCGATTATCGTGGTTAATTAGTTTCAGACTATCGCGATAGGTGACTTTCTGCTAAGTCGGATTTTATATTCAAAAATCGAACATTTTCGTAGTTAGAGCGTAGATATCCTTCTTACGACCTAAATACCTATATTATTACATACATGCATACAAATACTATAAATACGTATATTTTTATGTATGATATACGTAATCGAAAAAATCGTGGTTGAGTAAAGCCGCGAAAGCGCGGGTAAAGTGGCGAGTGGCAACTGCATATTAGCTCTGTTTATGGTTTGGATCAGAGGTCGGAAACTATTTTTCAATGGAAGACGGCGTGTGGGTTCCAATAGAACCTATACGAGAGGTGTGCCGCAAACATTCAAATAATTTATTATCGAAATTGTTCAAAATTAAATACATTTAATCCCTAAGGGAATTTCGATAGAATTATTTCAGGTTAAATTTTACCTGACATGATAAACGAGATTGGGAAACGAAACCAATTGAATGTAAGCACTTCTTTCCGTAGGTGATGAAAAAGTCGCATTGGACTATCGGAAAGGCCGCAACAGCCTCTGAGGCGCCCATCTCTGTTTAAGATGGAAAAGGAGAACATCCAATTTTAATCTCGTCTAAAAAAGGCTATTTTGTCTATATTTATTTATAAAGGAGTTAAAGTTCATGGCGAGAGAAATATAAATATGGACTCTATGAATTACATTATGACCAAAGCTCTCCTTCGCCAGTCTAATTTTGGAGAAACGATATTTTACACGTAAAAAAAAACTTAAGCTAAAATGGAAATAGTAGTCATTTTTTAATTTCCATGAATTCTAGAAGTAATTTATTACACAGGAGTATTCGGAAACTTAATAAACATGCGAGGATTCCGCTTTGAATATTTGTTATACTTATCTAGTATAAAATAGGGATATAGCAATGCAAGGTAAAACATCTACATAAATACACTGTAAGCCACCTATCGGCATGTGGCACGATAACGTTGTTAATAATTATTTATGTCCCTATCTCAGACTTACAACCAGGGCAATAAGCAGTAATTTAACTTTGATGATCAACATTGAAGTAGATGTTCTACAAGACTCAAGATTAGAAGAGAGTCGTTGTAAACTAAGTGAGTATTAAAATATGATACATAGTTTGGCAATCATTACCAAACTTAATAATAAAATAAAATTAGTTACATTATAAACGACGTTTAAATTACAATGTTTGATACTATTTCTCCTCAACTAACTCAAATTCTACTGAGGAAGTCGTTTTTTACTTTCTCCATATACGAAGTATAGAGAAAGTATTGTTTTCATGAAAAAATTCGACTTCGAGATTTCAACGGAAATACACGTTTTGGGGTCCCTAGAACACGTTTTGACCATTTTCTGAATGATGTCTGTGTGTATGTGTGTGTGTGTGTGTGTGTGTGTGTGTGTGTGTGTGTATGTGTGTGTGTGATAATGGGCGTTCTAACTCGAAAACTAAAAGTCGTATCAATACCAAACTTCATATATAGTACTGTTGTGTGTGCTGTCAGAGTTGATTAGTTTTTGGAGTAAATCCGTTGACCGGAAGTCGAGCTTTATTCATTAAAGCTCATTTCCGGTTTTCAAAATATCTCCATAAATATGATATATACGTCTATTGTATTACTTATAAAAGTTTTAGATAGTATAATTTACTATAACTTTTGTATTTAACATATTTTTGTATCACCGGTTCATTAGGAGTTATTCGTGAAATACTGATAAACCGGAAGAAGATGATTATGTACTTTGTGGGCGCTCTAACATGAAAACTATTTGTCGGATCAACACCAAATTTCATACATAGTACTTTTATTACAGTTGTTAGAGTTGATTAGTTTTTGGAGTAAATCGGCTGACCGGAAGTCGAGCTTCATTCTTCAAAGCTCATTTCCGGTTTTCAAAATATCTCCATTAATATGATATTTAGGTATATACTATTATTTATAAATGTTGTAGAAAATAAATTTTACTATAACTTTTGTTTGAAACATATTTTTGCATCACTGATTGTTTAGGAGTTATCCATGAAATACTGATAAACCGGAAGCTGCTGATTATGTACGTTGTGTAAAGCTCATTTCTGGTTCTCAAAATATATCCATAAATATGATATATTGGTATATTGTATTCCGTATAAAAGTTTTAGATAATATAATTTACTATAACTTTTGTTTTTAACATATTTTTGTATAACCGGTTGATTAGGAGTTATTCGTGAAATGCTGATAAACCGGAAGAAGATGATTATGTACTTTGAGGGCGCTCTAACATGAAAACAATTTGTCGGATCAACACCAAATTTCATATATAGTATTATGGTTTGTGTCGTTAGAGTTGATAAGTTTTTGGAGTGAATCGGTTAACCGGAAGTGGAGCTTAATTCTTCAAAGCTCATTTCCGGTTTTCAAAATATCTCCATAAATATGGTATTTAGGTATATACTATTATTTGTAATAGTTTTAGAAAATGAAATGTACTATAACTTTTGGTTGAAACATATTTTTGTATCACTGATTGTTTAGGAGTTATTCATGAAATACTGATAAACCGGAAGTTGCTGATTATGTACTTTGTGGGCGCTCTGGGCTCTATGGGCGAAAGGCTAATTTCATCGTTTTTCATCGATCATGTCCCGTAAAAATTATTTATCATGTTTTTGGCATCAAAGATAATATATAATATTAATAACTCAAATTCCAAGTTTAGATGGAATATAGAGTTCGAAATTATTGCGGTAGATAAAAAATTTACATCTTATATATATGGAGAAAGTCATGTGCTGGCCACATCAGATTTTTACTTTGGTATTGAGATTGGGGAAAGTTTCAAAACGAACTTCCTCCAAAACTTATTCAAAAACGCTTTCTATTTCATTGAAGGGATTTGAGTAAACAGCGTCAAAGTGTTCTTCAAGCGATAGTGAATTACGGATATCTTTCATCAACAGGTTATCTATCCGTCTGTCCCGTTACAGAAGCGATTTCTGATGTCACGATCTAGGAAAACATCCTGTGTCTCTCCGGCAAACTTCCTCCGCACTTTCAATATTGAACCACGTACCCATGCGTTCGCCGCTCTGTTTATTTTCATATACCACCTCGAACCTTTCAGCATGCTCCCGTTCCCATGTTCAGGTATGAATGTGACGCTTTGGAGAACAGTTTACACCGTGCTTTCCACTCTAAATTACCGTTCGCCAATCATCCAGACAAGAAAGATCAAGGCGAGAAGGTGGAGTTCAAATTACCGAAACCACAATTTCTCGCAAATAGGATATTCGCTCGAAATTTAGTTCGAGTTGAATATAAAGTTGAAAAGAGTGAGACAAGGAGATGACTGTGGTGGGTTATTTACGGGAAATTCCGAGAACCTCTGGCGAACAAAAAGATAAACTCTCCGAGTCTCGCGGGAGTGGCATCGCGACCGAACTAGAATGTTTGCGTTAAAAAGTCAAATCACGAAGATAAACTCGAAAAGAGCTCCCACTGGGAGAGATCATTCTCGAAGCTTAGACGCTAAATAGTTGAACAGAAAATACAGGAATCTCCAATGTTGGCAACGCTAAAGTGTAAAATTTATGTGCATTTTGAAGAATTTTTCTCGAGTAATGTTAATCTTTGAACATTCCAAGAGATTTAAGACGAGACTTATTCCAATTCGGTGAAGGCGAAATTTCTCTTGATAAAATATAACCAATTCAGCCTCTCTTAGGGATGTGCCATTTATAAGAGAGGCGAGCTACTCTTCAAAATATTAGCAAAGCAAGATTAGTGTTTTTACTTTATAATTTTCCAATCAATCCTTAAAATAATTTAATTCATTATTAAAAATATTACGTAAACTTTGTAAATAAAGATTTTGACGATTCCTATCTTTAGTAGTAGTAGTATTGCTAAAAGTGATTCGACAACTTAGGTCATTTCTCACATTGGCTCCCACCGGGATTCGAACCCAGGACCGCTTTCACCAAGGCGCTCTCTTGAAGTGGCACAGTCAATATTCTTTCTATAGCCTAATCTTCCTAAGATTACTTTTCAATCAGCTTAACTCCTTAATTCTAGTGAAAATAAGAATATGTGAAAAAATGTGTAAATAGAAATGTGAACTAATTAGTGCATCCTGTTATTATTTGTAATTTTATGCCATCCTAACGCTACTAGAGATCAATTAGCGTAAGTAAGTAGTAATAATTTCAATTTGTTTGATTTTATATATTACCCTATTTGAGAAAAAAATGTGGATTTTAGGGTGGAAGTATATATCAATGAAATGTTACTCAATAAAATTTTGAAAAAGTAACGTTAATTGGAACATATTGCAATCCTAATGATGACTAAACTTCCCCAATCTTTGTAAATCTATTACTATACTTCAAAATAAATTAAATATGTAAAAAATTTCATTTCTAGGTATTCGAACGAAGAAAAGAAAATATATTGGTATTCAATATAATAGAACTAAAGATAAATCTGATTAAATTTCTTGTAGGATTGGAATGACTGCTAAAATGACTATTCAGTTTCTCAAATAAACGAGATGCATTAATATCATATTATTCTAATAATATAATATCGAAAAAAAGTATTACATACAATTCGGAATACATGATGTTTTGGAGAAAGTGAAGTGTCCACTCAAGTTACTCTCCTTGCTTTTAGCTGTTGCCTAAATATTCCGTTTATGATTGCGAAATATTTCAGATCTGTATGAAATAGTGTAAAAGCCTTATAATCATCCTTTTTCACCCAAAGATGAATCGATATAACAGGTGTTTCCTTTAAGGTAATATGATGAGCAACAGGGATATATATCGTCGAAATTTGCATTGCCTACGGGAAAATGAAGAAGTCCTTTCGGACCCCAAATGAATTCCACGCATGCGACTCAAAGCGAGTACAAATAGGCATCTTAATGCGGCTTCCATCCTCCAGGTATTCCGAAATAAGACGTTTGTCGGTAATTCGATACTTTACTCGCAACCCGGAGGGTTTTTAATCACGGGTAGCAGCCAGTCTTTTCATCTCTTCTTCGCCTTTTACCTCAACTCCATCCTTTCGGTTGTTTATCACCTCCTTCCTCCCCCACCGAAAAACCCAACATCCCCAAGGAACCCACCCACTCCACGGCACCTCTCCTCTAAAATAAAACACCTGCCATATTTCCGTGATGCGGTGTTGCCACATTTTGGAGACGACCCGTCCAGCTCATCCACTATCTTAAGGTAGGTAGTCTCCGAAGAAAGAAAAAAAATCTGCTCGATGGGTTTGTTCTTTTTCCCCAGCATCCACTTCCTACCCGGTCACGAATAGACTTGACCCTTCCATCCTTCCGACGGCATGGACCAAAACAAGCGAAGTCAGTGGGGTATAAGGAGTTGCTTTCTTCCTTTATGTATTCACAAAATAGACACCTGAGCGCTATTGATGGTCTGGCCGTCCCTTTTTCTTGTACACTCGCGTGCTAACGAATACTCTCCACAAGGTTATTGTGTCAATGGTGTTTCCGCTCGGAGATTTGTATGCCTGTTAAGGCCCTTCGAAGAATCCCGGCTGGAGCATCAATGGTAAGATATATTAAAAGAGTTATACCTATTGAACGACGTCGTTAACTGTAATATAGTGATCAAATATTCGAATGGGAGATGAATTCAGGGATAATCTGGGTATATAGTACATTCAAAGAGGTATTCCATACGCACAGTAATAAGATAAAATTTTATCGTACATACGCCATCCCTAATTTCCCTTTTCCTCATTTCTAAGCTTATTAATGCGTTATTGTTAAAGAGGAATGTATTTAATTATTAATATGCTGCCGACAAAGAAAAATCGATCAAATACCCTATTGAAGTGAGACTTTTGCACACAGAAATTTTTTCCAATGTTCGTGCTCCTTTCAGTTCAATGGTATTATCTCATTATCTCATTATTGCAAATATTCTACAATAAGTCGTTAAATTTTAATTGATTATAATTTTAGATAGAGGTATTATTTTTACCTATATTTTACTTATCAAATATCGTCTGCGCAGGTTTTAATAGCTTCGCTTTGCTTTAGTATAAGGAAAGCTACGTGTACGTTCTAAACAGATTTAATTGTTAAATGTCTTCCTATTTTCGATATTCTACAACTAATAAGCCATAATTAAAAAATCTGATGTGGACAGCACATGACTTTCTCCATATATATAAGATGTAAATATTTATCTACAACAGTATTTTCGAACTCTATATTCCATCTTAACTTGGAAGATGAGTGATTAATTTATATCATATTATCTTTGACGTCACAAACATTATAAATAATGTTTTTCGGGACATTTTCGATGAAAAACGATGAAATTGGCATTTCGCCCATGACGCCCAGAGCGCCCACAAAGTACATAATCAGCAACTTCCGGTTTATCAGTATTTCATAAATATCTCCTAAACCATCAGTTATACAAAAATATGTTTCATACAAACGTTATAGTAAATTAAATTTTCTAAAACTTTTAAAAGTAATATTATATACCTAAATATCATATTTATGAAGATATTTTACAAAACCGGAAGTTTGCTTCGAAGAATAAATCTCAACTTCCGGTTGACCGATTTACTCCAAAAACTAATCAAGTCTAAAAAATTTAACCAAAATATTATATATGAAATTTGCTATTGATACAACAAAAAATGTTCATGTTAGAGCGCCCACAAGGTACATAATCAGCTACTTCCGGTTTATCAGTATTTCACGAATAAATCCTAAAAAAATCAGTGATACAAAAATATGTTCAATACAAAAGTTATAGTAAATTACATTTTCTAATACTTTTATAAATAATAGTATATACCTAAATATCATATTTATGGAGATATTTTACAAAACCGGAAGTTTTCTTCGAAGAATGAATCTCGACTTCTGGTTGACCGAGTTACTCCTAAAACTAATCAACTCTGACAGCACACACCAAAATTTAATATATGAAGTTTGGTATTGATACAACCAGTAGTTTTTACGTTAGAGCGCCCACAAGCACACACACACACACACACACATACAGACACACACACACACATACACACAGACATCACTCCGAAAATGGTCAAAACGTATTCTAGGGAACCCAAAACATGTATTTCGGTTG
Organism: Sympetrum striolatum; assembly: GCA_947579665.1. Taxonomy (NCBI): domain Eukaryota; kingdom Metazoa; phylum Arthropoda; class Insecta; order Odonata; family Libellulidae; genus Sympetrum; species Sympetrum striolatum. The sequence continues at coordinate 42,205,514 of OX388346.1, forward strand.
AAATCTCGAAGTCGAATTTTTTCATGAAAAAATACTTTCTCTATACTACGTATATGGAGAAAGTAAAAATAAGTATCGTATATTTCCCCAGATAAGAGAATAGTGGAATCATAAAAAGAACTCCCAAAATCCGAGGTCGTCCCTAATACAAGGACTGATACAAAAATAATCAGATGAACAGATAGATAAAAACGGATGTATGCAGCAAACGCAAGGCAGTGCTTCTAGATGGAAGAAAATAAAACTTGTTCATTCGAAAAATTACAAATAGAACATAATCCCATTTACGCTATACGGTATTACTATACAGATGATGATATTTCCGACATTTCTCTCTGAACCTGCTTTTCCATAAGAATTTACTTAACTATCAGTAGGTTTCGCAGGTTTTTCACATCCCACTTCTTGCGGGTGTTTTTCTGCTGCTGTGTATATGGTTTCCTAAGCTAAATCTTAGGTTTTTAAACTCGCAATGTAGTTTTATTATATGTACTTTTTTTCAAGCAATCAGTTCTTTCAAATTTATATGATGAAAGATTAGGTCTAAGAAAAGACTTAAAAGTCTCAATCTCGTCCTAATAAAAGACGTTTTATTATTATTATTATTATAATCGCTGATATAAACTAAATTCACAGCCTGTTAATAGTTTGGGGGTCGTCTTGTAGCCTACAAGTTTATGTTAATATGATTCAACAAAGACGGAAATTATACCTCGTCTTATCTAAAGGGAGACATCCGCGGAAATATACGGTATATTAAACTCATAATTGGGTTATTTTCCTCTTATTGTATCTTGTGTTATGCTATATTCTCTTGAGAAATAATTATCGTTAAATTCCTGGTGGGTTAGTTGCTGCAGGAATTTTACTATTTATAGATAGCATTGCCTTCAAGAAGGGCCAATACAATTCGCAATTCTTTTCTCACATTCGAGGAATGCAAACATGTTTGCTCTTGGCTGCAGCTGATACTATATTGACCAAATAGTCTGATACTTGCGAAGACACTCTAAACTTGGCACCACATCCATCCGATGACAAAGAAGACAGTATCCCGACGAAAGGATATAAAAATGAATAATTTTCGCACCAATTATGGTCCGGGCTTGAAAAATACCTCCCGCGTCAAACGCTCCAACGACCGCAAACAAGCGACCCCATTTAACGCTGTCAAAATATAGACGAGAGTTTGGCCCCCTACCATTTTCCTCTTTTGGATTTCTCCTTTTTGGTCGAAACCCGAATCTTCCTCATAAGACGAACCGGGCGATTAATTCCGAAAGATAATTGGCCACGTAAATTCCCTCTTATTTAGGACGAGTCTTTCTGGACCTCTTTTAACGATTATTAATTTCCAGCGGACGAAGGTCAACATCTTCGGCTGCGAGGACCTCTGTCTTGAGATGGTCTTCCCGTCCTTCGGTCCAACCGAGGGACCCTCCCTTTCTCCCAGTCTCGCCACCCGCATTCCAAAGACGCTCAAGAAAATGTGAGGGTAAAAAACAAAGGAGCAAACGAGAGGTGAACAGTCACCGGTCTATAAGGGGTGTCTTCGGAGGGTGTGTGCCAGGGGTGTACATTTATGTAGCTATGGAGGCGTAGGTGAATTCTATTATGGATACGTCACATTAAACCGGTAAGAAGTGATAAATATGTGTTAATAGCTTGCCATGCAGTATAACGGAGAAAAATTTGAATTTTGTATTTTGAGTCATTCTTCTCCGGAAAGCTTTAGTTGTAGAGTTATGTTTAAACTTTGGTATGTTTTCTTTGGAAGATGTCTTTAGAGAGAGACCTCATACGAGAATAAAACGATAATTTCATAGATGCCTATAGACGTTTAATATTGGTTATTGTGCCTTGAGGCATAGTTTAGTAGACAGCTGGATGAAGAAGAGCAGATAGTTTGGAAATGGAAACAACTACCAGTATATAATAAAAATATCCTAGGTATCAATTCAAACATTCACTTTTGTCCTTTGTAGAGCGAAGTTATGATCTTCGTTCCATGAAAGATTATTGTAAATTCCATTAGCAGTTGTATGTTACTTACCAGTAAATTTTCTGTTACCTTATTCAAAAAAATTGGAGCAGGGCATCACATGCATGATTATAATTTTATTAATAAAAATACTCACTAATGCTCTAAAAAATAACGATGAAAAAAGATAAATTTTCATTATTCCTTGAGAGAAGGCTTATTCCCATTTCTTATCATTAGCCATCGAATCTATGTCATGTTCTTTTCTTCAGCTCTCCAGCATACGAAGAGTAATTTCGAAAATATTTAACGCATATAAACGTAACTACAGAGAATATTAAATGAAATACTTTCAAACTTCGGTATAGCACCAGAATTCTCTGATTCAGCGTGAGAAAAAGCTTTTCCTAGTATGAAAAAGCTTTATTTACATCAACCAAGGAATCGATTCAGACCTAATAACATTTAAATGCGTCGTACCTTTATTTAATTTAACCATTAAGAATTCAAAGCCTCTTTCTCAGATCATTCAAAACTAGCATGCATTCTTCGTAAGCTTTTTTGAATGAACAATTCAATGAATGAAGGCGTGACTTCGTGGAATCGCATAACAGATAAAGGAGAAAACTCAGAAATTTCCTCGACTTTTCGCGGATAGGTGGAGTTTTGGGAAATCTAATAAGCTAATTCCTTCAACTTTTGAATGAGGGCTCTTAGTAGAAAATGGTTCGGCTAATAGCAGAGGATGTTTACAAAGGAGAAAGGATATATTAGTTCATTGTTGAGGTTACTTATCAAGTATTGAGCTGTGCAAACATTAAATGTAATACTACGACAACATGATTTATGGAAGAGAGTTTTGAATTCCTCAGGTATAAGCAAAAGCGTTATTGGCAATTTTTTGACAATACTTTAAAGCTGTAGCTTAGAGATTGAAACAAAATGACACTATTTTAACCTTAACATATACAGCGGAACATGTAAGATCTAAATTATTAAATGAATATTTTCAAAAATCTATAATATTTTTGGAAATGTCGAGAATAATCATATTTCGCAGATTTATTCTCCGATGAATAATAGTTACTGCTTTAATAAACGACATAGAATACTTCGGAATGCCATTACAATACAGGGGAACAAAATAATCTAATTAAGAGAATGACATAAAATTTGCCTCGATATTTCAGAACATGAAATACATTTTACGTGCCGAATTAAATGCACCAACGCACCTTATTAATTAATAGCAGATGCCGTGATTTTGCTAAATGATATGAATTCGCACGCAATCATTTCCGCGGGCAAATCTCCACCTCGAAAATTCATAAATAATGAACCGAATTTTCATGCCCATTTTCCAAATTGGCGCCTAATTATCATAATGTTCCATAAACGATTCTACGGCGCGAATAATAATTATCAGATTTTGGAAAATTTCGAACGATTTTGCGATGATAAAATGGCGCAGCGTTGGCCGAAGGGAAATATCGCTCGGAAATAAAACAAAGTCTCTGGCACATCTGGAGCGACGCGATGGTCCCTCTCAGCGCGAAAGGGTTTGCAGAGAGAGAAGTGTCCTCGAAACTGATGAAGGGATCGGAGATAGGGGATGTACGGGCGGTGAAATGTGAGGGAGTTTTTAAAAGGTGTGCGATCGACAGTTGGTAAGGGCTTCTCTCCCTTCGAAGCCGTTAGAGGCAGGGAGTGGAAATCACTTTTTCTACTGCTCCCTGGAAATCGTTTCTCTTTCATTTCTCCCTTCCACTCCCTAATCTCCATCTATCTCCTTTTTTCTCTCTAACAGCGTCACTCTCTCTTAGGAACTACTTCCGCTCTTTTCATCTCCATCTCATATCTTTGCCCCATTCTCTGCTCCTGAATCTGCGACGCTTTTATCTTTCCTTACTCCTGATTCATTTGATACTCTTTCGCACGAGTTTCCCTCCGTGTTCTCTTTTATATTCGTCACTTTTCCCAATGCGCTGCGATGAGCAATCGAGAAAGAGCATTTTCCAGAAGCAGTCTCTCATCTCTCGCTATTCTTCACTTCTCTCGAATACTAAAAGTACAATTTCCTCGACAGAATTGATAATATTGAACTGCCTAAACTTGGAACGTAAGGAATATATTGAAGTTTATCCTGGGATTTTATAACAAAAGGAAAAGATAAGTTTGTTTCTGCCTTAGATAAAAAGCCCTTAAGAGCAAAAGAAAAATATTATATATTTGCATATTATGGAAAATCTCTTCACAGCAGAAGATAGTAAATAAAACAAAATAAATCTGTCATAAAAAATTGATACTAAATCAATAAAAATTGAGCAAATTAAAACTGAAGGATTCGCTGCAAATTTTAGTTACTTAATATCGCAAATTTAAATGCCTTTGAATGGAATTTTGTCGTTTCAATTTAAATCAGAATATCGACAATATTATTAAAAGCAGAAGTGGAAAATCACCAAAAGTTTTAGTATGACATGAATTTAAAGTTTTAAATCATTACCTAGGTATTTCAAAAAGGTGGCATTCTAAATATTTCAATATTTTGTATCAAAAACTTCTTTCTTGTTTGTGCCGTGGACTTCGGCTAATCTCTAATGCTTAGTAATTTGGAATTAGATTATTTTTTTAGTGTGAAAATCGATTCATCAAAATCTTTAAATTTCCTAATGTCGTGAAGATCGTTTGATTTTCGTTACACCACATTGTTTAGATAAGTGAAACATCACATCACGAGCGAACCAGTTTCCACAGTTACAGAGATAAACTTTAGAAACCAACTGCGACGCCAACTTTTCTCAGCATGCCTCTGAAATCGTATCACTTTGGTCCAAACTGCGTTTGGGATGAAACACTACGGACCGACTCTCAAACGCCCACAGAAACGGAAATCTCATAAAACCTACATGCATTTAGAGAGCGGCAGAAAGTAGTAAACTTGTAGAAAGGAAGAAGGGGTTCATATTTTCTGCCTTTTCAACTCAAGCCATTCCTTTACCTTCGTTCGCCTTCCTATCTTTTCTTACCCCTTTCGTTCACACTCCTTCTCGGTTGGATAGAGTTCGGTAGCCAATACAGCCGTGGAAAGAGAAATAATAGCGGTCGTTATGGGCTGGAGATGCAATAACTCAGCGTTGCGTTTCCCTTTTGTACGGTACAATAAAATATCTTTTCATTTGCACGTAAGCGCTTTGTGTTGCGGCGAAAGCGCACACCGAGGGCGACGGCCTAGAACGATGGGATTCCATTGTGTAGCCGCGCTTTCAATCCTTTATTTACTAGCCTTTCCAAAGGTAGAGGTGATTACTGTTAAGGTTTTCGTTTATTTAGAAGCTAAAGGCTTATCGAAATGCGCTATTGAAGGCGTAGAGAGTCTCATTTCCTTTGTAATAGTGTCAAAAAAGATCGGCAAATGGCTTCCTTAAAAGAATGAACATTTCCATCGCTTTTACCCGTCATTGCTGACTTTTCCGTTTATAGCGACCAATCCGTTGAATAGATATTTTTCTACATCATAATCATCTGCAAAAAATATGAATAGAAAATATAAGAAGATTTTTTTTCAGTGTGTTGCGTCAATTTTAGTAATATATAAAAGGAAAAGTACTCAAATAAAACTTGAAATACTAAATTTATTACCGCTAAATGAATTTGCATCTTCTATAAATGTGATAAAAACTTTCTCCGGTACTGTCATATCCCTAATAACGATGTGGTGTTATATTTGATGGTTAAATCCTTTAATATTGATGGCATATCATTAAAAATAACAGCCAAATTTGAAAAGACTTACTTGGGGGTATAAACTTATGCGTCCTTCTTTTTCATGTGAGAAATGAATCTAACGTCGTCTCTTACGGGCTTTCGCGTTACTTATTGTTAGTCTATCGCAGAGAATATACAAGCGTTTCTATTTCCATAATTTTATCAAGTTGATTTCCAAAAGTACCTATATAATAATTGATTTTATATAAACTAAAAATAACTTAATTTTTTCACTCATGGCTTGCAACGAGGTTACACCTATTTATTTATATATCTGAATCACATTAATATATCCTTGGTTTTTCTTATATCCAAATTAAATAGAATTTCAATTACGGATTGAGGTATTCCAGATTGAAATGAAACTGATTCAATAATGGTCGATGGAATTCCATCATACAGAATAATTTACTGCATCAAGAGCTTAAATTTAAGATAAAAACACTTGTACGTAGTATTGTAAGGGTGCATTTATTTTATTCTAAATTTTGGTGCAATAATTTATTGTGAACTCAAGATTGGTCCTGTTTAAAAATTAATTGCGACAATGACGTGGAAAATCTTTGCAAAATTGCAAAAAATAATATAGAAGTCCTCCGTGGTACCAAATGTAATTATTCATCCTCTGGTATCGATCCTTAATCTTTGCATCGCTAATCATGAAAGTCACCTTAATATAAAAGATTCTCAGCATCTAACTCGAGCACCATGCACCATGATTGTTTGATATCTTTCAAATTACTAATATAGGTCTTTTTTTCCATGACAGAATCTAAAGGATTGCGAATTAGGATGGAGAACAGTGTAAACCTGATTAAGCCTTGAAACATCATACCTGCTCCTATCAATTCAATCTTGCTTAAATGCGAATTCCGTTTAACCCGGAAGAATTCCATCGAAACCTTTCCTCGGAGGCGTGATCCTCATCTTTGGCCCCTTTCGCATCATTGCCTCTTCCACCGATCCTTATATTAATCTCATCAAATCCGCCCTACCGCTCAAAACATTATCTTTCCTTTATCCTCTTCTCCCCCCTTCCACTTCGCCACCTCTTTTCTTCCTCTTTGACACGCACGCTCCTCCTTCAAGCATCATTCCGAAGGATCGACAAGGGACCTTTTAAAACCCCTTTCAATTTTTACCCCCATCTCCCTCCACGTATCTACCGATAGCATTCTCCTTCCTTTACCTCTCTTTCCGCCCTCTATCTCTTACCTTCCATTGTCATTCCTTCTCCTCTATCTCCTCATCTTAACACATCCGAATCGGAAGGACCCCATCCGCCTCCCCATTGAACTGCCACCGCTTCCTCAGCACGCCCTCGAAGCAGCGATCGGCAGGACGGCTCTTCTCGTCAACACCCTTTTCCTCCTCCGTAAATACGTGCCTGCGTTCGCGGAGTTCTAGCCTCGTAGTTCCCTTGCGCAGCCACCTCGACCGGAAGTGAGTACTCGGGGAAAGGTTTTGTTATTTTTTCCTTCCGCAAATTTTCCCATGGTGCATTTTTTCTGTCTGGAGTGCGTCTGAAGTAAATTTTCTTCGCAGACTAGGGACGAATAGGGGAACGTGGATCCTATTCATAGTCCAAAGCTCTCACAGAACCTGTTCTCTTTGATGCTAGCAGTTTAGTTAGTTTAGTATGTGTTTGATCCTACCGTAAAACGCTACCTATAGATTTAAAATTGAAATACTTATTTTCTTGTGACAAATTCAATTCATATCGGTTTTGACTACATTTTAATTAATTAAAGTGCATAGTCTTCCTCCTGCCGGTAATTTTATGTGCCTTAAGAATCATTACTTGAGAATGAGATTCAGATTTTATATTTAATACTACCCATACTAACAATATGTTAGAATGGGCAAAGTAAGGCTATCAAAGTGGCTATGGGTAAAGGAAGACCATCATTTAGAAAGACCGATTTTTGGTTTTTACATTCTTTTTAATGGTAAAGCTTGAAGATTATCCCCTCTTGAGTATCTTCTCCTAATTCCGAGAAATAACGCGTCAGAAGTATTCATTCTTGCGCAACCCCCTGTTCTCGAGTGAGTGCTCGTCGGGCTCGTAGTTGAAGTTGACCATCTGGACTCGAGTGTGTTTCCAAAATCATTTCTTAAACCCACTGGTCTATTTTTATTTACTTTTCAAAGAAGTTCCTTGCACAAGGAACAGTAAATTGGCGCCTTTACGTCTGAAGTGGCGGAACTTTCTTTTCCCTACTTTGAGCTGTTTCCAACTTAAGGCGGAGATTACAGTACGTACTTATATTGGAAAAATTAGAAAATCTTTAAAACAGTTCATTTAAGAATTTAATGTTAGTATAGGTAAATTGGATACGCTGCAGAAAACTTGCCGATATCTGATTTCTAATGCTGAAGTTCTTCCGTGCTACGATGCAAAAATTACATTTTAATGTAACTGCGATTTTCACGTGTCAAAGGCCACGCATAGAGCCAAGCAATACATACTTTCAGCTTCTAGTTAAACATTTGACATCCATCTACAGATGGCAGGAAAGTGAACTACGCAACCGTACCCTATACTAATTTATTTAGAATACTTTTTTGATGGATTGTATCCTCATTGGTGTTATTTGAAAATTCCAACTCAATTATCTTGGACAATATCGTAGTCCAAACTCCTGAAACCATCGTTTGGGGCCATCGATTATTCATCGTGTACTCTAATTTTATCATTTTGATTTTAATTATAACAAGATAAGACATTTTCTTTCGTAACAAGATAAGAACTTCATTGATGGAGCAAAGGGAAATCATTTGTAAATGATTTGTTGTCATGGTGACAAAAACGAAAAGGAATTCGCTTGAAATTTACTCGTTGAGTAAATATAAGTAAAAATAATTTAAAAAGTATAATTTTCAAGAATAATTTTAAAATATACAGGGTAAGCCCATTGCCGTATGGACATTAAAGGTTGAAATTCATTTATGTTGAAGACTCCTTTAGTTTCTGACCCTCTAAAATCTTTCATATATCTAAGAAAGGGGTAAACTTTTCTCTCCAATGGTGTTCGTGGAAAGGCTTCAAATGGAAGCTGATATTTTAAACATTACCTGGGACTATCAGTATAATCTATAAAAAATAGCCCAATGTAGCGCAACGGGTATCCTTTTTATTTTGGCGATTAACATTATCAAAGTGAGACTCTCGAACGACCTTCGTATGCATGATTTTCTAAATTACTCAGATCAGGGCTTTACCGTTGAAAAAGTTCAAACTTTGAAAATAGACTTTATCTGTGGTAACGACTTTAGGAAACAAAACAAACGCTTCACCTATTACATGCTACTTGTTTTTTATCGCGTAGAAACAAAAGTTCCGCACCTTTCCCAAGTTCGAGGAAGGTCACGCTCAGGGATAATGAGAGAGTATAAAGGTCCCCGAGAAGAAAACTCGTTATCTTTGAGTGGAGAAGTTGTTATTTGCGGTGATTGCTATTCCTATCGAAGCCCGTGGAAGGAGTTTCATTATTATCTATGGCGCCGAAAATTCTAGTTTCGAGATCTTATTACAGTGTCGTGCTTGGTGGAGCATTTCCTGCTTTAATTATATCCTTTGGTATCGAATGATTTTCAGGGAAATCTCGGAGATAAAGAAAACGGATTTCCGTGACTTCGCCACCGTTCGAGGACTCCGTTCATACAAAATGTCACTATGCATTAGTCAGCAAAATATGAGGGGAAAAGAATATCACTGCGATTTGATATTCATGACGTTCCAATATAATCAAATCACTTCAAATTAACATGGAAAATATTAATGTGGAAAATTTAACACTTCATAACATGTTATCAATATTCTTCTCCATCATCGAGCATCACACTTTAATATTTTCATTTAAACGTCACTGCTCATAATCAGCGACCCATGTTTTTAACTACAGTAATTGGTTATAATGAACGATCAGCGGCTTTGAATTGATAATTTTGATAAAATATATCGAAAGGATTCGTTTGCATTTAATCTAATTCGGCTCAGCAATGCTCCCGTAGATTGAATAATTCCCGCGAATTGGTGGAAGCCCATCATTGAGTTTTCCAAAGCAAAATGTTTCGATGGAGTACCTAAATGCTAATTAACTTTATCGCAAACAACATATGGAGCATACCACAAATTGTCGCGGAAAATTTATTTCCATTAAGAGCAAAATTGAAGCGCTCGAGTATTTTTTCTACTCGATTCAAAGATTCAGGGCCGAATCGAAATGTTTGGGGCTTTAAAAAAAAGAAAAACGATATGATAACATGAATTTTCACACAATAATATACTTATAGTCTATGAAGTAAATCGCTCAATGTAGTTAAATTTTACATCTAGCCACTTAAACACTCCATTCATAGCAACAATTGAAAATGTAAGATTGCGGAGGATCAAGATTTTTATAATGGAAAATAAATTCTATTAAAAGAATTAATTCATAAAAATTTAAGAAGCTTGAGCAGGTTATTACTCGAAAACCTAAGGTGTTCGTAGTCTTCCATCGAAATAACGGTTGACCGTCGATAGGGGATACTTCCCTATATTGTGCCCCTTTTTACATTTTATTTTATATTGTTCAAATTGTTAGTTACTCAGTGATTGAAACTAATTAATTTTGATCAGTGTGAAGTAATATATAGAATCTGATAATAAAATGTTCAAAATCACACCGCTAAAAGTAAAATAATAATAATTATACTGACGCAGCTAAATTTATCTTAATCTACGCTCCACTTTCCATATTTTCCCTTGCGACCCATACTATAATGCAAAGTTACTATTTAATTAATTATTTACGTTAAATAACACATTGAAAATGCATTACATTAACTAAGAATATCGTTATTTTTAAAGCTAAATCATTATTTAAAATCACTACGGTTTACTAAATTGCACCGCTACAATAAAGGGAACAGCAAACGGTACAATACAGGCAACTCAGCCTTTTTTCTTCGTCGCTTCTTCCCAAACTAACAGTTTGAGTAACAGAATCATATCTCGATGAAAACTTCAGCATATTTATACTTATTAATCTGATAAACAAGACAGTTTGTATCCATATACCGTATTACCGTTATTCCCTTAGCCACGTGCAGAAAAAATTGCTTTAATAGTGCAAAAAAGTAACTCTCTCTAAAACATACCGTTTTAGAGGCACGAAAAATCTCACTCGTAATGATTTTCTTCCATTTTCATGAGGTGGTACAAATTAGGTGCCTGTACAAAATAGGTGACTCTCCCCTGACATTGGGCATTATTTATCACATACATACACACACACACACACACACACACACATACATATATATATATATATATATATATATATATATATATATATATATATATATATATATATATATATAATCTATACATCTATATATTGCATATATATATTTATATATATATAGATAGATATATTTATAAACTTACTCAAAGTATTCATACAAATATATAGAATCTCACTGCATACTTTCTCACCATAAGCGGCTCATTGTTGCTAGTTACATTCGCTTCACAAATCGTACTCTCTGACTCGAATAGATTATAATTACACAATTAATGCGTTAATTCCATAATCAGATTTGTAGCTCCGAAAGAACTCTAATTAATATACCCGTTAAAGGTTAAACCCGCATTCCCTCCTATTAGCGAAAATCATCGAATAAATTCTTTAGGGATTACACTCATGAATTCGAGCGTGGAATTCGGTCAGTTGATTCTCTTTTACCAAATATGTTACTGACGCTAACATTTGTCGGCCCAAGAGGACAATGGGACAGCGGAATACTTCGATACCTACTCTTTTCCGGCCTCTTTTTTCTCACCGTTCACTTTTAAAAGCAGATCATTCAATGTCAGCTGCGGCACGCGTACATCCATCTCGTTGAGATTCGTGCTCCGACGGAGTCTAGGGACCAGGATGTATATACTCGAGTGGGCAACAAAAAAGTGCCACCCACGCAGTCCGAAGAGAGAAAAAAGACAATGCGGGAGGGAGGGCACTCGAGTGAATCAGTCTCATTTTGGTGGCGGCTGTCGATGTCAAGCAAAAGCGGGGATCGAGGGAGGGGTCGCCGGGGAATGTCGTGGATGCGGAGAAGAAACTTGGGAAGAATCAGAGAGACAAGGGGAGTGGGATGGACGAATACAGTAAGGAAAGAAACAGAAAAGGAAGAAATGTAATAGCGAAAAATTTTAGTTGCTTATTAGTACACATGTTGGCAGTTTTTGCTTGCTCCTCTCTTTACTAGTAACTACTACTACAAAGTAGTCTTCTTCTGTGAACTGCTTTTTAAAGCTACCTATCTCTTTTCTTACATTTATATGACGAAGGGTTAGAGTTAAGAAGGGACTCTATAGTCTCAATATCGCCCTAAATAAATTCCTGTATTATTATTATTATTATTATTAACCAGAATAGATTATATTTGCGACAAATCTGAGAAAATGATTACAATTTATGATGAAATTACTGTTTATGAAATTTTTTTACAAATGTTGCGGAGTCAACTTTTGAGAATGATCGGTTCCGACTCACTAGCTTATGGATTAGATATTACGTATTTGTCTCATTTTCTATATTCTGTAACTGAATGTAAAATTATTATATCATCTGGAAAACCATTTGTATTCTCATTATTGATGGTAAATATTCTACATATATTTCGTAAAATACACCTACATAAATCTGATATGAGCAAGCTCTACTTTGCATACTGAATGAAATGTAGCTAAATTAAAAAAAAACATGATAAGGGATAACTTGAGGAAACAGTAGACACTTGCATTGCGTTGATTGTCTTCTCTGATCTAGTCCCACTCCTAAATTCAAATCAAAAAAATCTTTTATAATATTAAACTTCTCGGTTTTTACATTTCAATGTAGATGACAGAACGAAAATAACCGCGAGATGATGTTCATCACTCGAGGAGGAGAAATAAAAGATTAAGAACGCCGAAATGGTATCACCTCTTAATTTTGCTGTCAACACGGAAGAAAAATCTCTCTCCGGCGTCTTCACTGATAGAAAAAAGAGTGTGCTATTTTAAGCAACCGATTCTTGGAATGAGGAATCGTTTCGAGATTTATTTTTGTATCTTTTTATGAAATCTAATCCTGAAACCTACTCATCATAATTTTTCTTCAGAAATTCTTTAGAAAATCTGCGATGCGCACTGTCTTATTTTTGAAATGACATCGGTTGAATTAAACTATCAAGCATGGCAAGCTAAAGCACCAAAGTAGGTTAAAATCCTATTAATTTTTTTATATAAGAATAAGATGAAATCCGTTATTTAATTGTCATATATTTATGGAACAATTATTGTATTTTGAGGTGAAATAAAATACAGCTTTGCACTTCGAAAATTCCTAAGTGCGCCACAACCGTGTTGGGTTTCTACTACGGAATTTGTAAAGTGTAAAACTATATTTTATTTTACCTAAAAATAAATAATTGCTCCATTATTATAGAGTTTCAACAAGTTAGACCTTCATTTGTTGGTCATATATTTGACACACATTGAGTGTGGGGTAAAAGTGAAGTATTTTTTTCAAATCGATACCTTATTACATATACAATCCATGTAGATCATTTCTTAATATTTATTTATACTCATAAGTCCACCGTTTTGATTTCTTTCTGAGTACGTGTAATACTTGAGTCATCATCTTCGTTGCGTTTAAATTTCCAATAATGAATAAACATAGATGTTATGCGATATAGCTTAACTTTGAAGAATGAATAAGCACACAGTTCCTCTCTTAGCAATCCATTTCCAACCTAAAAATAAAAACCTCATCGCTGAATATTCCGCACTACAATCAATGCCATTTCTATTATTGAAAATACATTCTCCTCTGGAGCTACAACTTTCACCATTCAGCCCACAAAATTCATTTATGAAGAGGCTGCTCGAATCCAGGAACCAATCCATTTGGGGAAGATCTGGAGATTATGATAGCGGAAAGCACAGTCAGGAAGTGGGGCGAGATGGATTCGAAGGAAAAGAAGGCGGAGTGGAGGAAGGGATGGAGAGAAAGAAAGAAAGCAGTGGCTGGGGACGCAGATTGTGTTCAGGGAGAGGTGGAAAAGAGTGACAGGGACAATTGTTGGTGAGAATGAAGGGAGATAAGGAAAGGAGCAGTCTGCACCCGTCCAAGGATTCTGCGGCGAGGGGATGCAGCGAGGGTCCCGTCGTGATAGGGCATGTCTCTGCATGTCCCACGGAAACTGTCACTCCCGTAATCCAAATCAACCCGAAGGGATCTCTCCCGCATTCATATATATATATAGGGCTCCATTGGTGATGGAGTGGCGAGATGACGCGGATGGTACGAGGAAGATGGAAGGAAATTAATTCGGCTGGATGCTGCGATAATGGAAGTCATTTGTTTTGGCGTGAACGGGGTTCGCTGGGGGAGGAGTGCGCGTGCGCAGGCACGAAAGCGGTTACAAATGGTCACAGGTGACGCTTCAGAATGAAAAATACGACGAATGATTCCGCTTGTTCGTGTCCATCAAAGTTTTCCGCCATCTTGATAGAAAATAGCTGAAATGGATTCATAAATCTTAAATTTGGATTTAAATTATGTGATAGTAGTGTTTACTGTATTTTGAATTAATATTAATAGTCGTCTTTATTTGGAAAAGATTGAGACTAAAAGTATTTTCTACCTTCTGACCCACAGGAATCCCCTAAAAACAACGACGCCTAGCTGGATTTGATAATTTGATAATTGATATAGAATTTTAGAATCTACATATTCATAAGGGATGAATTAAGGAATTCACCAAAAATCAATGACGCCTAGCTGAATTTGATTGAGTGCCACGGTAATAGTATTAATAACATTTAAAATGCTTTTTAAATTAAAGATACTATAGAAAGAATCCAAGTACTATAATTAAAACACGTGAGGACATTTTACAGCATTTCGTCGACTAAAAATGTATCATTATTTTGGGGATAAAATATTCGATCTTACATTAACTTTTTTTAATTAAATATTAGCCTTTGAAGCTCAATTTCATACCCAGTAAATTCAATATCATTCCTTATAGGTCGAATGTTTCCTTAATGGAACCGGATACGTTCTGTGAACGCTTAAATAGAGCAATAAAAGCACGAAAAATAAATTAGGATAAAAGGATCAGAGAAAGAGATAGAGGCACTCAAATATTTGATAGCACTACATTTTAAGCTGGAATATTTAATTAACAAAGAAGTGAGGAATATTTTTATTGGGAAGTTTTAAATGTAATACATTGATCCATAACGTCCAAAAAACAATGAATGTGTTGAATAAAATGCAATAAATGCCGTCTCATGAAACTATTCCGTCAATCACGGTGTTTAATTTTTCTGTAATCACAAAATCTTTTCCAGGTAAATTTATCAATCCGGAAGTTTGACACTACCTATTTTCCTACGATTAATCACTCCGAAAGTTATCTTCATGGTCTCTTTCTCTTAGCATTCCATTTAAGGGAACGGCAATAAAACTTTCAACATCAACTCTGGGGACATTTAAGTCGGGTTTTATCCGCTAGAAATAGATAAGTAGGAGAATGACTCGGCAAAGGAGAGCTAGCGAAGCGAATAAAATAAAAAGAGAACACCGAAACGTAGATGTAGTACTGGAGCGACTTATCTCGCTCTGATGGAGGGAATGAATGTGTTGAGATAGTAATGAATCCTAGTTGGAAAAGTTAAGTTCCAAGCTTCTATATAATCCTAAGTCTCTTGAAAGTTATTCTTTGGGTAAAGACCGTAGGAAGTGTATCTCACAATACAGCGATATCCTATTTAGTCGACACCTTTAAGGATAATGATCTTATTTTATAAATAAATCACAAAGAAAACCGTAACTTCCGAAATTAGGATGCTGATCTCCAAAGAAGACAACAGGCAAAAGGGCTTTTACGTGTATTTTGAAGTGGTTTATTTTCTGAATCTGAAAGCAAATAAAAAGAGACTGAACATTTAACAATAATAACTCAATTATAAATTAATTATAACCTACAATTCATAATAGAAAATCTTTAAATCCGATGCCAATGTATTTTGTTTTGGTTTCAGAATGTTAAAATCAAATTTTACTGTAGAAAATTAATGTAAGTACTTATTATTGATTCGTATTTACGAGCAAGTAGTACGAATCAAAATATGAAAATATATAAAATGAAAATTTACCATTGTACGATTATTTCCTTATACCATCACGAATTTTAAACGTTACAACTCGCTACAACGGGTAGAAAGCTCACAAAATTTGAATTATGTCATTTAAATATTCTTCTAGTAAGTTTTAGTATTCTGCCTTTGAGTGTGAAATGCAGAAATTATTTTCAGTATATGCTAACTGTATAAATTAAATAAAGCAAGCTTCTGACTTTGGATAAAGTATCAGCGAAAGAATAACAGAAATTAAGACTTTTAAAGAAGCTCTGACTCTAGGATAAGAATACTAAAACAAAGAAAGTTATGTCTCACTTTGTAATAAAAGCAAACTGATGGGAATCGAGCGAAATAAATCAAATCAAATTTTCACAATATGCATATAACCTCCACTGATCTAAGTGAAAAATAAAAAATCTTCCAATAGAAAACTGAATATTTATCTCATTTGTACTCATTCAAAATTACAAACTTAAGAATAGAAAATCATAGTTGATTATCGAGCCAATCAAAATGGTTTAATTTTCAAGAATGATGTAACGAAAGTTTAGTTGCTGTAATGTTGCGTTACTACTGTTATTAGAATTTTCAACCACTTTACCTCATTGAATTGCGTAAAATTCATTGAAATATCAACTTATTATTCTTGACGATGGAAAAAACTTTGAGGGTAATAGTATATTAAAAAGAAATTGGTCGATAGTTAAACAAAGTAATTAGGTTTTTAAAACCTTCTCTCAAAAATACACTCTAGTAAAAAAAATTTCCTTGCATATACGAATTACCCTCATTTAATCCAAGATAAATTATATTCATTTATCTCTCTCAAAATTTCAAAACACTTACGGTATGATGGAGATCATGTGGAAAACTATTCTCTCCAAATTCTGAATGTATATAAGACGAGAACATTAATTGGGATAATAAGATCTTCAATACGCAGTAAAGAAATAGTAAAGCAATTAAGGAGAGCCTCGAAACGAACTCGATTCTTTCACTCGCTATTTGAATTTTTACCTCCGGACAGTTCAGGATATAATGAGCTGTCATGAGATTCTCGCGAATGATCAGTTAAATCATTATGTGGTATTTCGCAGAAGTTCTCAATTCCTGACAGTTTTCGATGGCCCCTTCAAAATTTGAAACTCTTACTTAATGACCTCTTCTCGTGTGAAGTCCGTGAAATTAATTTCAGCGTTTTGCTGCGCTAACTACTCCTCTTTACGCCACTCTGAAACAACCCGATTATTTCTAACCGCAAGGGCTTTTAGTTTCACTCTGAAATCTGTCTGGCAAACTTCCATTTCAAAAGTCTTTCCTCCGCCAAAAAACGCACGGCAGACTTTTGAATTCCGTACGAAACCATATGGAACTTTTAGTCGACTCCGTCTTTCTCCTATTTTTAATGAAGAACTCGGTTTGGACGATTTTTTCTTGAAAATGGATACACGGTCTCATTAATGAATGCCTGTCATAAACCCTTTCTCGTCTCGAAATTAATTCTTTGCTCCAATATTAGAATTCAGGAAGCCACTGCGTCGATTAAAAAATTTTAAAAATGAGTCTCAGTTCTTTAAATATTTGATTCAATTGTGAGAAATTGCAGCGTACAATTCTTAGAACATTATTCTTTCTCGTCCCAATTCCTGAGCGTCAATTCTGTGAAATTTGATATTTATATGACAATCGAATGCTATGGTCATTGCATTATCATATTATTACTGTATTTGTATGCGGTATTTGATTACCACCAGGACTAGAAGTTTACCTTTTTTCTCTACAACGTTTTCCGATATTTTATGGGGTCGGCTGATGAAAGATGGCTTGGGTGATGATGAGGATGAGGTTGGTTTTGGCAATGAATTGACGGCCTGATACCCTTCCTGCCACCAACCCTACACGGGAAAGGCAGACAAACACACACAACCATTCCCTGATCAGAAAAACCCGATCAGCCGGGATTCGAACCTTGTGATCGAGGCCTTGGGGTTGGAGCGGTAGCGCTCAGCGCTAGGTAAACTTACGGCCGGTAAAGCTCACCCCTTACATAATGACGATAATTCAGATCTCCTCATAGTCGTTGAGAGAATTTTACATCTATAGCTACTGATAGAGTGACGTAGATATCTAGGATATAAAGATGGTTACTATTTTGCTTAGATTTTAATTAAATATTAGTTCATCTTATAAAGAAGAAGAATGTACTGAGTAGGTAACGCTTTTTAAAGTACATACAAAATATTTCCCTTGCGAAGAAAAATGATACAAATCAGGGAAAAATTAATCGGATATATAATGAGTCGCAAAACTGAGAACAGTCAAAGACGGAATACTTGAAGAGAGAAGAAGATCTCATTGTAAATCATTGTTTCGAAAATTAGGCCTATTAACCGTTCTCTACATATATGTCCTTAAACTTTTGACTTTTTCAAGGAAAAAATTTCTATGTTTGATGAGAATTGTGACTATCATAGTCATTATACTGGGAGATCTTCCATTTATAAACCAAAATCTTAAAATCTGTTCCCAGGGCCCTATGGCAAGTTGCCTTAAATTTTATAATGCATCTGCCTCATTCAATTCAAAAAAAAATTTCCTTCAATCTAATTAGATAATCTTTATATGCATATCTATTGAACAAATGCCTCTACTGCTCTGAAGATTTCTTTCTGACCGATTAATTTTATTGTGTTTCCATGTTTATTATATTTTCTTTTCTTTGCTTATATTCTTTAAATATTTATGTAACATTGACGTCTCCTATACAACCGTATCGTTGTCATTGGAATAATAACATTCTATTCTATTCTACGAAGAGAGACAGAGGATGGGTTATCAGATGTGGCTATGGTAGATTTAGTTAATAATTATGAGGGAAATTGACAGAATGGTCTCGAGAGCTTTTATAAACTAATCTTCGGGTTGTTAACCCACTTTGATGAAGGTGAAACAAAATGAAATGACGATCACCGAGTTTACAGTAAGAATTCGTGATTTAGATAATTTATCGTGCTGAAACTACTCAAGAAACGAAACAAATAAGATAAAATACTACTTTTATTTACTTTAAGGAGGATGGATATACATTAACAAATAAAATGCGCAATACTTTAAGGAGTTGTCGCAAAACTAATTACTCTATATATTACCATAGAAAAATGTCACAATGAAACATTAATTACTTTCATTCAAGGATAATTCAGGATAATAATCAGCTTCGCTAAATTTGCATTGGCAATGAGAACTCTATAGCTCTGAAAATTAAATCCCCAACCGTAGAACACGAAATTGCGACGAGGAAAACGAATTTCTTAGTGAGCAATCGAACCCTAAGAAGCGTCGCTGCGAAAAACTAACTTTGGGAAGTGATCAATCAGTTCAGCTTCCTCGGAAGCTATTATAATACATTTTCTGATACAGTTTAGAAACTTCGCCTTGGCTTCTATGACAGCATCTCGCGGTGCTCTTTGGATATTGCGGAAATGAGCATAGCGACAGAAAGGATAAATCTGCTTTGAATTTATACTCAAAATGCAAGAAAAAGAAAAACACTCTGTTAATGCGACTTAGGGAGGTTTCTTCGACTAAAATTGCTACCGCGACAGTAGATGATTAATGAGGTGGATAGATTAGTTGTTTCAAGAACTTCAGATGCATGATAAATTACGATTCTATCGCTATGTAATGGGAGAGTTTCCGTCTTTACGTAATTATGGTTTTTGTTTAAAGTCCCGGAAATTTACGTGAAGAAAAGATCTTTGCTCTCCGCAAAAGCCGAGCGAAGTTCTATTTGCTAAGTTGCGATTCTCAGTTGGTGCTCTGTTCGGAAAGCAGACATTTCCTGGAAGTATGGAAATGATGCAGCAGAAAGGAGTTTCCTTGGCCAAAACTTAGCCTCCTCTCACCTAATTTACTTCAAATAGTATATTTCACATTGGTTGGCCAAAACGTAGCCCATGAAATCACATAAACTCTGTAGATTGTTTATAAAAGAGGGAGGAAAACTGGTTATTCGTTATTACTTACTCCATATACAAAGTATAGAGAAAGTATTGTTTTCATGAAAAAATTCGACTTAGAGATTTCAACGGAAATACATGTTTTGGGGTCCCTAGAACACGTTTTAACCATTTTCGGAATGATGTGTGTGTGTGTGTGTGTGTGTGTGTGATAGTGTGCGCTCTAACGTGAAAACTATTAGTCGTATCAATACCAAACTTCATATATAGTACTGTGGTGTGTGCTGTCAGAGTTGATTAGTTTTTGGAGTAAATCTGTTTACCGGAAGTCGAGCTTCATTCATCAAAGCTCATTTCCGGTTTTCCAAATATCTCCATAAATATGATATATACGTATATTGTATTACTTATAAAAGTTTTAGATAATATAATTTACTATAACTTTTGTATTTAACATATTTTTGTATCACCGGTTGATTAGGAGTTATTCGTGAAATACCGATAAACCGGAAGTAGCTGTTATGTACTTTGTGGGCGTTGTAACATGAAAACCATTTGTTGCATCAACACTAAATTTCATATATAGTTCTTTGGTTGGTGTCGTTAGAGTTGATTAGTGTTTGGAGTAAATCGGTTTACCGAAAGTCGAGCTTCATTCATCAAAGCTCATTTCCGGTTTTCAAAATATCTCCATAAATAGTATGATATTTAGGTATATACTATTATTTATAAATGTATTAGAAAATGATATTTACTATAACTTTTGTTTGAAACATATTTTTGTATCACTGATTTTTTAGGAGTTATTCATGAAATACTGATAAACCGGAAGTTGCTGATTATGTACTTTGTGGGCGCTCTGGGCTCAATGGGCGAAAGGCCAATTTCATCGTTTTTCCTCGATCATGTCCCGAAAAACATTATTTATAATGTTTGTGACGTCAAAGATAATAATATATAAATAAATCACTCATCTTCCAAGTTTAGATGGAATATAGAGTTCGAAAATACTGTTGTAGATATATATTTACATCTTATAAATGGAGAAAGTCATGTGCTGGCCACATCAGATTTTTTTGAAATGAAATTTAACCAGTTGGAGTGATACTCAAACCTCTGCCGTGACCAGGATTCGAACCTGGGTTGTACAACGCAAAGTACTAACCACTATACGATTACGGCTATAAGGGACCTTCATCGAACTCCTTCCCAATAGAATTAATCACTATTCTTCCCATAGTACTAGCTACACTCTAGCACGATTATTGAGATTCCATTACAGCTTCTACAACATATCGATGTCAGTACGAAAAACGTATTTATCGAAAAATAAATATACCAAAAAATAATCGAGCTTTGTCCAGAATAAAAAAGGCCCACTCAGAGACATAATCCACCCATCCTCTGCCGTGACCAGGATTCAAACCTGGGTTGTTGCGGCCACAACGCAAAGTACTAACCACTATACGATCACGACTGCTTCAGACCCCTGATAACTGATAATTTAATTTTTATCATATTCGAGTCTTGGGATGTAAAAGCGTGAAAATTAACTTAACTGTTTATATCCCTATATCATTCCCATTATCATCCTAATCTCGTAAGTTTCCAAATAGAATTTTATCCCAAATAAAAAGTGTTGTTAAACTTAGCAAGTATATTTAAATAACATTACAAAGAGATTTTGAAATAAATATATTGAGATAGTTAATATTTGCTTTTATGAAAATTACAGGATACAGTTTAAAAAATCATATTAAAACGCTGCATATCATAATTAATAGAAGCAGAACATTCCTAATATTTCGAACAATTCGAAATTTACGATTTTATTTCCTTCTCGGTGCCGTTGGTTATCATTCGACCCTTGCATTGGTCGATTAGTTTCAAAAAGCATCACTAAGAAACCTTTACAGGAAGTTAAATCATCCACGAATCCTTCATATCTACGTCACGGCAACCATAAAAACAGCCTCAGAGGCGTTACATCTGTCGCCCTCTGAGAAACTAACGCCTGAAAATTAAGCCCTACTTGGAATCGGAGAAGAAAAGAGCTAAATGAATTTACAGGTGCTCTCCTAAATTACCACGGCGAGAATGTTGATTAGAACTCTGAACTCGGAGTCGTGAATAAGCAACGCCGTAAAACTAATCCACCTTTTCCATTTGAAGGAAGCCATTCTCCTGCTTCCGGCAGGTGACAAGCAGAGTCTATTCTGGGAATCGAAATGATGAATTAACGACTATATGAACGGAACAGGAAGAGTTACTGCTTACTAGTTACTCTAAAAAACAGTATTTGGCATCGAGATCATATTGAAATAGCTATTCAAATTGCACAAAAACTATTATTTTCAATTTATTACTGTTATCTAATGCTGTTATTTAAATATGATCCCGATTACGGAAATTCACCAAATTGCGGTTACTTCCATTGAATATTTGGTATGTCAATTGAAGAAAATGAAGTATGTTTTTCGTGATGCAAACATAAGATGAGATCTCACCTCACAATTACTTTCAAATGCTTCGTACATGAAAATGGAAAGGTGAGTAAATAAATTAGCCATTTGGTTGTGAATTTATTTTAAATTAGGTACAAAAATCCTTAAACATGCAAAGAAATCCCCGGTTCAAAGAAAAACATACTCTTCTAGGTTTCAGAAGGTATATTAGCAATAATACTAATAGAATCAGCAATATAGAATTCTAGTATTCGTGAGAATTGACGTTAAATTAATAAGTTCTATTTGAATGTAACCAGGATTCTAATAGCACTATTGTTATATTTAAGTAAAACTGGCTAGAAATCTTACCATGACAAACAGAAAAGTTGAGAGCACAGTCTGAAGTTAATCCTGGAGAAATAATACTTTTTTTTAGTAAATTTTCTGAAGCTTGTGATATCTGAAATTTACTAAAGTGAAACTTGCAAAGAGACTACAAAAAGTTAATAATTTCGCATATAACAGAAAAATGTTCTGCTATGAAATTAAAATAAGTGGGCATTCTACTAATAATATCTATCGCCGCATCACTATTTATAAAATTCTATAATTATCTTACAGAAGATTTTCTCCATTAGTATTTCCTACTATTTTTTAGAGCTGTCATATTTCTTGCATGCCGCCCGATGAGTACACGGGCAGCTCAAAGATGCAAATTAAAAAAAGTCTGGTGAAGACATTTATCTAGAGCTTATCGTACTTAGCCTTGCATGAATTTCGAGGGAAAAAAGCTCTTCGCTGACTTGAAGCACCTTAGGTGTTGATGCAGTAATGCTGAAAGACTCGAGAGAGACTGAGAACAAAATATATAAGGTCGGAAAACGCTCTTTTCGAATTCGAATTTTCCGGAAAAGTTATTCCAGTTGATGATTTTAAATAAATAATCAGAATTGCAATTACATACACGACTGTTATACCTTTCGGTAGGTTCAGGTATGTCATATTCAACGCAATTTCCTTCCTTTATTGGAAGCTTATCTCATCTTGTATGTCACGGAAATTACAGTTACTCAGATAAATTACTTTATAGTTAATAGATGATTAATAAATCATTTTAATATATTTAAAAGGTACTTTTAATCTGCAATAACTTAAGATACGCCTGGAGAAACCTTATTTTTGTTTCCGTGAAAGAGAATCTGAGAGCCGCCCTTTGTGATTCATGGAATTGGCTAATGTCTTCACATGCTGTATCAATACCGAAATGTTATGCTTAAAAGTGATGTATTAATTCACCGTGTTTCTGAAGCTAGTTCCATGGAAAAACCCATTTATACGTGCTAATAGCGGAAACTTTAAAACGTAGATTTCCCTCATATTTTCGATACCAATTTTTCGTCAATAGTTTTTTCCTTGGCACATGCTCAAAAACGCCAAAAAGCACACGAATGGTAACGAGTTGAAATCAATCATCAATGAAAACATTGCGAAACGATTTCCGATTGAAAAACTTCCATAAAGCACGATCATTGCGCTAGTACACGTCACACATCAGTAAAAAACGAACGATGCGCCCACCAGAAAAACGGCAAAGAACCAAAAGGTTTTATATTTGCGCCCGGTCGACAGTTTGCTTTATTGAATAGCCGATAAAACGACCAGAATGCAAACTCCTCTCGTGATTTCCAACTTTTTTCCTCCCCCGATATCCAACGACGTTGGTTAAACGAAGACAAAAAAAACAGGATATGGTTCATCGATGAACTGTAACTTTTTATTAATAAGCCTGCGCGACGTCTACTTAAAAAAGAAAACATGCCCAACCGTTATGACAACACTTGAAAGCTTCGAAACATGTAATTCGTTTCGTTTTTTGCTTCACGCCACCGAAGTCACTGTGAGCGATGCAAACAGCCGCGATCGCACGTACGCGTGCCCGTATTGCCGGAGGCATTCACGAGGGTGTCCCTGGATTGAAAGAGAGAAAGGATTACGCATTCGATATTTTTTCAGCAGACACCGACGCAAAAGCTACCGATTATCGGGAGAAAAAATGAAAGGGAGAGACAGAAAGGAGAGTCAAAGGAGAATCCCACGGCTTAGTGTTTTGTCCTAGGCTAAAAAAACTATCGACTTGAAACGGTAGAAGGTTCACCGTTACTATAATTAGCTTGCGTCAACGACCCAAGAAATCAATCACATTGATAGTTTAGATTTTTAGATTTTCTGACAGCTTTTATAAAGTATCTCATCATAAACTGTTGCGCAAATTGGAATTTGCGGGAATCAATGCAGAAGTAATTAATTGTATAAAATATTTTCTCTCCGACAGAGAAGGACAAGTATTACTTGGTATTAGTTCCAACTTGATTAAGGTGACCTCTGGTAAAGTAACATAATCGGCCCCGTTGCTATTTTTTGTATACATCAACGATCTTAGCAATCACATTGATAGTAAAGTTAAATATTAGTGTACGACACAGTAATAAGGTAACGGTAAGAAAATATACGCGAGCGTAGTTACTCTGCTTAATTTATTACTCATCTAAAATACGAATACGAATATATAGAACTCTGCCGAAAAAGTTTGTATTCATGAATTATAAAAAGGGCAACGGAAGACAATAGATTTTGTAAAGAATTTCCACGACAAATCGGTGAGCGTTAGTCAGATGCTACAGATCACAGGATGGGAATCATTAAAAGATAAAAGATTTAAACAAATACTTCATTTACTGAATACATTCAGGAGTAATTCTCTGAGGGTATAGCCGATATTATGCACCATTCTTGTTATGTAGGGCGTTCAGATACTCGAGAACGATCAGGGATATATTTCGTAGAGCAAGAATTCATTTTTCCGAGAGCAATTCGAGAAAGTAATCAATTAGGGAAGTAGAACCATGCGAGCCCAGCTACACCTTGAAAGGTGACTTGCAGGGTACACGTATTGATAGATGTAAATGTATGAATAATGAAGGTTATATTCAAATTATAGTGAAAGATTGGCAGAACTATAGCTACACGAAGGAGACCGTTTAGGAAAACATGCATTCAGATAGAGGACATTTCAGAACATGTACCGTGAGGATTTCACATGCTGGTAGGTTATGGAATATAAGTCCCTTTCAACTAGATTTTGAATAACTATTCTACACAGTAAGTGCTACTAGTACTACACTCTGTTTTATATCTACCAATGATTCTATTACATCGTCATGTTGAAATCCTCTCAGAATACATTCATATTGTATTCGAGATACGTTTAGTATTTATTTAAACATAAAATCATTATGAATTTTTTTAAATAAAAGTAAAAATACCTCCGTAGCAGTGAGATATTATTTGCAATAAATTCATCAACGAAAATTCCGCAAAGGATGGCAATATCATTTTTGAACAAAATCAGGTTTTTTTCTACAACGATAAATAGAAATTAAATGAAATTCTTTACCATCAGCAATTTTTAAATAAATAAGTAAAAACTGTATTCGAAAGAGTAGGTGTAAGACATTGTTCCAAAATATCTACTGGAATATTAATTTTTATTAATTAAACCCTCATAGATCCTTGTTCCGAGCATCATCAAAGAATTTTATTAGGAATCATCTTAGTTTATCTCACAGTAGCAGAATTATAATGAAAAAATACTATTCTTAATGATGACTGTAAATATTCGTTTTGGGTATCAACAGATTTACTTTAAAATATATTCCCCTTCATCGTGATAAGAATCAGAGTACCTTATTTTGATCTTGTCTTAATATGTAAATACTAATGTAGAGCTACATTTATCCATTCATATTTTTGCTATTAAATATATTGGAGTAACTTATATCCATTAAAGACTTGATAATAATATTAATCTTTTACAAAACTTGGTAAGGAACTGTGATTAAGGGGAATAAATACAAAATGTTGCATCGTAGTTTCCGTTTAATTCGTTGAAAGAATAAGGGCCTGATTTTACCTCCCCTAGCCATCCATTTCTCTCTCGCTCTCTCTTATTCCCATGAAGTCACATCTTCTTCTTCTCTCGAAGGCTAAATTACGACAATTGAAAACTCTAGAAAGTGTCTCCCGTTGAGGAAGTGATAACTATCATTCAATTTTAAACAATAAGAAGTGGGTGATTTCAGTTTTCAGATGGGAAGTATTTTATAGATGATAGAATCGACAATCGATACCAATTATGTTATTGGAATTCGTAATTAAGATAATTCGAAGGCAGTTCGAAAAGTTGACTGCCAAATATTGTTCTTGTACGAAAGGGTTAGGGCAGTAAATTGCTGATTTTAAATAAAGGAGTATATACAGGTATGCAACAATGACATAGATTTAGAGTACGAATATTCTTTCTATGATATTGTATTCGCCTACGCCTTTTCGTTCTACAGAAACAATGGTCTGTAAGGTAGTTCCTTTCTAGGCTGTGCAGTTACTACGATTGTGAGGATAGAAGAGTGAACACCCAGGAGCGGGTAGTAACAAAATGAAAGGGGTGAGAGAGAGGTTAGCATAATGCACAAGATATCGTAGACAAGTGAAGACGGGAAGGGTGAGAGAAGAGAATGGCTGCGAGACAGAGAGACACGTAATCATTGCGAAAAACGGCAGAGATTGAAAGCACCCTCCGAACAGTCATTCACGATTCCTCAGGCGGAATAATAATCGGTGCCCCCTTCCCCCGGCTGCTGGATGGAGCTTGGTTGTCCAAGGTATCGCATGCAGTTTGATCGGAGATTACTCGCGAGGATTCCATGGAAGAAAATGGGGAAAATGCGAGCTTTTCTCTAGTTCTTTCGAGCTGAAATCGATGCGTGCGAGCCCTCTGGTGTGTAACGGTGGAATGACAAAGGTGGTGGGGATTGAAATTACTGGAGAAGGCAAAGAGGAGCTGAGAGTGGGATACTACGGAAAGAAACGACGGCAGCTGCGTTATAAGTTGTCTGGCTTGAATATTCATCCTTGACTGCACCAACGCGTGATAAGGGTATAAAACAGTTGTCTAGCGTTATCTCTCTGGTAACCTCTATAGTTCTGATTACTTTATCCTGTTCTGCTGTAAATATTAAGAAACTAATCGAAAACTATTCTCTTTATATTTCAGAATGAAAAAAAAATGCCTTGTAATATTTCACAAAGACTTTAGTTCGCTAAAGCGTTCTAATATCTTCTGATACCGAGAAATACATTCGTCGAGGTATATAAAGGATAGATAAATAAATAAATTCGGTGTTTTTTTCATTCTAAAATGTTTTTCCACGGAGTCACTTCTTCAAATACCCATCTTATATTTTCCTATTTATTAAATCTGTACTAATTACGTAATAGTGTAATATTACCTAACGTCTTTTTGAATATTTGCATACATATAATCTTAATAATTTTCGTGTAACTTTCTTCTCTCAACCTTTAATTTAGGAAAAGTATTGTAATTTCATGCCAAACATTTCGTGAATCAGTAAATGTTTTTGAGGAATAAAAAAAGTGATGTCAGTGTTTTCAAATATGAGGAAGTGATAATCCGTTTTACATTTGACTATTGTTTAATTTAATTCTTCTCCTGCACATATTTCTTTCGAAGACTACTTCTACAAGTTAAATTTTTTTCCACGTCCATTTTTTCACATTCTGACGGTAAATGGTTTGCGTAAGATGTGAATTGAGGATATAAATAACCTTAAAGTTAATTTATTGTATTCTATTTATAGTGGTAAAAATACGTCATTACCTATTAATATTCTTTTTCCATTATTAATTTTCACGAAATCCAACACACCCGTTTCAATAGCATTTAATGCACGCTTTTAATTTCATATTTATGTACACGCTGGGGTTTTACTTACAGCCATCAAAGATTATTAAGAAATATCAGTATTCTTTGTATTTTCCATCTCAAAAGAGACGCATCCGTCAAAGATTATACAAAAAAACTTGCTGGACAGAAACCAAGATAAAAAATCTCATCTTTCTACATTCTGCAAGAGAATATTACCATAATCGCAATTATCCTTTCGATTATGAAAAGTGGAGATCCGTAATAGATGAATCGATTTGAAGAGTGTCGCGCGGTTTCAAAATATCTCTTGAACAAAAGCGTTAATGTACAACTAGAGATGTGTCCATCTGGAGCTCACTTTCAAAAACTGTCCCCATTCACTGATAAAAAACACCCTTCGCTGTGCTCTTTTCATCTCCGGAAAACGAATGCCCAAATCCAATATCCATCGGAACGCTTCCACTCCGTAAGAGAACTCTTATCGATGAATCACCTTTTAAGCTTTTCGGATAGAAAGGAACGATATTGTACGATTTTTATTTCGAAATGGTCAAAAATGGAATAGATAAGGTCAATATAGTTGATGCTTTGTGTTCAAAGGTCTTCAAAAGATGTAACTTACCATTAACTAGAATTATACATAATACTATTTTTTCTTCAACTTATATATCTCGTATATTATTTAATGCAAAATATTTCAATGATTAAGGAATACATAAATACGATTGCTATCTAATCTAAACCTTCGTAACTGCATATTATATGCAGAACAACGATAAATGCAGCAACTAAATGGGAAGTTTATGGATCAATTGAATAAAAATAATTAGTCATAATGAAATGTTAACGTTCTTGCATGCGTTACTGGTAGAGCAGTTTTACTTACATTTAAATTTCTTTTACTTACTAAATGAGGATTTCTTCTAGGATGCCTATATTCACCTTATTGTAAACTTTGTAATCTTTTCAAGTTTGTATCCTTTTGAATAAAATGAAACAAATGAATCTTGGTTAATGACCTCTCTATGAATTATAGCAAAAGTCAAAAATCCTGTCAACTACTTTCTTACTCCAGGTCCAATATTCTGCTCATATTTTCTAAACATTGCATCGAAGGCTTGAGAATAACGAACAACGTATTACGTTCATCGTAGTACATTATTTTCAATTGCGATGAAACTGGAGGAGATAGAAGCTGCAATCACATTTATCACAAAACTCCCAATTCATTGAACTACCAAGGAGCTATTCATGAAATTCACAGGATAATAAGACCTATAATCCTTAAATTTGCAAGTGATTACAGTGTATTTCGTTCTGTTAATCCCCAGAAACGACGATTTTCTCCAATGAAAAGGTCGAAACTGTAAGATATTTCAACGAAAGAACGTCGTTTCATATTCTGAGAACCCATCTAAAAATTCGTCACCGTTGAGATAGAACAAGCTAACATCTAGTAAATATCGATGGCTTCGTAATTGGGAAATGGCGACCTTCCTCTCCATGATGTTGACCCAAATCCCTCGGAATTGCTCGAACAGGGCAATCACATACTAAGTGAAGTCAATCATGGTACCAATAGAGGATTGCATACGGTATTCACGTGGAGGAATAATCGTTCGCAAAATAGAAATACCGCTACAAATGACCTATGCTTTCCGCATCCATAAATGCTCTGTAGAAACGAACTCTTACTTAATTGATATGGATTCGCACGATAAAGACTCATTCAGTTTTTCTTTGTAATAATACTGAATTTCTCAAATTTCCAAAAATAAAAGTTGAAATATACCACAAAAGTTATTTAAATTGTACCTCCATCAACCCA
The DNA here is from genome assembly GCA_947579665.1 of Sympetrum striolatum. Lineage (NCBI taxonomy): Eukaryota > Metazoa > Arthropoda > Insecta > Odonata > Libellulidae > Sympetrum > Sympetrum striolatum. Next base: position 42,235,465 of record OX388346.1, read on the forward strand.
GTACAGTAAAAATGTGTGTCTAGCATGAGATTGCACGTTTTAAAACCTCGAGTCATACTCGTCAGATCAGTCTTATATTATGTTAGTCGCCGATTGTTTCTATGGAATATTATTTCCTATATAAATATATTTCCTGCTAAAATATTAAAATTAAATCTGCATGAAGCGTACATTTTTAGCAGCTAAAAAAAGAAAAATATTATTTTTTAAGTTGAATGATAATTTATGATCGAGGATATTAAATTCTTTTCATTTTAATTTCATTTTGTTTCATTGAGTTGAACATTTTTGGAGGAGAACCTAATATACCTTCAGTACGATTTATCATAACTGTAACAGATTCAGTAACTTGGAGAATATTTAAGAGGCATTTTAGGTCATAGAATTTTAAAAATTCTGCAATACCGACAAGAAATATAAACTAATCGTTCACTTACTTATTAAATTATTTTCGAGGGAAATAAAAGTTTATTCCTTCAAGCTGTGAGCTACGATCCAGCCAGGTGTAGTTAAGATCCACGTGTCCGCAGTATGTCGTCTTTTGCAATTTAAATAAGGAAACCATATTTTTTGATAATGCAATTAAATTTCCTTCGTCAAATCGGTTCCTTCAAATAAGTGTTCAAAATTCAAATTTCTATTTTTACACCTTTCCGGAACTGAAATCATAATTTATCCAATAAAATTTTCTTCTAGTAGGTACTGTAAACGCTTCAATCAACTTTATCAAAGCTGAAAAGAACATTTAAAAGTAACGGATTCACGGATTACTCACAAAGATTTTCCGGTATAGAAGAGGAAGATGTGGTATGTTCCAAAATTAAAACAGATGGAAACGAATACGGCATAGCGTTGATGAGGTGACTATAGATACGTTGTCTTTGTAAAAAATGTTTTGCCTGATGATGATAAAATGCATCAAAACCATGTTCGTGTGTGTATGTACGATTTGGGGTTTTGGGTATGTCGTATTTTGGGGTTTTGTATAAATTGAAATACTAGATATATTATTCTTGAAATATATATCTATGAAAGACGACATTTTCACATTATAAAAAACTTACGTGGACTAATTTTATCCATAATTCTTCTAATAAATAGTAACATTTCCGGTATTTTTAGACTACATGCAAGCATTTTAATGGAGCAAATTCGTAGCAATCAAGCGGTCGCACGCGTGACTTGGGAATCGCTTAACCGGTACAGATGCTGGCAGAGGGCGGGTGGTTTATTCGTCATGGCCCTGCCGACTAAAATACGAGGGGGCGTGGGTGCACGGGATACCCCTCGTCTGCATATGGTCAGAAGGCCAGTGGTCAGTGGGCGAAGGAGGCAAATGTCGAGGGAGGACTAAAAGAATCATAAAACGTGAAAAAGGAGATTCGAGGAGAAAGTGAGAAGACGAAATAGTTGTAAGGAAGAGGGGATCAAAGTAACGTAACAACACTGCTAAAAAGAGGGGTAGAGAAATACATGACTACAAGGGATTTTATATCAGACCAAATGGAGACTTGATTATCACTGCATATGGCAGGACTATTGTAAGCCAGTATCTTGAAAGAGATGATGGATAAAGGTGATGATGATGTAATTTAAATTAAACATAATATGAAAGAGGAAGGAGAAGTATGAATGTAAAAAATACACGCCGTAATTTGAAGATACCAAAGGTAAAAATGTTATAGACTGTGGAGGCTAAATATATGAAGAGAATTAGAAAGAAATACAGAGGAAATAATAGTTTTAGAAAAATAGAAATATAGGAGAGAGAAAGTAGGTAAATAAAAGGTATTATACACTCGCATATGCTAAAATACGTATCAAATAATATATTATAGCTATAAGCGTCATATGAATTTATAAATGCAGAAAAGAAAACCAAACAACATCTACAATAACCGAAATGGTTTCATTGGGATAATAGGAATGATATCGATTATTTTCTCTGTACATTTATCAATCAAGGACTTGTCTGATCATCTACCCTTCACCATTACCTACCAAAAGCAATGAGGCGTGAGGTAGTTTGTTTATTGCTTTCCTTGTTAAGCTAGAACGCTGTAAGCGTAACAACTAAACGTCAATTTAATATAGCACACAGACCCTATGATCAAAACCTGAACGTTTTAGGAATATATTTATTAAGAAATGCTCATAACTCAATACCAGTGGCGTAACTATAGGGTGGCAGGGCTGGCAAAATGCCACGGGCCCCTGGCCCGACGGGGACCCCGGCATGAGAGGCCGCGAGCTCAGAAGTAACCTAACATTTTTAACAAAATTTAGTTAAAATTATAAATTTTATATAAGTACTTTAATAAATCAAACTTTGCGAAGATGAGCGTCTCCAAGATCTAGAAAGTTTGTTCAAAGAGAACATTTTTTATCGAGTATTGGACATCAGTATTAATCAACTGAAATCGCGTTTCCTTCCAATGTGTCCAATTTCAGTGTTTTGCAACCTGCCACTTTGCAAAATTTAAATAATAGTCACCTATTCAAAGAAGCTCTAGAATTTGTTGAAATATATGAAAAAGACATCTGAATCATTTGCCAGGGATATTCTCAGTTTTCGGTCCACCTTCAGAGACGAAATAGAAAAGTGTTCGCATATTAGAGATAATATTAATAATAAAGAATTATTTTATGTAATGCAGCTTTCCTGAAGTATGTACTGCATTAATATTATTTGTTACAATTCTTGTGAATACAGCTAGTGCTAAAAGATCATTTTCGTAACTATAATTAATAAAAACCCATTCAAGGAACTCTATGGGACAAGACAGGCTACGTAACTTGGCTATTCTGTCTATTGAAAATTCTATGGCCCCGATATTTAAACTTTGATGATGTTATTGATACTTTTGCAAAACAGAAAGCTTAGAGAAAAGAATTTAATTAATTAATTGTTGTTAAGCTTAAACTGCTATTTTATTACAAATATGTAAAACTTATGCTTCTGAAAATTAAATTCATTAGATATTTAACTAAAATGCACACAATATTAGTAATGCTGTTGGGTAATTACGTCAGTGATTTATTAAAATTAAATTACAACGTGACGATTTTTAATAGGGGCCCATCCAATAAATTTGCCACGGGCCTCAGACGGTATAGTTACGCCACTGCTCAATACCTTTCGTATTACTATATTAGAAATGAGCAAGAATTAAATAAATATTATTGAAATACTTTCTTCACTAACTTGCAGAAAGAGCTAAATGGAAAATAAAGTCATTTTAGCTTGAAATACTTGAGCACAGAGAATTCACTGACTTCACTAAAATTAATGCGAAAAATCAATATAGTACTATAGCATAGTAGTACTTTTGTTTTAGGAATATATTCAAATAATTTTTATTATCCTATCAGTAATAGTTGTATGGAACAGTGGCACAGGAAAATAAATAATAAAAGAGAACTAATCAAACGATGGATTGAGAGAAAGGTGAAAACGGAGAATAATTTAAGATTTACTTACAGAAACGGGAATCGGAGATTGGAAGGTAACAGGAACACAGAAGAAGAGAATGAAAGTAATAAAAAACAGATGAAAAAAGGTTGGCGGAGAGAAGAAATTGGAGACCTGGACGCGAGGATAATAACATTAGGGAGTGGAGCGGACTTTGGGCTGAGAATGAAAACGGAGCGTTGGATAAGGAAGAAAATAAGAAGGCGTGGAGGATATTAAGGGGAAAATGTGGATGGGTAGGCGTTATAGAGAAATGAGAGGAGTTAAGGAAAATGTGAATACGAGATGTACGTTTGAATTGAGACATCACCCCTCTCAACATCAAACTAAAGATCCACTTATCTTACTGCATGCATTTTATGTTGCTCTGATTCAGCAATTCCTTTGTAACATGTTTTGCTTCGTATAAATATAAACGGAGCCATCTTTAAATTTCAGGTCATATTTTCTTTATTAAGCTCACTACTTTGAAGATAAAAGGAAAAAATTGTCTCGAATCGTTGGATAAAATTCTAATCTTGGAATTAATAATGAAATACCCTTTAGGGGGCTTTAACATCCAAAGTTTTAATTCGTAAGTTCTTAAATATTATTTAAAGTGAAAATGAGATAGATTTAAAAACAGGACAACAAAAGACTAGTCAACAGACAGGAGAAAATTACATTATTAGCAAAAAATTTTCGAGAGCTAAGATAATTGAAATAGGAATAAAATTGAGCTATAGGATCAAGCATACAGTTGTCTTCTTAGCTCAAAATGGAATCTTACATCTCTTATCTTTGTTAAACTCAACAGTAATCGAAAAATAAAATTTTCGGTGAAAATCCCAATATCTTATCAAAGCTCTCATAATTTTTTGCCAAAATCTACATTTAATCGTATGAATAATTATAAAAATTTGTTTATCGAACTTGTCTTGGGTTTATACAGCAATTCGTTTTCATTTCTTTTAACAGTTAAAATAAAGACTTAAATGTAATTTTTGTGGGAATGCTTTAACACCTCTGGAATCGTAGAAAATGAATATATACTTAAATAAGCGAATGCAAGGGCGGAATATCGATTTATAAATGAATCACGATCAAAATGTTGAAGTCCGTTGAAATTTAACGCGAAAAGGTGTTTCTGTGAAACATAAATAAATATCCAGCAGTTCACATATGATTGAGATTCCCCTCTGTAATACTCAAATTTTGATACATTTTACGCTGCTGAACATACTTTTGAGACTATGTCGTGTGAACGAAATTAGTCGTGCATGACTACAATCTACTTGCTGATCATATACGCAAGCCATATAATTTGTCGTGCAATAGGTAACATGAATACCCTTCTTAATTCCTACCATCACTTTTGAATACGTCTAAAATCCCAAGCTATTCTTACGAGCAAATGCAAGAGCTGAGATTCAACAATCGTATTGGTCATCAGGGAGACTGATTGCTTGAAGTTTTGCCTTTAAAGTTATTACTGCGTTCAAAAAGTTCCCAGACTTATTTTTTTATTGCGAAAACGCCGAGTGGGAGAAATTTAAAATTCTGGAGGTAGATAGCCCACATATTATGGGTACAGTTACCTACCACCTATCTGCCTACCTATCTACCACCAAAATTTTTCATTTCTCTGGCTCAGCATTTTCGCAATAAAAAATAAGTTCGGGAATTTTTTTAACATAGTAAATATTACAGAAATGACGCGCTTATTCTTAATACAAAGTTCGCTGGAGAGATCCGCAAAACGAGAGTCCAGAGAAACGGAATTCGAAAAAGTTAACGAGATGAGGGGAGGTAAAGTGGAAGTCGGACAAAGAGCTAAGGAGTAGAGAAAGAAACAACAGAACTCTCATAGCGGAATAAAGGACGAGAGTTGGCAAGAATGTCGTGGGAGATGGCCGGCGCCGTCCCCGCTGGAGCAGACGGACAAATTTCGCTGTCTTTTAAAGAGAAGGGCGTGGGCGAATATGAGTTGTCCGCCCCATCCGAGAGAGGGAAAAATAAAAAAAATTAACCCTTTTTATGCCCGAATGGTCCCCTGTCAAGGTGTTGAAGAAAAACGGGAGTGCTGGGGAGTGCGAAGTTTTTAGCGGACCCAAGTGGTTTACGGGTGGGCGTCGTTGGCCTGATATTTTATTCCCTTGACGCAACGCGCGTTATCCGTCCGGGATTTAACGGGAACCGTCCAATCTGGGAACAATGGAGAACAAGATATGCGAGTGACCGCGGTGGGCAGCCGGTTTCAGAATGGAAGCGCAACTGCTCTTAACTGGGCAGGCATTTTAATGCGGGTAAATCACTCGTGGTGGAATGTTGACGCCTTGTCGCACTTATTCCCTTCTTTATTCGGCGTGCGTCCGATTCAAAGGATGATGCGGTCAAGTTTCGCGGCGAGACGAGCGAGTTCGTGGGCGGGATGACTGCGTCGAGATGAACCTCACTGAGGTAATCATGAGAATGTTGCCTATATATTTAGACGAATCAAAAGATCATTCTACCTACTTCTACTTTCTACTTTTGTCAGATTGAGTTGATGGTGAAACGTTGAGCTTGTTATGGCGCGGAAAGTAAAATTTGTATGCCTGAGAAAACCACCAGAGAAACTAACTGGAAACAAATATTGTTATGTAAATATAATAAGTCTATGTCTATGTCTATGTAAGAACCCTTCAAGCCGCCTTTTGGCGTGTGGCAGGGGGTGCAAGCACCTTGACTCAATTTTCCTAAACGGTTGCTTTCGCGTATACTTCGCGGAAAAAATGAATTTTTGAAACGATTCGTTCTAGCATCTATTTCCCTAATCTTTCTGGCAGTATCAGAACGGCCCATATAACAGGGGGGTCGCATTATATCGGTTACATCAATTGAAAACGTAATTTATCTGATCTTATTTAATATATTTATTCTTTGAATTTTTCTTCTATCTTCTAATGATTCCCATCCCGCTTCCTGTAGCATCTGAGTGACACTCGCTGTTTTATCGTAGCAATTCTTTACAAATCGTATCGCCTTTCGTTGTACTTTTTCTAAATCCCGAATATGACATTTCTCGGCGGGGTCCCATACACTACATACATACTCAAGGTGAGGCCTAACTAATATCGCTCGCTAACTTTTTCTTCGCTCCTACCGACTATTCTTTTGACGAAGCCGAGTTTCGTAAGTGCTTTTCCACTTATATTTCGGATGTGGGTACTCCATGATAGATTATTCGTGAGAGTTACTCCAAGATACTTTACCGATTCTACTGTCATTAGGTTTACCCCTAAATATATACATATATATGAATTATATTAAACACATACACACAGCTGTGACTTAGCTATAAGTTAGTATGAATTTTGAATAACCTTGAAACAACATACACATTAGTTGTCTTGTACGTATTATGGAAGATTTTCAGGGTTCCTGACGGATGCTATGATTCCTGATTCCTGTTAATGGAATCTTAATTTAAATCAAACTGTCGTATCTAATGAGAAGGTTTAGATAAAATCAATTAAGAAATTGTGAAAATATTTTCAATATAAAATTATTGCGAAAATTATGAAATAGTGCCCACGAAATGTATTTCAGACAATCCATGAGTAAAATAATTCCTATTTAATGACGGATTGTGCGTTATGGTTTGGATTTCTCAAAAATATATATACATACAAATATGCCATCTTTCTCGTCGTCGTGGAAAATACGGTTCAATACCACGACTCTTGTATTTCATCTGTATAATCTAATCAGTAGAAGTAGTGTTATTATTAAATGTGATTCAACAGCTTAGGTCATTGCGCACATTACCTCCCACCGGGAATCGTACCCGCGACCGCCTCCACCAAAGGCTAAGGCTAATATATCCTTTTACGTTATCCTCCCTACCCTCTCTCTGGAGAGGGTAGGGAGGATAACGCTAATTATGGCTTATTGTATCTCGAACCTTAAGACAATCATTTATTGAGTCCGGACATTTTAGTTTAATTCAAATTCCCATGAAAAAGTATAATATAAAGTTTCTTTCTCAATTGAATAACCTTTAATATTTCTCGATAAACAGTGATTACTCTACGTAATAACGTTATAAAAAGAGAGTGGATTCTATCCTAAATATCTCGCTTAATCTCTTAGATGATTTTCCTTATTCCAAAAGAGTTCTTTCATTTGTATACGTCGAGATTTGTAATCGTTAGTGTTATAATCGATATCTAAGTCGTTGCATTTTTTCCCTTAGCTTGATTATGACTATGTACGTAGATAATTTCTTTGGAGAAATTCGGAACGACATCCAAACACTATTTCTCAATGTTCTCCTCTCAAGACACTTGATAAAAAGCATATTGACGAATTCAATGTGAATCTCTTTTGCAATCCAAAATTTTTCTCTTCGGACATCATAATTACGATTCTTATTGACTGAAACAACCTTTTGATTCGCAAGTCCTCCGCGGAATGCCGAAATATTTAGCGAATATTAAGCCGGGCGAGTTATTCTCCACCATGCACATGCGAGAATTGAAATTTATTCGAGCGTTACATTCGAATTATCAATTTTGATTTATTCCTCAAAAATTTCTCGACCTTCGCATACACTCTTTGATAAGTGGCGGCTTCCAACAACTTTGGAGGCCCACTGCCGCGAGGACGGGGCTCTCCTAATTTGCAGACGCTCCCGAATAAAAGGTTGATTAAACCCTCGCATGCGTTGGAAGATCGAGAAGTTGAAGTTTGACCTTGTTTGATCTTTGAGACGCTAATCCGCGAAAAATTCTTCGACTCGGCTGGGAACGCTTTTCCCCAGAAATGACTCATTTGGATAATTCGCGCGTGGGTGAAAACGTGGAAAGCACGAGCGATCAAAGGGAACCGAAAGAAATCAAAGGGCGATACCCGAAAATAAAACAAAAGCGTCGCTCGTGAATGAGAAACTGGGACATAAAAAGGGATGGACGTGCAGAGGAAATAGAGGCGAAACGGACAATTCCCTCCACGAAACCGCTCTCTTTCTTTTCTTGTTTCCCAATTACTTCTCACACCAGCAAAACCGCTTCTGGGAAAGAGGAACAGAACGGCGTCAAAATCCTCGACAAAAGACTCAACACGCGAACGGAGGTCCGCAGTGCGAGGAACGGGTGTTGAGTATAATAGCGCCCTCTGTATCGGGATGCGTGGGAAGGGGAAAGCCAGGGAAAGGATAAAATAAAGGGGATGATGAGAAAGAAGAGGTCACAGTGAGGGGTACAAAAGGAGAAACTGAGAGCAACAAAGGAGGTGCGAAATGAGGAGGACAATGAGTGCGATTCAAGGATGATTCCACTCGAAAGAGGAGGTATTTACAATAGAGGCATCTCGATGAAATCTTGCAAAAAGAATTCCTGTTGTGGAGTACGGCCTTACCGCGGGCAAAGGTGGCTTTCAATTGAGGAAGGAAATAATTATAGGGCGGTCCATATGACCCAACAACAGTTATTCATGATTTAGCGAAAGGGAATTTGTTTTACATAAAATTAATCTTTTAATTTATTTATTTTACATAAAATAAAGTCAAAGATTAATTTTATTATTTTTAACGTTATGAAATGAAATCCGTTCCTGTCACTACATACTTATCAACAGAATACTTTGTCAATTTGCGTTTTGATACAGATTAGAGGAAAAATCTTATTTTATTTAGTTTTTTTCTCATTTGCAGTTATGTTGGTGGCTGAAAATATATTGGAGTCACTGAAGTTTGAATGCAGCATAATAATTTTTCTCATCTTGGTCACATACTATAGTACGATATAAAAATTATTTTGAGGGACAAAAGGTTTACAAAGATTCTCGTTTTAAATGTAAATAACATATTAAAAGTTCTGCCATGGTGAGAATAATGACAGATATATTTATAGCCCAATGAAGTCTCTCTGTCTTTTGACTCCCTCCTGACTTTATAATTATTAATGAAAGATTTAAAAACAGTGTAAAAAAAGCAATAAAATATCCTGGTGCGGAACTCAGACCACAACCTACTCATAGTAGAGTTTAAGACTAAGCTGAAGCAATTCAGAAAACAATGACGAAGAAGTGGAACATAACAAAAATAAAGTCAGATGTAGCAGCAAAATACTGTAAGTCTGTGGAAAGTAGGATTGAAAATATGAGTGAAACCATGAATCTTCATGAAGAATGGAAGAATATTAAAGAAATCATAATGGAGGCTCTAAATAACAATGTAGGCAAAGAAGAATAACATAATAAAAAGGAATGGATCACTCAAGAAATGCTAAATAAGATGTATGAAAGAAAGAAATGGAAAAATATCAACACAGATGAAGGTAGAATGAATTACAGGTGACTTAACAATGAATTAAGAAGAGCAACTGATAAAGCAAGAGATGAATGAGAAATGCCAAAGAGTGTACAGACTACAGAACTATAAGTTGCATTTTTCATGAGACTAAGGTTGTGTCAAGACTAGTCATGAAAATAATGGAACGGAAAATATGGGTGATGAACAATTTGGATTTAAAAGAGGTAGGGGAACTAGAGATGAGATTGCTTGCCTAAAGATAATACAAGAAAGAATGCTAGAAGTTAATAAAGAAGTATATGTATGCTTTATTGACTGGAAAAAGCATTTGATAGAGTCATATGGAAAAAAACTCTTACTGATATTGAAAAACATTGGAATTGATTGGAAAGATATGAGATTAATAAAAGAATTGTACAGGGAACAAAAAGTGACAATAAGAGTGGAAGGCGAAGATACGGGGGAGGTGAATATTGGAAGAGGTGTAAGACAGGGATGTTGATTGTCACCGATGCTTTTTAATATATACGTAGAGAAACTCACAGAAGAAGCATTGGAAAAGACAAGGGGTGTGATAATTGGTGGAGAGAATATTCGCACAATTAAATATGCAGATGACCAGGCAGTTACAGCAGAGACAGAGGAGGAGCTACAAGTGATGATGGAAAGAATAGTATCAATAGGACGTGAATATGGAATGAAAGTAAAAGTAGGCAAAACAAAAGTTATGAAAATGAGTAAAGAGCCCAGAGAAGTTAATATTCTAATAGAAGGAAGGAAGTTGGGACAAGTGACATCCTTTAGGTACTTGGGAAGCATAATCACCTCAAACGGAAGTTGTACAGAAGAAATAAGAACCAGGATTTGCAATGGAAATTCGGGAGGGTTAAAGGTCTGCTCACTACAAGGAAAATACCGCTAGAACTAAGGAAAAGATTTGCAAAATGCTCTGTATGGAGTGTCTTTTTATAAGGGGCTGAGACTTGGGCAGTAAAAAAGAAAGAAGAGAGATACCTGCAAAGCTTTGAAGTATGGTTATGGAGAAGAATGGAAAAAATTAAGAGGAGTAACAGAGTGAGAAATGAGGTGGTGTTTAGAAGGATTGGAGAAGAAATGTTTAATGAAAAACATAGCGAAAATGAAAAATACGTGGCTTATATATTAATGGCATATATTAAAAGTGACTGTTTGCAGAAAAATATTATTTAAGGGAAGATTAGCGGTAAAAGAGGGAGAGGAAGAAGAAGGACGAGTACGCTGTCCGACATGAAAGGAGGAAGGAGCTATGCAAAGATGAGGGAAGATGCCCAGGATAGAGAGGGTTGGAGATCCAGTTGATACCTGTCTTTGGACATTTCCAAAGAGGAAGAAGTCTCTCTACATTAAGATATTATCTAAAGTACTCTTCTGCAGTAGAAAATTAGTTATAAACGAATAAATTAGCTAATCATAAGACGAAAATAGTAACAAGAGTTTCCTTATTGAATTATTTAGAGGTATAAATGATTTTGTTTTAAATCCAAAATATCTATTAGTCAAAATATTTTAATGAGAAAAAAAGACCAAATATAAGAAAAAATAGTGTATGATAGAATTATTTTCTGACCCACTATGGAAGTGTAAGTATGATATAAGATTCATGTTAAAAGAGCTTGAAATAAAAAAATGGATGAAAGAAATACGTTTAGGTAGGTAAAGTATCTCCGTTAGGGTGGATCGAAAAAAACGTTTATTTCGAAATTCGTCTACTGCTACTGCTGATAGTTTGTGGTTGGTGGTCCTTATAACATATAAAAAAATTCAACTCGATCGGATTATGTCCTGAGGCTGCGAATTTTAGTTAAATTTTTAAATTTTTGCGAAAAATGCCAAATTTTTGCATTTTTTCCTGATGATTTTTGCTTAGTATTAAAGATTTAGTACGTTTGAATCAAGGAAAATGGATTCTCAGTTCGCCAAAATTCGTCAAAATACGCAAAATATACAGAAATCTTACGGATGTTAGTTATACAATAGGGTGAGTCGTTCTGTCATTTTTTTTCTGATAGAAATGTAGTACCCGGAAATATTGGCACACGCACATTACTGATATAATTTTCTTTCCAAATCAAATACTATCTTTTGTGGGAATTTTCGCCTTGAAGTTTCGAAATTTCGGCAAGAAACGTTAAAATTGCCATAAATTCTAGTTCGGTTAAAACGAATATTTTTTGGATAAAGATATGTCATTTGCGACTAAAAATGTCCTGCTAGCCTCAATATACCATGTGTATGCCTCTCTATAGGGCAGAGATGACTCCTATGGGACCAGAATAGGAGGCGAATTAATTTAAAATGAAACTTATTTGTAACTCCTTCCGTCCTCGTCTATTCCTTCGCCATTAGGCACCGATTTATTGCATGCAATATCTTATATGTCTTATAATTGTTATTATTATATTTTCGAGAACTGCATAACCCAACTGAAAGATGATGAGATGATCGTTCTTGAAGGTGAAGGAAAGAACACCGATACTTTTGGAAGGATGAAATTCTTCTAATTATCGAGGAATTATCTAGAAAATCAATGAAATTGAAAAGATGTTCATTATCATGTAGAAGAAAAACAGACCATTTAATTTGTTTCTTGTTAATTCTTTGAATATTCAAAGATTATCAACATTCCAACCAGTATTGGTGTTCCTTCAATTACTCCCAAGAACATGATTTATTTTAATGAAAAGTTACATAGTTCTTGCAATCAACTTCTGCTCATATAATGACACAGTCTATGAATTAATTATACTGTTTTCCTTCGATGTATGATTGTATTTACTTCCCTATTCAGACATAATAATTAAATAGGATCTAAAACTATAAAATTCATTTCCTCAATCTTCCTTCCATATCAAGGACTTCATGATGCCCTTCGAAAATCGGGAGAAACCCTTCGACGGCCAAGCGAAAGAAAAGGAAAGAAGTTGCTCTGTGCTTCCGGGTACGGAAGGAGCGAGAGCGCGAGGAGTTCCTGGCGTTCGGAATCTGCGACCCTCCTCCTCTAGCGTATCCGCAATCCTGCCCGAAAAACCCGGGCGCTCCAAAGTAGGATGATTTAGGAATTCTACATTGAGCACATCACCAGGTGTGCTCAATGCTCATTTCTCAAAGAATTTTAACTCACAGGGGATCACATACACTCATCTTAAATCTATTAAAAGGCCTATATTCTATCATACGATTAATTTCATTCGAATCCGTCTTTGTCTATTATAGGCAAAATACGGTTCTTTGCCTTTCACTTCCGACCTCGGCCCGACGGCCTTCTTCCCTACCTTCCTTCTTCCCATTTCCATCTGTAAACATATTTTTAATATCCTCTGGATTCGTAGTAAATAATGAAGAACCATACGGGATATGTGTATTACTTATTCCTCAGTCCAAGACACCCTTCTAAGAGTACCTATGTTTTTAAACATGGCAGTGGACAGGTTGAAGGAGATGAGAAGTGTAATACGTGGTGGATAAACAACTGAGATGTGTACCTATTCTTTATAAAATAGAAATAATAGTTCAACCTTTGTTATATTTATATGTACTTCTTACTTTGTATTACATTGATGAAAAGAGAAAAAATGCTCAAATTTGACAATTGCGGCGTAGGCGAACATACATGGAATTAGGGATGAAAAAAAAAGGCTAGAGTCACCTTAACAAAAAATACTTCCGTATTCAAGCTTTCTTCAGTTCATATCTGTAATAAGCGATCCAAAACTAGTTTAGAACAGCTATTACCATCCATCTTAACGAAAAAAAGTTAAAATTCTTGGATACATTAATTAACATTTTACTAAAATTACATTGATTAAATTAATCAATTGAAATGTCATTAGCGATGCCCGTGGCATTAATTTAACTGTTTATAAATTCATGCAATATATTGCGATCGTACATATTCAGGGCTCCTGGGTGGGAAAAATTCCCCCAAAACATGTACCACGACGCCCAAAGTGATAGTAAAATTGATCAGAGAAATAAATTGAGCAAAGCATACCAAAACACTGCACTCGATATGAATGGTCAATATACAGGGAGCTTAGAATCCCAGTAAAAGCAGAATTGAAAATTGAAAAATGGTAGAATTAAAAAAAAATACATAGACGAGATAGTAAAAGACGAGCCTCAAAATCAAGATTTATGGTATTAACAAACAAACTCATGAGGGAAAAAAAAACAAATGAGTCGATTAACCTTACCCACTGTATACTACTGTATAATCAGCAAATCGATGCAGGGCGTGGACTTTTTTACGTTAATTTATAATTTTCAGTTATTTTAACATTTTAAAAGTATTTTTTATTTATTTAAAGTAAAAATTTTATACCAAATTTTAGTCATGCCTTGAATTAAAGGCGTGACTGGAGGGAATTTGGTTATGCAACCCCGTATTTCACGGTTTTGCTTTTATATGTACTAGCTACAAAAAAGTATGGTCTCTAACATTTGTTAATTATTGAGCATGAGGAGAAGATTATTTTCATGCCACGCATTCAAAAATTTCTCATTTTAGCAATTAGTAGGTTTTACTTAAATAATAACTACACCATGGTATAAAGCTACATTCGATTATTGCTATATTGGCTATTATCAAGGAATAATAGATTTTACAATCTTGTGTACTTTATCAGAATTTAACTTGTGATACTAAACATTATGTTTTCTCTCAAATGTATGCAAAGAAGTGGCGCTGCGCAAGCTTAGAGCGTCTTAAAAATTCATGAAATCTCTCAGATTATGTTTTAAGTTTACACCTTGGATTCGAATCGGTTTTATCCGCTACAGAATTTTATAAGTACTTTATCTTACTTTTTATCATTAGCATATGGTAATTCTAACTACACAGATATTCCAATAACAGTATACAATTTTCTAATGGCAATAATCTCTCCGTTCTTGTAGTTATTTCCATGGTATGGTTTGGTTTTCCGAGAAGTACACGCTTGAGAAACAGGACTAGAGTAAGGGATAGAAATAGGAAGTAGTGGTCGAGAGAGGAGGGTGGAATAGGAAAGGGGGAGTGGATGCGAGTGAGGGTGTGTGCTCAAGTAGGAAGGATGGCGGCATCTCCAAGAGCTTACACTGTCCAGAACACGCTCTGCCACTCACTGCTTGACCCTCACTTCAGCCACATCTGACGCCACCCGCACACTTTCTACAATTCTAAACTGCGACGAATCTGCACGCACTCTCACCGAGAAGCAACGGGAAGTCAATACCCGCTGGGGAAATTCCGAAAGGAAGAATTCGTATGCCCAAGCGTGGAATGGAAGTGCGGACCGCCATTTAAGAGACAAACGGAAATCCTCGGAATACAAAGGATATCATTTTTTCCTTCATCATCACCGACAAAGTGTTTCGGTTCACGAAGATCGGTTCCACTGCCTTCTTCCCGTTGTCGTTTGTATCTCCCATCTAAAAGTCGCTCGTGTGGAAAATTCAATTAATTATTGCGTAAATACCGACGTTCCCGCGCGATATCTAAAGCGGGCATTTATCAGCACAATATTCGATAAAATATTACAATCATCATGATTCATGAGATGTGTGAGTTCATCATTAAGAGTTCCCGCTGGGAGAGCTTTATGAATAAGAATTCCTTTTAGAATCGATTTACGAGTAGAGCGCTCTGGAATTTTCACCTTTCTCTCTCCGATGAATGGAGGACGAAATTCAAAAGGAATCGCATGAAGTGTGAAATTTAATGCTCCTAGCAAACGGTGCTATTATTTAAAGAATTAGTCAAATTTTAAAGAGTTCTTATCAGTTTCTAGCAATTATTTTCATACATTTTCTATCAGGTGAATATTTTCAAAAATCTCAGCCTTCTTCCCAGTAAATAAATGTTCTACGTACATGAATTGCGAATCAGTGAAATATCTTGGTTCTTCTTTTCATAAACGTTGTCTTAGAAAGATCTAACTCTTACCATGACCCAGTTACTTCACTCCTTCCCTTACAAATATATGAGTCCTAAATGAAACTCTAATACATTAATATTTCAAATATACACGTTGAGGTTCTAAATAATCATGCAATCTGTAAATTATATGAGTATGAAATTATTCATTCATATTAGTAATTTCATCTTGTCTATCATTATAAACGAAGGGATTAGAACGTTAATAAGTCTGTGAAGCAATGCAATTGAGTACAAAGTAGTATAATTAGATGAGAAGACACAGGACGACAGTGAGTTGACAAACCTAAATAATATGTAAGAAAATTATGTAATACACGGCAAAATTACGGTAATATGGCAAAATTAATCTTTATCCAAAGAAAAAGGGTAAAATTTCCATGTACAAATATACGTCAAATATAAAATTAAATTAACTAAAATCTTTCTAAGCTATATTTTTCTGATTCCTATCAAAACAAAGAATGCCGAAAGGCGTAATATCGGTGATAAATTTCAAAATAACGAACTCCCTAGCACTAACGAAGTAGCACTTGAAAGTATCCAAATAAAAACTTATAACTTCTACTCACGAATTACAGAATAAATAACACGCGTGCTTCGATGAACGGCGGTGACAAATCGCTCTCTAGAATAAAGTCAACGTTCCGTGAATAAAGCTCAAAAATAATGGGAGAATTGCTCGTAAGGATATCATGTAAATTATCTCCTCGAGACAAAGGGAGCGTTTTGTATCGCATCTCGTGGGCGCTGATTCTCGTTAAGTACATAAACAATTTATTCCTTCGCTTTGTTTCCTAGCAATCCATGGCAATAGACGTTCAGATTTACGCTCAGAAGGCACAAAAGGCGGACGCGTTTTGTCTCTCGTCAACGAATTATTCCCCATTGATTCCCCGTCGGAGAAAGCCTCTCCAATTTACGACTTCCTTTTAACTCGCGGGAATGAGCACTTTAAGATACGAGAGATTTATTTTAAATTACCCGGAGAAAACCCTTTCTTAGCGCTTCCTTCCTGTTTTCTTTATTTGATGTACCGTTAGCTGCGCGCACGGAGCGCCTTATTCCAAAATTCAGGAGATATCCGAAATAAGGCTCTGCATTGTTGTTTTCATTCGTTTCTCTGGGATGCAGAATAAATAACTTAGTCACATGCAGTGGGGTTCCTTGCTGTGCTGTGGGAGGGCGAGACGTGCTTATAAATGCTCTCAAAGTAGGCTACCTAACGGGGGATGCATTAGTGTGCGTGTACTTAAAATATGGAGGGTTGTAATACATGTATTTTATTTATTAAACTTTAAATACGAATTAAAAAGTCAAGTAAGTCCAACTTGAAAGCTATACCTATATGAATGTACTTCTTTGTTTTTAGGAGTATTTATATCCTCACAGTTTGGTTTCATTTCACAATTTCGGAATTCAACTATCGTTTTCAAAAAAGGAGTTTTTTAGATGCAGAAATAGAAGTTTGAAAAAATATGTTCATCGCTCTGTTGGTAGTAATTTCTATCAAAATTTTACACGTACTGTCCTGACGAAAAGTTAAATTAAATTAAATTAAAAAATTCAATGTCCCAATTATTAAAATACTGAACATCATCTCTATTAATCATAACGCAAGTTCTTGATATAAAAGAGGAAATACGCTATAATGAGTGAGGGAAAAAAGTAGCATAAAACAGGAAGCCATTGACATCCAGTCTTCCATAAGGACGATAGGAATGCCTTAAAGCTTAAACAAATTGAGCAAAGAATAAGTAAATTCATTAAAAGGAGAAAGATAAATGGAAGGAAGAAGATGTAGAATGATGAAGGCAGCGCATATGAGAAAAGTTTAAGAGAGAAAGGATAGAAACCGAGGGGAGGTCGGTGGGAGACGTACATATGAGAAAAATTTTGAAAGAGATGAGAAAGGTTTAAGTTATTCTAGCACTTTTAATACTAGAATGACGTTTAGAGACTAAGTTTGGAAAAGGAGTGTGTAAGGGTTTATTAACCTGTATTGAAGCTGGATATACTATGACCCTTTCTCCGATTAAGGAGAAATATAATCAGCATAATGTGAGGTCGTGAGATCATGAGAATCCTGAGCAAATTCCTCTACTAAAAGAAGGAAAATTTTTAAACACAATATGTTATATAAATCACATTAGCAGTAGCGATTTAGGTCAATCTAATGATAATATCGTTGTGGGAAGAAGTTTATATGATTATTAATCGATAAAAGTATTTAATACTATATGTTATCATTTTCAGGAGTGTGAGAAAATAATTTCTGGTAATTGTCACTGTAAAATTAGTTCCTATACCATCGAATATAGGTGTTATGTAATTTTATAAGTTACTGTGATATTTTTTTTAAAATTGCTTCAAGGGAAGCTTCAAAATGGGAACTTTAAACATTGAACAATAAAAAAGAGAGTAAATTGACTGAATTAAAATATACAGTAGAGTAAATACAGTGAAAGTACCCTTAATTAGTTTCCTGCTCTTAATTGAGGGTTACGATCACTGTTCACTAACTTGAGTGATCTGTAATACTGCTAAGATGACGCATTTCATCGGATTATACCTAATCAATTTATACTTGATCGGATTAGATTTCTATCATAACATATAATCAAAAATATTTAGATGGGTGCCAGTAATGACACTTCTAGGGCGATTGAAGAATATCGGAAAGCCATAGAATGTTATTCACTTGATAAAATTAAGATGTAGTGAAATAGAAGATATGAAGAAAAATTCGTATAATAGAATTTACTTCTGTTAGAGAGACTAAACAATAGCGATGGCAAAGGTTATACGTTCTTCATTCTATTCAGGATATAAAAACAAGATATGATTACTGGAAAATATATGAAATTTGTATTTTTCGTTGGAACCTCTTCACTATGTTTACAGGTATTGCAAGGAATTTTTCTCCATTGCTACATTTAAAGGAAAATCCTTCATTCTTTCCACGAACGATACGCAACTTCAACATACAGAAAAAGGTCCAACCCAAGGAGTCGACAACACCTTCCACACGACCGAAGGCCGCTTATAGAGTAATGATGCAGACGAGGACGAAAACTGAAGATCTTCATCTTTCCAATTTCTTTTATAAATTAGATATCTACTTTGAAGTCGATTACCTATTCTAAAGTTACGTAAGTCATGTAAGTTTTATAATATAGCGTCAAATCAGCTATTCAAGACGCAAGCTCTCTTATCCCTAAAAGAGCAACTTTCTTTAGTTTAATACAATTAAAATTGTTCACTGAAAGTGGATTGCTAAATTTAATCCGTACATTACTTGAGCTAAAATCATTGCATCGTGAAATCAATCGTAAAATCTGAACGCGACATTACTCCACGTGCACTCCTGGCCAAAATTAACGCAGCACCTCCCTAGCGATCCTTACGGCCGGTGCTGCGTTAATTTTGGCCAGGACTGTACATCAGTAACGTCAAAGAGACATCAAATTGGGCAATAATGTGTCAAAACGACAAAATCTCCGGACGAAAACTGCATGCTGAGATCGGATGGAGCCATTCAGATAAATTCGCCAGACTGTCTCACGTGAAGGCGCCAGAGATTTCCTTGGCCGAGACAAAGCGAACCGTGGAATACAAATCAATTTCCCGCCATTCGTTCGTTCGACTCCGAGCTCGGATGTTTCCCAAACCGTGTCAGCCTGTCACAAAAACCTAAAACCTTGACGAATGAGCTGCAAACACTCGGTAACACGAAATTTTAATCCCACACCTAGGGAAGGCTGCAGTCACGAACTCCCGCGAACGCCGTTGGAACAGAGTAAACGAGGGAGGCTGGAAGAGTGGGAGTAGACAACTTCACGCGATCCGACCTTCAATTTTTACTTCGCTCGCGTTTCTGCCCTTCCCACGCGGCGGACACCGACGCCATCCTGCATCTGTGTGTCAGTTTAAGGGGAACACTTTTCGCCCCCGCACCCTCCCGCACCCACGCCCGGCCACAATGGACGCGAGGGTGGTCTCCGCTTGCGCGTGACGTGTCACGCCCGACGGGAGAGAGGAAGGCCATTGTCCACGATTCACGCGCGTTTACTCTGTCGTCTCAACGCCTCTCACGGAATCACACGCACGCCGGTCGTGACGAGTCACGGGGCGCTCCCACCGCGGGCTGAGTAATTGGGAGGCTGTGACATGGGCCGAATTAAAAGAAATGCGGAATCGACTACATTGGCATTCGTTCTGGGCCCTCCGAGGGATGCGGGCAGGGAGGGACGGATTTTTTATGGAAATGAACGCAATTACAGAAGTCGGGTGGATTAGATACACTCTCAACCTTCTCCGCAAAAGTTAGACCTACTTTCAGCTGCATCTTCGGAGCTTCCGCATCAACGCGTACCAGGTATCTCATCAATTGGACAAGAAAGATGTATGCTTGCTTTAAGGAGTGTCCTTCTATGAGTAGTTACAGCCTTCTGTAGAAGTTTTTGATCGATTTATTGGCATCTATCAGCCACGTTTTATCTTTCTGATCTTTAACAAGTGTCGATGATGTGTTTCCTGACTACAGGAACGAAACTGTAACCTAGTTCCGATTGCAGACTTATCATCTACCTAAGCAATGTGGTTCTTAACTTTGGAACTCACAGACTGCGGAGGATGAATCGAGGAAGCTCGGACGGTTGGGTCAGCACCTTTATCACCGTTATTGCAAGATCTAACCAGACATATCTCAAATTTTATTCTAGGGTTGCAATCAGAAAATTTAAAGGCTCAGCGAAGGTTTATGTAGTTGTAGATTCATTGTAATTGGTTGTATTGACTATTGAAGAATCAAATTTAAATAAATAAATAAATAAAAGAAGGAGAAAGACACTTGTTAATCTTTAGAAAGCAATGCTTTTCTACACAACTACTTGCCGATGATTCTGGTATTTATTGGTAATTCGGGGTGAATAAACCTTCCGGTTTTAACATGGTAATTACTTTAGATATCTTTTCTTCTATCGCATAAAACTGGAAAAAATTTTTTGCAGTCTATCGAAATAAAAAATGATCACATTTTTCCTCTCTGATAAAACTTTATTAGGATGCCATGAAAATGAATCTCCACATTAATTCAGCACTGGAAAAAAATTGTTGATATAGGTCGTAGAGCTAAAAAATATCTCTGAATGCGAAGATACTATATACTCGTATCTACTATCATGGAGAGGAAAGGTGATATTTAATTTCGCACGCAACAACGATCAAATCATCTACTTTTGAGGGAGATCGCATAATTTAGATGTTATCGAAGAATTTCAATCGTATGTGAAACACAAAATAATTTTATTGTAGATGTAAGTTGCGTAATTTAATATAATATAATGCAAACGAAAAACCGAGAGTAGGCTACTATCATTAATAAATCAATTTAATCAGTACAATGCATCGAAACGGTGGCGTTGTCAAACAAATTCGAGCAATGTACAATTCAAATAGGTTTAAACCAATAATTAGAGCAGATTAACCTTGAGAGGCAATCTTTGAAGTTGTTTTGAAAAAACAAATTAACGAACATGCATGAACAATAGTAATGGTTCTATAAGAGGATTATTGTGGTAGATTAACATATATTGCTAATCGTGCATTTTTAGAAATGGACGAAGCATAGAAAGCTGATAGTTAAATTCATTTTTAATTTAATTTAGACCATTGAGGAGTACAATTAAATCTAAGAGTATCGATTTGGCTAAGGAATTCATCAACAGCTGAATGGAAAATTTTTCATCCGGCGCTGTTCTACTTCAGTGTAAGGACAACTATATCGGTAAAGCAAGCTGACGAGTAAGTGATACGCAAATGTACGTACAAAAGCGAATATTTTTGGAGTAGAAACGGAATTTAAATATTAAAATCAAGAAAATTTGACAGCGTTTAGATATTTGGAAGGTTTTTAATTGAATTCCGACTTTTTGAATCCTGAACTGCATCTACTAGAGAAAGGTTGAAAAAGAAAACAGACGGGAGCAACAGATACAGGACTTCCAATTCACCTTCTTTAAATTGTAGAATTTTCGCTAAGGAGCTGTAATATTCAAACTGCTAGGGCTGGAAAAGACATGTAATGCAGATGAAGTGCACAAAAATAATGTAATTCCAAACTCCTTACCTATTTAGAACTGCACTGGTGCAATTTTAAATTGAGATTTTGTGCACCGGAATTTTATAAACTTAAAATAATCTTTTAAATGTTTCTACGAAAATAAATATGGTAGAAGATGCACTTAATTATAGTCATTTCTGACTAGTGAGATATTTCGCATAATATTCGCCATCTGTCTTCCATGCAATACAACAAGGTACCACACTACTCTCCACGTGAAAATTAAGGGAATGAAACGTGCCCTTGGAGTGCTAAAGACGTGACCTTCCTTTATTCTGGTTAACGAAAAAGAACCCTGCAACTCGTTACATCCAATTGTCTCTAATTCATCCTTTTTTGCTCTTCTCGAAAAGAAAAGCGACAGGTTTATGGCGGAGTGTGTGCGCGCTGAGGTGAAGGTTTCCAGGATGCAAGGGGAGGAAGCATGTTTCACCCCTGGAATGGGCGTGGGCTTCTGGCAAAAGCAAGGGACGACAAAAAATAGAGGGTCAAGAACAGTAGAGGGCGACAAAGGGGTGAGAGGTCGCTCAAAGGGGAGACGGATGAGTTGGAGGAGTTTGAATTTCTCGGAACTTTAGAGAGTGCGTGGGACTGCCTTCAGATGGGCAACTCCCCCATTTTCGTGTCCATTCCTTGCGGTCTCCAAGATGTTTTCGGCCTCGAACCGAGCTTTGTTTAATCTGAGGTTTATTTCGGTGAACGACCCGTGAATCGATCACAAAATGGCAGAGGAAAACTCCTGTCTTCGGAGTTAAACAAGAAAACCATTATAATGAACAGTAGCACATCACTTTGTTTCTCCGTCACTCTAAAGCTACGCACAATTACTTTTATTTTGCTTAGCACATCACTTTGTTTCTCCGTCACTTTAAAGCTACGCACAATTACTTTTATTTTGCTACTTTTAAATTAATGTTTGGAACTTAAACTATTCGAAGGCGAATGAACAATTACAATGACAATTACAATAACAATCTGTTTCAACCATTAACGTGGTCTTATGAATTACATCGATATTTTGTTCTTCTTCGATGGCATTCTTTAAAAATCGACCTTAATCTTCAATTTATAAAAAATAATACTTCCGTGTTTTAAAAAATTCTGGTAGTAGATTGGTTATATAAAATCCAAATTTAATATTATTTATTCAATTAAAGCTCACGTTTCTAATAAAATATGTTTTCACAGGTAAGGTTTTTATTTGGGTTAAAGAAAACTTTATACTCCAAAAAATCATCAATTAAACTAAAGATAAGCTTAAAATAGACAACGCTCCCAATATAATTCAAAAGCAATATAGTAGTAGCTCCAGTATGCACTCGAGTATTTTCCAACCAACCTATCGTCTATCCCACCCTAATTTTGGAAGAAGTCTTTGTAGTATTTCAGCCACAGTACACATTTGGTTTAGACTCTACATTTGAATCCTATAAATGTACAAATAAATTCGCAGAAGCATTCGTATAAAAAAGTTACTGTCAAATCCATTTAAAACGCTTATGCTAAGGACAAATCCTGTTTCATATTTCGGCCTCTATCACACAGATCACATGATAAGAAGTTGCTTAAGACTCTAACCACTTAAGGTAGATTTTTCCTGTTCTATTTCTATCTACTTCCTCTCACTTGCCTTAAGTTCCAAAACATATATCTCAACCATATATATTTTCCTTCCTACCTAGAATTCTTAAAATACTAACAGAAATTTTAGGTGCACGGTTTGGCATCTAAAGCAGCAACGGAACATGCCTACAACTTTTGCAAGTGACTATTCATACTGAAGCGTATAAATTTATGTGCATCTCCTTCTGCGTGTTTGGACTAAGTTTTAGTTCATTAAACTATTTCTGAATCAATGAAATTTATTTCCATCTTGAATAATATTATTACCATATCTACTCGAGTATAAGCCGACCCGAATATATGCCGAGGCACTTAATTTGATCACAAAAACAGGGAAAACAAATTTACTCGTGTATAAGCCTATGGCGGGAAAGGCAGCAGCTGCTGGTTAATTTCAAAATAGAAATTGATACCAGTAAAAATTTCAGTAATTGAGCCATCAGAAAGATAGTAGGAGAAAATTCTTAAAATAGATTTTAATTGAGCAGGTGAGGAATTCACAAGCCGATTCCTGACTATGGAATGCTTTTTCCAGCGGAGAAAACGTAAGTGAAACCCTCACACTTCGAAGTCGAGGAGTATTATTACTATTTCAGTATAAAAAATTTCTGAAAAAGTCAGTCTATCCACGAGTGTATACGGCATTGTTTTGAATCTCATAAAATTTCTCTTCGACGTTAGGTTTTATTATAAATACGGTAGCAAACATTCCGCTTAAATAGCGTATATGCCATCATCTATATTCAGCGATTTTACCTCAGGAAAAGAAAAGGCGGATATATTTCACTCTTCCTGCCCCCAGAAAAACTTAGCATTCCCCGGGTAATGTCTTCCTTTCCATGGATCGCGCGTCAGCGAAATAGAGCATAGAAGGCGACAATAAAGAAACTCGGAAATTTTTCCTCACCAGAGGAAACACTCCGCGGAGATCGCTCTTCGTGGAGGAATTTCTGTGCACCGAAATTTCCCACAAACCCTGAACACGGAGGCACCTTTTCCCTCAGATAAGAGTTGTAGATCTCCAGCAAGGAAGTTTCTCTAAAAACACAGGATGTTGATGGAAAGCGTTTGCGTGTATGGGGCACAAGATGGAATGCGGGCCGAGATAGCCCCTTGTAAGTGCAAAAAGAGAGATTTCTGGAGGGAACGGAAAGGTAGGGTAAGAAAGGGATTGGGGTGTATGGAAGAACGAGAAGAGAAACGGGACGATTCCTAGGGTGACATAAAGATTTCCGAGACTGTCCATCGCTTCGAGTCATCCTTAACAATAATAAACTCTGAATGGGATTACCTTGATATAATTAACTTCAGTCAAATTTCATAGATGGAATACTTGTCATGCTATGCTAGGTTCCAGAGCATGCATGCGTATTATACAAGAATAGAAATGCAGCTTGGATATGATAAAATCGCATCGCAGTCCTCTTGCGATGAAGAAGCTACTTTGAAATATACATATAAGATGAAAATAACGTTATGAATATAATGAAATAACTACGAATGACTGATGAATATCAGGCTTAAACAATATATATTTATTAATGTGGTAATATATTTTTTTTAATAACGGAAATATATATATATATATATATATATATATATATATATATATATATATATATATATATATATATATATATATATATATATTTAAAAGAATGATAGAAACTATTAAAATATCGCTTGAAGAATCTTTTTTGATTTCCGGTTTTTATTTTTAACTGTAAAATAGAAGCTAATTAGGGAATTAGTATCATTTTCATTGGCCAGTGCGGGAATGTCACTCCCTAGGATGTCGAATCTATAGCAAACAGTCACAAACGTTTATGGTGTAACTTAACCACATACTAGAAGTTTCGAATTAATGAAAGGTAAAATTATCGATAATTTTACCTAATGGGTAAAATTAGGAGATATTGAATTTCTCCCAAACAGTCTTCTTCGATAATTTTACCTAATGAAATTTTGGAATACGAGATTTTCTGCCAATTTTGACAATCTAAATGACAGAAAAATATTCTGTTATAGGAACTTTGTAAGGGAAAAATCCATTCGAGGTTTGAAATCTCCTATAGTTCTTAGTCGGGGATCCTATTCTCATTTCACCGCTCTATCTTCAACAAGCATCGGTGGTTCAGTGGTAGAATGCTCGCCTGCCACGCGGGCGGCCCGGGTTCGATTCCCGGCCGATGCAAATTCATTTTGGGTGCTCTTGAAAAGTACGGTATGCTTTCTTGTTTTCTCGAAATACCGGTGGATGAGTCGTGGTACAAAGACGGCTATTGAAGATTTTAAACTTCTAATTGCCTAACAGCCGTCTTCCAAATTTGCTTTCTTTACAAAATATCCATGACGTTGACAGAGAATATTTAAAGTGCAGTACTATTAGTGAGTAATTAAAAGGGATACAGTTGTGTATTTGGAGAAGACTAACGCGATTCAAACCAAACGGAGGAAAAAAGGATACATTGCAATACTCTTTGAGGTTTAATCCAACAGTAGCAGGAAATGTTTGCAGGAAAATAACTAAAGCTATATTTAATGTAGAGAGTAAGTAAAGAAATATAACGTATTTGTGAAAATAGCACAAATAGTAGGTGATGGGCTCCAGGATAGTAATGTGGACTGCGCGTTTGCCTTTGGTGAAAGCGGTCCCGGGTTCGATTCCTGATGTGAGCCAATATGCGAAATGACCAAAGCAGTCATAAACCGAAGAACTTTAAACATTACTACTACTAGTAGTAGTAGCTGATATTAGAACGTAAGTCAAGGCATTGAAGACTTAACAAAATGCGGCGAACACGACTGTTATAACTTCCTTCCTGATGTTGGCTTCTATTTCATTACATGATTGTGCTCATTCAGTCTAATTTCCTCTTATTCGGTAAGATACAAATATATAAATTCAATTGGTGACTCCGGCAAATCGATTTAAAATAAGTTTGCATGGAGGGAATAAGATGGGAAATGATATATGG
Organism: Sympetrum striolatum; assembly: GCA_947579665.1. Lineage (NCBI taxonomy): Eukaryota > Metazoa > Arthropoda > Insecta > Odonata > Libellulidae > Sympetrum > Sympetrum striolatum. Next base: position 42,261,889 of record OX388346.1, read on the forward strand.
TTAAAAATAAAGGCACTTGAGGAAATGCTGAAAGAGATGAATAAATAAAGGTTTCGTAGGAAGAAATTTTCTCCGCTCCCTCTTCCTCCAAGCTCATCCTCGCCACGTATATTATTATTATTATTATTAGGGGTCTTTATTAGGCGAGATTGAGACTAAAAAGTCCCCTCTTCCATCTAACCTGTAAACCCAACGTGTAGCAAGACCAGATGAGATGATCAGAACCACCCTTACTAAACTCCCTTCCGCTCACGACGGGTGGAGAGTATGCGATTATCATCAGATCATTATTGCGATTGAACAGCAATGGAATGAGTAACATAGAATACAATACAAACATTTGAAAAACGATTCAATATGATCGTGAGAACTTATTGAAAAAGTTGTACAATTATGCAGAAAGCCAAATCAAAATGTGTTAAAAACAGAGATGGATTGGACACGGGGCAAGGATTGGGGAAAGAAAAGGAAGAGAAGCACGGGAAGAGATGTAGGGAGTTGAAAGGAAAGAGTGAGAAAAGGTAGAAATTAAAGCAAAAGTTAGGAAGAGTATCACAAGAGTAGACGGACACCGAGTAAACAAGGAGTGAAGAAGGACAGGGAGGATAGGATAACTGCGAACACGTGTGTGGGAAGGACAAGTGAAGATGGAAGACGGCGAGCTAAGAAACGGTTAGGAAAGTTGGCTACAGGAAGAGGGAGAATTGGCAGAAAGAGTGAGGGGTTGGGGAATGGATGGGTTGCAAGGGATGAGCGAATGGAGACAAATGCCACGACGCTTGCACTTAGGCTCCTGCACTCCATCTCTCCCCTCCATTCCACGTCACTCCAAAACTCTTGTTTTTTCCATCTCTTCCATTTTTTATATCTCTTTCTCGTCCTGTTCTAATCCTTGCCTATATCTCTTCCCGGTCTCCCCTATTCCTTCCATTTTGTCAATCTTTCAATCCGCCATGCAACCTTTAATAGTTTTTCCAGTTCCATATGGAAGTCCCTCATATACCTTTCCCATGTTTTTACGGCTCCATTTACGGAGGCCGTTTGGAAACTCCCTCCTGCAATTATTTCACTCCTTTGGTCATCAATGGGTCTCTCTTATTTCTGTTCACTCTACTCATAATTCACTGCGTCCATCTCTCTTTTTGCGGGGTGAACAAGTTTGTTTGGATTGCTATGACGACTCATCCAAACACTGTAATCACCGACTCGTGTGTAAGAGGAGGTGCTTTTTTCATTCAGTGAGTAAAAATTAATGACCGGGTATCCTATATAATACGATAAAACCTTTCCTTCGTGTCGGAAAAATAGCATCTCAAGCCCAGACAATTTGTGTGAATGATAAGCATAAAAACGTTAAGCAAAGCCATTTGATAGAATCCGCCGAAATAAAAGGTAACCTCTAATAAAGGTCAGTCTTAAAAAGTTAGTTGCTAGCTTCATTATAAGTCTTCGTCTTTAATTAATGTATCATTTACAATCGCCAATAGTATTCTTACCTTCGATGAATTCGATGAAGTGAAGGAAGAATATAGATCAATTAACTGTTTCTAAAATTGAATTAATTGAGAGATTTCGAACTTAATTTTGCATCAGAGATTTTAATAGGAACAATTAAAAAATCTTCGATAGTTTTAAAATAGTTATACAGTAAAAGAAACTACATAATATTTTTTTTAATCACTTTAGATAGTTGCAGAGGGCGAAAGCATTTTACGGATTATAAATCAAAAACTTATTTTATGACTGCAGGAACTATCTCCTCATTAATCTCAAATTTATTCTGACAAATTTCAGATGCATGGAAAAAGACGAACACTGGGCTATGAACAGAGAAGAAAATAGAATAAACATCTTAAGTTTTATTACGAGATTACTACACTTTCCCAAAAGTTACGCAATCCATCCAAGACAAATATCTCCTGAGAAATATACCACTTGCAAAAGTTCGAGGCGATAAAAACAGCACAAATGCAATTCATCATACAGGAGCAATTTAATCGTAAGATTTTCATCTCCGCGTTATCTTAATTTCCTCCCCATGTCTTACATACTTCGGAACTCTTCTCGGAACACAGCCTTATCGCCCCATCTTAATCTCCTTCCCTATTTTAACGCAGGACATTTTGTTTCGATCTCGCCTTGGAAAATCACATCCTCCATCTCTTTCACTTATTCTCCGAATGCATCTTCTTCTCCACTTCTCTTCCCTCCCCACCGCTCATACTCCCTCTTAACTGATTTGTCTCTTCATCGCTGCAGAATTTTACCCCTTCCACCCTCCGTTTCAATCGTGGATAAAAATCTCCATCTCATCCTGTCTTCGCCCCTCCGCTTCGCGACTCTTGTTTTCCGCTCTGGTCATAGTCTACCCTTTATTCACGTCCCCGAGACTCATATTTTGCCATCCATCGTATTCTGCATTACTCCCACTTCCCAATGGGCGTCTAAGCATAAGAGCTATTCCAATAAGTTGATACGTTACATTTTCGTTACGTTATTTACTCGTCAATCCTATCGATTTCGCTTCCACGTCAATATTCTGTAGCCACATTTAAGAATATAACATGGGCTGTAAATACCAGTTATCGTGGTGAATTTGTCGGAGGGAATTCTCACGCGGGGAATTCGTACGCGGGAATTGATCTCCCGACAGATGGGTACGCGGGAAATTGATCCCCTGCGCTGATGTTATTCAGTCTTAAGTTAATCTTCACGCACTGGTTATTGGTTAATGTTATAAATAAATTAACCGGGGGGTTGGGTTGGTAGTACAACATCAGCGTGGGGGATCAATTCCCCGCGTACCAATCTGTCGGGAGATCAATTCCCCGCGTACGAATTCACCTCGGATCAATTCACCGGGCGCCACCAGTTATATGAACTGCCTTTTCACTTTGTTATTATCGCGTTTCATTCACGCTAACAATCCTGTAAGTAACACGGTAAGTTCTGCAGCATGTATTTTGATTAATTTACATTCATTATTCGGTCGGCCGAAGTATCAGGGATGATACCATGTCCTTAAAATATTTTTTTCAAAGTTATTTTTTGCTAACAATCTAATTAATGTGTTAATTATTCGGTGGTAAATATTCTGAGAAAATTTTCAGAATCATCGATCACTCAGATAGAAAATACTTACTAAAATGCAATCAGCAATGGTAAGAAACTAAGAGTAGGAGGGTTGTATTTTTGGAATGAAATAAAGCTACTCAAGCCAAACGGAAAGAATAGGTTGCGTTACAATGTTCTGTCACAATGGTGGAATTAAGACACACAATCAATGGAATATGGCAGGAAAATAATTAGAGAATAACTGATCATAGGAAGAGAAATAACTAAAGAAATATTATAATATATTTAAAAAGGGAAAAAATGTAGTGAAATCAAATCACAAAAACATCACTACTCTCCCTCCACGTTTACCCTTCTTGTATTTTTATCACAGGGCTATGAGGTTGTGGGTGAATCCGATTCATTTAGATTCATTTCTGTTTTCTTTGATGAGATAAATGTCTTGATGAAATAAATCAGAAATTGCAGATACCTAAGTATTTAGAACAGAACGTATTGAAAAACAATTCATAATAAAGTGTATCTTGTCTTTTCTTTCCTAACTCATAATAATACTTCTGTCTCTCAACTTCGTGATTAAAAATATATTATCTCATGCCGATTGGCATTTTTCGCCATCACATCTGCTCCCTGCGTTTCCTTTCTTTTTCCACTATCCCTTTAATCTATTCCTTCTCTGAACTGGAGCTACTTTAACTTTCCTTCCACATACAGCTCGTTTTCAATCTTTTCTTTTCCTCCAAAATCCTCTCATTTCCTTTCTCATCATGCCTGTCTTTCTTTCTCACTCCCCGTTTTTCTTCACTTCCCATTATTATAAATTCACTCCGTGACTCTGCCTTGACACTCAGCGTGACGTTTATTCATTTCTTACTTGTTTCCTTAGAATTTTTACCCGATTCCTTAGTCTATTTTTCGACGTTTCATCAATCTACGACATTAAACTTATCTATCTTCCATCTGTTTTCTACACTTTCCATTCATTCTGACCTTTTTCTTGTCATATTTCCAGCTACCTTTTTATGTTCCCATATTCATTTGACATTCTCTACTGTCGTTTCATGTTTTTGGACGGTTTTTTTTATATTAAAGGAAAATATTTAATTCCTTTTCTACTGAACTACACATATGTATATTCTTTCAATAACTTCTTGTTCTCGTCATTGCATCTGATAGCAAGGAAATTGTTGCGTTAACTTCGCAACAATGGTGTTCTGGATTTTTATTTTAGTTTTAAGTACTTGTACTACACTTGTTCCTATTATTAACGATTAATGAATTTATAATTAATAATTATATTTCTCTCTCAATGGTGCGCTTAAATGGAAATTGTTTTGCTAATTTTCATTTTATTTTTAAAATTATCAAATTGCTGATTTTGATTGTAAATTTTGTGTGAATAAAAAAATAATTAATTAAGTCTCATCATGCATTGAACGCTCAATCAATTTTCCGCAACCTCCTTTTCAAATCCCTCTTTTACACCAATAATTACAACTTTCAAACCCTTAAATCTCATCATCATACTAAAGAAAGAAAATTTGGAACATGGCTGTTAAAGAATTAGAGTTTAAAAATCTCCAATAGCAGTCGTTGTCGGCGTTCCTCGTCTCATTTACAGGTGTTCGGAGAAATAAATTAAATTCGGCGTCCTCTCTTGTTTTCACTGAACACCGGTGAGAGAGACGAGGAACGCCGACAAAAACGGCAATCGGAGATTTTTAATCTTTAAGAAAAACTTACCATTATTTCTCTTATTGAGGAAAAATGTTTGATTTTTATGCTACGAAAATTTAGTATCGTTTTTATAGTTATGGAATAATTAATATTTGGTTCTATAAAAATTCACCAAATGTAAATATAGTTATTATTTACCCTTCAATCCTTTCGACTCATAAATCCCTTGCCTCCTTTAAGATTCCTTCCTGTTTCGCCTTCTATAATACTTCCCATCCATCTCTCTTCCACCACTCTCATCTCCAATCCAACCCCTCTCATCCACTTGACCACCCAGGAACAAAATAAAAGAGCTTCCCCCCCTTTCATCTCTTCCCCCCGTAAAAGAAACCATCGAGAAAAAGGGGTATATGGCTCTTTTGTTAAGTGATGCTTTTTTGATGTGGTCATATTTTCCACGCGCATGCGCACTGCCTCATGTTCGCCCGTTCCCAATCCAGCCCCCAGGGCTCGGACAGAGCCGTCGTTTTTTTCCTTTAATTTTCGCGAAACTTCGTCAAAGATTTATTTTTTCATCCGAGTGCGTTTCTATTTTCCCATTTTTTCCGGAACACAGAGAATCCATCGGATCGAGAAGATATGTCGCATTGACGCCGAGGTTTATTTTTGCCCGCGCGTGTTGAATAAAAAGTTGCGACACGTGTGCGCAGCGACGATTCAATTGCGTTTTTGTCCTAAAGGGATGTGTCCGAGAGACGCTTTTTATTTCTCCTTTCGCGGCGATATTTTCATTTATTTCGCGGCGCCGATCGAGAAATAAAACGAAGGCGTCCGCCATTTTTTCCTTTAATCCCTTCGTCCCCTTTTTGCTCGCTTTAAATCAATCGCCAGGGAGAAAAGGACGGATCAAAGAGATCTCAGCGTTATTAGACTGTCCGTAAACAGTTCGCAGTTGGGATTTATAATTTAGGGAGCATAATTGGGGATTCTGGGTAGAGTGGTGCATTTTATATAAAGCTTTCTAAGCGTAAAGATAACCATCGAATAATCAAGCTGCAAAGTCATGTAAAATAAGTATATATAGATGGAAAATAAAACAGTACTACTTTTCAATATGAAAGTTAGTTCCTAGTAAAAGGTAAGGTAGTTCCTATTTTATTTAAGTATCACTCTGCACAATACCACACACAAATATGAAATGTCGAATTTTAGTGTGGGGTACTGTGCTAACTTATCCTTTGATTAAATAGGAACTAGTTTCCTTGGAAAGTAAGTGCATTCTTATTTTCTATTCATTCATGAAATACCACGAGGTAATTCACCAATATTTTGTGTTTAAAGATATATAGGCTATTGATAAGGGAAAAAATGAGTTTTTTATGGTGACATTTCATATGGGGTATGTATAAATGCATAGGAAATGGTAATTATGGGAAATATCTTTCAACGAGGCTATTCATTTCTGTATATTCTCATACATGGTAAATGTATATCGGATGGGAACTAAGTAAGTACAATCTCCTTAGCGAGGTGTCGATGTTTATGTGATACCTTATCATATTGAAGTCATTTCAGTAATATAAACTTTTACCGAGTACTTTTGTTAAGAAAATACTCCTGTTTTTGCTAAATTTACTAATATTTCTGTATTTACATCCCATGTTAAAAAAGACAATATAAAGTAAATGAGTATGTTTTGGCGGACTTAAAATATCATAGTAAAAATTCTTGTGAAAATAAGAATTCTAGTTCCACTAATATCATACCTAGAAATTCTTCAAATAGAGTTGATCTCTTTCAGTTAAAATTAAATTTTACTGGCAAGATGGTTTACAAATATTGATGTTAGGAATACCAAAAAACGTTTCTAAAGCGATTCTACTCCTCGTGGACAAATGAAAAGCTGTACTTAGAAGAAAATAATTTGAATCTATCTTTACATTGGTCTAAGATAATGTGTAATAGAAAATTTGTCAGATACTATGTAATTGAGAATATGTATTGACGCTGGTTGGTAATAATTTGAACTAAATGATCAATTTTAAAATAGAGTTTATATATGTGTGAGAAATAGAGAAGTTAAAGAAACTAAATTAAAAATGTCTGCGGAAGTGATAGTAACATATTAGTACGGACTAAATTCAATATTGGCTAAAACAAAATAAGACAACATTAATCATAATCAAATGATTATGAAGAATAATAATATTCATCTCTTCCATTCCGTAATCTCAATATTCGAACTTTGTGATTTAAAACTGAGGATCCATTCTGAATGGATGGAAGCCATTATTTATCTTCGGGGACAGATTTTGGATACAAGTTTGTGACCTAAGCTCATTAGATTCGAACTTCTCCGATTTCTCTCTAAAAACCTTTTTCTACGTTTCACAAACCCCAAGGCTATTACCGTTATCTCGGTAAAAATATCCTCTTGGATATCATTCATCTCGAGGAATATCATAGGAACAGGTGTGGTACTTGGAAGGGAGGGAATAGCTTGTTACGGAGGAACGTCATCGCTGAGGGCATGATTCGCGCTAACGTATATCCGGCCCTCGCTGCAGATGTTTCTTCGCCCAGAGGTAATTGAAATTTACCGCAGCGGCAGGAACGTAAATATCCTATTAGTTACTTTTCAACGCCGATACGAAGTATGAATTCGAAGTTGCTCTGAATTGGAACGAAGTAAATCCGCTGGTTATTGCGAAAATAACTCGAATTCTCCTCGTATCCGTGGCAACTTTCTACAAAACTCGTTCGATATTTGAAATGGATGAAATCCATCCGTTCCAATTAAAAACACATTGAAAAATGTAGTTTAGGTAAATTAATACGATAAATCAAGTGAATTAAGGTCTTCAATTCCTTTGTGTAAGTCTACTTCAATTTCACGTCTTTACGGAAACAGCGGAGAAATATTCATTCTGAAAATAATTTGTTAGCTATGGGACGAATTGATAATGGGCTTTGGAGATTTTGATACAATGTATTAAGTTACTCAGTTATTTCTCAAAATATTCAAGATTTAGCAGCCAAATCAATTATTTGTATGCTCCAAGAATACATCATTACCCAAGTAATATTTCTGAGAATTTTCGAGTAAAATATTACAATATATCTAATTTAGCTATTTCAAAAGAGAATTAGATAATATTCGGTAAGAATCCTTGCCATTTCTTCCAAAAATCTCGGTTACACACTAACTGAACACTTTGTACGACTTTTACAATATTTAATATAAATTCGATTAATATAATATTATAAAAGTACTATAATTCCTAAATTTTATTCTTTAATTGTATATAATAACTTGAAATACATTATTGCAATAGTTTATTTACCTTCATTAGAACGGCTAGTCGTTTTTTCTTCACGACATGGCAGAAAGCGTTGCTTATTCCATTAGTTGCATTAGCAGAGGTTGAATACGTTCAGCTTTGGCAGAATATCCAGCCTAAATAAAGGTAATGCTGTACGTCATTTTTATAGCTAATATGTTGCTATCATTTACCCGATTGGATTCCTCTCATATACCAAAATACTCTTTTTCAGACGACAGAATACTCAACAACGTCACGCGTCTGATTAGTTTTGCCGTTATCCTCGTCAATCTCCAATGAATAAAGGCACAATTGACAATAATTCAGTAATCATAACGTTTTATATAACAAAAATAATTTCAATAAATTCTCTTTGGAAATCTTGAAAATGTTTCGTTCAAAACTGATTAATTTAGTTTTATTATTTATTACCGCACGATTTCAAGCTTTTAAACTAAGTAACTATGACTAACACCTCAAACATATACATCATGGAAGAGCTATTATGTGAAATTTAAAAAATGACTGCGGTAACTTCAAACACCATGTAATCATAAAATATAGAATTTTATTTTAATGTAAATTTTCATTTGAAGAATTAGGAAAGAAAAGGTGAGAATTATCGCACGAACGTTTTAACGGGTTTTCACAAAAGAAATTTCAAGGATGTTACTTTTCTTTCAGAAGATTCTTCTCCTCATCTTGCTAAATTTCCCTCACTAAAGGCGGCAAAAAATTACCTATGAATTCAACAAAACCGCAACGGCAAATGGCAACATCTTCACCGCATACCGAAGCCAATGCGATGGGACTTCTTCAGTCCTTAACCTACACCATTAGTCTTTGGATGAAAGCTTACCGCTCTGCTTTCCTTCCTTTTGCTTTCCATCCGCTGTTAAGTCCTTCTTAGCCTCAGAATGAAAACTCCCATTTCGGAAGACTAAAAATCCTTTTCTTTAACAAAAGCGACGCAATCCTGTCGGAGAAAATTCTAAAGAATACTGATAAAGATGCTCTTTTGGAGCGAAAGAACTTCGAATTCCCTTTTCTCGCCCAAACCAGCGAAGGAGAGAGGGAAAGGCATTAAATGCCTCGTGTCGGCAAAGCAAGATCAATGAGCGGCTAGTTCTTTACTGCTCCTTACTCAACGGGAAAAAGCTGCCATTCTGAGCACGTGGCTTCATTAGAACATGGAAGCAGGCGCATCCTTCAAGGACCGCACTCCGTGAGAGCACAGTTCCCCAAAAAAGGCGCTGATGCGACCTGGCTTGCGTCAGAAACTACGCACAGGTCGCTTTGGAGAACTTTTACAGTTTTTTCCAGCAATATATGTGACTTATCTTTATCTATATGAAGTCTGGGGGGGAGATACAAAACAGAGAGGCTTCAGCGACGTATTGTAGCAGAAGCAGATGGCAAATTGCTTTACGAGGAGGTTTCCTCGGTCAAGGGATGTCTGCTGAGGATATAATTTTCAAAGGTTAAGAGCGTGCTTGAAGATATTTTACTCTTTTCTTAAAGAAGTGCATTCTTAAACGATTTTGTGAGAAAGGATAAGAAATATGCCCTTCCTGTTTTATGCGTTTTTGTTTAACTTCAGTGAGTTATTCCTTTCCAAATATTTATGTAGAAATTAACAATGGTTTAAATTAAGGGAAGGTGAGCGTGAAGAAGGATTTGGACGTTCTCAACAACACTGTTACGTACACATTCAATTCGTACCTATTTTGCTTGAATAGCAAATTCATAGCAAACATCATTTGAATGAAGCAAAGGTTTAGTTGATTATTTCACAGCTAATTAAAAATGTATTCTTCAATAAAGGAGAGTGAAAGAGACACTCTGATAGGGCAGCAATAAAATTCTGGATGTATGCAGTGATAATAGGATAAGCAGCAGCAGTGATTAACACAAAGAGTAAAAATAGGGTTATAAAAAGTGATGGTCATCAATTAGAATTACAGCGTTTATCGGAGAACCATCCAAAAACAGTAGCTAATGATAGAATTAAATGAACTCTTAGATTGATGAAAGCCATGACTTGACTTGACTTGGATTTTATTTATCCTGGGAAGGAAATCACGTGCCGTTTATGATATATCAGTATTTATATTATATGATATTTATTGTCACTATATTGAAATTTAAAGATTCCATGATGAAGCACTTCTTTCATCTTTCTTCAAATTCGTAGCAGGGAAACCTAATGTCACTCCCAAGAATTTCTGAAATTGTATTGTTATGTATCTTCCAATCGATATTTGGAAGATAAAAATGAAGTTCCACACGATTTAATCAACTACAGCCGCTAATTTTTTAAAGACAATATCGCAGTAGCTAAAGACGTACTTGTTATTGAATTACAGCGAAATATACTGCCTCGCTTTTATTCTAGTGATAAACTTGATGAAACCTAATTTAAGTGTACGACTATAATAACTAACGTATCGATTATTAAAACCGATAATGATATATGTTCTATTTCCTGAAATTAATCAAAAATTATCACTTTCCTCCGTAAATAAAAGACCAATCGGAAATTTCAATTCCCCGACGAATATAAGTCCCTAAACCTATGGAATCACTCTCGATACGTCTCAATGTGTAAGCAGTCTTGAAAGAGATTCTTCAATAACTGACATTCTCGGAACCATAAGCCCCTGGATTCTGGAAATCCGTCTGGAAATGGCGTCTGCTTTCGCATCCTCATGGGAATACGGTACAGTGAGCATCTCATGCGGAAGGGCAAAGAGGAAGGAAGGTCATAGACTTCCCAGCGGTCACTCTTGCGCTAAGTCCGTCCCAGGAGACCGAAGGGCTTCGACTACGGACCAACTTAATCTTCGCTAGATAGGCCAAATGCTCATTGAGCCTTCTCCGATATCACGTCTCCAGAGACTCACGTTTTCTCCGCTTCCAAACGCCTCTATTTACGAACCGTTCTCGCATGCCGCTCCTTAACGTCCGTTCACTTTACGTTGTGATGCGCAATAAGTATTTTAGCTTTTTTGATTCTCGATAATATTTTCATTCGAAAGTACATACTATGGCTTATCTTAACAATGAAAAATGTGTTTTCATTAAGTTTCGTATCGTTATAAGATTGTAATGAGACTTTTACGACCATGATCATTGGTTGACTTCATTATGAGATTTTGGGATAACATATTAAAGAATTTTTAAATCATTATGAAATTTCTTTCTATTAGTGTTGCTCGCATTGTATCCGTTTTCTACCACTTAATATCTGCATAAATACTTTCGAAAGAAGATGAAGCATACGATCCTTAAAAATTTTAATTTTACGATAGATACAGAATTCAAGAAAATATATTAAAGATAGTAAATGCATAATATTACCTACATAGTGAAGAAAGGAAAATTGGGACACGGCTGTAAAGGAGTTAAGAGGTTTAAATCTCCAATTGATTTTTTCGTCGGCGTTCCTCTTCTCATTCCTCCATATTCCGAGTAAAACAAGAAAGGACACTTTTTGAGAGCACTCAAAACGTATTTCGAAAGCGATCCATTCTTCTTCAGGAGTAAATAGAACCAAAATTAAAAAATCTGATGTGACCAGCACATGACTTTCTCCATATATAAGATGTAAATATTTATCTACGACAGTATTTTCAAATTCTATATTCCATCTAAACTTGGAAGATGAGTGATTAATTTATATCATATTATCTTTTACGTCACAAACATTATAAATATTGTTTTTAAGGACATGTTCGATAAAAAACGATGAAATTGGCCTTTCGCCCACAGTGCCCAGAGCGCCCACAGAGTACATAATCAGCAACTTCTGGTTTATCAGTATTTTATGAATAACTCATAAAAAATCAGTTATACTTAAATATGTTTGATAAAAAAGGTCATAGTAAATTATATTTTCTAAAACTTTTATAAATAATAGTATGTACCTTAATATCAGATTAATGGAAATATTTTGCAAAAATAGAAACGAGCTTCGAAAAGTAAAGCTCAACTTCCGGTGAACCGATTAACTCCAAAAACTAATCAACTCTAACGACACCAACCGTAGTGCTATATATGAAATTTGGTGTTGATACGACAAATAGTTTTCATGTTAGAGCGCCCACAAAGTACACTCCTGGCCAAAATTAACGCAGCACCGGCCGTAAGGATCGCTAGGGAGGTGCTGCGTTAATTTTGGCCAGGAGGGTACATAATCGGCTACTTCCGGTTTATCAGTATTTCATGAATAACTCCTAAACAATCAGTTATAAATAATATCTTCATACAAAAGTTATAGTAAATAACATTTTATAAAACTTTTATAAATAATAGAATATACCTAAATATCATATTTATGGAGATATTTTGCAATCACGGAAATTTGCTTCGAAGGATAAAGCTCGAGTTCCGGTTTACTGATTTACTCCAATAACTAAACAACTCTGACAGCACACACCACAGTACTATATATGAAGTTTGGTATTGATAGGACTAATAGTTTTCACGTTAGAGCGCCCACAAGCACAGACACGCATACACACACACACACACACACACACACACAGACATCATTCCGGAAATGGTCAAAACGTGTTCTAGGGACCCCAAAACATGTATTTCCGTTGAAATCTCGAAGTCGATTTTTTTCATGAAAACAATACTTTCTCTATACTACGTACATGGAGAAAGTAAAAATGTATCCTGACTGTAATTGACTCCTGAAGAAGAATGTATTGCATTCGAAATATGTATTGAGTGTTCTCAAGAAGTGCAGTTTCCTTTCCTGTTTTCTCGGAATGCCAGGGAATGAGAAGAGGAACGCCGACAATAACGGCTATTGGAGATTTTAGACCTCTAATTATCCCTAGAGACAAACACAGCTTTTGAGGAATGAATTCCATCCGTGGAAAATATTTACAGTATTCACCTCAATATCATTACTTGTATTTAGAGAGAGAATAAATTGCGTATAATCGATTTTACATATATTACTGAATGAAATGGAAGAACATAAATGTTTTAACGATTTTTTCTCGCTTGTTTAAAGTTATTGCGGAAATCTCCCAGTACTCTGAACGTTTATATTTATGTCTTACTGTCCTCACGGATGTCTGAAGATCTTTAAGTGCTACATCTCCAAAAGGTGGAACCGGTTATAAAAAGGGAGCAGGAAATGGATTATTCTTATCCGGGAATTGCGGACATATTTAAAAAGAGAAATCCTGTCGGTTGGAAAGTAAACAACCCCACCACGATTTGATTCATCCTTAGGTGACATTATTAGTAAAATTGTGTTTAAACAATAAAAAATATTTTTGAACCATATCCCATTAAAATTGTAATTTTATAAATATTTTTGCTGGTGATAGCTCAAGATGAGTAGATAATTTGCCGACTATTGAATAAAAATTTCTCAATGGCGTACAGTAGCTATTAAGTTATAAGCCCATTGTGGAGCATAGAGAAACGACGAAAGTGTAGAACAATATTTTTATTTTCTTTAAATATCAAGCGATATTGTCTTTCAAGAAAATTATCTTCGTTTTAATTTAATAATAGTGATTTTTAACATTAATCAATACAAGTCTGCTGTTCATCTATTAAAGTCAAATTCAATAGTTACTCAAATTCAATAATGAGGGAATAATAACTCATATTAATATTCATATGAATATTATTTCATGAGAAAATTATTTTTGAAAAGCCAATTGAAAAAATTACTATCATAAGGTGGCTGTTCATATATGTACAATAATTGATGAGGAATGGGATATTCAAGCAAATTTATTATACAAAATCATTTTGCTATTTCTTAAGAATACTTAACATTCGCCGAGCAACATTTTTGCGCACTGGTCCAACCGTGCCGTAACAGTTTCAGTTGAATACACAAATTATAGGTGCAGTTATGCATTTTAATTTTAGCATATCTATTTATAGACCTCTTAACGTTGCTACCTTTTTGTTCGTTGATTATTAAATGGGTGATAGCTTGAAAGATTCGGAGAAAATCTTGTAACGTAAAATTTTCACCAGAAGTGAGTTATTTAGTGGAGGCTGTGGATATCACGTTTTCGAGTCGGCGAATCCGGTCCAGTAAAAAACGACGACAGAAAATGCCTCGAGAGCTTTTCCTTTCAATTTAAATGAAGATGGTTGCTTCAGGTTGTTAATCTTCGTGATTTGCTTTCATTTCGGTACGAGAGAAATTTATAGACTTGCCCATTAAAGTTAACTGTGATACTACATTAAAATGCCTATCATAATATTGGGATCCAAGGAAGAGATCGAAAGATGCATTGGAATAATGGTAACCCCTGCAGCCATGGTTGTTAAGTAAGAAATAGACTTCTACATCCGGTACCTTCAATTCCGAGTTCTTCGTCGTATAACATGCTTGTGCCTTAAATCAGCGGAAAGTCACGACTATGGGTATATTTCTTATGGGAGACTCTCCTCAGTGGAATACTATCCAAGAATTACGGGTGGCAAAACTTGTTATCCAAAATGTAATTCCTAATAAGATCGAATATATTGTAGCAGTGTCTTATAAATGCTATTTGAAATATAAAATGAGAACGAATGCTTTCTTTAAGAAAGGATATCGACGATTTTAGTTTTCATACTATGAAATTGCCCAAGAGTACTGATCCATGCTATCACAACGATTGAAAGAAAACGAAATTATATAATTTAATCGAAATTGTCATCCTCAAGGAAAAATGTTTCACATTATTTGTACAAAACATTTGAAAGTAACAAAGTATTTCCTTATCGCCAAAATTAACGAAATATTTGGAGTAAATCCAGAAGAAAGCTCACGAACTATACATTCTGAAGAATAATGAGTGACACTAAATTCTTTTAAGAAGCTCAAATTCCTTAAAAAAGATACCCTTTATTTTCAAAAAGTAAGTCAGTGGATTGCTTTATGTTTTGGTATAAGAAGATTATCAGTTCAAAACATTTTTATCAGAAATCAGAAGATTTTCAGTTCAAAACAACGTTATAACGGCGAATTTAACATATCAAGATGTAGTACGAAGAAGCGGATGCAGAAGTTACGGCTATGCATCGATACAAAATAGAGAGAGAGGACACATTATTTTTAGGACAGGTCAATTAAAACCCTAGCAGAGACACTTAATCATCGAGAAGATGGAGCTGCTAAGTTATTAGGAGAGCAGGGAGTGTAACGACCACTGATTTCAGATGATGCCGATAAAGAGGTTGAGACCGAATAATAAAACGATTCTCTTCCGATCGATTAAAATTCCAAAAAGTAACGGAGGAAATATTTCCCCGAAGAGGGAAAGAGACATTAAGCTGCTCCATGAAGATGGATACGGAAGCTCCGTCGGCCAGATCACTGCCGAGATACAGAATCCGGTTTCTTTCTCCGACTCATTGGTCACCCACCACCGCATCAGCTATTTCTTCGTAATGGTCTTGACCGTCCTCCCCTCAGAGATCCCTACTTAATAAACATTTCAGACCGAAAGCGAATTAATACCTCCTACGCGCCGTGCCTAAAATTCTTCCTTGTACGAGGTAAGATCAGGAATCGAAAGCAAGCAGTCGGAATGCCTTTAATATATGTAATTCACGCTGACTCGCTTTTTTACAGTGAAACAAGAAACATCAGTTTCCCTTCAGTTTATGAGCATTTGCCTTCACTTTGATGATAGTGTAATTAATGGTTATAAATGAGCGTGAATTCCTCAGAGCAGGCTGATTTCTTTCAGATCTTTCCACTTGATTCATTAATTATTCACTTTATTTGGTTTCCCAGAATACGAGCAGGCCTAACCAATGATGGGAATACTACTGATACCATTAATTAGCTGGAATTTTCCCCTTTAAAATAGGAGAATTTATTGAGTGAATAAAACCCATTTTTAAACTTCACTGATGCGCTGGGGAGGAGTACAGGCCGCACATGAGAATACTCTTACATTGCGTCATCGTTATTTATATAGAGGAATAATTTCAGGGAAGGGAATAAGATTCAAAGCAAAATTGAAAGGTATTTACTATAGGGAGCGCAACATGGTAGTGTGTTTTTGTTGGCAATCAAAGTAAATTAATATATAATATTGTTGTTATCACGTTATTACTGATATTTATGAAGCTACCCCATGCCCCCTCAAAAAATAGATACGAAATAGCAGTGTAGTATTGGCACAAAATAAAGTGATGGAGGAAATATTTAGTCAGGGTAATCAAAAGAGGTTAGGAAAAATATTATTGTGTAATAAGAGTAGCAATTCATGCTTTCACAAAAGTGAGGACGATATTCAAATAAACTTATAATCTTTAATTAAAAGGTTTTCTGATTTAACTAATCGACGTAAAGCTAGAGTCGATAATCTATTTCCATTGACTGGAATGAAAATAAATATAAGTAAAGCCATTAGTATAACTGCCTGAATTAAATTAATACTACCTGCCTGTAATCACAAACAGTAATATTTTCTATGTAAAAACCTCCGTTATGCTCATATAGATATGATCAAACGGCACTTTTAGGAGGGTTATGTCACGGAAGAAAGAATAATTAGTTGATCTTCCATACAATTCAATTTTGACAACCGGTTTCGCTACTGGAGATGCATCTTTAGGTGATGCTATTCCGGTAGCAATATCTAAAGATGGTAACTTCCTGCAAAGAAACCGGTCGCAAAAATAAAATTGTGTGGAAAATTAACTGTTTTTTATTATTATTTATCGGTTGGATTTATTCACTGTTTAATAAAAGCAATATTAAAGTTTCCAAATTTTGAGCATTTATTCTTTCATTGCGGTGATTTTCATAATAAATTAAATTATTTGAACATTTATCCTTCAAAGGCTAACAATTGCTTTTGAGATATTAGTTATCAGGTTGAACCTCCATTAAACGGATCAGCCCAGATCTAACTTACGTCATGTTTCAAAAGTTTTCTTTACTTATGTATGTAAAAATCTAAATATTTATTACTAAAGGAAATTGTTAATTAAGACGTAAATAAGACGTTTTTATACGATACAATAGAGAGATCCATAGATTTTTGTGCCAGCAACGGACGTAGGCGTTAATTCACGCCGATTAATTCAAGTCTCTACACCACTGGCGGCTTGTAGAGTAAATATGTATTTTTAAATAATAATATACATAAAATATGAATGTAAATAAAAAAGAAACAGTTTCCTTCTCGGCATGAAATCCTTACGGTGAGGAATTTAACGGGACCGTCTAACATGGCGGAAAATTCCGGCAAAATCCTGCAACACTTCCTCCCGAAATGAAAAAGGCGCTTTACGATAAACATCTGAAATCTCGCTCCATCAATCACCCGCACAAAATTTGTGACATTCCTCCAGCAGCTGAAAAATTACCGCCGTACACCGACCAACGACTTCCGCACTCGAAATAGATGAGCTCCTTACCGGGAAGAGATGAAAAAATGCACCCCAAACATACTTAAATGGGACTCATAATTTTGTAGACCCATTTACAATCCGCACCCGCAAACATCAACAGCTAGGAATGTGGGAGAGCGGGGGGTTTTCCCGGGAGACGTGAGCGAGGAATTCGCACAACATTTAGAGGCATGAACTGGAAGCAGTTTTCACTACATAAACGTATCGCGATGTATTTTTGGAGGCGGCAGACGGGTCTGTTGGGCCTATCTCGGTGGAAACATCTCTTCTTCCCCCGTTCCCCCATACCCGCTTTTCCTTCCCATACTTCTTCTTTCGGCTTCCGGATGCGGGTCGAAGGAAACGTGCGTGCGCGTGTGTGGGTGAACCAGATGGCTCTCTCTCCGAAGAGTCCATCTTTCACCGTCCATCTCCCTCCCCCATTACGTCCGCTTTTCTCGAATTCCTTCAAATCGCCTTACCAAAAACACGCGAGGGAAAACGGCCCCTAAAAATCCTTGGGAATAAAGATTTCCTGCGCTGCGGATGACGTGGCTGTCAACATTCGAGAGGAAAACGTAAACTTCCGATTTCAGTGGATCCGAGGAAGATCTGATAGGCCGATTAAATACTTTCCCCGTTCGCTCATCGGATGCGTTATTTAGGCCGGCTATGGCTTACCTCGGTATACCTTTGCTGAAAGGGAAACTTAAACAACTGATTCCAATAGGGACAACGCCCGGATCGCTCCATTTGAATTCTTTGAGCTAGAGAAGTAAACTCTGTTATGACGAAATTTATCAAAAGATTGCATTTCGTATGCAGTTCATATAATATTTTCGAATAGACAAAGGAATAACACAACCTTAAGACAATTGTGTCCAATTAACTCAATCATATGCATAGCTGCTCTTGTGATTGCTTTCTTAGGAATTTCTAGGTTCTATAATTTTTAAATTCGTTCAAATTTTTCCCGACAGTTTATATTTGATGACTGTAAGGTTAGGCTTACTAAATTCAACCCAGCAGTTTAAATAACAAACGGAAATTTGTTTTACCCTTACATATAAAACTTCTAATTATAAACTAATGCTATTATTATCCTAATCTAACTTCTAATAATTCTAATAACTAAAATTCAACAAGAAATGAACTGGTGACTTGAATGAATGAATGGTTACTTCAAATCAACTTGTCGATTAAAATATTGTAGAAAACACGATGACCAGTTCTCATTTATTAAATGGCTTTCCCTTACGTAATCTCACATTGATCATGACTGTATCTAGCATTTTAAAATTTCACCCCCAAAACTATTAGTGAAACTCTTTTATGTATTTTATACTCTTATATAAGTAGGTTTCTTTACTTGAACAATGCAGCATCTTAGAAATGGTTTCCGCCTTTCTATAAACACCAAAAGTGCATCGACCTATTTTCCGCATGTTACTGTAAACGGCAGGTTCCAAACGTGAACTCCAGATGTGACCTATATAACATTTCATCGCATCTCTCCACGGCTTCACATCCACCGCCAACACCTTTGATGGATCAAAGGTTCCCCTTGATCTTCCGAAAACGCGCAGGTGTTGTTTCCCCAACTTTGCTTATCAGAGAGAGTTCCCAAGATCTATAAACAGCTCCAAGCCCAAGTTTAAGTTAAGGAAGTGATGAACCAATGCCTATTGTGCCGCTCAAAGAAATTTAGATATCACTAAAAACCTGAAGATACTATTCTCATCATGTCTACCCATCCATAGAAAATGAAAGATTCAATTTCAAATAGCTATATTTATAACAGTGGAGATGATTCGATAAATTTATATTTGGTGAGTAAAATATTTCGGTTAAAATGCAGATTAGCAGATTGTTTATCGTATTCCAGCTATTTTATCTATAGAATTTATGTAGAAATTATGAGTAATTCTGATTGTCTTTACTTTGCTTCGGAATTACTGAATGTTTCAATACAAGGCCCATCATCAATTTTAAGTAAACCCGAAATATCCTACCTCATAGTTTTCCGGATAATGGAAATTTTGAATTCTTTCCTAACTTAATTCTCTCATTTAATGATTGAATTGATATTGAACGAATATATAATGATTTTTCATTATTAAACATGCATTATATCTAGTCTTCTAAAAAACAGACCCTTTTATTCATGTTATGGGTTTGATTTGAGTCCACTTATTTGATGGAATACTACACTCTAAAGTTTAGAGGTTCGCCATTCCTAGCCTATAATTAAATGTAAAATATAATGATGAGCTAGAAATGAGTAACTAATTGAGCAAAGATTGCTAAGATAAAATCATCTAATGGTCTTAATTGATATTACTAGTTTTTCAGTGTTTATGGAGATAATATTTTGGAATTACTTCCTTGCTTCTTTAATTGATAGCTTTCTTAGGGAAACTAAATTAATAGTGAAGCATAATTTCAAGGTTTGGAGGAACTCTCACTCTTACTGAAGGCAGTAGACTTGTTCCTATTCAAAAAATATCGGTAGACATAGACACTACCGTAGCACGAGAATTTGAGGATAATATTTTTGGCATTAATGATGTTGGTTGAGGTCCTATTTTAGGAGAACGTCGGTGTTAAACACATCCCTCGATTGAAAAACGAAAAACACGTCCCAAAATTCCTAAAAGTTTGGCTGGCTTGTAAACAAAGAAAGACGTAGCTAAAACATAGCTCTACGTTCCATCCTATTCAGCTTGCGCAACTTCCCACGAATTATCTACACCAAGACGCATCGAAAAAAGAATCGTTTATTTATAACTATAAAAACTTTCACCAATCTGGAATTCTTCAACGAGACAAGGAGGACCCTATTCCTCAAGCCCTTCCTTCCTCACAGGTGGCCGTTTACTCCAAACCGGAGAAGTCCATATTCCTCGGTCGCTGCATTACGAAACGATTTGACAAGGCGCCGCAAGAGGCTACTTCTGTTCAGTCTCCGCACTGTGGGAGTCCATCTCGCACCCAAGAGCGTTATCTCCCTGAATCTCGTGACGGCCGCCCGACCACTCTTTCTCCCATTTCTCTTTTTTCCCATACGTCCACTCGAACCGCATCTCGAAGGAAAAAACCGGATTTTCAGGAATTTCGCGATAAAAATCCCGAATTGACAATAATTGGTCCCTTACGGACGGCTGGAGGACCCCGTTGTGCTATCCCCAGATTATCTCGGTGCGTGACGAAAAGGATTTGGAAGGCCACACACGAAGGGCTGACAGCTGAGGAAAAAAGAGGCCGTCGCGGAATCTCGCTAATTTATTTTCCAGATGGTTGGACAATCGTGGCGATGCGGAATCGCGGAGAGGAAATTCGAGGGAGTGTAAACTGCGGAGGATTCTTCATCTTCTGGCCGAGGAACGTTTTATGATCCTTTTTTCATCTAGGCATTAAATTCTGAAAGTGTCAGCTAATCATCAAAGAGAAAAAAGGCAGCTTGAGGCCTTCTGAATGTAGTGTTAGACTGACTTCAGAGCTGACATAATAATCTCTGAAAAAGATTAATTTCTGCCTACGCCTCATTCTTCAATAGGAGCTTCACCGACAGATCTCAAGGGATAGGGGATATTATACTACATTATTATTCACAACTACTACTAATCTATCAATTGTTAGGAATTCTATTTTTAACTTACATAAGAGAATAACTTTCCTCTCATTCAAAGTAACATCAACGCGTTTACTCGTATATATTACAAGTCATCAGTCTACCATTACATTTAATAAGGTTTCTGAGTCAAAATGATAATCTTAAACTTTTTCAATTTTATATTTGTTAGTCATTCTATACATCGTTTAGAAAATATCTGTACCCGTAAGTAGTTATAACTACTTGGGCTCTGAACCGTGAGTTTGATATGAAAAACAGAATCCAGTATTCTGTCATACGAGCGATGTCCTGTCTTGTTTTCTCGGAATACCGGGGAATGAGAGGAGGAACGCCGACAAAAACGGTCATTGGAGATTTTAAACCTCTAATAAATGAGTAAGTTTTTGTAAGAAGTGTCATCCTTTTGCCATGAGCTGTATGTATGCATAGAGGGGTAGACATTATAAAACAATTATAGCAATAAAATTAGGTCAGAGTTAAAAATGTTTCTTTCGGAATATTTAGGACCAAAGATGAAGAACCGATACATTTGCTAACAGGCTAGATATTTGACGAAGGGCGTTGATATTTAAATGGATGTTGTAATTTATAACATAAAACAAGGTAGTGATAAACTTTTTAATATTAAAAAAACAATGCTGGAATATTGTTAGAACGAGGATCAAGTTCACATAGAGAAGAATTTGACTCATTGCATCAGCAGAAATACTAGCTACGTTTGCCATAAAGAATGAATTCCTAATATTTTCAGGGAATTTAATTTTCGCCCGAAAAGTAGTTATCTCAAGCGATAACTCTCTCTATCACTGAAAATCCCGAACTTATTATAGGTTTTAATAGCCTCCAATTACTAAGATATTTCAAACGACTAGCCTCGAGTAGTCCTCGATACCTTCCCCATTTATTAACTAGTAAACCCTCTTCAACCCCTAAGAAGGAAAAAATCGAATCCATCTTTACCCGGCATCAAACTAATTTCACCTTCCCCTCCCAGCTTGGGAAAACTTCTTTTGTGTTCCCCTTCTAATTATCCCTTTCTTGGAGGAAAAGCCACCCTTCCCTTAATTCCGAGACCCTCCCCACTTCCGCAGGTTACATCTGCCTCTTCGAGTCACCCTTTCCTCCGACGCTTCGGGCTATTCCTTCTTGGGTAAACCTTCAGGAGTCGGTAATGAGTCGCCAATAGCTGTTTGGCATTCCGGAAACTCCGCTCATCCCTCGGCACGCCCCCGTCCTCAGAGTGTCCCCTCTCTCACCCTCCTCCACTCCCACACCTCCTTTGTCTTCGAGGTGCCTCGTTTTCCTCTGCCATACTTCTACCTCTTGAAGCTGCTAGATGAGCATCGACGCCCAGAGGGTCAAAAGGCCTCTCCGACAAGGAGTGCCGAGTTCAAGTTCTTGAAAAGGTTTTCGTAGATAGTGTCTGCCGCGCGGGGGGTGCGGTCGGAAATTTTCGCTAATCAAACTTTCGCGGAAGCCTTAGTCAATTGGCAATTTGTGAAGGGAAGTGAGAGAGAGAGAGAGAACAAACAGTTTTCTCCGAAAGGGATGAGATGGAGTTTTCTGATTATAAAAGGACTCCTCCAAAGCTGCAAAATTCACACTTCCGCGAATAGCTCGACATTTCTGGTTCATCATCCCGTTTTACTTTTGCTTCAAAAGGTGCTTTTTACCCCCACTGGAACTGAAGATTCTTTTTTTACATATGACTCAAAGAATTCAAGCTGAAATTTTTTTCTAGAGGGCATTCACCCAATGGTTTTGTTTACAATAAAGTAGCCTTCCCTTTTCGGTTTAAATCCTTGCATAAAGAATTTAGCGTTACTATTTGAAATGTAAGTATCTTAATATTTTCAATAATAAATATATCTCGGACAATGTAGTGTTTGCGACTTATTTGGTATATCGTCCTCTTGAGTGTCACCGGGAAGTTAATTGAACAGTACGTTCGCTTTTGACGAAGCGTTCCCGGATTCTGTTCCTGGTTGCGTCTTAATATTTACCCGGAATCGTGAAAAATTAAGAAGCTGATTATAGAAGGTGGCTGGTCTGAGTAGTCTAGAAAAACCCAACATGGAGAGTGGGATGTCAATGCTTTGACCATGTGTAACTCACCATGAATGTTTTAAAGAAAGGTTATATCCCTCAAAGAGATTGAATTTACTTACGAGCCTTTACTTATCGACTTTGCAGTACATTTGATTTTCCCCATACCACGAAAAAGTTAACATAAAAATTCATGGTTCACTGTAACAAACTTTATTTAAGTTCGTATCCGATACATTTTTCTTCCAGATGATTCCTTACGTTAAGAAAAAGCTTCGCAAAAAGATTTAAAATGTACAAATATTGATAAGCTTAAAGATATAGTATAGTATCCCAGCCGTGGAGGCAAAAATATTCATGAAATTATTTGCAAATAAAGAAGATCCATCGCAATGAAATTGCATTGTCCTTAAATTATATTTATAAAATACTTAAATGTTACGCGAATATAAATGAAGTTATTTGAACGATAACGTTATATCAACGTTATAGCGATATTTTATATGGAGTGACACGATATTAGAGGGAGGGGAATCTTTACGATACTTATGATCTTCGCTGATGGTAAATCTATCATCAGCATAACGTGTCACATCAAGTAACGCCCAATGAAGATTAAAACATTTTAAAATTTATAACAACCATCCGGGAACGATCATCAAAATACATAAATGATAGGCTATGTAAGAAATCCGTACTGACATAGATTTTTATTTTTTTCTAAGGCCCCATATTGTTATTCCATCCATTTAGAGATTATATGTCGGTCGAGTTATCTGCCGGTAGGCTGGTTAGAACCTCAACTCCTCTACAGTTAGCTTCAAAAGCTTAGGAAACGAAATGAGAAAATTTGACATGATAAGAAGTGAAGTACTTTCTGAGTACTCACTTCTTGTTTTTCCTCATCGAGTCAAGGTATTATTTTCTGAGTACTGTGAGTGAAAAGGAGCTTAACAAGCTGCATATATCCTATGAATTAACTTCTTATTGGATTTAAGTTTGAGGTTTTAAAACAATATTACCCACTCATTCATCATAAGCTTTATCATAGCCAATATGAAAACTGAGAATGAATTGAATTAAAGATACATGTTTAGTATAGTTTAGTACTGAAAAATAGTCAATTCAAGATGTGTTAGGAATCCAAGATATATGGGGTGCTCTAACTCTCCCTTACTTTAATATCTAACTTCGACTTCTCTACATAGTTTAATCTCTTGAACGATAGAGAGTTTTGTTAGGATTATCCACATACTTCTCTACGATATATCATTTAAGTTCGTCTATATTTATTGTTATTTTTGGCTCATTGTTCTTCACCAACCCTTTCTAATCCTTATCCCAAACCCACTTGCATTATTTCTGCTTAACCTCTTTAAACATGTTCACTTCCTATGCTTGTCCATGTTTCCACGCCGTCGTCTATTTCACTCATTCCGTCTCACCTCCTCCTCGTCGTCTAATTAGAGAAGACGAGTCCAAATCCAAGGAGATCTTTAATTTACGTCTCTATTCTTCCCGCCTTTCACTTTCTCAGAATCATTTTTATTCCTCGCCGTTTTATCGCTCGTTCCCTTCCTTTTGTGTTTTTGCATACCGCTGCCCCTTCTCTTCCGCCACTTGTCTTTAACACTGCTGTCATCAGGCCATTCCTTAACCATTCCTTTGTCTCTTTCTTTCCTCTCTAATCAAGGCTGGTTACGGCAAAGGGATTATCCCCATCGCATTCTGAAAAGATAGAAATCGCTGAGAGGTGCCGAAGAAAAATTTCCGCCGAGGATATAAATACTCCGGAGAGTACTTCATCTCCGTGAATACTCAGCGTGTTTGAGAAGACAGAGACGAAGGCTTACCTTACGATGACTGAAGTAAAAATAAAAACGTGAAATGTTTTACAAATAGATACGGATTTATTTATAACATTTCCTTTATCAAGTGCAGCTAAGTTTCGCATGGATAAGAATTTTAGTGTTATGATCTCTACGAACTAACAAAGGTATTAAGAAAAGAAACAGAATATTGTTTAAATAGCTTTTTCCGAATCAAAATTAATATCCTATAAGCAGATTTTTGGCGTGTGGCAGAGGGTGTTAACAGCAGACGTTTGTACTACTAATTTAGTATACCAATTCACGGAAAAATATATTTAAAAAATAATATATCCTAGCAACTGTTTCTCTTAACTTTCTTGCGCAGAGGTTTACAAAACAAACACAAGAAAATAAAATACAATCTTGTATAAATATAGAGTAAAGAATAAAGTTTTACGCATGTAAGTTATATTCATGCACTTTATTTGCGAAGATGAAATTTTTTAAGGAATGGATGGCTTGGACCGTATTCTGGCTTTGCAATAACTTCCCGAAATCTCACATCTAAGCCTTCGAGGAAAGTAAAATTACATTTAATTTTGTAGATACTCATATTTGGCAATGCGAATCTAAGGCTAAGGTTGTCTAAATTAAACAAAAGTGGCAGTTAGTTGTTTTGCTAATTGTCGTAATTCTAATGCTATTCAGAAAGAGCTATGTAATCCCCATGTAAGAAAGAATATAATACACAGATAATCTTCGAAAACCTAACTATATTGTGTCATTAAGCCATCTGAAGGTAACATATTATCGAAAATTTAACTTGTTATCTGGTGAGTGAAAATCTTCTACTTCATACACATAACATTTTTCCCATACTTCAGTCATATTTGTGATACAAAACATATGTGCTTAAACAAGTATTTATGGATTGAAACCGAATCATATGTTCCTCGTTGTTTTTAGAGCGACATTTTCATATTTAAATTTCCGATAATTGTCTCTCATGGATGAAGCGGGCTCGAAAGGAGAGTGGATGTTATTCTTTTAGTCAATGGTGATGCCACACAAACCTTTCGAGCTTCCTGCTTAATGTTTGTCTGATTTTCAACATCCATATTACTCACGAGGAAAACCTCGCTCCCATTAAAGATCCAAAAATACCGGGTGATTTGTCTGTAAACGAATAAATAAAGGAAGTGGAAACCGTTAAGGTATTTTTACGCTAATTAAGCCCATCGCGTCCGATGGTGAGTCTCCTACAAAACCCGTTTCCCTTCATCTATTTCGGTCTCTTAAAATTTCGCTAAATGCTCCCTCTCCAGAAGATACATTTGGAAAGAATCTTTGGTTCCATTTAGGGGGAGAGCTCTCAAACACGACTCAAAGTTTACTCAACGGAAACGATTTTCCCCGAAAAGAGCGAAATCACTTTGGACTGGAGATGGCAAATCAAAATAAAAGCGATGCCTCCACTTACACATTTTACTTTCGGGAGGTGCCCATAAAGGACGACCTTCCAGTCGCTGAGACACTTCACGGACAACTGGAGATCTCTTTCGGCGAAGGGAAATCGCTTTTTAAGGGTTGCGCTCGTGACTCGCAATGTAGGGGTCCCTTTGCCTCACCCGTAGAACGCACTAAAAATCCCTCGACGCCCCTGTCTCCTTCAGTAGTTTTCTTCGTTTATCCAATTCGCATCGCTTTCTGATTCTTTTAACATTTTGTCGTTCTTTGAACGCTCTTCCTTTTTGACGCAGTAAATCTGTACTCTACTGAGTTCCTTAATTTTACCAATGTCGTCAACTGCGCCACACTTGCTTTTTCATGTATTTTATTGACCCGAAGGCTTCATAAGTGTAGCAAAGTATAAATCTGGGAATAATTTGGAAGTAAAAAGCTTCGTATGAACTTATTCACACACATTTTTAACTACAAATCATATTTGTATTTCTTTATAATTGTTTTTATTTCTTACATACGTATAACTTTAATGCTTCTTTACGGCGACTCCATGATTTTAGTAAATTTTTAATGCTCCTTTTATATGACCTATCTCATAGTATAACAAATTTAGTTATTATTTTTATCATCATTAGTAGTAGTAGTATTTGGTTTAAGGTGCTTCGACGGCTAGGGTTATTTCGCACTGTGTTTACGTAGAGAAAGAGCAGTTTAAAGATATATCTCATCCAATTCTATGTGCATATTTTTGACTTCAGCTGTCTGAAGAACTAAGTAAATTGGATTTCATCGGCAAGTTTACATCTAACTTTGAGGTTCATACAGTAATATAAATTAACGTTAAAGAAATCTTCCCAAGACATCAATTCAAAGACAAAACTGGTCGTGTAAAATATTTCTCTGGAAAGTACATACTAATTTAAACTTGTTAAATTATTTTTTACTTATTTAAGTTCTACATTTTAGTTAATTTTCTATAAGAAGTCTGCATTTTCTCCACAGAGTTGCTTTAGCGTATTGATATTATTGATAAACTGTAATGAGGGATATCAGTGATCAAATAGTTGATTCATGATACGCGGCTATTCAGTTGTGGCTGATCAAAAACTGCCAAAATAAACCACTGTGACGATTTTCTAATTATCACGTCTTTCTCTCATTTTCCTGAAGGTAAGGAAGTAATCAAAGGCAGTATATATAAAAGGTAAGCTAAATTTTATAGTACTATCATTCCTTATAAGAAGTGTATTTTCCTGGTTTGCATTATAGTATTCCCTAATTCTTATCAGCAATTTAATTAATTCTAGCGTTAAGGCCAGGAGTAAAAACTTTGCGATAATTATCCGTGCATTCAACAATGAAGGATGATTTTTGAAAGGTTTACAGTATATGTAGATCGCTTGTGAGTTTCTTTAAAACTTGCTGTCTTAGCACGCTCTATTAGAGATATGCAGGAGATTCAATTTCACACGCTCTAACATCCCTACATGTTAAGTTCCTATTAGAAGTACTTGGGAACTGCAGAAATGTCTTGCCTTTGAATAAATCTTACATTTTGATCAAACTCTTTAAAGCGTGAAGTATTTTCGTTGAAAACGACAGAGGAAGGAATCTCTTCTGGCCAAAGGTACTTAGTTTCCGCTCACTGCATACCAATCCTGCATATGGCGACAAAGATTCGAAAGAGGGATTTTAAAGGATGTGGGAAGGAGTGGGAAGTATTTTATGGAGGAAGGCAAATAGGGTAAGGGGGCTTTTAAGCTAGAGATAAGAGACTTAAAAGCGATGGAGAGGAATGGAATCTATCCCTTTTATCACTTAGCGCACTTTTAATGGAATTTAAAGTTTTCTAGTATCTACATGGTGACATCTGGAAATTAAAGGCAATAGATAATTCGGGATATTACTTTAAAGTCGTCGTCGGTGGAAGAGAAATTCTCTCAATTAGATTACCGTTTATCTCTAGAAGCTTTTTCTCCTCTATTGAAGCTATGAATGGAACATTTTTGACGCATGAATCATTCATTCATATTTCTAGGTGGGAGACCTCGCATTTTAAAAAGGTAAAATTAAATTGTAAT
The DNA here is from genome assembly GCA_947579665.1 of Sympetrum striolatum. Lineage (NCBI taxonomy): Eukaryota > Metazoa > Arthropoda > Insecta > Odonata > Libellulidae > Sympetrum > Sympetrum striolatum. The sequence goes on from OX388346.1 coordinate 42,290,384, forward strand.
GGATTAAAGTCAGCCAGGTTGACTCTCAGACTTTCAGTATTAAATGGGTATATTATTAATGAGACAATGAAGGATTTCTAATTCTACAATAATTTTGAACGGCCGGTATAACGGTATTACTATAAAAGTTACCTTAGAGTTACCTTCCTGTTACCATATCCAAAAAAAATTCATCATCCTTGGAACTCCATAACCTAAGCTTAAACTGAGCCAGACTAAAAAGTGAACTTAAAAGTGCTTAACAGAAAACCATGGATAAGACTCCGAGTCAGGAGACATGAAAATAAGATTTCCGCCTGAAAGTGAACTATATTCGTTCGTTCATTCGTTCACCTTCTTTGCGAAAAAATATGGTTCAAACAAATCATCAATAATGCAAAAAATAACGATAAATTCTATAATTCCTGGCTACATCTAAACACGCATTGTATACTGTGAATCGTCTTTTGTTGTGTGGCCGAGGGTTGCAAACTATATAAGTCAACTTCTCTAATATTTTATCTTAACGTATCGACGGCGGAAAAATACATCTTTCAAGAGGTTCGATCAAGAATTTAATACTTTAATTTTCTTGCAGCTACTTTTAGAAACACCCAGAAATATCCATGGTAAAGAAACTTTTAATAGACCACTATTTATTTCAGAAAAACACGACCCAGGTTTTGATGTAGCGACGCTACGAAACCTGGGTCGTGTTTTTCTGAAATAAATAGTGGTCTAGTAAAAGTTTCATTACCATGGATTTTTTAATAGTTAATAACTACCACAAAATTAACCCTGAATCTGTATCGTTTACCCAGAAATATGATCAGAATATTTTGTAAGCTTCGTCGACGGACGGTTCTATCAGTTTACTTTGGCTACAATCAAGTGCGAGATATCCCTTCGTTTCGATATTTGGGTATAGCGTGTTCAAATCCATCAAATTCAGACTAAGGAAGGCAAAATCCCATGACTCAATATTCTCGCGTGATTACCAGGTCATTCTAGGCCCCTTTTGTTGCTTTCACGTATATTTACGTCTGGTTTTACACGTCGGGAAGACAGCTATCCTTTTCTTATCCAAACCCTTTCCCTCTTAAATTAACATCAAAGGAAATTGCCTCAAACAACCCGAAAGGGAAAATCCAAAGCAGAGACAGAGAGCGGTAGAACAAATTTAGAACAACATTCCGTCACATGAATCACCATTTGCGACCCTCTCAAATGAGAGTGAGCTTCCTGCCTCTACTTGAGGAACAGGCTCAATGGGGCGTTGTTTTCGGCTTTCCTCTGAGGAGACCTTAAAGCGAGGGGTTCAAGTAGAAAGAGGAGGCAAACTGAGGGCTGTAACGCCGAAAATGGGATCACGAAAGCGACTGACGAGAGAAAATTACGGAAATGACAAACTTCGAGGAGAAAGGAATTGGCAGAGGAGGTTTAAAGAATAAATGACTTTTTACGAAATATGGTGTTACTCTTCAAATATTCTTTCCGCCGGGCGATTTTCATCTGAATGTGTGTGATCTACCACCTGAAACATTCTACCAGAGAGCTAGTATCTGGTTCTTGCTTTGTTACTACCTAAACTGGATTGGTCATAATTTAAGAATGTTTTCTGAAAGTAATGATAAAGGAATTGTAGAGGGAAGGTTAAAAAGAGAAAATGTGAATCAATTAATATTTTGAAAAACGGAAAAGTATGTAGAAATGCGGAGAAGAGAACAGGAGAGGAAACAAACAAGAGTGGTCGATCTGGGCAAGCGGATTGGCAAGAATTATAATGGGACCGCCTAACTCCGACTGATTCATCGAATTGACAAAACCAATAGAGCCAATCTATCAGTTGATCCTAAACTAGCCCATAGATAACACATTGAGAGTGTAAAGTCAATATTCGAGTCTATACATCGATAAATTTTCTTTTCTTTGACCCCTGGAATTGTTGCGCTAGCATATTTCCGACAGTACACGATTTAGGTGTGGACAAAAATAAAAAGCTTTAATAAAACAAAAAGGACATTTGCTTCATGCGGAACGAAGAGTATTACAGTTACAATATATACAGATGTACCGAAATTGAGGTTGATTTATTAAATGATCTGTGATTTTCCTGTTATTTAACATAAAATTATGAACAATCAAATATTGATGCTAAACTTCCGGGTAATTCACAGTTTTGTTATTTTTAGAGAATAAAAATATGTGAAAATTGATCTGTTGGATAAAATGCAAACAACCCGCAAATATGGGATTCAATTTACCTGTTAGCGAAAAAGTTATTGTAAAAAACTAATTTAAATAATGGACAGCTGTCATCAAGGTGTACCTTTAATTGTACAATCCACTTCGTTTGGACGAAAAATAGGTCAAATCAAAATATTTTGATGTATTAAATTGAACATAATTTTATTAGCCTTTGGATTGGAGTCCAACATTTTTTCTGTGTAATTTTTATGTATTCTTATTTTGAAGTTGAGTCAAAATACTGAAAGCCTTTCTGAGGGGAACAAACAAGAGATGGGAAAACGAGGAGAAAATAGGGAAGAAGGAAGAAGACAGTGGAGGTGCAAAGGGTTTGTTTTGACTTTCGCACTCTTTTTTCCCTTCCAACCCTGTTCTTTCTCCACCCGAAAGGGAAGAAACGGGAGCACTTCTCACTCTGGGGACAGGAGAAGTTCGGAAGAAACATTTGCCATGACGGTAAAAGGGGGGAATGGAGCGAAACGAAAGGGGACGAAGAAGAATTCGTTGAACTCACATGTGGTCCGCAGACATTCTTCATAATCCGTATTTCCTTCTCTGGCTGGAGTACCGCAGGGTCTTCTCCGCGGACCCAAATCCTTGCGCTAAAACTCTCCAGTTACTAGTTTCCCTTGTCTCACGACTTCTTTCTCGAAGGGGAGAAATTTTTCAACCCCCCGACCGTAACACCTATAGATTCCCTTCACATGAGGGAAAGTTTACTTTTGGTATCGGATGTCGGCGTAAAAAAGGACGCGATTCCTCTCCGGGGTTGGAAAAACTTTTTGCTGCGGTTCTCTCCGCGGTGATTTTGACAAATGGCTTGACACATGGAGTTATTGTTTTGGTCGCGCTTTGAAAAAATTGTGCCCTCTCTGTTTTCCTTCGTAGGAAAGGCTTTTTTGCGTCGGTTCTTCTCTAATTGAAAACGCAAAAGGTCCCTCAATTAATTCCATCTGTTTCGCTGGAGTATCGAATGATATGAGGGTAGATAACCTCAGGATTATAGGTCTCAAAAAGGTTTACTGATTCAGCTTAGAAAGATTGTATATTGAAGAAGCTTACATTTAAAATGGTGATAGTATATATAAACAGACTTACTCTAACTGCTCCAGAGGACCCTAAATTAGAGGAGATTTACTGTGGTACCAAGTAAGCCCTAAATTTACCCTTCTCTATTAGTATTCAGGAGGTAGATCATCTGCAACTAGAGCAAGGATTGACGTGTCTATGCATAGTAGTAGCTCGCCAGGGTAGCAAATCGTTGATGTATATAGATTGGGCGATAGCCTAAAGATAGATGATGCTTCAGATTAGAGTAGATTAACTGATTAGCGTTTAATTTATAAGGGGAAATCATGATTGTAACCAGGGTTACCCTTAAATAACCGTTATTTTCTTAATAATAGCTCGTAGTCATACTTCTACATGTACTTTTGTTAAGCAAACTTCAACGACGACGACAAGAAAGATATATGTTTACAGGGAAAGGGATAACAGGAAATTATATAGAGAGAAATGTTTTTAGAGATATTTTAATCATTATAGCGATGATCATCAATAGGAATTAGAGTAAAATTCTGTATTTTCTGAAACGTTGGCCGACGGAAATAATATTCCAAAACGTCATTATCCTTATCAATGTACCACATACATATACTCATTGATAAATAACTTGTATATTTTGCTATGTTTTTTCAAATCTTTTAGTTAATACTATCGGTAGTTTGGCGCAGGTTTTTCACAACCCTTCATCGTGGGTGTTTTCCTGTGGTGAATAATGTTTTCCTATGAATATCTAAAGTTTTTTACAGCCACAATTCTTCTCATTTGTCTCAAAATATGTTTTTTATTAAATATTGAATAATTTACTGCGAAGTGCTAAGGAAAGAGGGGTCTTTTATCACCAATTCCGCCCCACTGAAGACGTATTATTAAAACTTATTAAGACGTATTATTAATAATAATAATAATACGTCTTTTTATTTATTTTTTATATTTTATAGAAAAAGTTTCCTCATTTTTGTTTCTCTCTTCAGCACCATTTGTGTTGCTTATTTTCATTTGGTTAGCAAAGAGCTGTTAACTAAAAGTAATTTTAATATAATATTGTGCTTCCAATATTTGTTCTATTGATACGTTGTCGACAGACTTGTGTCCGATGGAACGCATCATTGTATGAACTAGTTATTAAAGAAAATATAATTGTGAGCTCATCGCCTCAATTATGAATGGCACCAAGTAAAAGCGGTTTCTTGCGGGCCAACGGTAAAAACAAACCTCATAACTGATATTCCTCCACGTTGCTAAAACCCACCGTTTCGCTTCCCAAACCACTTTCTATCAGCATTTGCCCATCTTCATTTCGCACCCAGAGTTGATTTACGGCGCGCCATTTAAAACACCAATTACATCAGCTGTCGAAGAACGAAATGACGCGATTTCCCCGAAATAAAAAAGGAGAGCTCGTCTCGAGGGCGTCCACATTTCAATCCCAACAATCTCACTTACATACCGCGAGAGATGGATGTACACGCTCTCTTTCGATCGTAAATTTTCCAATGTTTTTCCGAAGATTCGCCCTCTCTCACGGCCGTAACTCAAGAGCGTTGTGCCCGTGACGTAACCTCCACGAATTATGGTCTCACGCAGCGGATAGGGAAAAAAGAGCGAGATAGGGAGGCCGCGTGCCACGGGGGCGTGCATTAACCGGAGGAATAAATCGTCATGGAGGGAAAATTTTGGCGCGGCCGTGATAAAACGAGGAGAGTCATGGACGAGTGAATGCATGCGAAAGTCGAGTGAAGAGTTACTCATCACAGAAGGGACGAGGAAAGCAGAGAGGAGAAGCAGAGAAGAGGAGAGAGGGAGAGAATAGAAAGATGGGTAAGTGAATATAGGAGAAGATGAAAACGTAATTGGAGGAAATGTGATGACACGAGGTTAAGTTAAAATAGACGGGTAGTATGATTTAATAAAGGTATCTTTTGAGGCTTCCCCACCGCTACTTGAACATAACACTTGAAATTAGGGCGGAGAAGAACATTAATTTGGATATATGTACTCCAACCTAAGTAAGAAAAGTGGAGTGGAAAAGATAAAGAAATGAAATTGATTCTCAGAAAAGTTGTAGCAAAATGACTTTATATTAAGTGGGAGAAGAACGTTAATGAGAGAGTAAAAATCTAAAAATTAAATAGGTGGATAAAATCGGCGACAGAAATACGTAATATACACAACCTTGACGGATGTTTCATTTATAACAGTTTGATTAGAAACATACTGTTTGTTTACATGTTAAAAGTTTATTGGTTACATTGTTTATATTTTTGTCAGAAGCTGAATTAAAGAGTATAATTTCTCCACTGAATTAAATATGTTAAATATGCTGATCTATTCAAGATAAATCAACCGAAGTTTTAAGAACATTAAACGACGGGCTTAAATATAAATATTTCATTTATATAATACAGACTATCAACGTATGAAAATAATAGAAATGGTAATTATTAAATAATTGCACGCAAATCAATAAATCCACTCCAACTTACTTTTTTGTTTTCATCCCAATCCTCTAAGTATTTTCATAAAAAATTATTTTTGATATACATGCCAAAAATCACATCACATTTAAATAAAAGAGATTGCAATCATTGTAATGGATTTTTTTCTTCTAGGACGCCAAATTTTCACGAACTATTTGTTCACATTATAAAAGCATGTATCTACCTTTTTTGTAAATGAAAATTCATATTATTATTATATATTCATCGCGAAAAAACGAAAAGGAAATAACAGCATCAATTGCCATCACCTGAAAGCAATTCATGTCACTTATCTCATTATAAGAATCAATCAAAGTTTCAGGCAATTTCGTACATGTTTCTGGAAATCACTCGCAAATTTAATGCATCGCTTATACTTATATAACAAAGAATAATGACAAAGCGTGTGATATAAAAAACAGAAGGCAATTGAGACAAAACAAGAAGTGTAAAAGATTGATAGTTAGAAATATAATCTGAGAGGAGTGTAATTGATAAGAGAGAAATAAGAAAGATTAAAGGGAGAGCCATAAGCTTGGAGGGAAGGAGAAGATAAAGTAGAAGAGTACGAAAGAAGGAATTGGGTAGAAGAGCGATAAAAGAGAAGTTGGAAAGGGTTGGTAAACGTCTTGATACAGTAAATGAGAGTTGAGGATAAATAATATCCCCAGCAAGAACAAGTAAGGAAAGGAAAAGTTTGAAACAAGAAGGGAGAGGAGGATTTAAGCTGGAGGGAAATTCCGACAGAGAAAAAGATATTGCACTCAGAATATATGAAGCAAATATGGCTTTACCCAAGTCTACAAAATGAAAGAAAATAACTGGATAGCAATTGAAATGTACGATTCAGAGATCAACGATGAACTACGAACCAATGATTACGAGATTTCGTGCAGGGCCATGTGGTTTTCCTTCTGCATGAATTGTATACAAATTATTATGCATTTTAACTTGTACCATGTATTTTATTTTAATAAAATGTATGCAGGTACGTAGTGTACGTACCATAGACCATTTAACCTTCCTTATTGTTAATTGTAGCTTTATTCGTAGCATATGGACGGTGAATATATTAACATTGAATGTATGCGTTGAAAGTCCTTGAACCTGTTTTTATATATATATTGAATGCGAGTTTTTTTTGAGAAGTTTCAATTTATTTTCAAAAGAAAGATTTAAAGTAAAACTCTGGCTTACTGAGGATAATATAATGTGGAGCCAACAGTAATTTCAGTGAGACACAAAGTATCATTTGTATTCTTCACGAATTGCCGAATTAATGTCGCCCCCAAATGGAAAAATATCAGGAAAGTTTTTACATCCGTCCATGAAATAAAAACGCAGAACATAAAACGAGGGAGAGAGAGGAGCAATAAAGGATAACGATGTAACTAAGAGGAGACTTATGCGGGAAACGATGAGAGAAAAAGTTGAGAAAGGATTAAAGTTAAGGGATGGGAAGCGAATAAGCGGGAGCGAATGATAAAAGAGATTTTCGGAAGGGGTTGACGGAAAGAGAAAATTACTTCAAAGAAATTGTGGGCCCGAGTAATTTCATAAAGACTTTTGGTCCGACTGATGAAAAAATAATGTCGGTGAATGGTGCACGGAATAACTAGAAACTAGAAATTGAAACTCGACAAATACTGTCAAAACAGGAATGTAAGTTGCTAAACCGATAGCTATCTAGTGCCAATAATAGTTTACTTCTGCAATTAATTTTAGGCATTAGGAAAGCAAACTGAAACAATATCGTTATGAATGTGTGTGAAATAATTAAGTTTAGTATTTGGTAGTACAAATTGGTAAATATCCGATTGTGGAAAAGAAAATCCAATGGATAACCAATGTCAGTGACCATCAATTGATCGATCACAATAATGCATTTCTTATTGGATTCGTTATTAAGTGCTATCAATATAAAGGCGGATCACGTGAATTTTAATTTCTTCACCTACATTGCCATGTACCAAATTTGAGTATTTCGTCGAAAAAACATAAAATAGTCCACTAAATTTTAGATACTTCTAGTTTCACTATATTTATAAATTTCTCTCATTCTATTGCACTCAAGAGTTGATAAAATGTTGACGTGTTAACATAGTAACAATTTGAACATTATATTGGCTCTTCATATGCTATATTTCTATTTTTGGATCATATAAAGTAAATAAATTTCCGTCATAGTGATTATATTAATTCTACTCCGCTTTATTATCATGGACTTATGAAATCAAAGCACTGTTTAACTGTTCCTAAACGCTTTCATGCATGTGCGTGTCGGGCCTTTCACAAAGCAGAAAGCTTAAAATATAGATGCCAGAGGTGGAATATCTAAGTGGAAGCAAGCGCATGTACCGGTAGAGTTTGCTAACTTCATTATCTCAGCAAGAAGTCAATTGATTCGAATCCAAAGGATGGGTAACAATTGGGAAGCAATATATTTTGTATGAGGTGCCCGAATTAGCATTTTCAGAGATGAAAATAGGTAAGAATGCACTCCTTCTTTCTTATCCTAAGGGTAAGATGAAGAGAAATGCGAAAAGATAAACACATCCACAGCATCGAAGGAAACGAATGGACAACAAGGGCGCTCAAGTTACCCTTTCGCCACACACCTCATTCAAACTGACTTTAAATTAGTACGGGTTTTAGTTATTCAGACCCGATAAGGCCAGAAGAGACGGCATAAACCTGCTGCCGTATCAGACCACCCCTATCACGCCGATAAGAACAAGGACGAAGAAAGAGAACTTCCGGCGAAGGGCACAAGACTTAGAGCAGGTTAGGGCGAAGTAAAGCCATAAAGAGCGGTTCGGGAAATTAGAAAGAGGAAGGCAGGGGAAATTGATAGTGAAGAAAAAAAGGCAGAGTTGGGGCTTTGAAGGAAGGAGTTTTAAGGACAGAGGCGTTTCGGAGGATGTGGGTGGGTTCGCCTCAATGGAGAATGGGTCGCTGAAGGTGGCTGGGGTGGGTTCAGGGGTGGTGATGAACGCATGCCCTTTGCCTTCTTGTGAGAAACGTAGGCTTCCCTCCCCCTATTAGGACGGTGGAGCCGGAAATGAAGGGTGGATGGGAGGAGGAGGAAAAAAATCGCAGTTGTCCAGACATCGATAGTGGGAGGCCTTGTAAATGGGATCACAATCGGGAATCCTGGGAGAGAATGTGGGGTCAATTCCGCAGGATGGAGTACCCGAATGCGTGAGGCTCCGTGATGAAATACAATAAAGAAGGTACGGGATTGGTAGGATAAGGGTTGTTACCGAATCTCTCCATTTGCTTTTACGTTGGCTGGCTATTGGTTCCGGGTCCGGTTTCCGAATCTCCCGTCCCTTCGTTATTGCCGGAGAAGGTAAGTTGCCCCGTTGCAAAGAGAAGCCTTTGCAGCTGTAAGTCAGAATTTGGCTCAGGTGAATGCAGACAATGCGATACTTAGATTGAAATATTCCGTCTAAGTTATAATGAGTAACTTTTATAAAACCTAATTCCGAGTGAGCGATGAAAATGTTGCTTTGATAGGATTCGTATAGGATGGGCTATTATATATTAAATAACTTTTGGCAAACCACACACCCCACGTTAAGGACACCATTTTGATTGTAGATACTGTCATCTCACTATATCCTCTTGATACAGTAAAATGCTTTGTATGTCAGCAACTAACACATTTAAGTAAATAATTTCAAAAGGAAACTGATGGTTAAATAATGGCATTGAGTCCAATAATTAATCGGTTTTCGCAAAAAAACTCGTATAATTTTAGAAATATGTATTCTAACAATAACCCTTGTTGTAGATTAATATTCAGAAACTTTTACAGTCATAATATTCTGAATATCATTTTTCAAGTTTTATTGTTGCAAAAAACTGATTTGTGGAATTCTTTCATAATTCCACCAAGCAGTTGAAGCAGTTCAAATTCGTGCTCTTTCTTTGTAACTCTTGAGCCTATTATTGCTCAGGAGGTTTCGATAGATCTTCAGAATGAGATATATAATTACTACCAAAAATCCTAAGCAATCATTCAAATAAAATCGGTATCGAAATTTTAAATTAAACTCGCAGCAAATGGAATATTGCATTAGAAGATGCGTATTAACACCACAGCTGCAGTGCAAGATGCAGTATCTCATTAAATTTTTCAGAGAGTGGTACATACTTGGGCGATGTAATCTAGTCTATATATCTATATATTTGTGCTTCACTTCAAGAAATATGGTAGAAATCTTAAAATAATTACACACTAAGTTCCACGATGAGTATATTAACCATCTGAAGAAATCAACCGATTGGCCAAAGCAGTCGTTGATAAATTCAGTGTGGAAATAACTAAGTTAGTTCTTCTTCTAAGATAATTGTCATATGTCGTGGATACTCTCCGAATAACTCAAACAGTATAAAATCACGTATAAACAGAATTAAAAGGCATTTCATGTAGTCTTAAAAATGCAAAATATTGTAATAATTCAGCTGGATAGAATAAATATGGTGTCGTTGTATCTACGTATCTTCTATAACTGCATGTACCCAGACGTTAGTGAAGCGTAATTCCGGTCTGTACCCTTGAATAACCGCTAATTAAGTGGCGTTCATGTAGATTATGAAGATCACGGTGGGACTAAATCCGCATAACCCTCCCTCGGATCCGGTACTCATAAACACCGCATAAACTTGGCTCGGTAAAGTTATTAAGCCCTCGATCTTGGCATCGATTCCCTTTTCACCCTCAAAGTCTCCAACACTTCGGGGCGTGATTACTCGTACAAATAAGGATGCTTTGCGGTCGGCGATGGAGACGCGTACGTGGGGGTCTGTCGCTAATGAGGATACAAGCGAATGCCGAATGCAAGCGCGTGTGGGTTCACATGGGGGAAAGGGATTTGTTTACCATTCAACTCACCACGGAACCCTTCATATAGGGGTTAGAACTGGTAAGGGGTTTTAGGTTAGGAGGCGTGCCTGAGGAGGAAACCTTGTAAGGGCTGACCGCCTATGGACATTGCGTGGTTGCAATTCCCATCTCCGCCAAGGGTACAACTGAAGGCAGTTCGTGCGGGATGTTAGCAGCGAAGACCGCAAGATCGCCTCGTGTTATATGCATTCCCTTCTTATCTCGCCAAACGTCCACACCCTCAGTGAGGTTGGCGGACGGAACTGCCGCAGAAGCGAAAGTTTAACGGGGTTATTTCCTCGTTTATTCCTCCAGAGGGAGGAGAATACTGCAATCGTGTAGATTTTCGGTCCTAAATACCTCAAACTAGCATTATAAATATATCTCTCTCTTAAAGGGGGAACTAGTTTATAAGACTATTGATGGAAGATGTAAGATAATTTCAGCATTTATTTATTTTCAGATATCTAGTGTAAACCTTAAAATATACGTTAAAATATTTACTGTGAACAAGAAGTAAGTAAGGAATCTGAATGTGACAAATGTCTGAATGATTTGCAATTAGGAATGAGAAGATTTTGTCCATTTTAGCATAAGAATATTTGAAGATCATTATCTAAAGAAAATTCCATTTAAATGCCCGATGTCTAAAGGTTTTCAAACTATATTATCGATTGATTAATATTTTTATGTATACCTCACGGACTAAATGGAACTCGGAAGATGATATACAGTTTTCTGCTATAAGAAAATATTATCCATGGTTTAATTTCAAGCTTTGAGTTCTAAATAGTACTGTTTTTAATGCATACTAAGTAGAATTTTAATATACTGTAATATTTTATTTTTTCAATCAAAATGAACGGTCATGCAATAAAATACAAAGTATTTGAAATACGTTGAACACGTTTCGAACTTAAGCTACTTGTATACTGTTATACATACTGTTGTACGTAAATCACCATTGCATTAAAATTATCCTCATACGTTGCTCTGATACATATCTTACAGAAATCCAACTTGATAGTCGAGATTTTTTATAATTAAAGAAGCATGGGAATATGGTTGAGGTAGATTTTCTAAGTTTTAGTAAACACATTTCAAATACAGAGTGTAGAGTGCTGCTTAGTGAACAGAACAAAAAGATATTTTAATGAAAATATACTAGTATCAACTAGAGAACTATGAATAACTTAGAATATAAACTCATCATTTTAGAGTTTATCACTTTTGAATATCCACAGAATCTTCTCTTTTAGTATATACAATATTTTAAGCGAATGAAATATGTCTTAAGGTTTAAGCTCTAAATAGCACCTAAAGCATACTTCAGAATTTATTTTATATATAGGGTAAAAATAATTTCATGATTTCTCTCGATAAGAAAAACTCGGTGATTTCTGAATTTACTTCCGTAATTTTCTGCAGAGCTCTTAACCTTTTTAAATGCATATTAAATAAATAAAATGAAGTACCTCGTCCTATCTCCTCGACTTATTTAACGGTAAATTCTTCTTTCCCAGAACCCCTTCACCGTATTCACCACTCGATGAAACATCTCTGGAAATACAACTTGAGGGTATTATTTGATTTTAATATCCTTTCGGAGATCGAATAACGTCCTCTTCTCCGGTAGATACCATCTCAACGGCCCTCGAAAAAAAATCCCGTACGAACATTTTTCCGAGTCCATCGCACACTTATATCACCGTGATCTTGAAAACGGCGGAACGGGAGAGATACGCATCGCATAAATCCGTCGCCGGAGCCCAAGATGACACCGCCGGAATAACTCCACCGAGAGACGTTATCAAACTCCCTTTCACCCTTTTTGCTTACGGAATTAACATAGACCTCGCATCCCTTGGCCGACCCACGTAAAAAAAGTCTTTCAGACCTCGGGAAAAAAACTGCCCCCCGCTCACCCGCCCGCACGGCAAACAAAAACGCTTTTTTCATTCCATATATCCCGGCAGAATTCATTCAAACGTTATCTCTCCTTTCCCTCACAGACCTCAGAAAAGAGAAAAGGGGTTGCAAAGGGTGAGAGAAGGAAGCGGGCTCATTGAGCCCTTGAGAAACACGATGTTTCCGACGTTTCGTTTCCTTCCTGTTTTAATGCCGTCACGATAGGTTTGTGTTTTATGGGGGAGGCCGGCTCTTTCCGAGAAAAAGAGGGAACAGGTATGGAGAATGAGGGAATTAACTCATAACTGACGCTTTTGAGGCAAGTGCACCGGAATATGCCGTGGCAATGAAGATGAAATATATGACAGATATATTGAAAGGAAGAAATTAACATAGCTTCCTTTACTAACCAGTAGAATCATTTAATGAATTGTCTGTAAATCCATCCGTCATAAGGCTTGCTAGATCCTCGACCACCGCATCATTAGTGAAAAATATTCGTGGAGTGAGAGCAAGGTTTACTAGTCAAGGATTGATGTGAGAAGTAGTTCGTGTTTGCTTTTCACACTGAAGAAGGATTATGTAAGTGAAACAATTACAGAAAAATGACGCAATGAATAATATTGTTCATAATATTCTTTCAGTAATGAAAAGGATGAATGACGCTATTCAGCTTAAAACTCAACTCTACTTTACATAAACATAAAAATTGACTGACAATTAGACAAACGTAAATGAAAGATGTATTTCATTTAATTTAAGGAAAATTTTGAATTAAATTTGTGCAAAAGGCTAGTTTTATCTATTAGGATCAATTCTAAAGTATTCATCGTAGTTATCATGCAGAATAAATGATAAATATATGTCTTTACAGCCAATGAAAATCAATTATGATTTAAAAATTAACAGTCAGAAATATATGTGATGATTATTAAAAAGACAAAAAGGTTGAAAGTTTTAAAAATATATCGTAAGAAATATGTACGAAAGTCTCCGAGAAATCTGAAAAAAACATTTCTTGGCTCTCATATTTTCGATATTAATAAATGAGTTTATTTGAACAAAGTGTTATAAACTGAAATAAATTGATGATTAATATCCAATTAAAGAACTTAACAAGCTCTTCTTTCATCGAGACTTACCACGAAGTCACTACTCAATTAGTCGAAGAAAAATAATAAACCAATATTATACATATTTTGAACTAAAATTTAAGTCTTTTTATTTTGCAACGTTATTGTAAATTCATCCCGTCTATCCTGACAAGAAATTCTATCCTTAACTTTCAAACAAAGTGGGAGATAAAATAGCGCGGTTAAAAGCTAACGCTGAACGGAATTCATATTAAATCTGGACTTTCCTCCCTATTTGTTCCGCTCATCCTAGCATAAACGTTCCATCCTTGAACTATCTCGCTCATCCCTTCTCTTTTCCTTTTCATAGTCTCTTCTTGCCCCTTCAAATCCATTTTCCTTCTTCTTTCTCATCCCCTATTTGAGAACCTCACGGGATCGGATAAAGACATTTGTCTGTGCTGACAAGTAGCCGCTTCATCAAGCCTCTAGCTCAGAATAAACTCGGAGAGAGAAGTCGAATAACTTGAAGGTTGTTTTAGTTATAATCAAATAATCAGAGCGGATACAGTGAAAGTATGGAAGAGGGCAGATTTTTAGGTACCTTGATGTTCAGTATTCTTTAACTTTTGATTAGAATGCTAAAACTTTTCTTATAAAATATGGTATCTTCAGATCGGAACAGCAATTTGTATAGAAATCGATATGTCCATAGTGGAAAATTCAAACAAGTACATGTCTACTGTAAATTGGTGTTAGGAGAGGTTAAGATGCTGTTCGTATACATAACTCTAGCGGAATCAAGCATGCACAGAATATTTAACGAAAAAGTAAGATTATGATAATATAATTTTGTGCAAAATAGATGCATTTTCTTATATTACGGATTCAGTAGAGAGATTTTCGTCGAATTCAATTTTTCTCATAGTTATAAAACCGAATATAAGACTTACTCATCAATCACAAATTCTTCGAGTACGATGCAAAAGTTTTCATAATAGGTTGAACAATTCGAATTTTCCATACCTGATAGTATTCAGTTACCAATACAGTGCCTTTAATATATGTTGGAGAATACATAAACTTTCGAATGAGTTCATAGGTATCTACATTATAAAGACGAAGATTTCCTTTATCTCTTATAGAATAAAGTAAAAGGTTAACAGCATGATTAATTTTGGAAATATAGAATATCTGTGAAATTCATTCATTATCTGGAAATTGTCGACTGATAGCTTTCCGAGCAACCACATGAGTAAAATGGAGTAATTGATACAATTTATCTTCGACCACGCTAAAACTTGGAATTTGCCAACGATGAGCGATTCCTTGTGAGAAAGAATAAAAATGAAATAATTCACAAATGACAATGGTTTAAGAGCTTACGAAGTGTACGGAAATATTGCATAAGCATTTCATGTGAGGTTGGGAACAGCCTCATCTGCAGATAATATCCGAATACCAAGCCATTCACATTAAAGGATATCCGTCCTCTTTAGAAATACTCGTAGTCTCAGACAGAAAAAATATCCGTGGATGTAAACGTTATTTTCAAAACATACCAAACGGAGAGTAAGGGAAAAAATCATCTCATTTCTTTGCCACCAAATCCAATTAGACTTCATCTAAAATTTATCCAATAAAAGATTCATCTGAAAACTTCTCCCTACGCCGACGCCTTGTTTGCATTCAGTTACTCTTCGCTCGAATTAAGTCTTCCGATTCACTGCCTCTTTCTTTAACGCACTTCTCCCCTTTATTCATTGCGCCATGAAACGACAAACTAAACTCCCTTCTTAATAACGGTATTCCTCCCTCAAATAGGAATCCATCCACAATTTCACGCTGTTCTCCTCAGTCGTTATCCTTCGTTCTTTCGATTATCCTTAGGTGCGGCAACGTTTGATGGATTTGCAAAACTTGGGAATTGAAGATAGAACTTCAGAAATATTCGAAAGCTCGGTAGTCTTGGACCTTAACTTAAGCAAGCGTGAGTAAGTTCGATGTAACAATTTTTGAATGTGAAGTGAATCGTTGAGAAAAACATTTATATAGTGATATAGTGATACAGTTATACCTCAACTAAATAAGATTTTTTCAAATAAGATCTTTATTAAGGCGAGATTCAGACTGAATAGTCACTTCTTCCATCTAACCTTTCGTCAATGATATTATATACATGTTTCGTGTAGGTGAATAGAGAGAAAAACTTTAGAAGGAGTGGATGTAAAAAAAACATAAGGTGATATATTAAGAAAAAAGTTCCACAGCAGGAAAACACCCACAAAGAAGGGGGAATGAAAAACCTGCGCAAACCTACTACTGATAGTAAAAGCTAAAGGATGTAAAATAAAGTTGTGTATAATGGGGAAATTACAAAATCAATGCATTGAAGTTACAAATACAATAAAAAATTACAAAAAGAATAAAACAGGAAAACTTGAAATACTACACTAGGAGAAAATAATAAATATGACAAAAAACATAAGATAAAACATTCAAACGAAACACGAAAAAGATCAAATAAAATATAAAAAGGAAGATTGCAGGAATATGCTATTAGAAAATAATAAATAAGACAAAAAAATAAAGCAAAAAAATGTTTTAATCAAATAAATTTTAAATTGAAATCAAATAACCTCAGATTGGCCACATGCGATTATATATGAAATTTCTAATCATCAAATTTTCACTAGTAACACAATAACAACCATAATATGTAAATATAGTTATAGTATGTAAGCAAAATCAACTTTTGACACATTTTTGACATCTCTGTTTCTATTTTCAATGCACTTCGGATAGTGTATTCTCAAATAATTCCCCAGCCTATAATACCTGAGGGCCAAAATTGAAAAGTTACTTGGAGGCCGCAGATTAGTTACATTTCAGTTTAATTTATAAAATTTTCATGATTAATAGGTGCTGATCTATCTTTAATTTACTATCATAGTCTTTATCAGTTAATTTTTCATAGTTCGATAAAAATACGCTTCATCCACATCAGAAGTAAATAAAAATTGGAGAGAGCATGTATCAATGGTTTAAAAATGATTTTTTTCTCAGAGGTTATAAACGCAAAACATATAAGGAGCTGCGTGTGGCTCGCGGTTTGGGGACTTTAAAAAATTCAATCCGTATTCATTGAACGTGCGAGAAACAGTAAAAATAATCATCTTGAGCGGAAGCATTCGTTATCTAGATTACTCACTACACAAGATACTGGAGATTACTCGGTGTATTAAAATAAGAAATATTATACTGACCAGAGAATTTTTCCTTTACGCCAAATTGTTAGACATCTGATCGGGTGAAATCGAGAGCTGAATCTTAAGGTTACAAAAATAATCTTATTAGAAAATTAAATTTTCAGTCATGAACGTTAATAATTTATGAGATAACTTTTACTTTTACGATCTCTTATTTAGAACGCGATAGTAAAACGAGCACATCAATTGTTATTGGAGAATTATACTGTATCATCTGTCATTAAGTTAATATCCTTGATAAGCTGATATTGATTGAATAAGTTAGATTTATACTACGCATTATTTCTTTTTTATACAAAGGAGAGAGAAATTTGAGTTAAATTTTTATGTTTAATATTATTTCTATTATTAGTAAAATATTCCTATGTATTATCAAATAAAAGTAGAAATAAAATAACAAACATAATAAAAATATGACATAATATACCAAAATTTTCTCTCATGATTTATGCATTAATGATGACAATAGTTCTTTAATTGGGAATTATTAGCTCTATTGGGAAGAATTCTGCGTCATAGAACACAGATAAAAGTTTTAGTTTTTTCACCGTTTACATACTCTACTCGATAAACAATGTCCTTTAGCATGAGTTTAACAGTAATAAAAACATTTACCTTACTACACTCAATCCTACAAATTACATACATTATAAAAGCATAGAAATAATCACATCAAGATTATTCCCGCAGATTCCCCGACGTCGCTAAGATGTATCAAACCCTTTTTGTATCAACGCGAAAGAGGAAGAAGGGAAATTTCATTCCTTTTCCCGCATCACTCTCCATCTCCGATTCTGCTTCTCAATTAATCCATCAGATAAACTTTCATCCCGCTCCTCGGCGGAAACCAACTTAATCAATTCCCTCCAGGGATGGCGAACAGAGTGGAAAGAGAAGAAAACTTTCTTCCACGAACGCAAATAGCTCCCGCGCTCGAGATTGATGCCATTGGGTAATCGGAGAGATGCGACTGCTCAATCTTCGGGAAACAGGAGGCGCGACGGCAATTCTGACGTGTGCGGGTGACGTGATTCCGGTGAGATTGTGACTGATTCCAAGACTTGTATTTCGGAAGTGGATTAGATCGCGAGACTGGATTTAAAAGCAATGGCGGAGAAACAATTCCATTAACCTTTCGGATACCAAGGGGGCGGTGGGTAACTCAGTTACCACAGCCATAGTTTTTCTGTGTTATTTACGTTAAAAGTTTTAAATAATATCATGAGCTTCTTTAATTGTTCTTCAAGGTCTAATAATTGTATTATTTGCATACTTTTCATACATCACAAATATTTGGTGTAATTTGTTAAAAAACGTTGCTGGAAAACGATATACACTCGGTAATAGAGGTGGAGATAGAAATATCCTTAGAAGCAAGACCATTCTTTCTCTAAGTGCTCCTAATGTGAAATAATTGCTAAATGTTGATCAAACCATGAAGAATATGACTTTATATAACTTCGTTAAGTTGAATAAATATTTCAAAGGCTTGCAGCGAAGACTTTTGAAGTTTTATTGTTTTTTAATTATATTTGCCAAGAAAGACATTTCTGGAGAGATAATATCACTTATCCATATATTATCACTCATTTTTAAGATGAATTCACAGCGATATTGTTTTAACCATGAAACTAAACACTCGGAACACAAAATAATTTTGGGGTAACCCAGTTAACCCCCTTTGGAGAAGGTGTAAAATACCTTGGTAGCCTGATGGTTAAAATAGCTGAATATCGTATAAGTGTGGAATTTCCTAAGACTGTTCTATGGTGGAATTTCTATTGACGGGGATAAGATGGTTCTTCTTTGTGAACCTTTCAATTAATTTAACTTATAGCATGATTTTTCAGAAGGTATTCATTTTTAAGGCACCCATGAAAATATATGGAAATTTTACCATACAGTCCCAAAAGTAGTTACCCTTATTCACAAGTTAAGGTAAATTATGTCAAGTAATCTATTAGACAGTAACAAATATTGAATAATCTTTGCAGTCCCATTTCATAATTTAATAAATTTTTAACATTTAAATTAAATTTTCCTCTATAGTAACCGTCATCAGATTTCTTAAAATAAAATTCCAGTCTATTAGAAATAATTATCTACCTATCTACCCCATCTCTGATGAAGAATTTTTGTTGGTATATTTTTGGAATTATTTAAATTAGCAATAAATTTAGCCCCCCAGAGCTAATTCAATAGCAATTAGTGATTCAAATATGCTATTCTTTAATTCAGTATTAATTCCGGATTCCTCCGGATTCCTCCGGATTCGAAAATAAGGTTTTATATTTTTTTCATCACGTCACTTCATTATTCAAACTACATAAGTTTACACATTAATATGGTCAATTTACGATAAAAATCTCTTATTTTTTACCGTTCCTCCCGATTACGTTCCATCCTGATCTTTTCACCCCATCCATTCCTATTTGGTCTAAAGAAAGAGGACGTGGGTTCAATCTCAAGTCTTGGGAAAATTGACTTAAAAATAAAAGATTTAGAAGAAATATTTTATCTTGTTATCGAAATAGGATGGAACAGAAAATAAATTTGTCAGCTAAAGTTGCACTTGTCGGTAAAGCTAATAAATTCCTTAACAATGATGTTTGATTTTTTCCTTGGTTCAAAAATCTCTTCGCAAGAAACTACATTCCTTCGTTATAACTAATGTAGAAGGTGAAGATTTATTTTCGTTTTAAAACATAAAACTATTTTCATCTATGTCAGCATAATTTAAAGACAACAAATTTCTGATTTAACCCTGTAATTATTTTCAACCCAATAATAACCCAATTTATTAAGGAAACAAGCAGATTCTCCACTTATACAATTTCATATTGTACGTAGCTATTCTCATTAAAAATTAGATTAGCAATATTATATTTGAATATCAGCAACCATTATCAACAATTTATCTCGACAATATAATTTTATTTATTTTCTGGAACAGGAAGATCAAATTTTCTATAGATATTAGTGCATTTGATGCTATGATTAGATATTCATCTTAATTGAATAAATCATATTAATAGGATTGCATAGGTATCCATAGCATAGATTAGAAAATATTACATTTGGTATTCACAAGGACCAGGAGTGTATTGCTCAAACAATTCGGATTTATGTTAGAAAGTACATATTGTTCAAATAAAAATTTTTAGCCGGAAAAGATTTGACATATTCAGCATACAAAATCAATAAAAAGTAACCATATTTCCAATCCGATTCCTATCCGAGATAGGGTATACCTCCCGTTCAAAACTTCGGTATCGGGCATTGTAAACCCGTCCTGGTGAATCTCTGTCTCCATCCCTCACGAAAAAAGAAAGGAGAGAAAGGCAAAAAAGAGCGTTCACCCGGAGCAATAGAATAAGAGAACTCGTCCCATAAGACGGAATACAAGGAAGAAATTTGCCTTCCGAGACAAACGAAAATCGTATATCTCGCTTTTTTTCTGAACGTAAGACCTGAATATGTGCACCCCGCAGGTCTGCAACTCCTTATCAATCTCCTTTGGCCCTCACGGGGATAAAAAAAACGGCGAACTCCTTTCCAACTGTCGCTCCGCACATTTCTGCCTTTTCTGACATTAGTTTGGACCTAGTGCCAAACCCTGGGGCACTCCTCGCCTGGAGGTGATTCACTGTAAAAATCCTGTTACCATTATTCATGATACTCTCCTCCCCTTCCTATCCCCGACAACAATTTCCGCGTTTGGCATCTTCCTCGTGAGTAGGAAGCCACGCCCCGAGGTCCTTTAACAATGCCAGTCCCCTAGGTAACTCTCTCGTCACTGGCTTGTCATTCTCGCTGTTTTCTTTATCTGCGCTGTTCCATTCTCTCCTTCCGATGTCTCCTTTCTCTAGATATCTTTCTCTATTCTCTTCCCTCATCGACTCTACCGTCACCCAGGGGCTATCTCGTCCCATTTTATTTTTCCAAAGCCTTCGGAGTCCCCTTTCGGAAGAGCGTAGACATGAATGAAGCCAAAGATACACAAAGGATTCTAATATCAGCAGCCTCACGTAGAATAACTACCGTGACAGCTCGTATCTTGA
Organism: Sympetrum striolatum; assembly: GCA_947579665.1. Lineage (NCBI taxonomy): Eukaryota > Metazoa > Arthropoda > Insecta > Odonata > Libellulidae > Sympetrum > Sympetrum striolatum. The sequence continues at coordinate 42,311,354 of OX388346.1, forward strand.
TGAAAATTTTTGCCGCTAAGGTAGAATTTTGTTATGCAGTTACGAAAGAAGTTTGTTTATACGCAAAAGCATTCAATTGAAGATTTTGAGAACGAATATATGTTGTGGTCATGAAATTGTTGTTTGTGATGCTATTATTTTACTAAATTTAGGAAAAATTATGTTCTTCCATTCTTTGAGTTATCTTAGGGACCAGTTTGTTTATATCTTAGTCTCAATTGAATGTCAATTGAATCATCAAAGTCAATGAACTCACAAAATTATATTTTCCCCATGAAGTAGAAATATCATACCATACTCAAAATGGAATTCCTTCAGATTTTTCCAGAGGTATTTAGTATTGTGCACAAATTTTAAAATCCCATCTTCATGCCAAAAAGATAAAAAACATTACTAAGAGGATAATTTCAGTATTTCCTACGTACTAATTACATGTTCACGCGACACTGAAATTATGATTGCCTTCGAGGAATCAATACGATTATAATAATTTTATGATATCATGATTACCGATAATAGACCAATTATTCTCCTTTATTCCCTTGAATGAATAAAACATAGAGTAAATAATTTTTTAAAAATCTTCAAATTTCATTGCGTAATACGTTCTTTTATTTTTCATAATTAGCATGCAAAATTACCTTATTGACGAAAATCAGAATAGTATATTATATATCATAGAGCAGAGCAGTAGGAATCTGTCATAATAGAAATATTTCTAGGCAATACCTGGGTAAATTGATTAGGGAAAATATAAAGGAATTCGAAGCACGTTCAACTTATCAGTATTTTGTCAAAAATTTATATGAAATTTTCGATACGATGATATTAGATTGTCAAAATGTACCCATATTTTTTTGGACAACGAAATTTAATGGAAAGAAGGCAAAACTGGATTGCAGGTTTTCTTAAGAGATTATCCAAAGGATAGATGTTACAAATTTAATAGCTTTCAGTCTTCTTCACCGACTTCGATGTGATTGAGGAAAAAACAATTCGATTAGAATCAGAAAATGTTTAAGCATTAGAATCCCATAACAAATTTAAGGATATATTTATGGTCTTATAACACTTGTATTTACAAGTACTTGGTTAATAAAGTTACGGAAATAAAACGTTCTTACATATTACTTTGAATGATATAATCAGATAAATCTTAAATTACGTTATTATTTTAATCGATATATTGAGAAAGAAATTTCTTAAAAACAACTGCACGATACTTATAAAAAATATAATATTTAAGACTAAGGGATGAAACGTTTCTGTTTACACGATGTGACTAAAGTATGAATACACCAAAGAATGAATTGCAAATTAAACATCAAACTTTATTGGGACTCGATCCCAGATCTTTGGCTTTATGCACTTGTCTGCTTTTTGACCCACGTTTATTCTATGAATATTACTTATAATAGCATAGAATCCAATTTAAAAACCTAGTGGTATAACTATTATTGGTTAAGGTTACGCTTAAGCATTAAATTTGAGGTATTTGAAAACTCTACTACTTAAAAATTCCAGCAAAATTTTAATTATGTCACGGCTGGATTTGTTTTACTTCTTAAACGAGTAAAAAAATTGAAAACTATTTTCTGTGCGCATTTAAAATCGGAAAGAAAAAAGAGTTTTAATGGTTTTAGGTTCTTAAGTTACCTACTGAACTAACAAGCATAAAATCCTGTCACATTTGAAAATAATGAGAACATCCTCGGTTTTAAGTGACGATTCTCACATCATTAAAGGAAGCAAATAGAGAAACAGTCGCGGAGAATAACACGCTGCGTAAAATTAACTCTTTCTCCGCAAGGAGACTCATTAATTCATTTTACCACCCGTGAAACACTCCGTGACTTATCTGAAGTCGGGCACAGCTTTGCTAAGTCAAGAACCGCAAAGACACGCGATTCGTTCCGATTTAAACTGGAAAGAATCAGTTTGGCGGGCAACTGAAGGGAAAGAGGAAAAGCGGAAAATTTCTTCCCGTTAAGGATGAAGCCGTCTGCAACCCTTCCAGCTTAAATTCCTATTACAAAGCCCTCTTTGAATTGCGTTGGTTTTCTTAGGAATTTATTTTCCAATGAAACCCCTACCAAAATCTCCATACGACTTTCAACTTCGATTCTTGCTTTCGATGTATTCATCCCTTTAGAAAACACCATTGGATGTGAACCCCTTTTTTCCACCGCGATCTACGCCTATCGCACTCCCCGTTTTCCCGTCTTTATCTCTAGTTCTCTATATTTCTCCCTATCTCGGAAGCCAACAAATTCAGGCAACCCGACATGAGTTTCCATTAAATTGTATCCGAGATTACAATGAGATACACGCTCTCAACACATGGGTGCTGTAGCTAAGCGCTGTTTAATCTCAATCACCAAGCCAACCCGGATCTGCTAATACGTTACGGAACAATACTACTCATGGTGAACATAGTGATTTATATTAAATCTAGTCTGACGGCTATGGGGTATCTATCTCAAAATCTTACTTCGACAGCATATTAATATGCTTCTTTGGGTTACATTTTCACTGTTGAAAAACAGTATTGGATTCAGATTTATGATCAACTCACGGAAAAACCTCATGGATACTCCTGCCTTGAATGTTTGAATGTTGCAGTTCGCACCGCATTTGAACTATTTCTATATAGACATATAATTGTTTGTTAGCGCCATTTTGCGTGTTGGCTATACAATTTATGTAAAATTTCTAATTGTAGTCTAATCCTCCGTTTGGGCTAGTTTTCAATCGATTCCTGCGCCGACGAAAGTCATATCGCACTACAGTAACTGTGACAATCATTTGTAAAGCGTTACTTCATTATTTGTAGCAGCAAAATGTTTTTGTTTTTTTTTTTCATTTACTTAACTTATTACAACTTTGCTCATACGTGATCTTTGATATGAAGAGTTTCATAATTAAATTTATTTTTAAAATATAAGATGCTCACACAACTAACTGATACTTTAGTACTAGCGCCGCATAGATTCCACCGGAATGCATTTTGCACACTAGCTTAATGAATGGAGCACAATTTGAGGGATACAGGGCATCATTTTATTAAATCTTTTAACCCTCATTAAAAAAATGGGCTTTTTTAAAGACCTCGTCCAGAAAGGAATATGCAGAAAGGAAAGGAAGGATACCTGATGTTCTTATAATCTCATTAAAAACTCATTGTACATTTCCTAAGCTTTGTGATAGAAATATGTAGTCAGGAATTAAAATTTTCGAAGGATATTATCATATCAGCGTTCTGGAAGATTAAAGATGATAAATAAATGCGCAGTTTAGGATCAAGCCTGTGTTTCAATAGGGGTCGCTTAATCACTCTATGTATTAATTAATTCATAATTTAGAGAATCAATCTTTCTTTGTTTCCTTTTTCTTGCGGCCTTTCTCCCAAAAATCAGGAAATCTTAATTTCCCTTTCGGACATTGAGCGAATCAATTCCTCCGACCCCTCAACATCCAATCCTGCACGCCAAACTCTCGCATAACTCTTCTTTAAAAACCCAGCCTCTTCACTTCCCCACCCTCCTGGACACAACATATCCCTTCCAGCATCCCTTGCCTCTCCCCGTATCTGAACCCTCAATCTCTCGGGTAAACGTCCTGGCTGCCCAGAAGCGCTATCTCTCGGCCTTCCTCAACAAATCACCGCGGGAGGGATTCGCCTATAGAACCACACCCCACCTAAACGCCCCGGAATTGACGACCACAAGAGGGAAATTAGGGGTAGAAAGCCGGGGATCGGCAATGTTTATCGGCACTATCCTGTGTACTTCCTTGCCGGACCTCGTCTTCTTTTCCCCGGAATGAATCAATTAAGCCGGGGCGACCTTTTTTGCTGCCCGTCTCCTGCTTTTGCGGAAGGTTTCAGGGTCAGAACCTGATTGGGTGCACCTGTTTCCTTCTAAAGCATTTGGATGAATAGGTTAGCGTTATTCGCATTCTAATTATTTAAAAATATGATGGTGCAACGGTGGTGTCAATGTTGTTATGAAAAGACAATGTTATCAACTTAGAATCCTTGAGCCGTAATGCAAGTTTGATGCGATTTGGTGTCGAAAGACAAAGTCGTTGAGTCGCAATCGCAGAATAGCTGAAAGGAGTGATCAAGTTTCAAACGGTGCGATCAATCAATGCAAATAAGGGACAAACTTGTCTAAATGGCACTTTAAACTTCGATCCCCAATACCCGCCCCAGCATCTTTCTGATTCAGAAAAATAAAATACGCTTTTGGAAATAAAATGAATTAATGTTTAATGCCTCCACTGAAATCTAGCTTCCGCTTCATGCAGAACTGCTGGCATTTCAGAAATTATTAATAATAAAACAAATTTATTCGTGCGAGATTGAGACTAAAGGTCTCTTCTACCCATCGTCATTAATTACACAATACTTCAATTAAAGATATTTACAACTACGAGAAAAATATTTGTTGGATCTAATCATAATCATTGAAAAGCTGTGATGTGAGAGTAGGATTTCTGATTTAACGGCTGAATTTGAAAGAAAAAAATCACAACTTTTGTAAAACAGTACAGCATGAGAAATAGATGTATTAATTGTTGCTGGTGAGATTATTCATAAATTATATATTCATAAATTCATCTAAAATTTTATAATTCGTTCATATATTGCTAAAAGCAAAGAAGAATATACTTCCCTATCTATTTAAAATGGATTATTTGCGTGCAATCCGTTGTCTAAATTTGAGAAAAATAAGAATAGCTTCGTATGCTGAGGATACGAATACAGATGAAATTAATGTAAGAAAAATAAAAAAACTAGCATAGAAGCAATGTAGATGAATACATATATCATTGAAAAGCAACAAAAAATAATCTTCTTAGAAAGATCTATTTAGAAGAGATGACAATAAATATCATTCCTTAAATTCTACAATGTAAGAAAAATCGCTTATTATTTTTTTTTGTGTGTTTAAAATTTTATGTGTCACGGAGAGTTCAGATAACATTTCTGAGGATTAAGATATTCTAAAACTAAATGTTCCACTCACAGATCTAAAAATTCATAAAATTTTCGTCCTCTTTTTTCTCAGAGTACTGTGAGAAAAATAAATGCATTACATCGAATCAGATAAAAAATGGAATAGTCTGTTACGCTAACACAGGCAATTCTGCGACAAGGAACTTAAGAACGTGAGGGAAAAGGCACGTCGCCGGTGATTATTTCACGGAGATTTTTTCTCCAGACAGTTATCGTTTTTTAAAGACTTTTTCCTCTTTGCAGCTGTTTGGCTCGCGACGCTTCCTCGTAACGAGATATTTCCTTTTCTTTCTCTGGTGTCAGACACCGCGCGAGGGATATCTAAATTTGTCGATGAGAGATATTAAGAGATAGAGGGTATTGAAGATGGCGACAACACTATGGGACGAAAGAATATATTTCTTAAAGTCAAAGAATGGAACGAATCTAATTTAATGGAAAATGGAAATCATTTGAGCACGAAGGATTCGAGTTAAATGAGAACAGCGTAGGAGCATTTCTTAAGGCAGAACACAAAATATCTTGAGTAATTTATCCTATTTCTTGCTTATTGATATTATTAATCACTTACAATACCCAATACATAGAAATAATGAATCCAAGAATGAGCAAATTTTCCTTTTTTTCCATATAATTTTCTTCCCTATTTATTGTCTTTAAACGTTACTTTTATAAGAACATGAATGAGTAGACAATCTCATATTTAATATTTTATCAATTCCATTCCTTTTCGTTTTACTTTGATAAACATGGCTGATTCCAAAACTGTTTCCAGAAATTAATTCCAACAGTGATACCAAGAAAATACGATAAATTGACATTAGGTATATTTCCGTATTTTTCTTTCTCCCAACAGTGGTAGTAGTATTGATAACGGTAGTGCGATTATGGAGCCTAGACTGCTCAGGTCATTTTGCATGATTTGCTGCTTTATGATAAATCCTCTCAAAAAGCAATCTACGGTATCGTAGTTACCACACAAGACTATTATTGGTTAAAAGTGTAAAAAATATTATAAAATCCTAAGAAGTTGCTTATGGATTACAAAACAAATACATTCAAGTTAGTAGAGTCGCTGTGCTTATTTGTAATTAATTTACCTAGTTGAATATTAAGTCGAATACTTCATTTTAATCGTAAAAAATTATCCAAAATGAATAAAAATATCCCCGGATTGAGCTAATGTTATACCAATTTTTCGAAAAATTAAAACAACGGATGACATCGAGACATATTCGGTTTAATCGCAAAAATTAAAACGGAAGGATTACATGGCGCTTTGTTGGTTTTCCTCATAAATCTTCTACTTTCACCTCCACATTTTATTTATAATCCGAACAAAATTTCAAGGGAATGTTTTTGGAGAATGCATGCTTTGGAATTATTTTAATTAATTAAAGCAACGGATTTAATAATGGTAAATCAGTTAATGAGCTTCACGAAATTGATAAAAATCTGTCGTTAATTCTGAAAAAATGTCGCTCCGAATTTGTAGAAGAGCAAAAGCTGTTGTCAATTAAGGAAAATGGGTTGATTATTGTTTCACAACTTGTGTTCTAACTAGTATTTACTTCATCCATTTAGGTGTTTATGTCTATTCAATATTCAATTATTTCGGAATTAGTAATAATTAAATGTAGGAGAAAGCGGATAATGTGGCTTTCTTAACTAGTCTTATACTTCAATCGTGTGATATCCGTTCTGAGTACCTAAACAATTCAGCTTAGCCATGTATTTAAAATAGTAAATGCATGAATGCACTCTCTCTGTAAAGTATTCAGCTTGAAGGCCGAACTGAGCTTAACCCCCTCTGACATAAGCTACTAAAAGCATGCAGTGAGGAATGAGGCTTACTAGGCAGGATGAGGATTGAGTTAGTTTGCCCTTACTTTCCTCATTGAGCCAAATTACTATAACCGGAGGTTCCATCAAGATAGACCAAAATCATTTCCTTTATTCAGCATCTCTTACCTCAGCAACTTTCATTTCATCACAGTCGTGAGCAAGACTATGACAAAAGTAGATGAAAATTACTTTTTTCTGTATCCTGTATCAAATTTCAACGGAAAGACATTCCAATAATCAAGATGTGGTAGTATTACTACTTATAAGATTTTAGTTCACTCTTAGAAATGTATAGAATTATTTCGAATCAGCGGAAAGTTTTTGAATGACAAAATATAAAGTTTAGTGTATAATGCTTTAGATTAAGGAGCTTCCTCAATGTAAACTGTTACATAATTATGCAGTATATAGCCCGCCTATGTGAATACACTGACAAACCCTACGCATTCTAATTCCGAGTAAATTTCCAATTTATTTCCATTTAAGCATACCCACTACCCACATCTATTACGTATTCACCCATGAATTTAGTTCAACTTTCCCTGATAGGAGAACAATGATCTCGAATCCCCTCAAGGTGAAGACTTAAAACAATATCCCAGAAGACCGTCTCTCCATGGAAATCCCCCCTGCTCCAAGGGCAGCCTACTTAACGAGATTTTTTCCGACTTGTCTATAAAGCATGCAAATGTATTCCTATCTAGCACCTCTGGTGAAACCATGGGGGAGAGCACCACTGGAGGGACCGTCAATCCTTCCCCATTTTCCGCCCCTCGTACGGGGCCCCAGGAGTGCAGAGGACAGTGGGGGCCACGAGGTGATAATCTCCGCCTCCCCCTTGACTCCCCCTCGTCAACACCACCCCACGCTCCTTCCCCTATTCTCTTAATCCCCTCCAATCAATCATTCAATTAATTTCCCGCCCCCGAGTCCCTCCCCAGCACTCTGCCAGTCCCTCATAGTCCTGCAGTTAGGACATCCTCCCTAAGGCTCTCAATCCTCCCTCTCCAAGGAGATCCTATCGATTTTCCTTTGTTTACTTAGCCAACGGCCGTGCTCTCGGACGCTATTGTGTCACACTTGTCAATTCCCCTGTTTAACGGTCAGACGAATCTTTCTCTCATACTCGGATGGAGCGCTGGGCTTGAGCGTTCCGTGCTGTAATTAATTGCGGTAAGTCTGCCTATGGCTGTGTTAAATTTTTTGGCTGGTAGCGCTTGAATGAGTGAATTAGCATAAATTTATGAAAAAGCGTTAGAAGTTGTGCATTGATAATATATAGCGTGCCACACCATGGTGAGGAAATCATCGCGAAAGCATATTTAACTGCTTTGGGTCTAGCTGTGACACTGTACACTTTATACAAGTTCCTTAGAGTTTAATACTTAAGTGCATAAGTAATCAATTTTTATAATAATTACAGTCCCGCCTTTTATTTGCAAAGTCTTTACGGAAAGAAAAGGTTTTCTATATAGTTCTAAATTATGATGACATTTTTGTTTAGATATATACTATTTAGCGGAGGTTTTTGTTAATTTTGGTATGTTTTTAGTAATACTTTAATAGTATGATGTATTTTTGAATTGTTGTTTAAAAATAAGATTAAAATAGTTATAAACTGTTTTCAAGAGTAATTCTATTGTGACTTGTAGTTGTAATGAAATTTTTAATCGCTACTGAAATATTTATAGGTATATTATCTACAAACGAATTTTTCCTAAATATACCATGTAGCTATTTTTTCAAAGGCCTTTTATTAAGTTTTTCTATCCGTTCTGTTTTTATATTTTCTACCGTTACTAACCTGAGCACTCCTTAATGAGTCACTCCATGTTGACTTAGGGAGAGACTATGTTTTGATTTATATCATTATTAAATAATAAATAAACATACATAAGAATCAAGAATCCTTGACTCGATTTTGGATGAGATCGGAGAGTTAGAATAGCTGTTGGAATGGAAAGGAATGCACCGAAAAGGCACCGAATTCGTAATAAAAAGGCGCCACTTTATTTTTTTAAAAATTATCTACTGCGCAGCTAGGAAGAGAACAACTGTAATCCTCTTATTTAACGAGCAGTGAACCAGGGATGAGATCAAAGTAATTGAAACGTGGCGCAATGCCGACGCGACACCTAAATTACGCCGAAAGAAAAGCAAACAAGGAGATTACGAGGGTGATACATGCAGTGTTTTGGTATGAAGCATGTTGTTACGACTATCCGTAAGGTTTATCTAATGTATCCTATGGTCTTGTGTTACGTTTTCGGATTTGCCCTTTTAATCGTGCTCCTCACTTCGTGTCTGCAGTTAATTCATTGCATTTTACGACTGCAGAGTTAGTTTTATTGTAAAGGAATGGCACCCTTCCATTACTTAAAGAAAAATTGGGCGCGTATTTTCGCTGATTTTATTGATTCATTTGCAATGAATTGGAGAATGAGCACTGAATAAAATGTCCCTCAACTCCCCAATTTATTCCGCAATGAGAAAATTTTCATAATCAGCCGCTTTATTGCTTTGAGATATTAAATTAGGAGAATTAAGTAATTTTTAAAAGGAAGACTATTTTTGAAGAGATTACGTTGTATTCTTTGTAAAATGAACAGTTCTGGGCAGAGAAATTTCAATTTACATGATTTGTTCTGTCTCTTCGTAGCAACGGTTAGTTTAGCAAAATCTGAAATGACGCTTTTTTACCCAAATAGGAAAATGGAAAATTAAAATCCTATTAATCAAAATAACGATCGAATAGACTATTTTGATCATTTTCCGCATTCAGCAAAATGTATGATTAGCTTCAAAGCTTATAGGAAAAAATTAAATTTCATTAATTAAACTATAATGAAGGTAATTGGAAAATTCAAATATTTTAGGAGGAAAAACCTACATAATTAAATGATATAACCTCTAAAACATTAACACGTTAATAAATTATATCATATTATACTGATTAATTAAGTTAGGAATGAAATATATAAACAATGAAATTCTGCAAGCCTTAATTACCACAGGGTAAATTATCACAATTTGTTTAAAGATTAATTTGTAAGTGATTAATGTCCAATATTTTCTCCAATCTAGTTTAAACCTATCCTATCCTATTTTACGTCTATAAATGTTTTTAGATAAAATGTGAAATTAAATATCTATGCGTTTCTGAACATCACTGTACCTGGAGTAATTTATTATACCTATCATTGTTGAAACAATGGTGAATATTTCATACACGGCATATGATTAATAGTCCATGCATTATTCCTTGCTTGTCATAGTTGTAAATATTCTTCTCACCATCATTTAAATGCAGGTAACTAAATATGCAAAAATGCTAAATATAGCAAACTAACGAGATGGATTACCTATCGATGGACGCAAATTAAGTATATTTAGGCATTATAGTAAGGAAAAAAACGCGTTTGTTTAGCGGTTGAGATATAAATGTATAAATTGATGGTATTAGAGGAAATTCTTCGCAAACATAAATATTAATATATGCATGATTTACGGCTAAGGGAGATATATTTTCATATTTAATTAAATTTGTCACGTTGAATCACCAATATAACGAATTCGGTGCAAAAGATTATGCATTATTCCGAAATTATCAATTTCCATGAGTAAATTCATTACATGAAAATATGGACGTCTCATCAATATGGTGCCATGCGACATGTAATGAAAAAATAACCACAGAAGACAAAAAAATGTAAAAAGATGAAATATTCTCATTTATTAAGCCAAAGGCTGACGATAGATGTAAAAAGGAAAAAAAAGTATGATTTATTTGTGCCCAATATGCGTCTTGCAAGGTATGAATTAGGATGAAGATGTGGAATAGTGCAGTGATGCCATCTCTTTTATACGATTGATATACATATAGTATAAATTTTTATAGTTTCTTATTGATTTTGAAGTTTTTTATCATTTAGTTCATCATAACTCGTATAGATATGAAAAGTAATGACTCGTTATGCTGTCGATAATGATATTGTTTCCAAAAGTATTTCACTGTGCATACAACGCCACAGATAAATTGAATTATAAATACAATTACGAGCCAAACCAGAAATGATAACCACACTGAGCGAGTAATATCGGTTTACGAGGAAAGAAACGGAACATTCGTCTCCATTGAGGTACAGTTGCCATATAAATCCCAAAAGTTTTAGCCCATCAATCTCGAACTTCGTGGAGCAAAATCACCCTTTTAAAAGTGGGAGTCGATCGATCAAACGAAGCCATCAAAACGCACGGGCTCATTCCCGAAATGTATTCTCGGAAATATGGGAATGGAGCAAGACGGAATGTTTCGGGACCTCAGCAGCCACCGATACGAGAGCGTACGAAATGCGAGCAAGAGTGGAAGGTCGTGTTTGGTGCGACGGGAACTGCATTTCGTTAGCTGGAGACGGGATCCAAATTGATGGATCTGTGATCTCAGTGCTTAGCCATTTCGAATCAAACCCTCTTACACCCACGTATACGTTCAACTATCCCCTACCCTTTTCAGCTAATGGAATGAGTCTGGGAAGGGGGATGTGGACGGCCCTTCCTTCAAGGGAATCGAAGAAGTTCGGCCTATCGGGAAAAGCACCGGAAACTGTTTTTATCTGAAAGCGTTCATCAATTCTTAAAGAATTATTAGGTATGCTTTCAAACTACATCAGTATATAAAGAGAACTTTTATCAGAAAAAAATTAAGGATCAATTCTTTTTTATACATATTGAAATATTGACGTCATTAGTTAAAACACTTCTTAGGAAAAATAAGTAAGATTTAAACTTATTCACAGATGTGCGAAGTGAACTTTAATACAAGTTAGTGGAGATAAGAATTAACATAATAGTAGGAATTAAGTGTGTTTCTTTAAGATGCAGATCGATAAGGTTTAGTAGACCGATGCGATGGTTACTACAGTGGAGAAAAATATTGTAGTTGGAAATAATATTACATTTGAAAGTCTTAAATCAATGGAGTTAAAACTAAGACAAAAGATTTATATTGATTGTAATAACATAATTTAAAGTATTTCATCGCGATATAAAATAACTAAAATACATTTCCGAAGTCGATATGTGAGATTAAAATAATGAAAATGTTTTAGACTGCACAAGTTTGTATGTTTCAATAAATTCCCACCAACGGGTAGTTCCAGCTTTGTTTTGATGATCAAGATAATGTTCATTCCGCTTCTGATACGTAATGCAGCTTTTTTGGAGTTAGTGATGACATTTCTCTGTTTTAATGAAAACCGAAAATCAAGTGTATTCACATCTGAATATTATAAAATCGATGGATAGATTTAAATGGAGAAAGAAGCAGACCTTGAGGGGCATGATCCCGCAGAGAGATGAGCAAACAGCAAGGAACGGGCCAAGGAACGATAAACCTAATTTAAATTCTAGAACGTGGGTTAATAGCCATCAAGGAATCTACCCGAAATGGAGGACAGGTCCTCCGGGTGGGAAAGGCTGAATCTGACTACAACAGAGCTTCGGAAGGATTTCCTCTATCCCTTCCCCTTGATCCCTTCAGTCGAACGGCGTAAGGATAGCTACGCATTTTGGAGACGGACTGGAATCCCTAGGACCCTAAATTGAAATTTATGTAAGTCCGCATTGAGATTTGAGGTTTCCTTAAAACGTACCCTTGGGTCTCTTGCGGGTCTTCGCTTAAGAGTTTGAGGGGAAACCTCTCTGAGCGATTTAGTAATCCTTTTGCCCATAACGCTGGTCGTGGGGACGTAATGTCCGCGAGAAAGGAAGAGGAATTAAGGAGGTCAAACGTAATTTACGCTTGCTCGGTTTTCGGAGTGCGATTTAAAGAGCAGATCTCTGATTCCAATAATGCCGATGACTTAAGTAGCTATTAATTGAAAATTTCATGAGTTAACCGGTTGATTTGTTTGCCGATTTGCGAAGAGACTGATTTAAAATTTAAATTTGGATTCATCACCACCGTGTTAAGGCTAAAATCCAGTATTTCCTCTTGAAATTATCGATTTTCATTCAAAGCGAATCTACATAAAAAAATAACGAATGGCATATTTTACTAATTGATTCTTGCGTTTGCTTAGAAAGGATCTGCGTCGAAGAATAACTTTATCCAACTCTGGGGAGATGTATATGATGATTTTTGCAATTATTCTCACTAAGCTACAATAAATTGTCAAAATTTTTCGTGGGTACCAGAAATAAAATATCATTATTTTCCAACATAAGAGAGTATTAAACATTTGTAATGAAAAATATTGAAATATTCAACTTAAGAAAAAATTCACATCTCTTGAATCGATGACCTCTTTCGATTGATCAGTTGATCTATGAAGGTATTATTCGTGGTCATAAGAATATAATTAATGTGTTTACTGATTTACGCATCGTTTCCTTTTGCCCTAACTTGCTTATCCAGCATTCAGGAATGTGTATTTTAGAGTTTTAATATTTGAGAGTAAACCTTCAATTTTCTAATAAATGTTTTGTAATTAATCCCATAATTCATGACTACAATCCTTCTGTTAATTTGTAATTTAGGAGTCCTTCCCAAGCCAATCTAAAAGGGACACTTTGAAGAATCTGAGATATTGTAATAAAAACTAGATGACGTAGATCTACATTATATAGTATGCTTCAATTTGCCTCAATTATAATTGCAAATTCCAGTGGTTAATCAACATTAGCGCGCATGACCTGTACTATGTAACCCATAAATAAGGTTTTAACGCATTTCCCCTCTAAATATGAAGCATACGTCGTAGATCAATTTTGGAATGAGACAAATAATACTTCCAATTTTACGACATCGTATTTAAGTACTAATGACGACATGGACCACTTTACTCTCTACCTTTCACTTCATAAATCTTCGGTAGCAACTATTTACGACACTATCCACGGTGTATTTTTACGATCCATCCAGATTTTATGAAGTGAGGATCTTATAGGACAAGAATAACGCCTTGAGGCGTCAAGTGCGAAAGGAAAGCCAAGTTTTGCTCCGCCCGGTAGTCGAAATGGTAACAGCCACTGGTGTAACTGTTTCTCTTACGACCAAAATCCATCGATATTCATTCCGGACGACAAATTTTCTTTATAAGGCACACGAGGACATAATGTTGATTTTTGACGAATCCACGAACAAACTTTGGTGATATTTGTCATATAAAAGCTCTTCGGAAACGCTAGGTATGTTGATAAGTTATGTTGATAACGTTTCAACGCTAAGGTAAAATGATAACCATTGCAGTTGGAAATATGATATTTCGTATTTGTTTAAATATACTTATGACATATTGTAGTATTGTTGTATTGGTTATATTGAAATATTATTGTATATTGTATATTTTAATGTTGTTCTATAGTGTAAATTGTAATATTACTGTATAGTGTATATTGTACACTCCTGGCTAAAATTAACGCAGCACCTCCCTAGCGATCCTTACGGCCGGTGCTGCGTTAATTTTGGCCAGGACTGTACAATACATTTGTAATATTGTTTGAAATAATTGTTGAATACGGCTTATGTAAACGTCACCACCTGTCCTTGTGACTAACCGCGGCGATTTTTGTGCAAAAAAATTAAAAAATGAACAAAAAATATGATGGCGATAAAAATAAAGATCCAAATATCGGCTGGTAGCTCAAAGAGTACAAAAAGTATCCAGGGGTTGTAAATGGAGCCCGAAAGCAGAGATTTTAGTTTGCTCACTCCTTGTTTTACTCCGTCCCTCAATGTATTGTGTGCTTACTAGCCGTCAGCCGTGAGGTCGTTAGTCGCACACGAAATTAACAAGGCAAAGATAGAAGAGGAGACCTTATTTCCATGTGTATTCGCGTGCATGAGTGTGGAAACAGTCTTCGGCTAAGGGCCATTGATCATGCGAACTTTAACGAGCTCCCTCCATTATACCCTACAATTTCCCTGCAAAACGATCCGCCTTTCTGCCTCTGACCTCCACCGCCATTTGCACCATCCACACCCAGACCACGCCCCGGGACACATCCACACTAACAGCGACGTGCGCTAATCTTCCGTTGGTGCCCAAAGTGCCCTATTAAACTAACTCCGCAGCCGCCTTTTTAGCGGGAGATGAGCGTATCCCCAAACCATTGGGTCGCCGTAGAAGTTTTTTTCAAGCCTTTTTTCCTCCTAGCTAAGAAATGGCCCGTGAGAAGGAAACTTACGACTCCGGACTTTTTCTTCGGATTGGAGAGAGGCTAATTAACTTTCGAACGGGAGACAGCGGGCAGTTTAATTTTCCTCGGGGTAGAGCGATGTAAACGATCGATACCTTTTCTAGAAATTCAAAAAGGAGTGGAGGACTTAGGACTTACTGAGGGAGGATATTTGCACTTAGGAAGAGCATATTCGTCTAAATCTTACATTCAAAGTGAGGTCTAAATCTCATCTAGATATTTCAAAGTGAATATATTCCAGAAGCAGATCAGTGTTTTTAAAATTATTTAGCGATTAAATTTGGTGTCTTACTTATAAAAATGATTTTGTTGTTATTAGTTGTCGGTTTAAAAGTGCTTCGACATGTTAGGTCGTTTCGGGCTCCCACTAGGAATCGAACCCGGGACCGCTTTCACCGAGACCGAACCAATTAGCTATCCGGGAGCCCCTAAATGAAATGAAATGTTAAGCAGAGCTCTGATGTTACAGCTGGAACCCACCCTGAATAGGCTATCTAAAGTCTTTATCACCATATGTATACAAGTGGCACTCAGGCTAAGCCTAGAGAAGCCTCAACTTTATACCTTCACTTATAGACTTCACATTTCGAAAGGAATAATCGAAGGCATACGTATAAAAAATATGCTAGCACTGAATGTCGAGGTACGGGGCCTAAATGTTACACGAATAGGCTGAGGTGAAAAAATAGCAAAGTCAACTTTCAATTTGACTTTTCCCACAGACATATACTTGAAATAAATCAGCCGGGTTTGAAGGGTGATCGCCATAATCAGGAAGTCATTTATATTTAATTACTACGGCAATTTTTCCTTTTACATAATAAATAAATATAATAGCTCGCCTTATTTTGAGAAGTTAATGAGTTAAAAAGATCTAGCAACATCGAGACTCGAGCCAGAATCTGCAGTATGAGTTGGAGTGTAAAATTATCTACATCAAACATGGGCAGAACATTTCAGAAGGGAAATAGAGTACTTGTCATGAAAAGTGACTGTCTATAAAAGTTTATGCATCCCTAGGCCGCGTGTAGGCATTTCGTTGATCGTAATTCGGAGATCTTAACCAGAGAAATGCACTTAAAGCTATGGTAAAAAATGATTTCCCAAAAGGACATCTAGGCTGGAAATATGACAAAATTATTTTTTTATTGCTCTGCTTTGTACCGAAAGCTAGAAGTGTGAGCGATATCCCAAAAAAAAAAAATAATATTCCCAACTTTTGGGGTGGATAAAGAAAGAGGCAGTAGCGATACGATTTTTTTCATGTCTTCTTCCCAGCGTGATTTACGACAAGAAGGTCCGAGCAAAGAGAAAGGGAAGAAGGGGTCGTTAGATATATTCAGAACGCGTTCCGATTCCTGCGTCGGCCTTCCTTTCATCTTTCTTCGGTTATAAATGCCTCTAGGAGCTTATACAACACCCAGAAGTCCACTTTAACCTTCCATGAATGTTAACCTCACACCCGTATCCTTCATCTGGAACCCCTTCTACCTCATATCCGAAAAGCCTCGGCCCCTAAAAAAACCATTCTTGGATTAGCGAGGCGGAATTTCAATTCGGATCCGACAGATAAATCTCTGACTTTTTGGAAGTTCTCACTTTGAGAATACGACTTCTGTTCGGTTAACTATTTTTAATCTGTAGGAAGCGGAGCACTAAAGTAGATGTAAGGGTGTCTAAATAGTTTGATGGTTCCCTTCTTTCAGCGTGCAGTATATGAGTTGAGTTATTATATTTTGTGAGGAGATATAGCAACGGCTTCGGCTAAATTTACACTTCCTTTTGGGCGATATAAGTTCCATATCCTTAAAAAAATATACGAGACCAGAACGTTCAATTTTTTGTAAGGACAGGAATAAGTAATGGAGACTGTAAGCAATAGTAAGAAGGTCATATTGAATGTTAGCACAAGGTACTTATAACTGCTGCGCGTACTTTGGATTTAAAGCCACTGAAATGAAACAAAAATGGAATACATTGCTGGAAATATAATTTTCAATCAAATACAGCATTCTTATAGTTGTTTGGTAATTTGATAAGTTACTGTTGATTCATTAATGTTTAAAAATAATAAAATTCAGTAACAAATAAATGTAAAAAATATGAATTCCTCGCTCATAAATCGATGACGCATAGTTGCAAATATTCATTTCAAAAAATGGAAATAACCGAATGCAACTATTTAATTTTCGAGTTTTTTTTTCCTCTTCCTGCCGCAATATTTTAAGTAAAATTAAAACTATTTCGTAAACTTTCAATAATGTGATATTTTATATTGTGAACTAAGTGTGGAAAATAAAGCATAATAGAATATAATTCTAAATTCTCGTAAAGCGTAAATATATTTGAAACTCAAAATCGCATGTGTAAATTAGGTAAAAGAATTGTACGACCTACCACCTTCGGAAGGTTTTGGAACGGTTTCCTTACCGACTAGGATACACAAAGGGCAGATATTTTATTTTCAAGAATGACTCCTATCTGGCCTGTTGTATATTTGTAGTCTTCGCACATGGAAACAATTATTACATTTTTTTATTTAAGGAGGTAGTGTATTGAAAGGGTCCCAGGAAATGGGATATGAGGAGAAGCTCTTAAGAGAGAAACATGGCGGAAATGGTAGGATACTAAACCTATAGATGGAAAATCAACCAAGAGCATACAGGAGAAAGAAATTGGGGTGACCAGAACTTATACTCAGGACTTCCGTTAAATAGGAATGTATTGCAAACAATGTAAGAGATTGGTTCGAGTATCATCCAAGTCAGAACTCCTCCATTTTTAGTTCATCCAAGAGTAGTAGCTAAGAAGAATCAATGAGCTACTGAGACGGATGTACTGATATTTTATAAGGAGTAAGTAGGCAAAATGAAATGTTTCAGTTTATTTATCGGTATTACCGTCATATCGCCCAATAACAATGATATGGAGAAATTGCTCATACAAATATCTTCCGAAGCCTCAAAAAGCATGCATGAGAAAAATTGTGCCATCAAATCGTAAGGAGTACTTCCCCCTTTAGAAACATGAGAAGTGTAAAAAATAATTTTCGACCTTTACACATTTAGTTCAAAATAAAATGACGATCATCCAATTTATGTACCTAAAACAATTAAATGAATGAAATATTAATATTATTTAATAATATTAATTTAATAATAACATTTAATAAAATTTAACTTAATTTATTTCTGTTATTCGCACTTTTTCAATTAATTAGTCAGTTCTGATACCCCTCTAAATTTTTGGCTAAGTACTACATTTAATAGATTACGCAATTCTATCTGAAATATACAATAGTTTACAGGAAAAAATGGTGTGTTTATAACTTAAAGAAACTTATCTCTTCATGAGTGTGCGACGATATTTCGCATCTATCTTACTAACAACTTATTTAAGATACCATCATATTAGCTGCCACATTAAAATTAATCTTTTAATCATAAATATATATATAAAATAAATCTTATTTATACACGTAGAAAAGAATTTTGATTTAGAAAATATGCCATAGCGGAATACTGGCAATTTAGAGTTATATGAAATGGTAACATATTTGAAAGCATAAGATGTTAGCTTGCTGTTTGAGGTTAAGAATTTTCAATGACGAAAGTAATGATTAACCGCTGGCTCTAATAGATTTTTTCTTCTTAGGAAAATTATTTTATAGTATAAAATTTGAAGCGAGATAAATCATCATAATTTTCCTGGTTGTCTGGATTCAACACTAATAATAGAAAAATGCGGTTCACAAGAATGTATTGATACTACATCTGTTGATATCAAATAATTTAGCTCCTCAAAAGTTGAAGAGATTACATAAAAGATTGAATGATTATAGAAATAGTTCGAGTAGTGTAAACTTCTACGGGAACGCCGACGTGAAGCGACGTGAAGGCTTGGCTCAGTAGTAAATTCTGAGCGGAAAATACAAATAAATTTGCGTGAATAAATATCTTAATAAATCCTTTATGGAGATTTGTGCTTAAGCTGTTGCTCGTCTCCTGAAACGCAGCAGGGATGATTGCTTTATTTACTAGATATCTCACAGCTGTTCGTCTATAGGCGCGCAGTACACAGTATGCGATAGAGGATCCGGAGGCTTACACCTGCTGCCCTCCATTAGTTATCCAAGGACCCTAATGCATATTCGGTAGGTAAAAAACATTATGGAAAGATGCATAAGATAGAAACTAGGAGGGAACTGGCATTAGCATATTCTGCTTGGATTTCATCATATACTGAGATGGGTGCTCGTATTTTTATCAAATTATTTTTGCATTTGGTGATTTCCTCATTCAAATTCAAGGAATCTGATATGTTATATAAATGGCACAAGTAAAACAAGTCTCAATGCATTGGATGACTCTTTCATATGTGGAAACAATTTTAAATACGGCAAGTTCTGATATAAACGTGGGAATAAAATTTGTATTCCACCCTTAAATTGTATTCTGTCTCCCTAAGATATTTTGATTCCTACAGAGAGATTAATATAAGAGCTTAAACTTAATTTAAATTTCGAAACTCAAACTAAACTTCCATATTCATAACACTTGAGCACATTAGTAATCATTTGATGCCAAGCAAGGATTTGGTCTATATTATTAAGCTTTATAAACCACAAGAATATTGGTTATGGGTTCCATAATCGTGAATACAATAAATTAAGACTGATTTTGAAACATAAAATATTATGTTTACAAAAATACTTCGTTCAAAGCAAGGAACTAAAAAGCTAAATATGGTTTTTGTAAAATTTTGATCTTTTTCACAAATATTACTTAATACAAATTTTAATTTATAGTATATTGTATACGTGTTATTTCTGTACTAAATATATCTATATTTACAGAAATAAATTGTAAATCAGAAGATTTTCCTCTGCTGATTGTTTAAATAAAATTTTATTTACATCCAATGAGCGAGTATACTGATACTGGTATATAAAGAAACCACTATGCTAGCCATAAAGAAATCACTGAGATATATTAAGAAGCAAGTGTATCATTGTGCCATACTAAGAAGATGTACAATGACGTTCAACCAAATGCAAGGTAAATTTACAAAAAAATAACAGTACAAACCAAGATAAATAAGCAACTGACCAAGTTCCGATATTCTCATTTAAAATTTTTCAAAAAACAAATCTTACTATTCAAAATATATAAAAGATGAGAAAAGGGTTATAACTCTATTCGAAAATACTTTCGGCCATAGATGGTCAAAGTTGGAGATTGACTCGAGAAAAACTGACTTATTACTTCACTATACGTAATTTACTTCAATACAAATAAGCGATTACCAACGCTTGCAGTTGAAGAGCTTTAATCGTGTAAATGGCACATAAATGTCTCTGTTTGAAGGAATACGGCTCTCAAGCATTATTATCCGATATCCAATTCAATTTCATCCTAAATCAAGTAAAGCATGGAAATCTCTCAGAGGAGAGGAAGTAAAATAATCATCTGCAAGTCGGAGAAGAAACCAATTAAGCCCAGGAAGACGTGCATAAGAACGATAAAATATTAATTTTCCCTTTTCGGGGGTCGCCCGCAGTTTCGGATTATATCGCACTCTGCGATTTAAACCTCTTCCGACAAAAAGACCGATGTTAATCACGCGGAGCAGACCGAGATGAAAAAAATCGTCGCATTCTCCTTTTGATAGGAATATTGTCTAGCATTCTAATGAGATCCAAGGGAGAAAGGAAAACGAACAAGATGGCGGCGAGGAAATCAAACGGATGAGAAAAACAAACTTCCCTCTTCGTCTCAAAACCTCATTTCCGCGAACTCGGGAGTGGAAAAAGGCGAATTGTCCTCGGCGCTTCTTTTCCTAAAGGGAACGGTCGTCTTTATTTACGACCTCATCGGGGACTCGCTTTTAAGCACTTCGGGAGCAAAAAAACAACGCGATGAGATGAAGAGAACGTCGCAGTAAGAAAGAGGGAAGTGGTCGAAGCGGGAAGAAGAATTATCCGCAGAGAAGCCGCAGGAGGAAGGCCGAGGGATTCTTCCGCCGCAGAAAAACCAACAGAAAGGGGTGCTTTTGTTTTCGCCCCACTACGCCGTTCGCCCTTTTTTGCGACTTTCGCGGTGGCGATGTTTTTTGTCGCGGGGGAAACCGCACTAACCGTTCCTGCACCATACGCCCGCAACCCTTCCCTCAATGGGAGGTTGATGAATAATGCCCCGTGGGCAGAGACTGCAACGAATGATTGCTGGAATAGATTCTGCAAAGAGTAGTAACGGAGAGGAGAACACATACTAAATGTGGGTAAGGAAGTAAATTTCACGTTGCCACAATGGAGTGCGCTGTAGCAGTGTAAGTAATGATTAGACTGATTTCCTGTAATCGTTTCTATTTTCTGCAAATTCTGAATCAGAAAGTTTCCTTACATTATCATTTTCTCGTGCGCTTTCTACAGAATAATTCCATTTCCCTAATTTAAATTCGTGTCTTTTCTGTTTTTCTTCCTGATTATGCAGTATATTTCTTGCTGATTTTCATATTTTTATTTGTTACTTAGTCCATTACAAAGCCCATGTGCTGTTTGTGGATTTTTTTAAATAAATAAATTAGTAATAATGTAAAAGTAGGAACTTCTGCGAAAAAGAGGGCCTATTTCGACTTCAATCACATTTTAATATATATGATTTCACAACATGTACACCATCGTCCTTTTTTTAGAAACTTATGCCTATTATTTTCTAATGCAGGAATTCAAGATAAAGTTTCCGTTGATGAAATAAATTAACTTGCAACCATTTTGAATTCCAAGTCCAAATTAAAATGCAGAAGACGATTTTACCCTGGGAATTCCTAAATTCATTTACTTTAATTACACAAATTTCTCACAAGAATGACATGGCTTCATTTATGATGAATGAAGATCGATGAAGAAACCGCAGAACTAAATTGACAGAATTTATAAATTTTTGGAATATCAACTAAGTGTGGGAGGAAAATTCAAACTGATTTAGATACATGTATAATATAATAAATAATTATTTAATAATTAATCATTCGTAAATTACGGTATGAAATACATGTTAATCATTCATCAACATCAGCTACTAGGGTTTAATCATCGTCGAAGATTAAGCTCTTGTGGCTGTGCTAAGTGAATGGACTGAGGAAACATGAGCCAAGCAGAGGAGTAAATAAGTTTATTGGAAGAATGAAATGAAGAGAGAAGAGTGCAAAACATCTATCCTCTTTTTTTTCTTCTGGCGCCAACCAAGCGTGGACCGAAGAATTCAATTCCCACACTTTTTCCCTCTAGACTCAACTTCTTTCCCACATCCATCTTATTTCCATTCTATTCATCAACGACTAATTCCTATCTCTCACAAACTAGTAACAAACACAGGAAATACAACAAATAACCGTTTCAAATGACATTAACATAAATGTTAACATATATATATTTATGGAAAACTTCTCAAAATATTATCCATCTCCTTCACATTTTATCTCAGCAGTATTTATTTAAAGAACCAGAAAAATCGCTCACACCACTTCATCAATCTTTTGTGACGTGATCGCGTAATGTATTCTTTTTTTGATTCCCAGGCTCCTCTCAATTAAAAGAAATTGTTTGTTTTTTCCTTGGTTTCCTCACAAATTTATGTAGGACGATTTTTCATATCTTTCTTTGGCGTTGGTTTGGAAGCATCGTTTATCGAAGCTGTCCATGTGACGGCTTGTGCCTGCGCTCACTGCCTTTCTAATTCACAGGGAGTAACCTCTCTCGTGTACGAAGTCTGCGGGAACTTTGTTTTCGGCAAATACGAAAATCATAAATTTTAATCTGCGGACGTTGGTCAGTGATTAATGGAGGGAAAAGCAGCCGGATTCTTGGTATGAGGGTTGATTGGTTTGCCTGCATCCTGTTATTGATGGGAGGTAGTTAATCAACTACCACTGAGGGTTTGGGATTCCGCGGATGGCCCATCGTAACGGTAATGCAATATCGCTTGCATTTTTCGACAAACCTGGCCTCAATAATGCATCCAAAATGTTCAGAAATAGCTTTAATAATTCAAATCCTCGTTATAATTCCGTTTAAGTAAACTAAAAAAGTTTATTTTTCAAATACAGGCAAAGAGTTGGTAGAGTTGCCATTTATCTTCATGTAGTTAGATTTCCAAGCTATCACGCTTTAAAAATCTTCAATTCTCTGTACAATTTTGTATCGAGTCAAAGTTCACGCTTTATCATCTCAAAGTAAATAAGTAAGTATTCTAAGTATTCCAAACAAGAGATTATGCTAAATCTATGATTTTCAATTTGAAATAATTAATTCTTAATGATAATGCAAATTCCACTGGGATGCATTTGCTGTTCTCGATGATCAATCACGATGTCCTTCCAAATTCATGCTCAAATTTACGTGATATTTGCCATTAACTTTTTTATGAGAGTGTCACTGAATTATTAGAGATCTTAATGGATATCTATTTGTTAACTCTGTTGAGATACTCTCCTTCCAAGCTAGCGTAATAATGTATGAAATAATATAATGTATACTACTTACTATAAATAATATAATGCTCTACAGTAACGACTATCAAATGGATTATTGTTACTCAATTTCATTTAATGGATATCTCTTCTTCAGTATTTTGAGTTACCCTTCTTTCGAGCTTATCTAATAATTTATGTAATAATATTATGCATAAAAATGTAATAATAACTGTCAAATCGATTCTTGTAACTCAATTTCATTCCTGATAATAATGAACTGATTCAAGAGCCAACATAAGCAAAATTATTTTTGTTCCATTGGCAATAATTGCTCCGAATTAACTCGTAGTGCTTTAGAGGTATAAACCAATCTTTATCAGACCGAACAAATTAAAATGAATTTCGATTTTGCTGAGGAAGCACGATCCTGCAGAGAATTTGGGCTCCGCTAAAGAGGGAAATGATTTGATACGCAGACTCGGCGAAAACCCCTGATTAACATCTCGTCATTTGCAGAAGCGTTGTCTGCCCAAAAAAAGAAAATCTGTCGAATTCCACGCAGGGAAACCGCTTCATTAGTGGACGGTTAAGTTCACTCGTCCGTTAACGCGGTGGCGGTGGCCGAAAGACTACTTCTTCAAGGGCTGATGAGCACAGCGTGGAAAGTGAAAAAAGGAACGGGAAATGAGAGGAGGAAGAAGAAAGTGGCCGAAACGAAAGAGACAAATGCACAAGGAACAGTATAGGATATAGAGGAGCGTAAAACACGCAAGGGAATAATGCCAGAGCAAGACCAATGTTTGTTTTAAAGGTATTAATTAATGACTAATGAATTTCCACGTCAAAAAGTCGGTACATAATTATAATTAATTAAAGAAGTAAGACATTAATTTCCAAACGCTATTTATTTTTAAAAGGCGACTAGTTTCGTCTACAAATAGACACATTTAGATACTAGTAGACAAAAATAGTCGCCTTTAAAAAGGAAATAGTCTGTAGAAATGACCAATATGGCGCCCTTCCACAAATGGAAAAATCACATTTAAGATTAGGATCATAAAAAATGTGCAACAAAAAAACGAAGATTTGAAAAGTCTAAGTCGAAACTATTTATTCCTTGAACCGTGTAATACCTAAACGTAGATAATAAACGTTACAAGAACGCAAAAATATTCATACAGTACTTATTTCTCAACAGTATATCTTATTGTTTCACTGAAATCAAATTGCACCTTAGCTATGCTAGAGTATCGACATAACAATAGAAGATTCTTATGAGGCATATAAGAATATCTAATCTTTCTAAGGTAATGTTATAAAAATACCCCACGGGCAGTTAGTCACTTTATCAGGTTTATGCAAGTATAAATACGAAAACATAGCATTACAGAAACCACTGATTATAGAGAAGACCGGATGATTGGAGTTAAAAAATCTGTGATATTTTAGCCTTTATAAGTTAGGCAACTGCGCCTGGTACTGGTGAGATTCGTGTAGTATCTTTGAGGGAGATCTTTTGGAATGAAACATTGATTC
The DNA here is from genome assembly GCA_947579665.1 of Sympetrum striolatum. Taxonomy (NCBI): domain Eukaryota; kingdom Metazoa; phylum Arthropoda; class Insecta; order Odonata; family Libellulidae; genus Sympetrum; species Sympetrum striolatum. The sequence goes on from OX388346.1 coordinate 42,336,426, forward strand.
GAGTTTTTCAATTTCTTTCTTATTTAACGACTTTGAAGAATGATCAAGCTATTGAAATGATCAAGATATGATTAAGGATTGAAAAATAATATTTTGTAACAAACATTCGTCGATGGAGAGTATATTTTGTTCTATGACTGAATTCATTTCACTCGAGTTTTTCTTCAGTGTATAATTTTTCATTGTTTTCAGTGTATAACATTTCATTTTTCGTTAAATCAAAAGTAAAAAATAATGATTAATTTAATCTGGTCACTGTACCTAATTGAGTTTCTGGTGGAGTAGTCATTGCTTCCACATTTTGTCTCCGATCGGAACTCAAACCCGGAACTGCAGGTGAAATTGCCATAGATTCCGACTTCCGGGGATCTGTAAGAAACGTGACAAAGATAAAAATAAAATACAAATCAATTCAAAAATATTTAGATATCCTCTATACTAGTTTTTGTATTAATTAAATAATTATAATTGATTACTATACCAGATACCATACCCTTATGATAGAGCTATATTGATAGTTTAAACTGTAAATCCACAATCTTCTTCCTCGAAATGTTTCTTAATTTTCTGCTTGACTTGCTAAATTCTGCATTAGTGAGAGACGAAGTGTGTGTTAAGCTGGGGAGCGATAAAGGTGAGTCATCTATGCAGTAGGTGAATGGCATGTTGGAATTACCTCGCATGGCTAGCTCTGAATAGCATTACGCCTTCATTGCAAACTAATCTATTACTGCACAGCTTAATAGATAGGATGGATTGAAGGAAGACAAGCCTCCGTTCAGGAAGAACGTGATGAGAAATTTTGAAACGAAAGAAGAACGATCTGAATTAATCAGTAAAAATTTAATGGAAAAATCAGGCAAGAAAAATAAAATTCAATAAAAATAACAAGTTAGGTATGGTATGAAAAGAAAATTGTTATATTGGCATTAAATTTGCTTAAAATTTTTTGACAATAAAGCTCTGCTAAAACTCTTAAGAAAATCTCATCTGCAATGATAATGTATAGATATATATGTCCTAATAATATACGTATATGGAATGGTAGAGTAAGGATTTTATCTCGTGAGAATTTGAATTAGATCTTTTATACGAGAAATCAATTTATAACAATAATTTATTTTATTTATTTATAATTTATACAAAATACCCTCTGTTGGTAAGGAAACAATAAGAAAAATAAGCTGATAGGTGTTTACTTATAACTATTTTATCGTGTTTTGTACAATAATACGAATCAAAAATGAAAACAACACAATATGTTTGGATATTTTATACTACAAAGTCATAGAATAAATTATTTGTTATTCTAATTACCTTTCTATGACAATTATACTTATAAGGTTAAAAAGTGATTTGAAGAACAAAATTAAAATTAAAGTAAAATGTAATTCATGGTTCTGATATCATGACAAGGTTAAATAAATTTATTGAAAACAAGAGGTCTCCATGTACCAAAACAATAATAATCCTTAGAACACCGCAAAGATTTGGAAGCTTATAGAATATATGGGTAAAAATAGTTGCAAATTATATAAAAGCCCCTTTAGGATTATACTGCAGACGGTATATTTGACATAGGGGAGATTTCCAGATGCAATTCAGAACGGATTATGAAACTGTAAATTGCGCATTTGCTTAGCAGAGCGTGAGATACAACTCCTTCTTATGTGTACACATGTGTTTTAAATGTCAGTCAGAAACGTTTCCTCTCTTGAGACAGTGAGAGAATATAAAAGTAGGGGGATGAAGGAGGAGAGTGAAGATTACTAAAAGGTAAGGAAGTTGAGCAGGAAAATTGGAAGAAGAGGAAAAGGGTTTCTTCATCGAGAGGGATTGCGGATGATCTCTCCCTTTGTCCAGCGCCTTCATTTTCCGCTTTGGAGAACACTCGTTTGGGAGAGATGAGGGAAAAAGTGCCTAATCTACACAGGGACGCATGTGGAGCCAAATGATTCTCCCTTACCTCTCTCTTTCCACCTTATAGAGAACAGTAATCCCCTGCCAATTACGGCGGTTACTTTCTTGGAAAGCTATTGGAAAAAAATAAGGCGCTGTCCGAGAAGTAAGTAAAGACGATTTGATGCTAGGATTAATATCGCTTTTGAGATTAAGGAAAATTGTAATGTTAATCTATCACTAATTAAGCCGGCAACGAGTTGAATTGATGGAGATGGAGGAACATGTAATTGAAGGATATTATGTAAGAACAAGCTATTGATATTTTTAATTTCGTTGTTTACCGATTCAAATGGAATAATGAACCAAAAAGAAAATTTACAGTTGTCAGAATATGTGACATTTGATTAACTTAATATGTTGATGTTTTTCTACACAAAATTCCATTGGATATGGAAAATATATAGTGATTCGTTTACAAATACATTTTTAGCGAACCCATTCCAACGATAACTTGAAAAAATATCGGCAACCATGGCTTAAAAATTTTTATTCGATGTGCGTTGGACGTCTTATAAGAAGGGAAAATAGAGCATTTCATAATTTTGTAAATATATAGTATTATAATTTGACTAGACCACTAATTTAATATCTGAAAAAACACGACCTAAGTTTCGTAGCGTCGCTACATCATCAGGTGACAAGTAAAAAAGTGTTTTACTTACCACCTTTAAGTGTTTAACTTGTCACCTGATGATGTAGCGACGCTACGAAACCTAGGTCGTGTTTTTCAGATATTAAATTAGTGGTCTAGTAAAAGTTTGTTACCATGAATTTTTTACAAATTAAGAAAAACCACAATGTTAACACTGAGATGGTTTCGTTTATTATAATTTGAATTATTTGACTGCATTAATGATGAATTATTTTCTACAACTATCATTTAAGCATCTTCGGCATCTCATCAATGTATGGTCTTTTGTATATCGGAACTGAAATATAATTTAATACTTTTAACTTATATTGTTTTTACCATTTAACCTTCGTATATTCTTTTAAGCATATTTCAGTGGCTCAACGAGGAAGAAGAAAATATCATCGGTCCGTTCTTTTCTCCAAATAGGATGAAACCTATTAAGCTAAATCTCAGACTTGGTGGAGCCTAGAAGATTAAAGGATAGTTAATTATCCAAAACGCACTCTTTCTCTAGAATTGTGCGATAACGCGCAGGTTCTCTCAGAAGAAAACACCATTAACTTACTCTTAAGAGAACACAATTTCCGGAATAAACTTCGATTACATAAAGTGCTGGAATTTTATTGGGAGAGATGTCTTCTCTTAAAACCTAGGGCTATAAATTGCCCTTCTAGTAGCAATCTACTCGCAGTGCAAAGTAAGAACTTACACGTGATTCAAGATATTTACTCGTGCATTAAACGCATAGGATGAATCGTATTTTCCTGGTCTTTTAGATTAACAATTCTTTCTATTATTACTAGAAGGAAAAAACAAGTGGTTAGGAAGATATATTATCATAAAGTAAGCTAATTATATAATGTGTTATACTGATTCAGTTAGGTTATTGAAAAAGTTATTCCTTGAATATAGATTAGGGTATAAAATGATTCCCATCTTTTTTTCCTTGAATTCTAATGACAAGATATGTTGAATGACTTACAGACTCTTTGATAAAAAGAGGGGTAAACTACCAGGTAGTGAAGGAGATGGCGTTAAAGAGGGATTTTTGATGCACAAGAATCTACCAAAATCTAGAACACTTCTGTATGCACGTATAAGACAATTAATGACCAAAACATCATTAATAGGAAATTTATGCCTTTCTACTTCTGTAATTTCTATTCTTACCATGAACAGTTACGCGATCGTGCTGCTGATAAAAATACTGCCAGCATCATTTAGAAAACATATTATAAGAGTATGCACTTAAGTTGCTTTAGGCAGCTCTTATTTAAGTAACAATAGCATTATGTCTTTTGACTGACGTAGTATGAAAGTTAGAACGTTGTAAACCAACACAATCAGTAAACTTCTCCCCCATAAACTCACGCATAATATGTACTCTCTCAATACCTTAATATCACCCCTCAAAACTGTAACACTATTCACAGTCCAACAACATAACCCCTGCAATTCTTCTCCCAAGCCACCCTCCGCATTCTCTCCCCGAAGCACTCCACCTTCAGCTTTTAATACAATCGTGACGTCACCGACCAGCGCAACTTATGAGGATCTTTAACGGCAGCTGTCTAATGCACCGGTCTCCTGCTTTTTATGACGAATAGATGGCGGTGAATGGCAATGGAAAGGATGAGAGAGCTAAGCTTTGCGGGTGGTGGATCTGAAGTAGGTTTTAAGAGATGCGGCATCGAGTCCCGGCTGCTGGGAACCCTGAAGAGCGGTGATTTGAAGAGAGCCATTATGGAAAAGGGACGGATATTAGTACGGGAGATATTGATGGGATGGAAGAGATGAATCCTTGGGGAAAGCCTCTTTTACGGACTCCGCCGAGAAAGCGTGTTTCCGTCAACGATGCGGAAAATACACGAGTCCGAATATGCCTTTGTGTTCGGAGGAAGAAAAGAGTAGATCGGCTTCGAGAGTCTTCTTTTTTTTCGTTGGCCTGAATTTTCACGGACATCGGAATACCTCCTTGCCGTGCGATAAAGGTATAAAATATGGAGGACGTGGAATCTCTATGCGAGCTCCATATCGCGAATGCCGTGTTCTCGCGTCCCTTTCCGAAAATCGATTCGTCGGAAAAGCTGCTTTATCTGCCGGCCGTCGGGAAGGGATGCCCAAGGCTTTACTTTTCGGATGATGTTATCTCGATATAAAATTTTCCAGGGTGTTATTATTCGAGCGAAGATATTTTTCTCGCATTATTTATTACCGATAAGTATGTTTATTTTTCGCCGTCCGGAAAAAGTAAATTTGTTTATCGCCTCGGCGGAAAAAGTAAACTTACCAAAATGTGCCTAAAGGATTCCAGAATATTGGAATGAGGAGTTTGCTTAATCAAAACAGTTAATTAAAACTTATTGACTTGACTTTAAAAAGTTTTAATCCAAATAATGCATGATAAATGATACAGTTTTTCACAGAATGAGTCTTTTTTATAGGTAATCCTTTTTCTCGATATCCGAAAACGAAAGAGTGCCTTTTAAAATATCTCGGAGATAACCTTGAAAACTATAAGAACAGTGAAAGAGCTATTATGTATACGGGCTAGTGAACTTGTATGAATGTATAAAATAAAAATTTGTAATGATATAACCTACCTCTCTCTTAAATTATTTTTCGAGAAGTCTCACACAATTAAAATGGATTAACTTTTAAAAAGGAATTCTTCCTGAACAGAATCAGTGTAAAACGCGTATATTCTTTCGCAAGAACCTCCCAGAAACTAACAATAAGTAAAACTGACTTTCGAAAGGACATTTTCTGCAATTGTATTGCGTCGCGGTTTTTCATTCCATAGTAAACCATTTTAAAACAATTCCATATAAAAATAAATTCAAGATATTTTAAAAGGTAAGCTGATATAATAAAAATATAATAATTCATGTTTGGAATTTTACTACGAAGATATGTCTTTAAATTTACTGCCTTTGATACGCTTTTAGCTTACTATTTTCCATAAGACTTTCCGTCATTAAGGTCCTTATTTTGGCTGAATTAATTGCGTATTATTCGATCAGATATCGAAGGATGTCACTTGATGAAAGCGGATAATAAAGAGAAGCTTCATGAAGCTATTTTCTTACATGAATTCCAGGATATAGAAAGGATATATGTTGCCAATGTTATAATTTCATCGAACATTTAATGCAAACTGGTAATATATTAACAAAACTGAACACCACACCATGGGATACAACTGAATTGACTCTTATTCGACTTAACTGTGAAATGTTACCTCCTGTGAGGTGTAGACCCTATCTCAATGATATTTTTTTCCTTTGAAAATTCTTTCGTTGATTTCAAATCTCCTTAAGGCCAATTTAATTCCTAAGCGCGAAAGGTAGAAACAATATCAAACCGGGGACTCTTTTGAAAAGCAACACGATTTTGAAGATCTTTCATCGTATCCTATACTTGAAATATATTTTCAATTAAAAGGTAAGAATTTTGAAGTATCATATGAAACGTCAAAGTATTAAGAGTATAAAAATATTCAAGAGTGATAATATCAACAAAACAGAATGGAAAACTGAAGACATGCCTACGGCTCCACAGCGATACAAATGATTCCAGCATCGACCACTTTCACACTTGCGGCGCTGCTTGTACGGATGAGTTTAGAGATGAAAAGAGAGTTGATTCTTTTTGCAGGTGTTATTGTGGGATGAGTTGAGGAAGGGTTTGCACAGACTACGATTTATGGCCACTTCGGAAGTTCGACTAACGAAGCAATTACGCGGAGGTTTGAAATAGGAAATGGAATGGCCGTAAGACATTTTGAGAGGAGACTAATTGAAAGATTTTATATTTTATGAGAAGAAATACATTGACGTAAGGCATCTAAAATTTCCTTGTCAAAGTTGTCAAATAGCCTTTTATTCTTAATCTTTCTGCGTGGTGGTGAGGTAGGGGTCGAATCCGAGATCTCTACAGAAGATATAAGAGGTAACTTGCGAGGCGTTGGCCTTCGTAATATTCCTGTCTCATTAGCTAGCTCTATTGCCTGAAATCCACAAGCGCAGAAGATTTTCTTTAATCTTAGCTGTCAGTTCTAAAGATGGGAGATAGATCATTCGAGGTATAAGGACCAATTAAAATTTCTCAACTTCATTCAATATCAAATATCCTTTTGCAACACTTCAATTCATGCTCCATGGAAACTGACTTTTATAGAGGATGTTCCGAAATTTAGATTAGTATTGTAAGACGTAAATTCCAGCATAAAGTAATCAAATAGAAAAATCAGCGTGTCATAAGAGTATCTTCCTGGAAAGTGGGAGATATCTATTGGGGTTCCAGTCATGTCGATATTTTAAACTTCCGTTCAACCTACGGAGACAGAATTACGTAGTTTTTTTAACAGAAAGCTTCAGTTGTTGCTTGGTACCCTTAATACTCTAGTCGAAATGAAAATGCTTATTTTCAGTAGGTGCTTAATGATATAGTGGAAATAAGTGTAAGTATACTCATTACGATTAAAAACAAAATTTTGCTTAAAAATTTGCTTCGTTGCATTTACGAAATTCCTGCAGCAGTTAGAGATGATTTAGGAGAGCTAAATCAACTTGACGAGCAAGTTCCCTCTTTCATAATTTCATACCGCCTTCAAAGTCCATTGATCCCTGTGATATTACGCAGTCATACACCGCAGACAACTTTTGATTCAAAGAGTAAGATGACCGAAAAAGCATCGCCAGCATCTGAAAATCGACGTCTGCGCCAAAGCTTAACATTTCCTCCTACTTTCAAGATGCAGCTTTCGAAACACACTTGAGCGACGAAATCACCAGAGCGTGGCTTCGGAATGGATAGCAAAGGATTTCCGAGGATCCTCTCCTCCAATCTGGCACCCTTTTCTTCCCTTACTTGCATTACCGACTGCTGATATTTCCAGCGATATCAAGAGGGATTAACTTTTGTTGTCGAATTTCTATCATTGCTCTTTGAGCTGGAAACTGAAAGAAGATCCCAAAGAATGACATCTTTGCACTCTTCTATTCCACTGCTAAATTAAGATGGATGAACGTATAGAACCCTACTGAAAATCCTACTTCCTAATCCTCACTTCATGGAATCCTTTTATCATACGCCTTTACGTGCAATTATATTGATTTGGGGATCGCAAAATTACTCGTGGCAACATTTAAGAAAAGCTGACATTTAAATTCATAAGTTATCTTAGAAACATGACAAGAGAATTATGTAATTCAAAATTATTTTTTTGCACTACTGCTACTACTGTATAAATATATATTGATATAAATTTCTTTAGATTATGAGTCAATTGTAACAGGAGATTCTGCTGTCTCAATTATGATATTTTCAGTTATCAATTTAGGCATTTTGATAAGGATTAAATAATTTTATTATAAATGCTTTAGTTCAAATTTAAAATGATATTACTTAAAATAATGGGAAACTATCTACTTTATTGTTGAGATATAACGAACAGAAAGATCCACTCACGATATACTCTACTAAGTAGGCTAATTTTCCGACTACAATGAAATGTAAACATCAAAAAATAAAATAGAAACTGATTGGAGATGTTTTTATAGATGTCACATAATGATATTTATATATAATTTTATAGAGGATTCTCTTGTCATATCCGTACTATTTAAATAGAAATTTGATTTTATGGTAATATAACGAACTGGAGATAGGAAGCAGTCGAAGAATTTCATGGCAGCTTTTTTGAGTGCGTAGAAATGCTTCAAAATTTAAAGTTTTCCCAATATACTACATTGCATCAACCTTCTTAGCTCTTAATTTAACAACACTACGTATTAAGGATAGCAATCACCTCTATATTCTACATCTATTTTACTTTTTCATATTTCTTTTTCTTTCCATTACTTAAGATTTAGTATTGCATTCTTTTGGTAGCTAATAAAACTCGTATCGTATTTGAATCATAAAAAAAGAAAGCTGATAAACATGTTTGAGGTATTCTTCTACCTTCTAAATGTGATGGATTATATCCTGGAGAGGTTTAAAACCAAAGCGAAATTCAGGGGACAGTTCTGCAAATCGCTTTCAGTTGGTAGCTCCGTTCCCCCAACCTCTCCCCATCACCTCCCTTAGGAGCCCCACTCAAATAACGCCGTCATTTTAATCCACCTCTCTCCACGCTTTTAAGTCATTTTCCGCCGTCTGAGGGAGATGACGGTATTCTAGCGACGGTATCCCCCCATCCGTCTCTTAGTTTCGAATCACAGCCCGAAAAAGGAAGGCTCCATTCTAAGCGTTCTATAACAGCGACGAGAGAAATTTCATAATTGGACCTCCATAAAAACGGGAGCGAAGACCTGAAATAAAATCGCCCCGTGAAAGAGGAGCGAGATGTTTTAATTTCTTCCCAAATGCCTTTTTTGAAGTGCTACTGCATTCGGGTTTCTCGTTTTTGACCGTCCGAATCTCGCTGCGGCGAAAAGGCATTTTTTTTTAGGTCACGAAAGTATCGAAATTCCCTGGAAGATCGATCATTCCGAGTTAATTGCACCTTTTTCATTTCCCGAGGGATTGCGCTGCAGAAATTTGGAGCTTCCGATGGCCACCGCGAGAGAGCACTTTAAACGGATATTTCGGGAGCGCATTTCCCCCGTATTTTTGGGAGAGGATCCGTCGGTTGAGGAATGAATTCATTTTCCTCTTCCCGAAGACGTGCGAAGATAATGGGAAAGAACTCAGCAGTTTCGTGATGGAGTTATGGATGTGGAAATGAGCGGGGGAGGGGTGAGAAGGGGAAGGGGGAGGAAGAGCGTCCAGAGTGAGAGGAAAGGATTTAGGGAGAAAGATGACGAAACGAGAAAATGAAAAGTATCGTGAAATTAACAGAAAGCAATGAAAATAACCGACAGGCTTCCAATACGTTGTATACCGGTCAATATGGAATATGCCACCATTATTATATTTACTACTTGAAGCAGTGATTTACTGTCACCTAATGAGTTGAGTTGACTAGGTTAGTAATTAGAATCAAGGGGAAAGAGTTTTTAGGGAAACGAAAAGTCTTAAGGGATGCCTATTAACAAGAAATAAAGGAAATTACTTAAAGTAAGGTAATATTTTCTTATAAGCTGAGAAGTAGGGAATAATTTCACATAGGAAGCGTTGCGATAATAAAAGAAGAAGACAAAAAGGAGGAAATAAATATGATTAGGAGCAATCAACTTACAAACTAGCATAAAAACAATTTAAATTCAATTGATGAAGCACAAACTTTGTGGAACTCCATACTGGGGAGCGTGATGAAATAACTGGGCCACTAAATTCGACGCGAAGAAATATTTTAATGTAGCAACCGGTTTCAACTTGTATCAGATGAACTTGTAACAGTTTTGAACTAGTCGCCCTAATAATTAAACTCTTCGCGTGGAACTAATATTCAGTTATTTTTTGTAATTCCTTAAAAACGATTTAGTTGATAATTATAATATAAACTTGAAATAAGTAGTTTTTTAAATCTTATCACGGTAATGAAGAACCTCTTTATCGCAATATAAGTAAGGTTAAAATTTCAAATCAAACATTCACACAAATCGCTGTGAATAATACTCATGCAAATCTTTTCCGTCTATAAATTCATTAAATCTAGATATGATGAAATTTAGAAAGGTATTGTCCCATTTATGACAATGCATATCTCTTTTAGGAAGTAATAAATCTTCCAATACGTTTTATTCAAATCTTCTCATGATACATGATTGAAACGTGAGAAACAGTAATGCCTTGAATATTTTCATAAAAATTGAAAAAAGATAAATATATATAAGGAATTTCTAGAGTTAAAGGAGAAAGGTCCAGAATCTTTTTAACCAGGAAATGGTAAAATCAATTCCAAAAAGGTTGGATATTATTTTAAAGGTTATATGGATGAATTAACACAAAATAAAAAATATGCGGAAGTGTGTTCGATGAATGTAAAAAAGTATTCCATCACATCTCCTAGTTGCTCAAATTATATATAAGACTTACCATCTTGAATTAATATATGTCGTCACTTAAAATAATAATCATATAATTAACACTTAAAATTAGAGTAAACATTCACCGGTTTAACCCTTACGGTAGAGAAATGTTTATTTTAACTATCTAAGTAAAATGAATATATTTCACAATAATGAGCTCAAAAACATACACGTAACGATACTACATACGTTTGTGGTGAAAGTGAAGATGAAAACTAGAAATAAATGTAAAGAATAAGAACAAAAGGTAAGAAAATACGGTGGCACTAGGTTATGAACGAGGGATAAGGCAAGATTGGAAATAAAAGTAGAGTTTATGGATTGGGAAGAGCATAATAGAAAAATGTTGAAAGAAAGATGGTAAGGTGTGAGAAATGGAAAGATAGAAGTGATGAAAGGAGAAAGTGTAAAGTGGTTATGAGATGGAGAGATAGGTCGTGTTTAGAGAGGGGGAGAGAGAGGGGGAAGAGGAGCGGAATGTTTGAGTAGAGACGGCAGTGATGGAAGAGGGAGGAAAGCTTATTCATCTGAAATAAAATAAGCGATACCGAATCAACCACCCTATATATCTTTTGCTCGCCCTTAACAGAACAATGAATCATCCCGATGAAATATTTCCGTTATAAGGAGATAAATGACTACGAAATTCGCGCACTTAAATTATGGGCGAATATTGCTTAAAACAAAATTGGCGGGTGGATGAACTCCCTTTAAGCAAAGATACATCTCCAAGCGTGAAAGCTAACTAACATGAATAAGCATGAACTAACATAAAATAAGACGGAATGATAATACATAAATCGTATTAGAAGATAATGCTATGCGAAGAAGCACATAACTATAACTGTTTTAATTTGTTTTCACATTAATTTTATTTATAAATACCAAACGAAAGCATAACAACTCACGGATTAAAATTAGCAAAATTTTCAACTCTTATTAAGTTTTAATTAAAGTGTATTTCTAAAACAAAAACGTTCAAAATCTGAGAAAAAAATGGAAAGATTTCAAAGTAATTTAGTGATCATTTGACTTAATTTTGATTAATCAAATGAAATAATTCAGTAGTTTACTATCTTATAAAGAATTAATGGAATCTACGGTGCAGTTTAGGAAAATTTTTATAAATAGATTCAAATATATCCTGTCTATTGTGTATGAATTAACCAAAATTGCATGAATATACAAACGGGCACTTGATGACTGCATTTTGAAAAATAAAAAAATACATTTTCCTTTAATTTAAAATAAATCTTAATAGTCTGAAGTTGATGAATGCTAAATACATCTTTTATAGTTAAAATGCCACTTTTTACATGAATGAGGCCTACGATTTTTCTCCTAAACCGCTCAAAATTCTGTTTACTTAGTCATGAAACCCAAAAAGGCATCGATTCTTCACTTGCCTGTCGCATTAACCACCCACAAGAAAAGAGAAATAAAGTGCAGCTGCATAAATTAAAGCGAGGTGGAAGAGCGAATCACATAAATCTTTCCTGATACGTATGCTCTTATTAGAATTTCTATTTGGAGGAGACTCCAGTAAACAAGAAATCCATCACACAGAAAACAGATAAACTAGAAATAAATTACAAAACAATGACTTTCCACAGTTCTTATGAAGTCAATGCAATACGTAAATGTAGAATATTGAGATGCTAAGTGTCGGAATCCGTATTATTGGGAAGATCATTTGTTTGATTATGAGGAAATTTTAAACTTTGATCACGATAAGAAGTGTACATATACATTTTTTAATTATATGCAAAATTTATCAATATAGTCGAAATGTGTCGTTTTTTAATTTCAGCGAGGATCTGAGAATAGTTAGGGCAAGAGTTTTAAGAGTGGACACGAGTGATTGTCAGACCAACCGAAAATACGAGTTATCTAAACAAATCACACATAAATTCGTGCAAGTGAATAAATATGATGTGTGAAAAAATTGATATTTCGCATGATGAAAAACATTTGTGTAAAATATAACATGTATTAAGAATAAAATTGAAAGAAAAAATCGGCTGACGAGTTTACTTAGAATGCGATAATTAATATTTTGGATTATGTTTGTTCTTATAAAACTCCGTCGCTAACGTTATTCATGGTTAATTAAAATAGCAAAGAAGAAATAGAGGAAGCAAGTAAAATAGGTTAAATGTTAATTCTAATGGGATAATCCTTTCAATATTAAACCCAGTGGATAATAATTTTCCTATGGGAGTTTCAGGTGACCTTTAAGACCTTTTAAATTAGCGAACCATGTTATCCTATCCTATCATAATTTTAGTTCTTTCATTCCTTTTTAAATATTAAATACTTTTCTTATTCGAACGTCATACGCAGCAATTACAAATAACGCATCATACAGCTGTACCACTTTATCATAGATGAATGATACTTATACTGATTCATTATGCAAATTTCTGTGGAAACAAAAATGCCACCCATGCCGGGGATCGAACCCGGGCCATCTGGGCTAAAACCAGATGTCCTAACCACTAGACCACATGGGAATTGATGGCTTCACTCGCGTTGGAGGATCTCAAAATTGAGTTACTGGTTGCATAATCATGAGGATACTGTGCGCTGGCTAATTTACTTTCTCGGCAAAAACATACCCGGAATAACTTTTTGTGAGAAAATTAACTGAGCATTACAAAATCAGTTGGTGAAGCGTAACTGAATGGAAAAAAATGAAATTAATGATACTGAAATAATTATTCGTATCGTACCGTATGATTCTCTTTAAGTGCTTAATGACTTGTAATTAATAAATCTGGTTTACATAAAATAAGAGAAAACCAGAAATGTTTCTATTTAAAGATTAGGCATTTTTACAAATAATCTTTGATATTATAACGATACTAATATTAAGCCCTAAAATATATAAATTGTTCCAAGGGAGCGTAGTAGCTACAAATACATTATGTACACGCATATGGGAAATTTTGGAATGGATTAGAACAAGGGATGTGACTCAGACAGGGAAGCAGACAAAAAGGACAACATACATCGTGTACTTAAGAAGATATTAAAATTTTTCCAGGAAACTCAAGGAGGCACCAATTAACCGAGGGAAGACGTTCAAGAGCAAAGGGTGTTGCAATGCTAAAAAGAATGGACTCCTTATATGCGGCTACTCAGGGATTATCTCATAAGGTGACGGCAGGACGAAGACTGAAAAATTCATGATTGACAAACAATACCTCATAGCATAAGAAGCCATAAATGGAAGGGGAGTTTACTGATACACTGTCGTTAACAAATGACCAGTAAGGATATATAACCTGCATTGCAAGATAGATTCTGCAGATATAAAACCTAAATAAAATTTAATAAAAAATACTGTAAATAATAATATAAAATACATAGAATGTTTTTGGCGTTTTATACATAATAACCTATAATGTTTTAAATGATAAATTTAGAAGATATTGAATTTTAGTCATAATGTATAATAAAGTAATACATTATATTTTAAGGAAATATTAGGCAGAAAAGATTCGAGAGATTTGAATCGATCACGTTTGTTGGAGATAAATTTATATTTGCTTAAACTATGGTATTCTCTTCAGAATTACAATCAAAACTTCAATAACGGTAGTTGATACGTCTGATTATGAGAAGCAGTGAAATTTGAGTTTGTAAATGAAGATTTGTGAACATATTATAATGTCATCTCTAATGGAATATAACTAAAAATGAACTTTTTATATTATTGAGTTTTTCAGTAAGGTTAAAATGTCATCTCCAACCCTTCATTTAGTTTCGCAACTTGGCTTGACAATGTATACCGGCAAAACTTCAATTAATCATAAAAATCGGGATAACAAGATTCATAATGTATTCGGTTTCACGTGAAAACTATCCAGAAGCAACATCATATGAATGAATGAAACAATAAACCCCCGCATTTCTATATTGTACGCGGAATATATACATTGAAAGTCATATTTGATGGCTGCTCACGGAATGGAACCATGATAGCAAACCATAATCCACAAATTCAACGCACATCAATCCTCGCGTCAATTATAGGAGGCATCAAATGATTACTGAACAGAGCTTCTTTGAAGTTAACGAGGAAAGAGAGGGGAGAAATATAAATGAAGTTGAGTGCCGGTGGGGGTGAGAGAAATAGAGCCTCTTGTGGAAGAAGATTGGCGAGAAGTTTGTTAAGTAACGTCGGGAAGATTTCGAGGGTTTCAGAGGCATCATCTCCCAACTGGCGAACCACCTGTCTCTCCCTTCTTCAATACAAGCAGACGCCCCGCCGTCCTTCCAGCTTTACTATCTTCCTATTAAACTTTAAATGTGTGTTCTCTGCAGACACCCCTGCGCGTCCCTTTCAAGTTCTAAATGAAGATAAGGCGTATCTCGAACATTTCATACGCAACAAAGAGCGATGTTATCCTCGATTACTCGTTAGTTACTCTGCTGCTCGAATGTTTATCCTTTTAAGATTGCTTCCTTATGTACCTCTCACATCAACGCATTCAGTGAATTTCTTATTCACAGACTTCACAGACTTATTAACAATTGGGATTTGTGAACAGTAAAAATTATGGTTTTCTTCTTCAAATTATATCGCAGATAAACCACTTCTGCCAGTGATTAAAGTTTTACTTTCGCCAGACAGTTTTTCTCTTCTTCCGACAGTAAAATAGAAAATAAGCATAATTGAACCATTGAGTTCAAACTCCTCAAATCAAGACCAAAATAACCATTCCACCTCTTAGTTGTATATGATCAATACGACATTTTTCAGTTAGAATTAAAAAACATATGTTAAAAACAAAATTTATACATCGACTTAAAAGTCTGAAGTATGAGGAAGCCAAATGCAAGGGTGTATTTTCACAATGCTATCGCATCACTTAACACTGACTCTAAAAGAATAGGAAGTATTTTGATTCCCAAGTAATATCTTGTTACGAATAGCTATGTGAAATCCCTTTACTGTACGTATTTGAACTGATTACAATCTCCAACCTTTCCATATTTGTTAAGCTTCCGAGTAATGTCTTGCATTTCATAGTTTATTTTCTGTTCTCATTATGATAAATGTTCTGTACCTTCTGTTCTGTAAATCTGTTTCTGTAATTCTGGTAATATTTTCAACAATATGTTAGTTTCCAGTGACATTTTGAGTGTCACTATGGTCAAATAAATTCTGGAAGGATAGGCTTTTAAGTTGCAAGGAATGAATCGGTGAAGTATATACTTATAACCAGCTTGACTGAAAAGAATTCACTGAATGTGATCTTAATTTAAAGGTTATAGTCCGTATTTAGCTAGTAGGCAACTAGATTCACAGTCACCACTCTCAGATTCTACGAAAGATACCACCAACATTTAATATATATATATATATATATATATATATATATATATATAAATAAATAAATATTTAATACTATTGCACACATATATTTTATAATTTTAAATATAACTTAAATATTTATATACACAAGTATTGCACAATTCCATCCACGAGTCGCCTGAGGCACTAATGCAGCCAATTTACGAACAAATCGCGTATTTATCCCCTTCTCTCTCATCAATTCCTCATCTTCTCCCATCTCGAACTCCCTCGCATCTCTCTGCGTTTCCCTCCATTATTTATCCTCCCCCCTTTCTCCCATCCTTCGTTTTTTACACCCTCCCAATTCCTCCTCCCTCATATCCATCCACGTTACGCGTAACGTCACCGCCTCTCGACGTCGCCGATGCAAATGAGTCCACGGGCTTTGGGGAGGACCGTGGAGCAGTTGGGGACGCGGAATTTTATACGGGCGTAAAAAGAGGGAGAGAGTGGAACGCAGAGGGTGCGTCGTTTCTAAGGAATAAGTGGGGGATGAAGACGGAGAAACGAGGATGGGTTGAGGGTGCGTGAAACCGATTGGTGGCAGCACCGTGAGGTGAGAAAGGGAGGGAATTTTTAAGGGAGTTGCGGCGATACAAGTGACGCAATTTGGCGGGAGTGGGTAATTCACGGGTTGAGGGCGATTTGGAGGGAAGAGGAGGATGAAAGGGAAAAATGAAGGTGTGAGGAAGGAGTTGAAGAGATCCTAACGAACTGGATTCATTTTATCCCGAGCGATTTTTTTGTCTCGTTTTTCTTTAAGCTTCCTCGAGGGGCATGATATATGGAATTTTCGGCAATTTGGGAGACTCCTCGCCTTTGAAACTTGAATTGCGCTCGTTAATATATGTTGCGGCGCACAATGCCTGATTATTCTTTCGCGCAGTAGTTTTTAATCTTTTACTTCGCGCTAAGCATCAAATTGGAGTAGGCGAATAGTATGCAAATTACTGTAATTAGAAAGGATAATGCATCATAGAAAATGAAGAAAATCAAGCCCCGATTTAGATATAGAAGGCTTCTCATTGAGCACCATATCGTACATTATTCGTATTCTAAAGGTATATTGACAATTATGGAGATTAATATAAATATATTCTCCGTCAGACTCCTTTTATCATTAGATAACTCTGAAATTAGTCGAATAATTAGCATTATTCTTTGAAACCATTTTGAACATTTAAGAAAAGGAAAACAAATTTAAACTAATTAAATTATCTCGATGAATAATGATTACTATTTATATCCATTTTTTTAATTGTAGGCATTCATTTACTCCACAAATTACAGAAATTAATCATTGATTAACTTACACTCCTTCAAGTTCATGGGGAAAAAATTGAAAATTGACGTTAAGGTAGGAGAGTCATATGCATTGGTTATATATTTGTAAATTTCATCAGTAATGGAAAAGTAAGAATATCTCCTATTCGTAAGTAAAAAATGGGATAAATGAAAGGAAATAATTCGATATTCTATAAGCCTAAATGATTTATTTGCTGAAAGATATGTATTACGTTCAACCCAATGAATTAGGATTTTAATTATGCTCTGCATCTTAATATTTAATGATTTATAAACTAAAAAATTTCAGATTGGCTTAAATTTACAAAACTAATTAATTCTTTTGTGCAAGCAAAAATAAATTATATCGAATAGGATAAAATATTTTGTTCCTTATAGATTCTACGTTATTTTTATTCATTCAAGAGAATACTTTTTTGTACATTTTCATGTCATACGTTGATATTAAAAATTCTCAACGACCTATTGCAAAAACGTGAGGCTGGATTATTTTGAGCATTTAATAGAGTGCTTTGTTCCAATCGCGCTCGTGTCATTTTTACCGCATTTCAATTTTTGCACCAGCGGGAAACACGGAACAATTGCGTAATACATCGGAATGAAACAATTGCAACGGCTCACAAAATGACTTTATTAGGCTTCCTTTTTTTCCGAAATGGGAAATGACAAGCAGATTCGAAGCGAAATTTTTGAAAGGCTGTCATTGAATGGGACGCAGCCTTCACCGCAAAACAGACGGTACACTTTTAAGGATGACATTTAATCCAATCCGCGCAATGTCTGAAAGGCCAAGCAAATTTATTTCTCGACTTAATTGAAAACTGCTCTGTTTAATTAAATGATTTCATCTAGGCCAGCTCTGTACTTGAAGGAGCTCTAGCGGGGAGGAGAGAAAACATTGAAGCCTTACACCGGAGGGCAATATCAATCGAACAGTGATACCGCAGCAGTTCTAATGGAAAGATCCTAGAGAGGCTTCGCAAATGGTCCTTCGGACAATGAGTAGAAGAGAGATGGAGGGGTTGGGAAGAGAATAATGAAAACATGGACCGAAAAAGTGAGTCCTCCGTGAACCGACAAGAAGGTTAATTCTACAAGGATGGCATTAGACCACTTTTCAGCGTTTTACTTCACAATTTTTTAAGTTAAATATTTTTGAATTTTTTAAACTCTTTTACTAATTGTGATATCATTTAATTATATATTCCCTAGGAAAAACGGACTTGAAAAAAGTCTGACAGGGCCGGGAATCGAACCCGGGATCTTCCTCTAACCGGGAGGGTGCCTTAACCATCTAGGCGACTAGATGGTTAAGGCAGCCTCCCGGTTAGTGGAAGATCCCGGGTTCGATTCCCGGCCATGTCAGACTTTTTTCAAGTCCGTTTTTCCTTGAGAATTTTCCTGGGTGCACGCCCTTATGTGAAAGTCTTAACTCTTTCCTTATTTAATTATATATATATATATATATATATATATATATTATTATTTAAATATTGTGATATCATCAAATGTAATATGAACGAATTCAATATTGCTAACACTAATGTGGTAATGTTTA
Organism: Sympetrum striolatum; assembly: GCA_947579665.1. Classification (NCBI taxonomy): domain Eukaryota; kingdom Metazoa; phylum Arthropoda; class Insecta; order Odonata; family Libellulidae; genus Sympetrum; species Sympetrum striolatum. The sequence continues at coordinate 42,355,229 of OX388346.1, forward strand.
CATCATGCAATACCTAGAAGGACGACTAGCGGCCAATTGGCAAATTTTCCTATTGTTAATTATATTTGTATAATTAATTACACTAATAACCATGTAAATGATGTTTCAAAGGAACTTGAGTAGAGTGTGAAAATTATTCAAAGTCCTATTCAGTAAAGATAATGAAATTTTCATTGTATCTACACATCTGTTTATAAACTATCGATCAATGGAAAACAGCAATTTAATGTTGCTATAAGTATATAGATATGCCTAAAATAAACAATTAAACTCCTCAAAGATGCAAAGAAGTGATAAAATAGGTATTGAGAACAGAAGTGATCAAATGACCACTTCCCGTCCTCCTGGGTTGAGCGAAATTTCCTTCGGCCGCACCGAGAGGATGAAATTTCTCCGCGACATGGAGGAGGAACTGGATGGAAAAAAGACGAATAGCGCAAATCATCCTCGCGGAGAAAAAATACGGTTCTGGCGAGGGTAGCATCTCTGTTTGACGGTCAGATCGGGGAGCGTAGAAATGGGAAAAAAGTTCCCAAGGAGAGAAAAATGTAACCAGATGAAGCGGAAACAGCGTACGATACGGTGGGCGTGTACGGAAAAGAGGGGAATGAAATCGTTTGTTTTCTTTCTCTTCTGTGTTTCCCCGACTTTCCCTATTTCTCCCGCATAGCCTTCACGATCGACCAAGTCCCCGGTCAGCTCGTTAAGCGAAACAAGGAGACCGCTCGCAACAGGATCAAAAAAGGCTTCTATTCCATTTCGGCATAGAAGGAATAAAGAGAGACGAGGGGCGTCGTTTCGGACCCTAACAAGCGACGCCGAAAGAAGCAAACAAAATCCTCGTTTCCTCTCTGAATTTCATACGAATCTATGAATGCAAAAATATGTGGAAGCCTGATATGTAAATGTGTGGCCTTGTGTGTACCTTCGCTTTACATAAACGGAAGATCTTACGAGGAAGCCTTTGAAAAAACCTTTGCGTTTTGTATGTGCGTCTGATTCTTATTTCAGCGTGGGGCAGAAAAAGTTGAATATCAATTAGACCGTTCTATTTCGTTCAGTTTTTATCAAAGGATGCGTGCATAAGTTTGCATCGGCATTCATACATAATTATGATCTTATTTTCAACAATTGTGGATATTAAAATTCGAAATTGAATTTCGAGCTTTCCATAACTAGTTAACAAATGAAAGGAAAGGAAAATAATTAAATAATGAAACACGCTCCTTCATAAAATGACGCAGAGTAAACAGCTGCCAGAAAGACAAAGTTTAAATTTACAAAACTGCTTCAATATGAAACATCCTAAAAATTAATCATAAAATGAACCTTTTTCATTTGCATAATCAATAATTGCTTTTGCAGAAACCACAAAGAAGTGCATGATTTCGCCTAATAATCCTATATCTAATTATTCATCAATAATTTTTGTATTCATCAATAAAACTTAAAAGTTTCAGTGAATGTATCAATGGAAGCTTATCATAAATGATTAACAGTAGTTATTGATGAAATAAAAAACACAATAAAAAATCAGTATCATAATTTAGATCAAACCCTTGTGAAACTCTCCATTCTAAAATACTAGTTGCTGTTAAAGTACTTGCAGACTATGATAATCTTGCTAATACTTTCCATTGTAGATATTAGTGAAAAATTTTGGACGTCAAGAATCAAAAATAGAATTAATGCCTTATTCCGTCGGTACTACATTCAATTATTTTAATGGTAAGCCAAATCAACGCGAGAGATAACTTATCCCCTAAAAGAGGGAGCAGAAAAATAATTTTTAATTCTTGCTCGGTTACGTCCAAATCGAGGAATTATTTTGAACGACTAGTCTCATTATTTTAATGGTTCGTGGGATAATTACGAATAGATGAGAATTTTGGATGAATTAACCTGAATGGAAGGGGGGCAGACTTCAGTTGAATCTCTCTCAAAGTCAATTTTATCTGAAATTCCAATTTGCGCGAGTGCGGTAAGGAGGTGGACCACTTAGGGTTTCTCCGAGTTACCTTCCCGTCCGGGTCCATGCACCGGAAACGGCCGGGTCCATCCCATTCCGAACCAATCACGCTTTAGAACGCCCATTCCACCCACTCGCATCCCTGGAGAACCACGTGACCAACCTCTTTCCTACCAAACGCACCCATTTCCCCTCGGTGCTTCTTGCTTTCTTTCTTTTCCCTCTACGGCTATCAATAGGACCGGAATATCCCGCACATTGGAACCCTATTTTACGCTAGCGTTCCTTTTTTATCCCGAACGGATTCGTTTTGCGATTCTCTCGCAGCGTGAATAGAAGTCCGCGTCGGACTCCTGAAGAGACCGGTTTCACGGTAGGGTTGAGATGAAGGAGAATATCGAGAAATACTATTTCGACTTATCGATATCTTATGGGAAGCAACGATTTCATTTTGTGCAATCGCACTAGAAGGTGTGAAGTATCTCTACCCTTTTCTACACTATAGAGTAACATATACCATTGTGAAAACCACATAATATACTATTACAACTACGATATTATGTTATGTGCCCACATAAATCACGATGAATTCAAACTGGTTTTACGTAACACGTTCTTGAACTTCAACTCTAAATACACTAAACATTCTGAACAAAAATGGAATCTACACAACATGGTTGAATAGTGGTAGAATACCTCTCCGTAAAGTGAGAGGCCTGGGATCGAATCCCAGTAACGGTGACACTTTATCCTACTGTATCCTATCGTATCCCACTTCTTTTTTCCCCTTTCTTCCTACTTTCACATAGTTTCTCTTAGAATCTTTCCTGTTAATATATGAAGCATCCATTTTTGAAATACTTATTAACAGTCCAGTTTAATAGATTTTTATATTGAGTCGCTCTTATTCTCTAAATCTAATCTGGATAATGAAAGGTCAAGAATTAAGCTTCCATCATTTATTGAATGTTTTCTTTCAACATTATTATATAAAAGTAGTTGCATAGTTCATCGGTAAAGGACAGAAAAATGGCATGATTCGATCTCACCACAAACGTTTGATATATTTTTAGTAGAGGAGAATTTAGCTAGCACTATCAAATAGTAATCTTTAAAAGTATATAACTATAAAGAATTTCTCAATAGAGAAGTTTCATCTAGGTATTGATGGTGACAAAATCATCGTTTCTGTCACAACTACAAATATAATCCAGTGTTTGAATAGAAACTACACTCTAAACAATTAAACGACGGAACAAAATATTCTTACTCTTTTTCTTCAAATCAGATTTCTTTAAAAGCAAGATCTTTCCTTTAAATAAAACTGGATAAAAATCATGAAAAATGAGTAGCAATTTGCAAAGTAAAGCTATTTAAGAGCAAAGAAACTACTGAAAAAAAATTGCATGAAATCCAATTTTCCACGATACATATTTAATACGAAAAGTTTCCAGTAAATCAAAAGTTTAAAATTTATACTTTCATGAAATAAGTGATTCTAAAGACAAAAACTTTAATTTTTTAAATTATTCGTTTAAAAAATAAAGAGAAAAATCACTCTTGATTGGCCATTTTAGTACAGGCACTGCATTAGTAATTAACACACCATATCCCTACTAAACAATACAGTGCGTTGATTGCAAATATGAAGGCGCTAGCAGGAAGGGTATGATTGGCAAATGGAAGTTGAGATAAGCCACCTTTAGATGAGATGAGTTCCATATAGAGAGAGTATTGCTTCGGGTATTGCTTTCACGTCCCGCATATTCTCAGGTGGGGTAAGAGTTCCGGTTATAACGTCGAGAAAGCAATCAAACCTAAGTAAACCTAATTTATCGTTTCACCATACATTGACCACTCCCTTCCTCCCCAGTCTAATTTTTCATCCTCCAACCCTCTTCATACCTTCAAACCCACGCAGCCCTCCAGCTTCCATTTTCCGGAGCCAAAAACCCAAATCCTCTCCGCACCCAGAGAAGAGGAAAAAAATCCTAGCTTCGCATCTGGACCGCAGCATCCCTTTCCTCCCAAAACCCTATCTTTTCACAGAGACGCGTAACAACCCTTTCCGGAGGCTCCTTTCGGCCTTATGATCCACGGACCCGGAGCATTCATCCCCGAGAGCCGCTCTCTCCCCAAAGCCCCGCAATACGTCTTGTGCGTCTTCACGCTCCGTGCCTTCTCGGGATCCATTCACGGGCCTCCGCAGCTATCGAGGAGAAATATTGGAGTCCACGCGATAGAGTGGAAGAAAACTTTACTATTGAGGTTCCACACACTCTCCGCTTATTTCTATGAAAGCAGATACGATTCCTCGATCTAAAACGGCGAGGAAGTGATTCGTTCATACGTGTAATAAATTGCAGCCGTACCTCTTTTCATAAAATTCCAACTTCATGAAACGTTGGATTCAGAGATTTAATCTTAGGAAAAGCTTATTTTTTTTCGTTGAAAATCGTCCACGTTTTCATACTCAATCCGCGCTGATGAAATAAGAGAAATATCGGATAGGAAAGAGTGTGCTCGGTTTATTGGATGAAAGCATGCAATCGATGGGCTGAATAGATCGCACCAATGTAAGATCGAACTGAAATCCTCTGGCGCAGTCACTACTTTAGAAACTGTATATAGTTATTTATTTAAAAAATTGTTAGTTTTACTTCATGACGTGGCTCCAATCTACGCATACTTAGACATAAGAAATTTTGCCTTACTTTAAGAAACACTGCTTTATGAACTGACGCTCAAAAGTTAATTAATACCTATTGATTAATGCACACACACTTCAAGGTCAGGATGATAATGGCTAAAATAATAATTCTAAACATTATCTGTTATATTAAAAAACTAGAAAACCATATGATAATAGCTATCTATTATACTTACTAAAGATTTAATATAGACAAGATTATAGCCTGCAATAACTACTAAATAAAATATTTAGATATTTTTATGCAGTAGCAGCAACACTATCTTGTTAACTCAGGAGGCATTCAAGACATAACTTTGAAATTGGACAAGAATAAATCTAATGTGGCCAGCACATGACTTTCTCCATATATAAGATGCAAATATTTATCTACGACAGTATTTTCGAACTCTATATTCCATATAAACTTGGAAGATGAGTGATTAATTTATATATTATTATCTTTTACGTCACAAATATTATAAATAATGTTTTTTGGGACATGTTCGAAGAAAAACGATGAAATTGGCCTTTCGCCCAAAGCGCCCAGAGCGCCCAGTGTACATAATCAGAAACTTCCGGTTTATCAGTATTTAATGAATAACCCCTAAACAATAAGTTATACGAAAATATGTTAAATACAAAAGTTATAGTAAATTATATTTTCTAAAACGTTTATGAATAATAGTATATACCTAAATATCAGATTAATGGAGATATTTTGCAAAAACGGAAACGAGCTTCGAAAAGTAAAGCTCAACTTCCGGTTAACCGATTTACTCCAAAAACTAATCAACTCTAACGACACCAACCAAAATACTATATATGAAATTTGGTATTGATAAAACAAATAGTTTTTATGTTAGAGCGCCCACAAAGTACATAATCAGCTACTTCCGGCTTATCAGTCACGAATAACTCCTAAATAATCAGTGATACAAAAATATGTGAAATACAAAAGTTATAGTAAATTATATTTTCTAAAACTTTTAGAAATAACAAAATATACTTAAATATCATATTTATGGAGATATTTTGCAAAAGCGGAAATTTGCTTCGAAGAATAAAGCTCAACTTCCGGTTTACTGATTTACTCCAAAAACTAATCAACTCTGACAGCACACACCACAGTACTATATATGAAGTTTGGTATTGATACAACTAATAGTTTTCAGTTTAGAGCGCCCACTATCACACACACACATACAACCTCACACACAAACACACACACACACACACATACACACAGGCATCATTCCGAAAATGGTCAAAACGTGTTCTAGGGACCCCAAAACGTGTATTTCCGTTGAAATCTCGAAGTCGATTTTTTTCATGAAAACAATACTTCGTATATGGAGAAAGTAAAAATAACGTGGTTAATTACTGAACTAGTTGATCAATTATGTGATTTTTTTATGTAATACATTATGACTTTTATGGGAAATAATTAAACGAATCACTCGAGGAACAATATATTTAGAATAAGAAACGTAGATACGGGGAACGAAGGTTGGGAATTTTTAAGTTGAATTTTTAATTACTTTGGAAAATATCACATATCAAGAAGAAAATTTGTAACTACTTCTTAATCTTGCTATGAATCACACAAGCTTACCTATTAAGAGAAATCATAGTAATTTTTTGTTGAATTGCTTTTTTGTACATCTCTATTTGCAACACTATTTGTGACGCAGATTTTATAAATAGCCGCCAATTATAAAAGTCTGATATATTACAAAATTACTCATAAGTTTGATATTTTCTTCGAATATATTCCATAAAATTATTCAAGTACTAATTAAAAGGGCACTTTTCTTGCAAACTTTATTTTTCTCTTTAATTAAGCAATCTGAGTGAAAAAATTTTTAATTCCAGTTCGATAATTTAGGATGATTTCTCTCTTGAGAATGATCATAATACTTCTGTAAACATGATATTTTAAAGCTACAACATCTGTGTACAAATTTCGAAGTTGAATACCAGTTCATCTAAAAAATCATCGGATATTAATCATGTCAAATCATGCCAAATGAATTGGATCGAACAATCGATCGAAAGGAAAGATCGATTCTCTTTTGACACCAATTCAACAATGCCACTTGTGTCGCCAGAGACGACCATATCGAATGCGTGAGCGGCCAGCGAAGAGAATACCAACACACGCCGTAGATTACAACAGACAGATAAATTTTGTACGAAGGAGTCGGCTGGAAATGGCAATTCACCTTCAATCTCCCCGGCCCATGCATATCCATTTCTCAAATCCCTCGAAACCATGCCCTCTCAACAGGTTCGATATCCTCCAAACGTCCCGACGTGTCGAGCTTATCCCTTACTTCCTATTCTAACTTATTTACTCTCATCCGCTTATGCCCACGCGCGATTCCCTTGGCACGGGGATCCGTACCTTGGCGAGAGAGGGGCTGATAGATGCCGCAGAGTTAATTTTCGATGAGTCACTCCGGACATGGAGGACTCCTGCGTCAATTGATTCGATAGGGTGACTAAGGACCACACCCTTTCCGCAGAAACCTCACACCCCTTCGGCGTCTTTCCATCAACAGTCGATTAATTCACAAGTGTCCTCATTAACCGCCCTTCGATTCAGAGATGAAGGAACTCTTTGTGCTACGCCGTATATCTCTCACCAGTTTGTTACTCGAGTGTTTTTATATCTATATATATTCATCCCCCCTTATGCACGGACGCGACACGCTTTGTGCGCCATGCGTGGTGGTTGGGAAAAATTACCTATCGAGACTTTGATAGCTACTTGTTTATTCTCTACTTGCTCGGCGGTGGAAAATAATTGGACGCCTTGATGTTGCGATTTGTATTCCGAGGGAGATAAGTGATGCTGTTAATGCACGCCTATTAATCACTCCGATGGCGAAAAGAAGGCCTTTTAATTGCAGCCTGTCAATAAAGCGGAATATACGCAGCAGAAAATTGATTGGAAGAGTAAAATAATTATATGATTAAGAAATAACTCTGTGAGAACTATCCCTATATGAGAAGGCGTAACTTTGTGGATAGCCATAGAATAAATAAATCAAGATAGTAATTTTCATACTACATTTATTTAACAACGACCAGTTGTACTACCGTGGAAGCATTTTTGGTACAATAAAAATTCTTAAAAGGTGTTTAATGGAAAGTATGCTGTGGAAAGGAAGGAGAGGAGAGAGGGGAGGGAGTTAGGTAGAGGTTAAGGAAAGAGTTTACTAAGAAGATCTATGAGGGGTGAAGGATGGGGATAGATATGCGCCATAGTCTACCGAACATACCTTTCCACAGATCACTTTCTTATGTACACTATAGACAATTTTTAATGTACCATAAAAGATGCCTCAAGGGAAGTAAAATCGTTCGTGGTTAAATAAAGTAAAATTACATTAATAAGTTACTTTCTTTAAATAACTCTATGCACATTGTATGTAGACATTTGAGTTTTCTTGCATACGTACATCCAAAATACAGACGTATTTGTAGCGAAGATAATAAGCTCAAGGGATTATTATATCGAGTGAGACATAAAATAATTGCTAATTAAAGCAGTGAATAAATACACAAAATACTTCAGTCTCAGTGGAAGTAAAGCAAATGGTCGCTTATTACAGGAAGTCGAATTAATGCATGCATTTATTATGTTTTTTCGTTTTCTTAAAGAGTATTTAAAGGTACTGTAATAACATTTTGTCACGCTCGTTTATACGGTATGACTCACCAGTGTCTTTCATCTGGTCATTCGAAATAATGCTTCGTTCGAAGATTAAGAGCTTTCATCCATGCAAAGTTAAGAGTCTTAAGAAATCGTAATTAAGAAATACCAAAATTGCGGAACTTTAGAAAAAACTGGAAGTTTTAAAAAGTAATCATTAAAACTATCTTACAATTAACAAAAATATGCAGTAATTTGATGAACTTATAGAATGGACAAACTAGAATTGATTTCTTATGTGTTCACTTCCACCTTCATACCCAGGCGTAAGATCAGAAATTAAATAATCCAAGTATTTAATTTTGGGATTAATTCTAAAGCCTAGAAAATAATAATAATAATGATTATAAATTGCTATAACAGTAATGTTGAGTTTTTTTAATTCGAAACAATAATAAGTTTTATGCTGGCGGATATAAATGAGCAAAATTCATTTTTAATGTGCATCAATATTAAACTACCATTTAAATATTTTTAGACTTACGATTTTTTTTATAATGCAAAAGACCATTTCATGAGGAATCGCATATTTTTGCTGGGAAATATTTTTTATATAAATCAATTTAAAAGGAAAACTAGAATTAAAACATATGGTTTTCTGTTTCACAATTTATATTCTCCTTCATCGTCCACGTTCGCGATTGCAATGACCCTCTTCCTTAATTAGCTAAGTGTCACATTTCGCAGTCTTGTAAGTACATCTGTATTAAAAAGTCAGTTGACTTAATGAGCTTAAAAATCCCTAAGTGACGCCGGGCGTGGTCTCCCGCACATTTCGAGGAAGTAACGACCTGCATTCGATCTTGCATATTGTTCCCTCATTATCCACCGACGCCGTTCAGCACCAAGCAGTTGAACGAACTCCTCAAGGTTAAAAATAAACCAAATTACCTTCCGTGCTTTATTCAATCTTCCCTCCTCAGATCTTTCAGCCGAGTTAGTTACTGATTCCCCCGCCTTCGACCGTCTGCGCCCCCTTCCCCCTTCTACACGCTCAGGAGACTCCAATTTTTTCACCCCCGAAAACCTCCCTTATAAAGGCCTCTCCAGACCTCTCCTCCCTCCTCAATTCTGCCCACTTTAACCTCTTTCACTTCCCCACAGCCTCCCCCTTCTAATTTCTTTCCTATCCGCCACCCTCCAAACAATTCTCCCGCCACTCGCCGGAAAAGAACCTTTAAATACCGCTTAAGTGGCCACATGGCTCCAAAGTGGAAACCTTGGAGTGGATATTGAACCTCTTTCGCCTCACTACTTCGTACTTTTTCTCTTTTGGCGCACCCCCTGCCAGCCACCCCACGGAAAATCCCTATTCTGCGTAGGAGCACGAATTTCTCCCTTCGACCACCCAAAGCTCCTCGCGTAGCTCCACTCATTAATTCCTAAATCGTTCGCCCGCCCCCTTAATACATCATCCTTCCATTGTCTACCCTTATAGCCGCTTGGAGCCGTGTTGTGCCCACACTTCAAACTGCAGGGTGGCTGCGGACGCAACTCTGGGGAGTCGACGGCTGGTCGAATATTGCCTCCGCGCACGTGGTGGTGCTCCAATCGCGAGCGTAGCATTGTACGGCTCCTTTTATTCGAGCGGCGTCGTGTTTTTCCCGAGTTGTCAACCTTCCGGACGCGTGAATATTAATTGACTTAGTATCGTATGAGTCGACGGCTTGGGGTTTCGCCGGCTAATTACTGTGTCAAGATATACGCTGACAGCTACATGACGGAACATTGGAGAAATGAAAGGATTGATAGGCTAAGAATAGCAGTATCCCTCGCCTTCGGCCCCTTCCTGAGTAAACGATTCGTTGCAAGGAAAATATTCCTTTAACGAGGGGATAGACGGAAAGCAAACCTCGTGGATTCCCAATTACACTTCGCTAATTACAGTATAAACGCAAAGGTGTTTTTGTTTGTTTTATTATTAGAAGGCTGAGACTATTTTCAGAATTAAATAAACATGGAAATAACTGTATATTCCAGACTACAAACGATGAGTTTAGTCTTAAAACACTCCAATTTGGATATAGATTTTCTAAGTAAGTTGTTTAGAAGAAGAAAACACATAATTTGAAGGCAATAAAGTACTTTCCTGATCTAGCTTGGCATTGAGTATGAGAACAATAAGAAGAAGCCGAATTTCGAATATTTTTATAGATTTTCTTTATTAATATATAAATATGGACTCAATTATTTTATATCACGTCACTTTTAATTGAATATTAAAAAAATATTGTTCGATTTAAATAAAATATTACTGTTTAAAAAGCATTTAGCTATAGCGTATTTTGATTTATCTATAATAAAAGCTTAGCCTGTTACGGAAAATTGGCTTGAAATTATTCTGGAGAGAAATTCATTACGATCAAGCCATTAATATAAAGTCGCTTTTGCATGAAAAGAATTTAAAATGAATCACAGATGTGCAGATCTAAAAGCCAGCATTAAAACAGAGGAGCACTACAGGTCTTTGCTATTCCATTTCGCGTCTCTGAAAAATTCAATTCATCCCGCCTCTTACGGAAATCAATTCAGACCACTCGGATACCCTTTTGTATTTCCATGAGAAAGCGGAAAACAGTGACAAGAAACGGATTCGAACGTCAGAATTTATTAGTGCTCTCAAACAATAATCTAGAACCATTAAAGATAGCGATATCGAAATCGTGCCGAAATTCGAACCTAAACTTTGAAGCTAAATTATATGTGACCGAATCGCTGCCGGAATCTCCCCACACTATCTTTCTCGTTAGGGAACTCGCGAAGCACGTCATTGTGGACAGACGCAAATTCATAGCGTGACAAGCGAAAGGCTATCCCATCCATCTTATTCGAGACCACGCAGAGTTGACCCTGTCAGTAGTTCGGTGACCTCCAGTGGGAAACTTCGGAGGAATCCTCGCCTCTCCCTCCAGAAGACAAGGGCTGATGTACGGGAGACGCCAGGTTGTGCCAACGGAAGGGAAACTTGCATCGAAAGTTGTCTTGAGTTCGATACGGGGAACTTGTCTTCAGGGATAAGCGGTCGCCGGGGTGAGTAGTCCCTCACTTTGGCGGAAAAAGGACAACTTTTGAGAATGACCTCAGGGTTCCAAGGTCCTCCGTGGAAACTGCACATTTTACCAAGTGAAAACGTATTTTATTCAAGGGGAAAGTTGTCCAATCGATTAGCTGAGCTATCGCACAATCTTCCAAACCGGAAAACTTCAAGAATTGACTTGGAAAACCGGAGAGTTTGGCGTAATGGAATTATTTTTTGAAACAATATTTGGTTTCCATACATGGAAGTTGGTGTATGTTGACATGTCACATAGATCCACGTCATATGTTTTAGTACAGAAATTGAAACGAATATAATCGTTGTTTGTTTTCGTTATGTAAAGGAAGTTGATATTTTACCAATTCTTAGATGGAAAATATACTGACATAAACTGACAAGATTGTTTTACAACATCAAAATAAACACATTAATTGCTGCCTGAACGTAATTTTCTTTCAGTAACTAAGTACTTTTAAATACTAGTTTAACTGGCCATCCTTGAAATCAATTACTTTTCACTAACTCATTTCAGAGTCATAACTCTAGGTAGATAGGTCTAATATCAAATAATTTATGTAATGTCATAAAATTATTTCTCATTCTTATCCGAAGTCAAATTTCAATTTAGTTTTGAAAAAAAAGGTTTTTTCCCAAACCATAAAAGGTATGGAAAAATAATTTAGTAATTTACGTACCATAAAAGCTGAATGAAGAAATACGGAAGATAAAACAGTTTTACTCTTAATGAAAAGCAAAGGCTTTAATTCATGCTGACAGCTTAACATTTCTTTTGCCAAATTTCTCCAACGAGGAGATTTTTCATTCAAAGGAAAGATATTCTTTTCTCAAGAATTAAAATAGTTTGCTCTACTGAAAATTTAATCTCAGAGTAAGAATGCATTCCAACGAAATTAATTTTCAAAGCCCTAGAAGGCCAGAAATATTTTTAAAACTTCTTCAGAAAATTGTGCATTTTCAAAAGGAAGGAAAAGCCTTATGAGATCCATTATCTTCTATGATTCTAGGGGAAACGTTTTCATTATTCTCCTCTTCTATTTCATTATAAGATATCACAGGATTGAAATGAATTTTGAGAATTACTGCAAGAAAGGTTTTTCTTTTTTTTGCCTAGGTCGCATTTTCCATGCCGTCAAGTTTCTTCGTTTAAATAAAATTCGAAAGAACGGAAATAAAACTACCTTTGCATCGCTGCTTCAGGAAAAAATTCCTCCTTTCCGAGCAGAATTTATTCCTTCTCCTCCTGATTTGCTTTTCTGAGAATATCTTGACTAAACTTTTACATTTTTCCTTAAGTTACTCAAACCAATTCCAAACTTTTACAGTCCAATTCCTCTTGCACCTCCCAGTCTTCTCACCTGCCTCGTCAGCTTGACTTTTGCTATTCTCACTCTTATAATATCATTTTTTCCCGATATCTTGCACAATAAAGGCAATAGCCTATGAATTACAACGCCATCATTCTTCCTCTTATACAATTTACATAATCCTTAAAGAACGGTCAACAGTTGCTACAGTTGTATTAACTGAGTGATTCACTTTTTTCTAGGGCTTATAAATGAGCAATTATTTAGAAATCAATATGTTGTTATATCCGTAACTTTGCCGGTACTATTTGACGAATTCCATAAATTTAAAAGCACACATGCCACCGGTTTCGAGGTGAAACTCATCATCAGGTCACGAATGTTTTTAATTTTGTGGCATTCATCAAATTTTCCTGTAATAATTTTTATTAAATTACAGAGAGATTCCACTAAATATCTCTTGATATATATTTCGTTTACCCATGCTATTGCTTTCATCAATTGGAAATTAATGAAGTATATTTGAGCACAGAAATTAAATATATTATAATCTCATGTCCATTCTTCCTGTTTCCTACCATCTACTTCAAATTAAGGGATACAACTTTTATACTTTTCCTAATTTCCTCTACATTTGTATTCTCTTAGCAATGCCTATCATTCGACTTGTCTTCTCCTCTGTTAACATTCACGCCGATCGCCAAAATAAGATTACCATCTTATAAGTTTATAAGATGGTAATCTGGCATTTTATAAGTTTACTAGATTTTTCACCTTCATTATTTTTATAGGATTTATCAGAAGTTTTCTATACTCACTTTGTTTTAGTACATTGCGTTTTTCTAAACAGAGCTGCTTTGAACTTACGAGAAATAAATATATACGTCATCCCCTTTGGTCATTTCTTTCCATTTATATTCCATTCCTTCCCCAATCTCGCCCTTCTCTCGTAGGGGTCCTCTCCCATCTGCCAATACACGCTGGACGAACATTCGGATCTGCATCCGATTAGGAAGGAGTGGATCGCGGAAAATACTTTTACGAAGGACTTCAGAAGGGGACGAAGTTGGGGGGGAGGCAGAATGGGGAGGATTAAGAGACTCAAGGAGAGAGAGCTTCCTTTGAAGAACTAATCATCGCCATAATGGGATTCGTTTGAGTACTTTATTTGCGAGAGGAGAGGGATTCAACCATGGCCATTTCTAATATGTGATCAAAATAGAAAATAATCTCTTTAGTTACTTGCTGTGGTAACGGATGGATTCTTTTATTAACGTTTGAGCAAATTTATTAATAATTATCCCCCAGTGTAAATCAACATCATCTCTCAAAATTAAAACTATTACTGGAGGAATTCAGAGTACTATTTATGGGAGCGTAACTCTTCTCTAATAGTTAGCACAACTATATAGGTACTATGGTATATCATCTATGCACTAGCAAAAGAATTGACAATTTGTGAATTTTATAAGGATAATTATTCGGCTCTTTAATTTCAGTTTTCGAAAAAAGAATGAGAATCGTTAGAGATACTTAAGCATAAGTGCTTTTATAAAGCTAAATTTAAGAGAACCTTGATAATGAGAATTCTAACTTGTTACATTTAATTGTTTTACGTTTCTAAGTCTTGGGGCGAAATTGAAGTAAAGTTAAGGAAATTTTTATTTTCCAAAAATCAAATTTACACAGAGTACGATTTCTGTGTAACTATCAATTCGTATATCATTAATTTGAATGTGATTTCAATGTAAACTAAAGGATAAAGCATTTACAGTTGACACGAATGCGTATACATAATGAAATTTATGGAATGAAAATTTCAATTCCAATTTCATAAACCGTGTAATATTTTTAGAACATGTAATCAATTATAGCCAAACCGCGAAAATATATTTTTCAATTGATTAAAGTTTCAGATACTCATTTCCGTAGAAGTTATGAACTTCTTTCATTTCCCTCCCAAAACATCTTTCACGCTCCAGAGTGCTCTCTTTAGTTACGCCCGCCGTCTTAAACTTATCCTAAATCATAACAACACTCGACTTTTCTGGGTCTCGAAGAGTACCCTCAAGCACGGAGCGAGGCTTTTTGACAACGGCGTAATAACGGATCCATCCTCGCCGAGACACGAACCATAGACGAAATATAAGCCCTTCAAAAACGAGAGAAGGAAAAATTCCCCCGAGGGAATCAAACGGAATAAAGTAAAACTCGGAGCTGCATCGGCACGTTCTTGAGTGGGCCACCGTTTTCAAAGAATGTCTCGCGATTATCTCTTATTCTAAACGCGCGCTTTCGGCTGCTTCTGCGAGTGCTGCTTTCGGATGCAATAAGGAAGAAATCGCAGCAGATGCCGCATTCCGCCTCCATTCCCTTGGGCGAGATGACGACCCCTCCTTCGACTCCCTCCCACGTCAAGCATCGACAGCAACTGGGAAAGATTTTCACCTACTTGACGGAAGTCTCTCCTAGATGCCCCGCTTACTTCTCACGAATTTTGTACCGTGAGGATATTTTAAATGGTATCATAGAATATATAGGAGAGCATTATTAACATATAAATTACAATTATACAATAATATTACATTTTCTTTGTCTAAGTAAGAACCCTTCAATCCGCCTTTCGGCGTGTGGCAGGAGGTGCAAGCGCCTTGGCTCTATTTTCCTATTCGATTGATTTCATATATCGTCCGCGGGAATAATGAATTCTTGAAACGATTTGTTCTACCATCCATTTCTCTAATCTTCCTTGGAGTATCACAACGGCCTATGTAACAGGGAGGTCGCATTATATCGGTTACATAATCGGAGAACGTAATTTCTCTTAAGTTATACGGTAAGTTTTTCCTTTAAATTAGTCTTCTATCATTAGCATTATTACTTGCCTGATGCATTCAATCACTGGTTCCCAACCGGTGGGTCGCGATCCAAATTGGGATCGTAGGTCTTAAAAACTAAAATGAAATGTAAAATTTAACGATAGACGGTAAAAGGTTAATAATAATAAATTTATGCTTGGCAACCAACGCGATAAGCAAAATTAAAAGAGAATTTATGGATGCATTTATATAAAATGCATTTCATTTTCAGCTCCCAGTTTCGTCGAATACATGAATATCACCTAATTAAATTCAATTTAGGATGATTTCATATATAGTACTTTTAAGTCTGCTCAATAACTCAAAAATGATTCATCATTAGAGTATGATTTAATATCAGCGATGTTCATTTTAAATTAAATACATTCGTCACAATGAACGCAAATCAAATCAATTATACCAATTATATTATTTTGTAGCTTACAAGGGCATCCTACAAATATTAAAAAAATTATATTCATGGAAATATTTATCTACATAAATATTGGATTCGTAAAAGTAACTCGCATATTTTGATTAATTAGTAGCAAACAAATAAAAAATAGCAACGGTATTCAATTCCGCTGCGCTTTAATTAAATTGCGGATGCGACAGACGTGGTGAAGACCACTTGATGAAAATTAAATGAATAATATACGCCGACTGAATAAGCTCAACCTTGCATAAAAAAATTACATTCAATTTAAACCAGTTAGGTAATCGACCTCATATTTGTTTTCTCACGATCATTCGGTTCGAACGGTGCATCGAGGTCATGCTGCTAATCTTTATCCGCTCGCAACAGTTAATTCGCATCCGCTATAAATAAGGAAAAAATCCAAAGGCCTTCCAGAGTTCAAACCATTTCTAAGAAATGACTAATACCATCGACAACTGCTCAGCGGAACTTTCCCAAGACCATTAATACGAAGAGCGAAAGAGTGATTAAATTACGTCAGATCCATCTGGATCGTGCGTTTTTCCAGTTATCGAGGCCGGATAGGAGGCGGGTGGTTGAGCTATTCGCTTCCGAGGGACTATTTATTGGTTGATAGGATACGGTCCATAAAAGGGTTAGTGCATATCTGGGGAGCAGATGTTGGCCGAAATGGCCTCACGAGTAGATGACTGGGCATCCGTGAGTTATATTTCCCAACGGATCTCGCTATTCTTCCGTAGTATCAGTTCCTTTAACGTCCATGGGTATTGGCTCATGAGCTGCTCCGTTCATTTGCCGCCGCCGGCTTAGCGATAGGCCAACTTGTAAGCGAAGCTTAGGTCAGCACCTGGCGGCACATCGTTCGCGTGCCCAAATTATAGGGGCCGATGCATCTCCGACAAAGACGTCTTAGATGTATCGTTCGGCTGCCATTTGATGATTGGGAGAGAAAGGGTGGAAGGGGAAAATGCCTTCCTTTGAAATACTTCCGACGAATCAATTGAAAGATCAACGAATTGGAATCAAGTTGGAGTAGAAATTGTGGCGGCATACTTTAAAT
Source organism: Sympetrum striolatum (assembly GCA_947579665.1). Lineage (NCBI taxonomy): Eukaryota > Metazoa > Arthropoda > Insecta > Odonata > Libellulidae > Sympetrum > Sympetrum striolatum. The sequence continues at coordinate 42,372,327 of OX388346.1, forward strand.
AACTTTCATGGGGAGACATAACCTCTATAGATAATATCTCGGTTCATTATTTAAAAATGAAGAAAATTAGAATGTGTATTAAAACATTCAGTCTTCGAAGTTGAACCGTAACCACGACGAAGAGATGCTTTATTGCTTCCTAAGGTTAATACCAAGAATAATATCCACATCTAAGAATGGACATTTTGTGCGCAAATACATTACGTAATTTGATAATACTATTATTTGTTTAAAATAATCTGGTTCCCTCAGTAACCATATTTCTTGCCATTTTTATCATTAACTATGTACGTGTGCTATGTACACAGGACTGAGGTTATGACGTAGAGAGTCGGAATAAGTATACAAATAAAAGAAAAGGAGATTAATAAAGCACGCCTTTGGTATCTGCTAAAACTATTTATATCTCCTTTTCGAAATCATCTTCTTTAAAATTTCTCAAACTATACCACCCTTATAGAAATTACCCAAACTGGTGATCCTTCTACTTTGATTACAATTTTTATTATTCAGTTCTTAATAAACCAGCAAAATTTTATAACTACACTGGATAACTATCACTAAATATGTACTCAAAATATAAATCCTCTGCATGCCAAGCTGTCAACTCGAATTCAATGAAAAAGTTAAGAATAGTAAAAATGAGGAAGGCAACGTCCTTCAATACGGCACCATTCTTTGTTCCTTGAAAATGAAAAGATCTCCACTTCGCTTAGGAGAAATAATGTAGCAAACAGCTGCCAACTAAGTATAATAGCTCTACCATATGCTCAATGTGGTAAGGATTCGAAACCTCCATTCAAAATCAAGCGAAACTTTGGACCATCAACTTCAAAGAAGAATTACTCACTGTTTACGAAACAGAATAACACTTCAGTCACCAATAAATATTACTTTCTCTAGTAAAAATTTAAATCATCAAGACATTAACTTCAACCGACCTCTGTAACTTGGTCGAATATCATTTGGCAAAACTCTGGTTCTCCACTGTTAAGCCTGACAAGTCTATTTGAGTTTATTGTTTTTATTTCAATATTTATTTCACTTTGTCGTTTAGATTATATTTGGTTAGTATAATGAACGTTATGTCATTCAAGATATCAATTTAGGGCAAGATTTCAGCAATTATTAAGAGCAATTTACTTTCCTAAGTTCCGTCAAAATCATCTGCGATAAGAACCTGGCATCAGAAAAATTCAACCTTCAAGCCTACCCTTATATTAATATGACCTATCTGCCCTGTTCTGTAGAAACATTCACCACGAATATAGTCATGCTAAAATATTCCTCGCTTTTCCATGACTGCGACATTTCCTGTAACAAACGCAGAAACCTTTCATACTTGGGTATCCTTCAATTTACTGCCTTCGCCCCCAAAACAGACCTGACACCGTTGCCTCTCGTTTTGAATTTTTGAGCTGAATTTGAGCGAGACAAAACTAGTTTATTGCGCCACGGCTGTGTCGTAATTCGCCCGTTGCACCGACGTCGATGGAGCCTTTTTTCGCTGCACCACTATGAGAGATGGCGAAGGATTTTTCGGCCGCAGCGGCTGACACCTCCGCCGGGATTTGAATCGATCCCGACCGGTGCAATCAAATTACTCCGAATCCGAATGAAAAAACTCATAACCAAATCCTGAATTGCAATTTTAGCTGCGAGAGGCGGGATGATTCGGCCCGCAACGAACATTTCACCGCGCAAACCTAGGCCGCATTATTATTGAATTTCCCCAATAGACCGCTGTATTACTCCGCCGGCAAAAATTAAACTTCACTCTCCTTTCGAAAAAAGTCCGTTTGCGTGTCAAAATCGGATGTGGAATAAATGATGGCTGGATTGATGTATCCAAGTTAAACACGGGCGTGCATGAAAATGCATGCGTATCGAAATGAAAGCTCGCGGAAAAACAAATATTATTTGGTCAATTGTGAGCGAATTGGTTTTAATTATTTTCCCGGGATGACAATAGATGGAAAATGGATACGAGGTTGATTGTATTGGGAAATTCCGAATGAATTGCATTACATTTATGTTTTATTATCAAGACCGAAGCAAGAGAATGCCTGTTTGTTCAATTATTCAAATTATTGTTCGAAATACTCAAATGGGATAGGATTTCATTCCAAAAACGTGACGGAAATAGGGTTTTAAATCTCTCTGAGATATTGCTGTAAATATTTATGTGTGGCATGCGAAAACAAAAGAGAGAAGTGAAGTACAGTAGTGACATTCGATATTATGAGTTATATGAGATAGTAAAAATTATTAGAATTTAAGTTTGAAGGACTAACCCACAATACCATTTTATTTACACCCTAATGATTAAATGCGAATATTCTGAAACGATAGCTGGTTTATATACACCTAATGTATAAAATAATTTTTTGTTCCAAAAAACATAACAGTACTTCAAACCATGTATTACTTATCATATGATTTTTATGAGATATTCCCCACCATAAATAAACCCTCAATTCTTCCAATCATACGAAATTCAATCAGGGAAGAGTACTTAATCTACTATTCTCACGGAATTCTACTAGAAGAATATTTTGAATGGGATGATTATGATTGAAACGATCGTCAACTCGAAGTAGCTATATTAACCAATGGAATCAGAAAATAAAGGCAAGTTTTTTTTCCATTTATAGAGAAAGTGAAGAGAATTTCGGTGTATTACTCCAGTTAACGTGGAACCTAAATAAAGCATATCCCTTACTCGTGCTTACATCTTACGAAAACACCGTAGGCAAGAATCCCATTTCGTCCTTAGAGAAGTCACGAAATTAGAGATGTCTAAGAACCACATTAAAAGAGCTAAACTAGGATATATGTGTATGGTTGTAAGCTAATACACTTTTATAGAATTAGAATAAAATTTTCTTGTAATCAAAATTCAAAATTTCCATCATGGCACCCAAATAGTAATCTTAATTTTAATGTGTGCATATGAAGTACAATACGAGGTTATGCTAATCGCTAATCATTAAAACAAATCTTAGGAGATTATTTACGCATTTCGATTGCTGTGAGTAGAAAGGATGAGAATTTAAGCGAAATTCAATTATTCTAGCTAGTTTTTATTGAGATCAAGGTAATTCAGCCATGTTCCAAGGGAGCCATCAGGAGTGTAATCTATAATCCATCAGGAAGAGATTAAACCTATCGCCGATCCTGATTCAGCGAATAAACAAAAGCTATCCGGATGTATTTACGCGCACGCATTTCCCGTGACATCGAGCCGCACTCTTTAAAAAATAAAGCCTTCTTTTGCCAATCGAGTTTACACGCTTGAAAATCGTTTGTATGCGCGCGGGTTTGCATTGTCGAAGGGGTTTACGGGCCCCGGATATATGTATTTAGTTTTTTTTTTAACTTGAAAATTTTCCCTGTCCCTGACAGCCGTGATTGATGAAGATGGGCAGCGGGCGTGGGTGGGCTGGATGTGACGTGTCACGGGGAGAGGAAATCCAGTCACTTTGGCGCACCTGGATACGGGAGTGACGCGCCTGCAACACATGCGATGCTGAAATTTGACAAATAGCGGACACGGCGAGGTTTTGGCGCCTTAATTTAGTAGAGCGGAGGACTCGGGGTAAAAATAAAATCGATGGCCCATCTATCGTGTCGCTGGATGGCCGGGATTGCCTTTGAAGCCGCGGAAAAATGAAAAACTAAGTCCAGAAATTTTTCATTTTTATTTATTTAATGCCGGGGTGCGGTTACGCTTTGGAAGGCACGAACGGACACGCTTTAAACTCCAATACATTAATTTACGGTCAGTATGGAACGACGATGTATTTGAAATTCGAGAATTTTTCCCTGGGGAAAGGTGCGAATTTACAAATCGCGAAATTTTCGAAGATTCATCTGACCCTTGCAAATATATAACATTAAATTGGAGTAAAATTAAAATATTAAATAGCTTTAACTTATGTTTTTGGAGTGAAAATAAAAATTGATGTTTTACGTTTAAAAATGTCTCATAGCAATCTCCAATAAAGAGGAATAACGTAATAAAAATGTAGAGCCAAGAATTATCTACTGAGAATAAACGATAAATTCTATCCGATTAATTAATTTTGATGTATTTATCAAAATGATGAATCTTTAAACATCTTCAATATTTGGATTCGTTTGCTAATAAAATATGTGGATTCGTTTGCTTCCGCCATAACGATATGTGTGTTTTTACGGAATCGAATCTTTTGCTTGTACTTTATTTCATTTACTCTTCAGCCCGGATTTTCTGGGTTAAGTTGATTTAACACGTGACGCACTCTAGAATATTGAAAAATTAATTTTTAACCGTCTTTTTTTCAATATATAAATTTTTACCATAAAAAAACGGACTTTATCACGAACTCGATGAATTGCAATGACATAAAATGAGATATTTTGTGAAATTTTCTGATTTGGGTTCGACAAGGATCAGCAATTTATGTCTGGGCAAAACATTGCAGAAGCCTTGGCCAAATACCGCATTAAAACATCCCGTTCGAAAAACCTCTCGTAGTCTCCACTTATCCGTCATGCAAACTCCCCTTCGGCCGTAAGCCCCTTTCCATCCGATGCCACCTGCTCCTCTCATTACCCGTGGAGTGAGGGCGAATTTGGGATGTGAGAAAAAGGGAGGCAATTGGAAGGGTGCATGAGGAGAGGAGAAAGCAAAAGGGTACAAATGGGTGAATAATGGAGATAAATATGATATCGAATGGTAGCAATTTGTGGTCGGCCTTCCCAACTCTCTATCGATTTAAGGATCGCTCGCATTGTCGTTCATGTAGAAGGTATTTTCACTTTAAAAATTCCTTACTTTTACGTAAAGATTAAAAATATTATATGGAAAAATAATTTTAGGATCTAAAAAACTCCAATAAAGTTACATTTATTACAAGCAACGCATTATTCGCTGATGAAATGAATGGGGTAACATTTTAACAAAGGTGGATCTCAGGATTCCCCAATGAACATAATTTAATATTTTTGACTTAAGGATACTTTAAAAACAATATTTTTTTAAAACCTCCTTGTTGATGAACACATTTTTGCATTAGGATTAGCGATATTTCTTGGGTTTCAGAAATTTTAAGCCTTTCGTAAAACTTTATTTCGTAATACGTAAATAATATACTTATGGAATACATGCACACTAACAAAATTTTTAATTGAAAATAGTGTTTAATTAATGGAATATTAAGGAATGTGCAAATGGTAAATCAACATTTGATTCTACTTCCACAACTAAAGTTAGGTAAAATTAGAAAAGTACAGGGTAGTACGTGTGTATTATATTGATATTCCGAGTGATTTTTATTGTAATTAAAATTTCATACACAATGCCTCATTAGTTTCTTTATGATAAACACAGTCTTTATTGATAGTTTTACTAAAAATACAATATTTATTTCAGCTAAACTGGGAATAGAACTCACTGTTAACCCAGGAACTCTCACTATGAAAGCCAATAGACAATTACAAGATTAAAATTAATATGGGTTATTTCCTCCACTCATTGTCAGATATAATGACGGAAGAACTTAAATTCGCAGTATGCGCCTCTTGTAGATGAAAAAAGGTGAATAATGAGTGAGAAGATGGAGGATATGTGGTCCTAAAAGAGAAGAGAAAATAGCTAGAGATGTGAGATCCGCATGATAGACATGTATGTGTATTCCAGCAGTAAAAATACCCCCTTCGGAAACATGTTAGCTGGCAAATATGAAACTTCCCAAAACAGAGTAAACTACCCCGTCGCAGACAAATAACTGAAACTGAAAGCTAGGAGATGACTGTATCAGGGATTCAGGCATCCAAACAGAAATTTTGGAATAAATTCCCTTTCAAAGTAATCACTTTTGCCCACCCATTTTAACGACCTCTTTTCGTGTTCGCTTCAAAGAGGGTCTCTCTCAGTCCGGTCACATTTATATAAAATTGATCACCACTTGAGGCGATCGGGCCGTCACTTTAGATGCGTAAACAACGTGAGGCACCCCTCGGAAATTGTCAGCCACGAGGATCAAGCAGGCAGATACAGTGATTTGACGGAACACTCTAATCACACGTTTCACTTCCTCTCCGTAAAGCAATTTAGCTTGTCCTCTTGCCTTTGCTTCAAATTAATAATCCCATAAAAGTGGAGAGGATGAAAGGGTTATGGCTGCGCCAAAGATAGATAGAGATGGAAAATGGGTGAATTGAAAGATCTACGGAGGGAAGCCGATACAGTCAGCGCCCTCTCCCTCGCATAGGATTCTCATTAAGAGTTATGGGATGCATTTAGACGTGCAGAGTGCAAAAGAGGAATCGATACAAAGGGAAAAGGAAACGAGGAGAGATGGGAAATATGTAATATGGAAAACACAAATGAGTTAAACAGTTTGCAAGAGACGGATCATAGAGTAAAAACTTTATCTGCATGCACTAATAATAATATTGTCTCTGTTCATACATATGTTTTAACGATAGCAGAAAGAAAATATTTCAAGAGTTAGGAGTCATCCTGCAGTAACAATCAAATTACAAACATTTACAATCCTGCAGTTCCAATTAATTTAATAACTGATTATTACTTATTCATTTTTGTCTATCAAATCAAGAATAATAATACTAAAGCTAAGGATTATGGTTTCCGAATAAAATTTTCCGATAAACCCATTATTGAATGAGTTCAAAATTTTAGCCTCTAACTTCTTTATATATCACTTTTCTTATTTATTCATTAAAAACAAAAGGAAGAAAGGGAATGATAGGGAAGTGAAAACTGAATAAAATTGCAGAAAATCATCAAAAATAATAAAAGGATATAAGGTAGATACCAAAGGCACCAAATATAAATTGAATAAGTGAATATTGGAACTCAATATCTTTATTCGAAACATTTTTTGGGTGATATGAGTTTCGATGATGTAAATAAAGAAAAATATAAATGAGCTTGATGAAGAAGCTAGCGAATAATGATTCTGTATACGAGCTATAGTAATAAATTCTATTAGAATAAAATTTCAATTCTGATAAAGTAAGTGATTGGGTTTTCGATGTTATTTTGCTTGATACTGATTAGTAGCACGATGAATAAACGTAGGGTATTTTCGGGAAAAAACAACGAAATGCAACGGATGATACCATTACTTGCAGATCTAAAAAAATATGAAAAAGTCATGAGAGCACCAACAGCAGAATTAAACCTGAAGGTCACTTACCTGAAATGGAATTTCGATAAAACTTTTAATTTTTACTGCAAAATCTACAATATGTGGAAATTAAAATGAAAATATATAAAGGAAGAAGAACTCGAAATTAAGGCAAGATGAAGAGAGGGAATGAATCAGAGTGAGGGAATGAGATGGACGAATAATGAAACAGAAGAAATACGAGTACGCGAGGGACACACCCTTTCAAACGCAACGTGACGTAACAAATCGGGCCGAGGGGAGAAGAGTACGGAGCCATTGAAAATGGAGACGACGCCGCACAGACGACTTCAAATGTTTTGCATGTCGTCACCATGGAAACTCCATTAAGAGAGAGAGAGATTAAATGCGAAGTGAAGTTCCAGCGGAGGGGTAAGATATGACGTACGTCATCCCGGAGGGAAAATCAGCGTGAGAGGAGAATCGCGAGAAAAAGGAATAAAAAAACGACGTCAATCAATCGCAGTCCGTGTTTATTGAGAGCAGACGGGGAAAGGGGTGGAAGTCTCTTTTCTTCCCATCTTTTCATCAACCGGCTTGGAGACAGCTCGGGGAAAAATGTTCCTTTCCTCATTTATGCCTTTGTACGCGTGTTTGCCGGTATTTCCACAGCAATTAATGAGGGATATCACGGCGATGAGGCTTTTTCCCCCTTCGGCGATACGCTTTCCTCGCGAGGCCTTCGCGGATTTCCTTGCGTTAGAAGTGTGAAGAAGCCACGATGTGTGTGAGCAGTAAAACCGGTTGCTTGTTATTTTTGCCAAGTGTGCGATGCATCCTTCATAGGATTAGTATTTACCGCGCTTGTTCGCTATCTGGTCGGTAGCAAGACTGGGGCTCTGATTTTCGTCGTGTAAGAAGCTCGCGACATCGGGGAATGGTTACGACCGTCGAGAGCATTGTGTGACGTGACATGATTCGCTAATGAGGGAAGGAAGATTGCAGTCATGCTAGAAAAATATGGAAACAGTAATCGTTACATTTACTTAATGTCAATTTATGGATATGATCCCGCGGGGAAACATAAAATTAACAGGGATTGTAACATAAAATAGAAAGAGACCAATTTTCTTCTTTCTGCGGAAGTAGCTAGGCTACTTTAATAATATTTTTATGGTATCGCTGCATTTATAGTAAGATAAAGGAATCATTTTTCATTTAAGTTGCCTATATTATTTCCCGTCATTATTGAGAAATATAATCAATGGTACACTCCTGGCCAAAATTAACGCAGCACCTCCCTTGCGATCCTTACGGCCGGTGCTGCGTTAATTTTGGCCAGGACTGTACAAACCGTGACTTGGTGGAATTCCATATCAATGGAAAAATGAAAAACTCACTTAGTAAAAATTCCGCAAATTGTATTTCTTCCTCTAATGCGACATTTTTCAACTCACAGAGTTATCATCAGGCAAATTGGTTTGTCTAACTTGTCCAACCAATTGGTTTATCTAACTCTCCCTAACCACCCCCTTCCTTATTCTCATTGGTTGTATTGGTCATGCTCTCTGGTATATATTCGTGTTATGCTTTGTGATCTTTGCCTGATGATAACTCTGTGAGTTGAAACATGTCGCAGTAGAGGAAGAAATATATTTTGTGGAATTTTTACTAAGTGAGTTTTTCATTTTTCCATTTATTTGAGAAAGTCGAGAACAACTAAATACACGACAGTTATCAAACCAATGATGAATTTTCTTGATGTGTGTCACAGAAAAACCTTACCTGAACCCAAATCCTTCTCAACATCGCATAAAACGATTCGTTTTCCTTTTCTAGGAACATCTTATCCAAATAACAATGCCGTTGTTGCAGAAAATTCGTTTACTTAGGAATGTGCTGAAGCCGATGGTTAAACTGAAAGGAGAAGTAAGTTAACCCATAATTTAGCTATTCAAGGATTCATCAAAGATGTTGGTGAACTTATAAAATAATATAATTTTATATATCAAAGAGATTTTGGATTTATAAGATATGGATAATTATATGATAATATAACATGATATGTAACAGGATTTAATAATCGAAATAAAGTACATCCTGTTTCATAATCATAATGCCTGTATTTCTCTTAGTTCAAATGTTAATAAGGTACTTAAACAACTAAAATTAACATGAGAATCGGAATCAAATAAGTAAATAAATACAGAAATAGTAACTAAAATCAGGAATAAAAAAAAGCATTCGGAATTTTATTTTTTAATTTCTCTAGAGTTAGGAAAACGAAGAGGATTTCTTTATCAGCGTTTAATGAATCCCCAAAATGATTAAACATTCTTAGTTTTCTCATAAATGTTTTTCCTTGAGTTTCAAAGATATTTATTACAATAGCTATTACAAAATTACCTTTAAGATCATCCAAATTTGGGAATTTTAGCGCTCTGTTCCTAGTAGTTTCCCATTCCGTAACGTCAGAGTCGGATAACTGTTTGCAGTATCTTATATATCGTATTTATGGTGAAATATTAAGTGCTCAAGCCTAAATTACATTGAATTGGTAATGCTAGTACATATTACTTAGGCTATTCTTTGTTATTCTGTATCATGTTTTGTCTAATACAAGATTCACGTCACCCCAGTGGGAGTTACTCGAGAAAAAACGCGGTTTTGCCTAAGATGCAGAATCAGTGACTCCAGCCACTCTAGGAAAAAGAGTAAAATAGGCCCTCTTGACCTTTCGCGAGTCCCGCGATTCGAGGGCATCATCGACGAGAAAAACCCGCCATTCGAGAGCTCAGTAAACACGTTCGCGAAATGAATTGGACCGAAAAGATGTTTGAGGAAATGCTTCCTTCCCCGATTCTTAAGGCACCTTACCCATCCACGCATGCAGAAGATGCCAAGGTTTGAAGCATTTCTCAAGTCCGAGAGAAAGAGCCCCCGCTGTTTATTTCCAGAGATGTCCAATAGATGACGCGGGATTCGGATTTTTCTTTATTTTCTTCGAGAGGATTGCGTGCGGCTGAGAATTCGGAAACGGTAGGGTTAAAGCGAAGGATTGGAAAGCACTTTCATCGAAAGAGAGGTTAAAAAGGTAGACGGGTTGGAAGTGACGAGGGCTCGGTGAAATAGGCGGATACAGGAGGAGGATTTTTGGGAGTGTGAGATGCTGCGTAAATGGTTCGAGAGTCGAGAGATTTTCGGGTGGTGGAAACTTAAGGAGAGATCTTTATTTGCTCTGAATGGCAGAGTGATTTATTTCCCTAACGTTCGGAGTTCTGAATACCGTTTCCAGGCCAATCCGAAGGGTTGAGAAGCTCACCCAGAATGATTACTTTCTGAGAGTACCTGAGTATTGGCAAAGCCTGTAAGAGATCACGCTCATTAAGGAAAGGTTATTTCTAAAGAGTTCATTTTAGAGTTCAAGATGCATCGTGAGTTGCCCTCGAGCTAATACACGTAGGCATTCGGCTTTAAATATTTCTAAAAGTATTACTTTTTCCTTACTCCGAGCTAGATTAAATTCTGCGCTTTGAATGAGGATTTAATTCCTTTTCGTGCCTCCGTTTGAAATCTGAGTCATCGATTTCTTAAACTCAGTCGTAACCTGATGATTGATAATGAATTAGATATCAAACGACTAGTCGAGAATTATGTGATTTTTCTCATCAATAACTTTTGCATTAGAAATCATATCCAGAATAACTCATTGGGCAGCGCACAACTTTGTTAAAAGCCGGACGTTAGGTCCGGATTTGGTTCTCGGTAGGAGCTCATGTGCGAAATGACCAAAGATGTTCGCTAATCATATAATATAGATAAACATACCTAAAAATACACATACCTAAAACATATAACATATAGATAAACATACCAAAAATAAACATGACTAAAACACTCGCAAACTCCTATTTTTCAGAACACATTATTATGAAAAATTCCCTTGTGAATTATACGTCTTAAACATACCGGAAGACGATACATAACATACATTATAAAACAAATGCTACTTCACAATTCAGACCAATGAGAATCGCGGATCTATAAGAAATTCTGGCGACTTTTCTCTTCCGAATTTTCATACTTTCTTAAGAAGAATTCTTACTTAACGAGGTCTCATTGATTCCCGACTTTCCTTTTGTTATTTTTATCCCATTCGCCAAAGCGGGATTTCCAAGAATCCTCATTCCACTGATAGCCTACAGGGTGCAGCACACGCCACCGTCAAATTTCAAAAACATTTCATTTTTGTCCATCCCGAAAGATCAAACACCGTTTCGCGACTCGACTCTCTTTCGCAAACAGAAGAAACGAAACAAAGGATTCTTACCCGAAAAAGGAACCCATAGGACGTACACAGAGAGATAGAGAGAAACATCCTTTGCCCCATCTCATGCTCTTTAAGATGGCCATTTGACACGAAACGGAGGGAAGCAGGTGAGGACGACCCTCTTGGGCAACGAAGCGGTCACCTCTGAGAGGAGACCCGTTGGGTAACAGTCTCCGAAAAAGCGATGTCCCCCCCACTTCCACCCCACGTTTCAAGGGCCAATTCATCCTCCGTGAAGAGCGAATTCCCCTGCTCCTTCGGAGAACTTGGTGAAAGAGGTCCGTCTGTGAGTCCGAAATCCAATTCTTACGCCCATCTTCTTCCTGACCCGCCCTTTTGCCTCTTAGGTCTTTTTGAATTCCCCCTTCGGAGTTGGCAATATTATGGTCCGTTGAATTCCCTTATGACACGTCCGAATTAGATGGGCGAATAGGGGAACGCATCCAGGAGATGTCTTAATACAGGTTATATCGTCTTTGAAGTGGTGAAAAGGATGGCCATCACAAAATACCTCTGACGTCAGCTATTGGGAGGCTTGACATCCACCCACGAGGATCCGTATACATGTCAAAGCTTGATAAGCGAGGAGAATTAAACAAATATAATTAAAATAATTATAATTGGTCATGCTACTTTAAAACTCGAGTAATCTCTTAAAAGAATAGTTAAGAAACCGAGTTATATTTTTTTGGTGAGATTGAGTCATATTTATAGGAAGCTGGTACAGTAACACTACACAACAAAAATACTTCAATTTCCAAAAATTATGTGATAATCATTTATCTCCACAAAAAGTCACATTTGAGATTTAAAAATATTTCTCTTTATTTTCGCAGCTTTCATTATCATCTTATAATATAACGTTTATGCTTTGATTAAATGAAATCCTTTTACTCCAGATTAAATTCTGAATAGCTCTTCTGGCTTTATCTATATAGTGATATAAAGTACAGAGTTAATCTAGTGATAATGTCGCACTTACATTAACCATTTAAATGGAAATTCATAAGTAAACAGCAGTGGTAACTTCAATACAGATATCCATTCGGCGTATTTATTTATGTGTCATCGATTTTGATTGATGAATTTGGGTTAACCTTACTCGTCTATCTGTTAATATCTCCAGGGAATATCTTGTTTTCTCTATTAAAAATCCCCGTAAAGCAAACTCCAAAAAATATATATCCTAGGGTTTGATGAAGTTTTAATCCATAACTAATTCACTCACGTACAGTGAAATGCTTTTTTATGCCCCTTAGGTAAACACGAGAGAAAAAAGTAAGTGAGGAAAGAGATGAGTAAATATCGACATCTGCAATTCCAAATCTGAAGTAATCACTCATCTATATTCTACTTCCTCCGGTCTCGCAAAAAGCCTTAGGTCTAGAATTCTTTATATGTTTCCTTGACTATCGGAACGAAAGAATATAGAGCAGGGAAAAGAACGTACAAAGCCGCGAAAGAAAGCAAAGGAACTCGATCTTTCACTCGAGTTCTCGACCCTCACAAAACATCGGCCCGCCAACGCCAAGCAAACGGTTAAACCGCTCATTCGGAAAAGAGAACTTGTATAGAAAGATGGAGGGCAAAGGAAGAAAGGAGTGTAAGATAGGGTCAGAGAGAAGTTCCAAAAGCAAAGAAGAACGGCAGAAACGGAGCATCCATCCTCCTGGTATATAAAAGGGCTCATTCGTCCATCCTAGAGGAGCACCGAAAGAGATACTGCAAAGGGTAAGTAAAGGATATATTATTCTAGAGAGAGTTTTCCAAAAACCACCGCACACTGTCCTTTTGCAGTTACCACCTGCCTCTGCCATTTTCGCACACCTCCATTCATGCAAGATTTCCTTGGGCGTTTGGAGGAGGAGTTCCATGAATGAGTATTTGTGTTGCTTAAAAATAATGAGAGTTAGGAAGGGCCACTGAACGGAATATAATTTTCTTACTTCTCATATAGCAGTCAGAAATAAGGTGACCAAGGTGTGGTTCTGTCCGAGTAACCTGAAAACCATTGTGCCACGCAAAACACGCAAAAACGTTTACTGTATCTCTTTGATTAGTGGATGTTAATTCGGCTTCATTGCTGATTTGAAAATGAAAGTTATAAAACCGAAAAATAAAACATTCCAATTTTTTCTACGAAAGTCAAATATTATAATTATCTCAAAGATAATTGTATATCGTAATGATGATATTCGCTTATGTAAACCATGATGAAGCCTACGTACTTATCATGATGCATTTCGACATTTAGCGCCCTAATAGCTTTGAGATTTTAAGAAAAATGCTAAGGTTTCGATACTTTAAGATTGATGTAACCAATTAATTACTTACTAATTAACTAAAATTATTCTAAATATTATTAATATATTTTTATAACTATGAATCTTAATAATACTATTGATTAACTTACTAAATTAATTAATATAATTCAAAATAAAGAAAAATAAAACTTAGCGCTTTCAAAAATAAATAAAAAGTATACCTTGGGTTCAGTCCCAGTTCATTTCAGAAAGATTCAACGTTTCCATTCATTTCAGTATTTGCTAAAAGCTTACACAACATCATCCAATGAAAGGCTTTTGGAAATTCGAACGACCACAGAACCGCGTTTCAACATTTCTACATTTTTCACTCGCAAATGTAGAGAAAATTTATTTCGCAGGATTTGCATCTCAATCCTTTCGAAATGCAAGGGAGCAAACTAGTAAACAAACCGCAATGCGCATTTCAGAACAAGCTTGTAGTGCGGGATTCTGCTGATAAACGTACTCATGCTCGATATCTACGGTTTCGAATACAAGCGATTTTTATTCGTAGCTGCGGGCATTAGCATTAACACGATGCGTCATTTGAGTACAATATTTACCAGCAGTCTCGATTTATCTGAGGCATATCCTGTTCGTGGAACTCTCGCTCGAATCCAGGATTCATTGATCGATTTTGGTTTCTGGCTCATGTTTTTATTCCACGATATTTTCCAAGAGATTTTTCTGCCGGATATGATATTGAAATAAAAAATTCTATTTTACAGAAGAAAATGTACAGCAATTTTATTTATACTGGATTATTGGTAGTCTCTGTTGTAAATCCTTTGAAAATTTAACTCTGAAAATACAACGCTCGCAATATTGATATTGATCTTATTAAATATACTTTCAACATTATGATCCAATCATCTTCTAAGATAACACTAGAATCAATCGAACATTTGCATTAAGAACTCACGTTACAGTTCCTAAAAGTTGTAATTTGATGTTCGATTACCTTCTTCGAAATTTATTCATGAATCTTACTAGAGTTCCACAATCGTTATTTTCTAAATACCCAATTTCCTTGCGAATTCATAAATGATTGTGAGGGTACATCACCCAGGTATATATGGCACGGAAGTACGATTAAACCATATATACTACCGCCGCAGTATTATCTATATAATTTTGGAAGTGTATACTAATGAGAAAAAGTGATTATTCATTCAAGTCTCAAAAACTTCAAAGCCCATATGTATATATGAACCGTTTCATAACTTGCGTTTGTATAATTTAATAATATTCTATTGGGAAATATAACAATAAAAGGTTTCGTATCATTAAAAAGTTTTTGTAAAAAAAATATTATATTCTGCCTAAAACTTTGCTAACTCCTGCTCCACTATGCTATAAATTATAAATAAAAATTATTAACAATTAGTAGTTATGTAGTGACTTTAATAATAATACCTAATAATTATGAAATTAAACCAAAACAATATTAAAAATATGGACTATATCACGTTTAGATAAAGTTTTAAATGATTTTTATCCTATTTTTATTCATTTATAAAACTATATAAAATTTTAAAACATTAAAAATTAGTTTATTTTCTGCATATACTACCAACTCATTCGGCACTGCTGTGGAATAAACGAAAAAGGGTAATTTTTGGAAATACACGCTAAAAACAGTGATTCAAAACGCAGAAGTAGAATTTAAGTTGAGAAAGTTTGATGAATGCTCCAATTCCAGTTTTAAGCGGAATTACGGGGCCTCGAGCGGCGTCATCAGGAAGGCTCACTCCACCTGTGATTTCCGAAGATTTGGCCCGCAAATGAAGACGAAAATGCCATGGCTCGAACCATATCTCATGGACCCTAATTTTCCCTGGATGAAGGCGTGCTACAACACCCGTTCCGGGTCCAGCACGTGAGGCGTTTCTCACGGTTCTAGGAAATCCTTTGGCCGGCAAAGCCCTTTCTCTCATTACGAGACGGCTGAAGCTCGAAAAACATCCCAATGTTCCCTTTCTTAATTTATGCATATCTCGAGGATTTAATTTAAACCCCGGCGGAGAGCATTCTCAAGATCCGAGGAGGGACTAGGTGAATTTTGATTAGGTTTACAGCGAATCCTATGGCAAACTTTTGCAACAAGTTGGCTCTTCCTGAGAACTGTAGAATAAATCGGATCGGAGAATGGCATATCCCGGTTTAATGCGGCATTTCTTAGGCGAGGGCCAAATGAGGATTCAAGACTTCTTTAATGGCGAATGGCATTAAAGACATCCATCAACGCTTGAGGAGGTCCACATTCAAACAGAGAAAAGTTGAGGATAATGGAATTCTGAATAAATATTCTCTAAGATTTGTATTGAAATTAAAAAATTCATTTCTGTCTAGGATTCCTTAAGCTGTCTGGTGCTAAAAGATGGTGTTTTATAGAAATTGCTGTACCATTAAAGTGTACACTTATGTGATCTGATCCTTCTGATCCATTGGGAGAATCACAAGGATACTAATATAAAATCTGATGTGGCCAGCACATGACTTTCTCCATATATAAGATGTAAATATTTATCTACGACAGCATTTTCAAATTCTATATTCAATCTAAACTTGGAAGATAAGTGATTAATTTATGTCATGTTATATTTTACGTCACAAACATTATAAATAATGTTTTTCGGGACATGTTCGATGAAAAACTATGAAATTGGCCTTTCGCCCATAGAGCCCAGAGCGCCCACAAAGTACACAATCAGCAACTTCCGGTTTATCAGTATTTCATGAATACCTCCTAAACAATCAGTGATACAAAAATATGTTCAATACAAAAGTAATAGTAAATTACATTTTCTAAAACTTTTAGAAATAATAGTATGTACCTAAATATCATATTTATGAAGATAATTGCTGAAACGGAAATTTGCTTCGAAGAATAAAGCTCGACTTCCGGTTAACCGATTTACTCCAAAAGCTAATCAACTGTGGTAAGTGCTGTCAAACTCACCACATATGTGAAGTTTGATATTGATACGGTTAATAGTTTTCACATTAGAGCACAACACACAAGCACACACACACATCATTCTGAAAATGGTCAAAACGTGTTCTAGGGACCCCAAAACATGTATTTCCGTTGAAATCTCAAAGTAGATTTTTTTCACGAAAGCAATACTTTCTCTATACTACGTATATGGTGAAAGTAATAAGCCTGATCAAATAGAGAGGCCCAATTCCATATTCTTCCCGCGTGCAATACCCCATTGATCAAAAATCCCCATATTTTAGATACCGTGGGTCAATGAGGTGGGTTTTTCACCCCATTTTCTCCATCTCTACGGAGGTAAATTACTGCAAGGTCCATTCTGCGAAAGGGAATCGCAAGGCTTTTCATTAAGCTCAGCAAGAAAGCTGTTCGAAAAAAAAGTGGAGACAACGCCTCTCTTCCATTCGCTTGACCCCTCTCTCGCACCTCTACATGGACTAGGATAAAAAGACACTTTGCCAAGTACTGGAGATGAGGACATGGAGGAATGCCCATGGACTGAAAGGGACTCAACAGCGAATGGGTGTGTCTCTGAGATCGTTCGGATAAGAGAAAGGGACGGAATCGAAAGGGTCTCTGTAGTAGAATTTGGGCACCCTAGGAGAGGGGGAGCAGTACATGGGAAGTTACAAGGAGAGGAAGAATGGGAGGTAAGAAAGGACCTGGTGGAGGAAAAAATGAGCATCACTCGGCGCACTATGGGATTGGGTAAGGGGAGGAGGCACTCGTGCGCGGGGGCGTGTGGAACGGGGGAGGGTTTTGCGGTATCTGGGATTGGGACCTGCATGCGGGCCTGCGGGAAGGTCAGGGTCGCCAAAAAAAACAGAGGTGAGGGACGTATAAAGAGGGAGACATTTTAGAGCTCTTGAAAAGAAACACTGATGCGGAGTCTATCTCTTTACTTCTCCTCCGATCTCATCCGAAAAGATATTTCTCTCGCTTTTGTCAAAGGTTTCGAAAGAAGTGTTTTCGGGAAAGTAAACTTTGAACCGCTTCTCCATAGCCTTCCGGAACCGTCGCACGTCGGAACAAGTTCTTGAGACGTTCACGTTCAATGGTGTATCGAATTTCTGCTCTCAGTGGCGGGTTTGCGATATTCGACATATATGACCCTTTAATAATAATAATAATTATTATTATTAAAGGGTCATAACTCTTTATTTGGCGAGGTTTGGTCCATTAGGACCTCTCTTACACCTATCCATTAAGGATAACTAATATTAATTACAAACGAGGTGAAAAAAAGAAATTCAAATATATATATAAAAAGAAAATAAAAAGAAGAGGTAAAAAATAAAAGAATTGGTGTGTGGATAAAAACTCCTCGGCTGAAGGCTTTCGGAGAAAAACCCACTGTGCGGGAAAACGCTCACACAAGAAGGGGAGCAAAAAAAACCCGCAAAAACACTGATGGAAATAAATACATGCAGGTATATCACTAGTTGCATAATTGTTGTTCAATAATGTCATGTAAATTTCTTGGTGATTCTTTAATGTACATCTCACAGCAGGGAAATAGACAAAACAGGATTTAACGCACAAATAATATGGATGTTCGGCCAAAAGTTCGTGGGTAAATGAGAATAAAAAATAAGAATTACTCGCTTCTTATCTGGGCATATTTATGAATCGAGTATTATTTGAGAAAATAACCGGGTGGATTATGCTGGAAATCGATTATTTTCCTACAAGAATATAAGCATGATAGTATTACCGAGGGCACCAGTTAAGTTCTACTAAATAAGCATTGACTCACCTCAAGGATAACAGTCCGTGCATTTGTAATATTCCAACCACAGTAATCTGAGACACAGCTATGGTTTACCGCGCACAATGAATTCTCGATCGGCCGGAATCCTATGAGTACCAAATTATTTTATTTTACATTTTACTACAATACCAAGAATTGTCAATACAAACATTTTTTATATTCATACGCCTATATTTGGCAAAATTGAGAGTAAGACTCTTCCATATAACTCTTAATAAAAATAATCGAAAACAACAGTAGAAGAAAATTAAAAACAAATAACCACGGAGAATAAATACGCATTTTTCTTTTTGACTTGAATATATATCTCGGGTGAGAGAAGAATCAAAGAGAAAATCAGGCAAAACTTAACATCCAAGATATAAATACGTTTGTTTATAAAGAATGATTAATAACGATACCTTAAGGAAACGAAAAAGTTCTTGTGGGACAGTAAAGTCCGTCACATCTCGAGAGCCCTTTGTAAAATATTCCCTGGATGCTGTAAACGCACTTTAACATGGAGATACCAAGTCAAGCATGTTTTCACCGAGATTGCTGATGATGAAAATGGATGCAAGTAAGAAGGGAGGGGTGGATGTGCACTACTCCTTTCGAAGAACACAAAGGACGAGAAGAAAGGAGGGAAAGAAAGGAACAAAAAGAGAGATTTGGTTTCAAGAGGAGTCTTTTGATGAAGTCTTCTTGCCCATGGATTGAACACGCATCCCTCTCTCTCCGGAGGCTCTCCGCTGCATCCCAAGTCCGAGAGGAGTGGTTGGGAGGATTAGGGGGAGATGCAAAGATCTCTGAGAAAGAAAAGGGGTGCGTGCGAGAATAAGGCGAGTGACCTATGCCTACGGGGTCAATCGTAGCTCATCTGCCGATTCTCGTGAACCCAATGCTCGAAACGAGATGGAAATCAACTCAGCAATGAACAATTGTTCTCAATGAGCTACTTCAAATACCACTTACTCCAAGTTTACCTGAAGAGTAATTAACACCAAGGCAAGGAATAAAATATTAGTTTTTTTTATCAGCTCTACGAATTCTTTGCTCAAGTGTAGTATCTATTCTTATCAGATTAATAAGCTGGAAAGATCAGATACCACACTTAGCTATATGTCAGTTTTAAAAGTTGAATAAAGAACAGATTTTAAATTCTGTTATTTAAATACTTTTCAAAATGAATTTCAAATGTTAATAGTTAAAATAAGCATTGCCGGTTATAAAAACTACAAATTCAGAGTAAATCATAATAATCTCAATAAACTATTATTCCATTTTAACAATACCATGGACTGAAAGTAATGTTGGGGTATAAATTTATACTTATGAAAACATATTCTGTCTAAGAATACATTACTCAAAAGCAATCGTAACAAAATCAAAACTAAAACTTTATAAAGGAAAAGAATTACGTATTATATTTAAAAGGGCCATCTTTTGAAGTTACATATAAACTTGCAAGTTCCGCTAGGGACCTAGAATGCTAATAAATATGAAAAAAAAGTTTTAAAAGGTGTAAATCGAACAACACCCATATATCAGGTGCAAAGATTCACTCTGCTTACAATAACCTATATTGAAGAAAACGAGTCACGAAATCCAATAATTCTCACATATCATATATTCATTCATTCACTAAGACACTAATGAATCACCATCAAAACTAAGCCAATATTTGCGTCCTACGATATCAGTTGTTTTTACGAAATAAAGACAAGATTTAACTATATAGATCAACACATACTTCCCTAATAATGCTCATAATCAAATTTGCAAATTCTTAAGGACGCATGAGAAATAAAGTATTTGGAGGAAACATTTTCATAACAATGATAATCCATAATAATGACGCCTTAGAACTAATAAAACGTAAATTGCTCTTCACAGAGACATTTTTTTGTAAATTAAGCTATTATATTATCATAGGTATCATATCATATTTTTGTATTGTTATTCTTTATATTAAAGGGAATTCCAGTTTTCTGCAGACGACCAATTGTACAAGATTACTTACGAAATATATTGTGCGAGTAGCAATCATGAGATTCATCTTTACACTAATGTCACTCCGGTGCGATTAAAAATTTGAAACTTGAGCGATGAGATCGTTATGCCTTTCAGCGATACGTATAAATTCCAGGTACATACATAAACTGACTTGTTATTCAACAATCACGTCCCAAGAACAAGGGAATCAGCTGCTGTAGAATATTCTATCTTTAGAAATTTGATAGAATTTGGATAAAATGTATTAGCATATCTCGAAATATTGATATCAACGGAAAAAAATTGAATCAAGCACGATCGACCATTCACCTGCCTTGTGACCGAAACCGTTGTTGATTAGTGTATTTAGAGTTCATTTAGTGCAAGTGCAACGCTAGACAGGCGATTATAGAGGAGAGGAAGTGAAAAAACGATAGGGAGGGCTGAGATAAAAGTGGGGGTGGAAGGAAGCGTGTGTGCACTGCTTCGAGGGCGCTTCAAGAAGTAAGGGGGAGAAGAAGAGGGAAGTTGCGTTAAAAAGGACGACTGAAGTGGGACTTAAGAGAAATGGGAATAAAGGGAAGAGGTGTGGCGAGAGGAGAGTCCTATAGCGGTTCTCGTCAGTTTAGGGTGGGGGCGTGTGCGCTGTCCGAGGCTGTTCCTTTTCATCTGGAGGTGCGTATCTTAAAGAGCCCTCTTGGCTGGAAATGGTAAAAGGAAAAAGAAGTGCTATAGAAAAGGAGTAACAAACGAAGAAGCGGAAGGAGTTGGTGCATAAGTTGCAAGAGAGTGAAAATTTCTGCCTAAGAATGAGAAAGCGAAATTTTTGCGACGAAAAAATGTGGGAATTAATTTCAGAAAACTGTGAAAGGAGTACTCATGAATTTGCACTTATCTCGGTCGTTGAAAGCGTTTCGGATCTGTATTGAGTATAGTCAATTAGTAAACAACCACATTCTTCCAGCTATTTATTTCCTCTATATGTTAAAGAGTAAATAGAACACCTACTTAATTTATCGTACTAAATATTGCAAGAAATAAAGCAAAAAACAGATATTAGGGCTATAGATCGATCGATAGTAATGATTAATTATATATATTAATTACAGATATTAATTATAGATATTAATTATTGATGGCTAATTTCCTATGCTTTCGAAAAATTCGGAATGGCAAAGATAATTGTTAAATTTATTCCATACTGTAGAAAAGTATTAATTTATAACCTGAATATTTTCAATGAAAGAAAATTTTCTGCACAAAAAAAACTAGGAAATTAATGAAATATTTCATATAACATACTTAAATTTCTCTTATATCGAAATATTACTGTCAAATGCCTGCAAAATTTGAGATGATTAGCTTTCATAAGGAAATTTTAGCTCTTGTATTTTTCCGGAGAATAGGAAAAACTAATAATTAATAATTTAACTGTTATATATCCGAATTATCCGATTAATATGTAATATCTGAGAACCTATATTCGGAAATTATATTTATAAGTCATACTGTCATTATTTAAGCAGAAATTATTCTTTAATATTTATCCAAAACCTACAAAGAAAATATGTTCCTTTAAAATTTATTTTTGGAAACTATTTCTGAATCATATTTCCTAAAAACATTCCAAATCATATTTCATAAAATATTTGTAAACTAATTTAGGTAAATTGTTTAAAATATTTATATCGACAGTTTATTTACAGTAATCATTTTCAAAGTAATTCTGAATACTATTCCCAGTTATTGTATTCATAAATAATTATTTTACTTTAAACAAAAGTTGCTTCCAAAATATTTTTCAGGTAATTCCATATTTTGTGATCAAATTTTAACCGAAAAAATTGCAATAGCTAATTCCCAAAAATTATATTTGGAAATTATTTCCGCAAATTATTTATATATAGATTCCTAAAATTTATTCTCTAAAAAATAGCTTTGAATTATATTCCCAATATCTTTTTCCAGTAGCTATTTCCGAAAATAACATTTTCAGTGTTCTTTACGAAATATTTAAAAAATAATCACCAAATTTCTTTAAATTATCTTTTTCAAACCATAATGAAAATTTAAGCACTGAAAATCATTGCAATGTCGCTTATTGTTATAGTTTATTCTCCCAACGTAAGACTCAGATGTTATTAATTCACCTTAGTCATTCATTCATACATTTTCTGTAAATAATTTCTAGGTCCCGCAATCTTATACACCGACTGAAAGTTTTGTGAGGCCGATGAACCTCATTTGATTCCTGCTTGTTTTAATTTGGGGAATGGCTTGACAAAAGCAATGGCAATGCTCAAAGATTCTAATAAAGGTAAACTTTTGGGATCGTTAGCCCACAAACAACTTCCGCGGATACTGTAAATCCCAGAGATAACAGTTCAGGAGAATACACGTGCTCAGACAAACTAAGTGACGAGGAAAGTCGGAAACTAAATCAGGAGGGGACTTAACGCTAGGGAACTAAAAAACTCAGAATGATTTGCATTCAATTCGGTGTTTAAACAAAGTATGAGAAGGGCAAACGTGACAATTCTGTTTCGCTCCGGATCGTTACATCCTTTCGCGTACAAGAGGAAAATAAATTCAACGCAATGAGCGCGAAAGACTTTACATGCACAAGAGAAAAAGAGCCGTCTCATCGATGGAATAACTGGTAAATGGGGTGAGAGAGGGGTTGAGGAATGGTTTAAGGAGACGAGGCGTAAGGAGAGAAAGAGATTGGGTACATGGAGAGGTTGTCTCGCGAAAAGTGAGATAGGAGTGGGAAAAGGATGAGTGATTATAAGGGGTTTGAGGAGGTAATGGGTCTCCCTCACTCTTAAGAAAGAGAGGTCTTTGACGGGCTTGTTCTTTGAGATGGAGCGAAAAGAGAGATAGGGATGGAAACCGCTAAGGAGCGAACGTAAAGTCATTGGATGGGGAGGCATAATGGTGTGTCGATGTAGGTGAACTACGGAAGTGGTATGAGATGGTAGGATGTGGAGCCGTGAAGACAATTTTGCTGAAAATACTCTCAAATATTTCAATTTCAGATTATACTGATTACCGACATCTCCTTCCTGTATAATATAATCAACTGCAAAATCAATTCTCCTTTCCTACTCTCTCTTTTCTCTTTCCGAGTTCCTTCGAGAACAACTCGCCTATCTGATACATTCTCTCTGAGCACTCCTTGTCTATCAACTGGAAAAAGGTCACTCTTTTTTCCTTCAATTTTCAACTCCCTTTCTTCCAACGTTCACTTCGATCCTTTCTTCTCTCCTCTTAAATCCATCCAAAATATGGCTGCAAGAGATTGACTTTTTATAATTTTAATCATTATTTAAATTAATTTTATGTAGTTGATTTGTTGTTTTATCTTGTTCTCACTGATTGTTGTTTTTTCTTGCTTCTTGTTATTTCGTCAATTGTAATTGGCCTCGTACTGTTTGTTCATACTTATTGATAAATAAATACTGGTCGCAGGAATTTTTCCAAACCATACTTCATGATTTTTATAACTATTAGAAAGGCTTTGTTTCAGTGCGATTGCCAACAATCTCTCCTGTCAATAAGGCAACTAATGTTGAGAAGATAGATGAAGGAAATTGCCAAATGTCACTTACCGTTGAGAAAATCATTGTGCTTATCTGATTTTAACATAGAACACACATGTATATTATAATTGAAACCGAATGAAATTTATCTTTTCTCTTGAAAACTACAATATTTCTAGAGGCATTTCTAGGTGTTGAGCGTGAAGAGGGTGAGATTAAGTATTTTAAAGAAAATGAGGGATGAGAGGAGGCGGGGATGAATTTTGGACAGAAGAGAAGACGAACGTGAGTTTTTGCATATTCTCCTAACTTAAAGTGAGCCAATTTTCTCAACAAAGTTTCGAAGCCTCAACAGTTAAACATAAATTTGTTTTTAAGGAAATACTTTAATTGACGAACTGAATTGGATTGAATATTCATTTTAATTTACTTCTAATCTCTGATTTTGAAACGTGCCAATCCACTGTCCCAACTCTCAGCCTTATACGTGAAACCCACAAAATAATATTTTTTGTATGTATTTATTGTAAGGAATTTCTTATTACAGTGTGTTTCTCATGAAAAAAAACATGATGAATAAGCTATGCGTTTGAAAAAAACGAGTGATACAAAGAAAGCAAGTATCTATTCCTTTTTTAATCTTCATGTATAACAATTTAAATCCTCTCTAATTCTTAACCGTGATTAAGAAGCTGTACAATAAGGAAGTGAACAACGAATGAAACACTCTAAACAGGAAAATTTCAATAATTTATCCTTCTATCGTATTTTAACAAGAAGACCGGTATAATGGATAAGAAAATGGCCAAAAACTCATTTCATAATTAAATTATCGTAGCAGAAAATTCTAGATATTCAATGTTTTTAATTTAACAATTCATGTTTGATAATTAGATAAAAATTTTATTCGATTCATTATCTTATTTTCACTTCTATAAAGCAAGAAATGTTGTAAATCATTAAATGGATCTCTTATAGAATTTTGCGGAATCATGGGAAAAAATATTTGGGCTACAGATCGCAGATAAGTATTACATTTGGAGAGGGTTATAATCAACTAGATACAAAAAATTGACACTCTATCTAACTCTTCCTAAGTCCATGGGCAATGTAAAGATATAGTTATTCAAATAGTAAAGCATATTGAGTATTTTCCGAACTTCCCTCAAGAGCTGTCAAGTCTAAAATATCTATTCCAAAGCACCACGATCTCAAAGCATGGGAGATTACACGCATCCGAAAATCCGACGCAAGGCACCAGCGTCTTATGTTTGCGGGCCGCATTCTTCAAATATCAGAGGGTGGTAGATGAAAAGAAAGAACGGATGAGAGGGAAAAACTGCCAAATGGCACGCTGAGCGGCGAGAGCAAAGGGGAAAAAAACCCTGCTGCGCCTTTGTTGCGGAAAGAATAGGTCGTAGGTAACTGGAACCCGGATAAGGAGTTGCGGGGATAAAAAAATGCAGGGCGTTTAGGAAATACTGCTGTAAGAATGAACTCCCCTATTCACTACCATTCAGCGTAGTTTCATCCCTAAGCCTCTCCCATCTTTTAACTCCGCCTTCACCCGTCGAAGGATGAAAAATCCGACCGCAGCACCTTTCAGGTGAAACAAATGCCTGAGGATGTCACCACCGCCATTTGATGCGGTTGCTATGGCAGGGGGAAGAATGAAGGTCCTGGAGGGCGTGATGATAAAGGTTTAGAGAGATGGTGTACTGGGATTTAGCAAGGGAGTTGGGGGCGAATGTGAGATTTTAAGGAGAGGGTGCTCTCAAAGAACCCCTGGGGGAAGAAGACGTGATTTTGGCGCTGAAAGCTTGGAGCAGAATGGATAATATCTTACTTCTGGGACTATTTTCCTCCGGTTCACCCCAAATAGGTGGAACAAAATGCATGGGTTGCTCAAAATTCACACGTCAAACTTTTCATAAGGGTTTTACAGTCAAATTTCGCTTAGGAGGAATCTCAAGCAACTTCAGCTTGAGGGGATGATGAAGATATATATTTTCTTGAATATATAAACGTAATAGGGAGGGTGATTCAATCATCAAACTTGCTTAGGGGGGATAAATTTTGTAAATATCAGACAAAATATAAATAAATGGCACTGACTGTGGTTCTGCAATATATATTTAATTAAATTATTCGATCCATTACAGTGATGTCCTTTACCCTATTCCAAAGTACAACAAAATAATTTAATATTTATGTTGGAGAAAATTGTAATTTTTTAAACTTTCCTTTATATGAGTAAATATACTCAGTTAAATTTTGAGCCACCTATTTCTAGGAAACTGCGGGTTAATTATTTACCATAGCGTGATAATTGAATGAATATTTCAAGAGCAACTCACATGCCCCAAATATTGACAGAAAGTAACTGCAAATTATTCGGAATCTATGATTTCATTTCAATCAACCGGAAAAATAAGGAAATACGTAAAATCAGGCATACTATTTAACATTTAAAATTATACTAAAATAGCTGAAAAAGATTTCTAACTAACAAAGAAATCTTTGTAAATTCATTTCCTCGTAAAATCTATGAATGTCTTAATATTGGATGACAACATATGAAAGCATGGGCTCAAACTTCATCGGTAAATCTCTAATTCAAGTCACGCAAAGGACAATGTTTGAAATTTATTAGAATACCTGTTTTACACAAGATTTACATTATGAGATTTTTAGAGAAAATCATCAATAAACAACTGTAGGAAAATTTTCCAAGGAATGGTCGTTTGATCAAATCGTTTGAAATAAAAAAATGGAAACGAAATTACAAATTTATTATATGTTTTCATTCACTGAAAATTCAGGAAAAAATACAGTTAAAATTAATGCAATAAAATTTTCATGCTTATCTTTATAATAGAATATCTACATAATTTATTTTTATTTGGTTATTTCGCTTAAACAATAAATATGAGAAAGAAACGATAATTTTCTTAGCAATAAAAGGATAATGACTCATATTTTAGTCATATTTTTTAAAACTCTTTTAAATCTGATTTTTTTCCAAGAAGAATAAATGATTTTTGAATTTATTTGTTTTTTTCAGATATATTTATACTCATTCCTATGATAAACATTGAAATTAATAATTTAGTTAAAAATTTATGGGAAGTCCAATATAATGGACACCCATTTTAATCTGTCGCTGAAGAAAATGTTATGAATTAAAACAGTGTTTGATATTAAATAACACATATAGAAGACTAATACAACAGATGTTCAATGATACATACAAAAAAGTTATAATAAGAGTAAAAATGGAAACATAAATTACCCTCCGACATTATTTAAAAAAACTCATGACTTTCCGTTATTTAATAAGCAATAAAATCTTACTATGAGACACCATTGATATAGGACTGGCATAATATTAAAACAAAAGAAGCAAAACCATAAAATAATGAAAAAAATTAATATCAAATTAATATAAATATGGACCCGTGTCCAATATATTGGACACGGTTCTGAAAGGGTTAAGAAATCCTTAAAATAAAAATAAAATCCCAGTTTTTATAAAAAATGGGTATCACAGAGCGTTGAAGCATGAGAAACTTGATTGGGGATTTTATACATTTATATTCATCAATTTTGCCAAACTTTAATTCTTTCATTTTAGCAAAAACATTTATTCGGACAAGAAATATCTCCGATAAGGAATTTTTTGCCAGATTTCTATCTGCAAATTTTGGAGGAAAAACGAAAAAAAGTCAACGTATCTCATCCGCCTCAAACAGTTTTCATCAAGATAGGGGAGCAATCAGAAATCAATGAGGATGGCTCTGTGCGTTGCGCCGACCGCAAATGAATGACATGACAATTTACGAGCAAGACTTGACGTTTCGTAAGTCATTAAGGGTTCGGCATCCATTCGATAGCGAAAAAAAGAGATGCCGGAAACCCAAAAAAAGTCGCAACTAAGTCGTTAGGGGACGATTCATGTAACGCGCACTACCAACGTCAGCATAGCGTTGATTAAAAAAACACCGCCGTCGAAAATATCTTCCCTCGGCGGGTATTATTTCGCAGTGCCGAAATATTTTTCAGCGTCAGCGAAACGAAAAAAAGAGAGCGCTTTTCCCTCATGTTTTCAACCAACATTCTCTTTCCGTATACCATCCTTTTAATTCATTATAGCGGAATATAGAACAAGAGTTAATAAGGTAATTTTTCCAAATATATAGGCAATGATAACAAATATGTTAATGATAATAAAATGAATCCATGCCGTTATTTCTCATTAGAAAAGCAAACGAGGTTATAAGGTATCTAAGTAGTGATTCGAAAGGTGCTGTCCCAGTAAGTAATTCTACAATATGAAACACCAGGTAACATTAAGGGGATTAACTCGGATGGGAAAACTAATAAAACAATGGTAACGTATATTATATAATAAAGAAGCTGATTACCTCCGGAGGATAGTTAATAGTAGATGAAGCTTAATCGACCGAAAATATATCGAAATTGCTAACAAATTCCCGTTAAATTATAATATTCCAATTTTATATCTATACTTTAAAGTATCATGGAATTACGTGAAAATAAACTTGTTGCAAGTGCAATTGAGTTAAATGTTGAAATTTTTATTCATCGTTGGTTTTTGATTGAATGAAGACTGAATGAAACTTAAGTTATTGCTATTATTTTCGAGAGCGGAAAAACGCGGTGACAAAATGGCAGCTGCGAATGAACCTCGTCAGGGCTTGAGGGGATAAAAGAGTAAATTAGATTAGTAATTTTATGTTTACACATCTATTGTTACCACCACTCTAGATTTACTTTGAGTATATACAATTCAAACTTTTCTTTGCCTTAATTATTGTGTCTTGATGCTGGAGCAAATTGATGGCGGAAATTAACTTTACATTAAAACAATTCTATAAAAAATGAGATATAAAGATGTGTAATGATTGCTAAGGCTATTTGGCAACAGCATAATTGAGTGTCCACGTTAATATAACTTCCGCAGTAAGACAGTCTGCATCTAAAGCATACTCTATACGCCTTTCATGGTTAGTCATTCAGCGTTGTTGAACTCTTGCAAGTGGATAAAAAATTTAATTAATTTTTTTTAAATTGTAAGATAATCTTCGGCAAGGAATTGGTAGGAGCTTTTGAGGTTGATAAATGAAAGAAAATAATCTCAAAATCTCCTTGATATCGCCATTATACGGTTTGAGAAAAATTGGAGCTAATATTGCTTCAGATCACAACGTGAAAGAAATGAGGCATTTATATTATTACGTCAATGTTGGGTTCAAAGTATTATAAGGTTTTTACGAAGGAACGCAATTTACGGAATTCATATACACTTCTCTAGGAATCAAACTGCTATAAGCGAAGAATATGCAAGAAAAATGCCGTCGTCAACATTCCACGTGCCAAGCAATTTTTCCTGCGTGCCTAAGGTTCGCCATGCCCGACCTAAGAGGATGGGGAACCCTTTCCTGGCATACCTGATTTCACCTATCTCCCCGAACCTCTCATGACAACATGTCGCTATCCCTAAAGTATCCCAGCAGTCGGAAAAAGCATTTAACTGTCTAAATGCATAGTTTTTAACCTTTTAGTAACGTTTGCTAATGTATTTAAAAGGTCTCGTTTTCGGTTGAAAATTAACGGTTATACATCGCTATTTAGATTATGCGAATTGATTTCTTTGGCGTATTCGTTTCAAAGCAACATGAGAATGTAAAATCCTTCGTTCCTCTTCTAAAACATTTCCTAAAAGTTTATTTTCAATTCGATCATCTTGTCAAACATTGGTCTTTGACTCAGGATATAAATGTAATCTTTCGAACATTTCATAAAAGATCCCTTCACGTTATTTCATAAGATAACAGCGTACCCTTTTATTCGATAAAATATCTCATATTTTCAACTGTATTTTTACTACAATTGCTTCCTCCAAGTAAAGCATAGACGTTAACCAATATCTAAATAAAATTTTAAGTGAATAAAACAAATACACTCCAAATAGCAAGTAAAATAATAATTTGTAATAATATACTTGCTAAGAGATTAACAAACTAATTGGTGAAAAAATTTCGTTCTAAAGAATATCAAAATTAATTGTGAATGTATGGTGTGTTAAATAAATAAACCATTCAATCTATATCCACCATCTACAAATATTAGACAACGAAAATTTATTTTGGAAACTTGGAAAAAACCAGGCTCAAAGCATACAGCGAGGTAAATTCTGGCCTGCAGGCAGCATCTTTCTGTCATACCTAAATTCTTCACGGTAAATTCCACTCGATGCGATATTTACGAGGAAGTTTGCTTTTCCTTTATTTCAACGAAAAATCCCGCGTGGGATCCTAAATACACGCCGGAAACGTCCGGCCGGAGTCTCCCATGTGAGAACAATGCGTACATAGCTTATCACAAAGTGCATATAGACAACATTTCGCTCACAGATATCCGTATTAATAGTGAGTTGTATTGCTTCAGTTGAACCGTGAAAAATGGCGAAGGAGTACACGCACGTAAGCTGGTGACATCGGCGATAAATTGTGCGTGCGTCACAGCCGCAGGAGAAAAAGAGGTTCGGGGGCGAAATATAGCGGAAAGAGAGCACTCTTGTGGAAAAGGAGTGAACTGAGGGGGTTGCGGAAGGGAAGGTGAAAGGCAAGAGTCATTTGGAAGCATTGAATCATAATGCCTATACGCCGCCGGTCATAAATACGCCCGCCATACGTATCCGAAACGTTACCGAAAAGATCAATAGCACTAGGAATTTTCGATAGTTTTTGTTTTATTTTTCCTTTCCCCTCCATTTGTGTTTATGTCTCACTTCTTCGTAGGTGCAATAACATATTTCAAGGAGGGAGTTTCCGATTCGTAGCTCTTAGTACGAGTTTGAGCTGTCTCCGGCACACGATAGTGCCAACCGAGATAGAATTTTATGGGAGATACCCAGTATATCTCACTTTCTTCATGAGAAGGCAATAAGTTCTTTATCATTAGTTCCTATGATTTTCTTATGCTGAATAAGTAGCGTAAATTATTTTACAGGATCTTTTCTATTTAAAATATTTAGTACTAAGAAGAGATATAAAACGAAAAGGAAGAATACAGAGACCAGAGGTGGGTGACCTGCGATTTATAGAATACAATAATTTTGTTCAATGCTAACTTATCGTCACTTCCTGAGACAGAAACAGAAATTTTTAAAATGGTTCCCTAACTCAACTGGTGCTTTATTTAGAAGTAGTACAGGAATAATCCAAGCTTGTTTAATGCTGTGATTAAGTCTTTTTTTCTGTGTACAATTTCAATACTAATTTATTGGTGTGTAGGCCAACCAATCATGCAAATATCAGAGTACAAAAAAGTAAGAAAACACACATATAATAAATACGCCAATTTTTCTCGCATGTCATATCGGATACGCTGTGTATAACGATCCATGACATAATTTTTTAACGAATTTCCAGCGAATTATTAGTACCCTCCAATAAAAGGATTAATTTTCTGAAAGTATTACAACAAATTTGCAATTAGAAGCGTTTTTCTACAGCGCGAAATAGGATTGGAAAAGCACTACGTACTTATAAAGCAGTCGTTACAGGATATTTTCGAGAACTTACGGGCTGGGAGGTGGTGTTTTTAGCCTAAGAGCACAATTATTTTTCGGGAATACAATGGAGTGGACTCAGCTGCAAAGAATTCATACTAGAATGCTTCGTACCATTTATTCCATTCGGGTAAGCAAGAGGGGTTTACTCTAGGATTTAAAGGCAGACTTGACGTATACGTTTCCGTATTTCTGAAGTTCCTTATCTGTGTCATATTTCTTCATATACATCATTCGTTTGGTTCATTTTGGTATCCTAGGAGAAATAACTTTGCAGTTGACTTTCTCTCAAACTGGGAGAAGGAATCTTATGACAAAAATAAAAATTATTTTCTTAAGATTACTAATGACGTTGTTTTCTTCGTTTTGCGTAGCAACTTTTGCTAATTTAAAGTAATGAATGATCATAATATCCAATATTCACCTTTGTCATGCAGCTAATGATAGATTTAATGTAATTTAATGAAATACATCTGCTAGAATTCTCAAACAGAAAAGAAGTTCTAAGTGAAATGAAATTATTTTTGATACTGTCATCCTCTTACGTTATCTTTAAGTAGCAAATCAAAAGAAGCGTTAATTACGAGTACATAACCTCTTGTCTTATTTTCATCAAAATTAATTTTTCACTGAATTTTACTATACTCTCTTAATTCTCCATAGGTATTTATTTTATTTATGATTTAATATTCAGATGTAGGACCCTCTTATAATAATAAATTGTAATGATATCTATTTATTCTTCATTTTGAGAAAAATATATATATATATTTAAGAGTATTTTAGGATCCGATGGATACTTCGAAACTGTGGCTAAAGAGATAGGATTTTTCCTATTAGCATTAGCATAAAAATTTATCTTGGATTGAAGACATTTTTTTTCAATTATTCTTCGTGTGCAATTTATCGATTAATACAAATTATTGGTCAAGTTAAGATCTATTACCATTGACATTAATAGGCGAAGAGAATATTTGTAAAGAATAAGAACTCTACTGAAATCTTACCTAACATTTCGATAGATAGTACTAAGTGACACATAATACAAATAATGACTGGTGGAATTCCATCTTTAAAAAATTGAAGAAGAAATAAGATGTTTACTTTCCACAGAAATTAGTGGAAAGAAAACATCTTATTTCTTTTCCGATTTTTTTATGCACAGAGAATAGCAATATTTCTTCTCGACATCACAATAATAGAGCCGACATTTCCTTGGATGTATGTATACTCTAGTGCTTATAACGCAATATTATTCTTAAAAAACAGTCGTTTCGCAAGCACGTTCGTGTGCTTACTGTCGCATAGACAAACAGTAGAGCTTGGGGACAATGAGACCCTGAGATTGACAGTTCAGCATGATCCGTCCAATCCGCCAACATCACGTACGAACGTAATCGACCTCAGGCCTTCCTGCACTGCCCTTCGTCCTTCCTTTCCATAAAATCCCCTCCTCAAATGGACCCCCATTAGCGCTGCTCTCTTGTTTATTTATTCCGAGCGATTTCGCCCCCCTCCGATATCCCTACCAAAAACGGGCAGCGCCATCTTCTCTCATTCACTTCCTCCATTCGTCCGCCATCAGCGCGTCTTTAGCTCATTGAAAGCACTTAGGCAGGAGATGGACAATGGGTATTTGGATAAAGCGCTGGGACGGAGAGTAGGGAAATGTGGCGAGGAAGGGAGCTTAGGTGGGTCCGAAAGATAGGGAAATGGAATTATCGGTTTGGATTGAGGGTGGAAGCAGATTGGGAGAGAATGCAAGTTGGTCGACGAAAATATGGAAAGTATGAAAAATTATTTACTTTCACATCTGCATTAATCTTTGTCAATGGCATGCAGTTTTAAAGTATATGAAGTTTTACAGTAGTTCACTTTATATAGCCTAAAAGGTTTATTTTCTGCCTAAAACGATTTTCATGTTATGCTGCAAAGGAATTACGGGTTGATTTCAAGTACAATAAGATAATTAGAGATTCATGAGGGCACCCTGTTACGGTTTTAATTCGAAATGAAATTCCATGTTTGCCTTCTCTCTTTCAGTCAATAACCGTTAAGGCGAAGACGCAAACTCTAAAGAACCTATGCAGGCCTTATTAACAGATACTTCGTCTTTTGTACCGCCAATGAAGACAGCAGGGAATCTAACGAAGCGGAAATGGCGCTGCGTGAGTGGAGAGATGAAATTGGAAGATAGTGGAGCAGAAAGCCGCAGAATCAAGTTCGTATAAAGGGGCGATTCAAAGACAAAAGATATCGAAATAAATAGGGAGCGGGTATGGGAGATAAAGATGCAAAAGTTGAATGGCTGGTAAAAGAGCATGGCGAGGAGACAACGGAGAAAAGCTCAACGGGGATTATATGTAAAGAAAGAACAAAGAGGGACTTTTTGAAGGATTTAGGTGAGAGAGAGGCAAGTAATTAAAAGGAAGCCGATCTCAATGAGAAGGATCTGAAAGGTGTAACTAAAACTTAATTGCATGACAGAGGGAAGGTGTACATTATTGAATTCAAATCTACAGAAACCAGATATTAATATAAATCAGCTCCCGTTATTCCTCGAGTATTTGAAAACTTTAGTACGCTAAGCTAAGTTGAATATTGCTAACCAGAAACACAGTAAGGAAAAGAGTTAAGGAATACAGGTTTAATTATTCTCCAATACAGATGGAATTTTCTACGCATTATCATGGAGGTGTATTGACTGCGGTAAATAGTACATGGTGTGCTAAGCTAAGTACGGTTACCAATGGACGTAAAAGTTCGATTATAATAACGCAAATGATGGTCTGTAAATATCATGAGTCAAATTTAGCAATTGTCTTGTATTAAAATCTTAACTATCTAAAATAAAAATATATAACATTTGATGATAAACTATGCAGAAATATTGCAATTCCATTACCGAATTTTCGAATGATTTTCATATATTGATATTTAACTTGAGAATCTGGAATACTGACTCAATTACGCAGGAAATAATAGAAATAGAAGTAAAATGATGCATTTGTGCACCTAATAAGATTTTTGGATAAGACTTTCGCTAATTTTGCAAACTTTAAAGTACAAAAATATATTTCGAGAAGATATTTATAAATGTGATGGGAGTATAACCAATATATGTATAATCAGACAAAAATGTTTCACAGAAAATATTTACGGACTTACGTAAGAGAAGGAGATATTGAAAGGACTTGATGTAGACTTATTTCCGAAAAGATCGCACAGAAATGGAATAAAATACTTATAAACGATTCATAGCACTCTAACTTACATTTCCTTTTGGAAAACCAGTGATCATAAACCGTAATGGTTATCGAAGTTTAGAATTTAAATTAACCGTAAAATATGAAATGCATTATGCTATAAATTGATGGCTTAACGAATGAGACAATATCAGGGACTGTAAGGGATGAAGGAGCAACTTTTCAGGGACCATATAGTCCAAATAAAGCCATGAATAAATTGGAATATTTGAAACTTCCTTTTCCAAGTAAAGAAATAAAAAATAACATTTTGTTCACTGATGAAGACTTCAAACCTTGATGAGATCATTGTATAGAATGGTTTGAGTACTGGAGCCACATAAAGTACTGTAAATTTGTCACTTAAATTCTAAACTATTTATTCCTAATATTGATATTATATATATAATACAGTAATAAAACATGGAATATGTCCCATCTCGGTCGATTTAACGTCAGTCCCTTCGATGCAGCCCTGAACTTAGATGGAAACAAGGCTTCAAATCCGGAACTCCCAGTTTATAGACCTCACGCGCCAGCCTGGTTGAACAGTTTTTAAAGGCCCTCAATATAGGATAGGTGCCCTCGAGTGAATTAAATTTAAAGATCGGTAAAAAGCGATAGAGGAAGTTGTTTATAGCGAGGGGAAGAGAAGGCGAGGCAGTGGGTGGCATAGGAAGGGAGAATGGGAGGAAGGAAAAATTGGAGGGAGTGAAATGGAGAGAAAGCAGAAAGGCGGATGTAATGGAAGAAAATGAGGGCAAACTGGCGGAAGAGGAAAGATAAGAGGGGAATAAGGATGGAGGAGGTTTAAGAATATCGATTTAGATGGAAATCCTGGATCAGGAGTGGATGAATTGGAAAAATCGGGAGAAGTGGGATGAGGAGATGACTGGAATGGGATAGCGGAATAGGCGTTGATGGGAGATCAGGAATGTATGCACAGAAGGGGGAAGTACTAATGGAGAGGAAGTGAGAAATAAGCTAAGCAAAGGGCGCTTGAAAGAATGGAAGTGGTTTAGGTCGTCGATGTAGACAGCGATGGATAGCTTTACATAAAATGAGGACGATGAAGTGTTTTAAAGTATGTTAAAAAGTAAGTAGAAAGATATGTTTCCTGCGGATGAAGATGCTATCATCTGAATTATCACCTATGTATCACTTATACAGAGGAAATACTGATCTGTGTTACGTGGTAACATACGATCTACTTAAACAAAGAAACCGTTTACTAAAATATGTTAGCGGAAATGGCACACGCGATGTAAAAATATTTATCTAAATGATGGAATAATTATCAAAGTCTTAACGTTATTAGTTGAGACTATGAGTTTGCCGAAAACAACTTGTTAAGTATCTAATGGTGAAATGATAGTTGGCAAACAACGCAGTGGCATGAAATCGCCGACAGGACGGAGTAAATGACGATTAACAAGAAATAAATCAGTATGTAATGTTCAATCTCTTGATAAAAATAATGAATTAATTCACTCATGAGGCAATGAGTGTTAGGATTCCATCTCTTTAAGTTATTGAAAAGGATATTTCTGTGCCATCTCGTTGGATCGGATTTCATTTTAAAATTTTGCTGATGTAGGTCAATAAGTGCTACATTAATTAATTAAATTTATTTGAACGAATTTCAAAGGTCTTTAGGTTATTAATATACTTACAACAGCTTATTTATAATACAATTCTGCCCTAAAATATAGTAAAAAATAATAAAAGCAATCCAAAATTAGCAAACAATATATTCTCTTATTTTAATCAGAATTTAAAACCTTACAGAGAGTGATGTAATTTAATTTAGTTGCAATTCAGAGGCATGTTAATTAATGCTCTTCTATTAAGAGTATTTCTGTAAATTTCGATGAATTCTAAATTGTATTACCTTCGGAATTCATTTTAAAATCGAGGTGCAAAGGTTATGTCATTTAAATAATTACATACATTTATAACCTTCCATTTATTTGCAATATAGAAGATTAAAAACACTCGAGTGATAAGAACTGAGAATTCAAATAATAATTCCGGAGTCTTCGTACAAACGCTTTCTTATTCGCTGAACGTATCCAATAAATATTCTCCTTACATTTCGGAGAGGAATTTCCTAAATGAATTGGAACCCTTTTCATAATTGTAATGGTTTCGAAATTTCCGAGACGAAATGGATGTTTCACAAAAACGCGAATTTCCAGAAACTTTTGAGAGCCCCATTTCGTTAATTATGACAGAAGAAAGGGGGCGGAGAAATGATAGATGGGTAAACACTGAAAATTAGTGGAGCATACGCTCGTGTTTCTAAGAATTGTCAAGTTGGACTGACTCAGAAGGCGAAAACTCGGCGAATTCTCAGAAAAAGGAGGAGAATTGAGGAGAGGAGAATAAATAGTAAAGAGAAGAGAACTGGATTCATTCCGACCAAAACATATTGATCGATCCATGTTCAAACTGTTTTCGATTATCTGAAACATTTTAGGTCTCGGAAATATTGTATATATAATATAAGTAATCTAAGAAATAAAAATTTTCAAATTCTTTATTCCACAGTTTATTGTAAAACACGACCTTTACTGCGGAAAAGAGTATTTGTAAAGTTTTATTTTTTAGATTACTTGGATTTCCACGTAGTAAAGCCTTCCGCAATTGATTATGTTAAGTAAGTTAGGTTAAATGGAATTAAAATACCAGAAACTCTAGGCCTGTAACTATTTATACAAAAAAATTAATGACGAGGCTCCCGGATGGCCTAATGAGCAGCTCTTTCGCCTTTGCTGAAAGTGGTCCCGGGTTCGATTGCCGGTGTAAGCCCACGTGCTCAATGACCTAAGCTTTCGAAGCACTTCTACTTTCCACTTCCACCTCTACCACCATATTATTGATATTATTATGATGTGGTAATATTTATGACCAACTTTCAATTCAATGAAGACTCACTACTGACAGCAATGTTATATTTAGGAGTCGCAAATACACCTTGAGCTGTCAAATATTAAAGAATTTCAATTAATTAGATATCCATGTTATCTATATTCGTGTATCCACAGCCTTTCAACTTCCTAGTTCAGGATTCGTGAAACATTATCTTCAGCAGAAGTTGAGGGATTTTTTAACGAGAGTAGACAATTCGGTATATATATTTTAAAGATTTCGTTATGGCGTTATGATACTTAGTAACAGGGTTAATAACAAATTTTGAACAAATAATCCTATCCTAATTTTAAAAATTTCTAAGAAGTAAGAACTTGTACACAAATAATAGAGCGACTAAACGATATCATTATTTGAGCGCAAGTTAGCTTTATGGGAGTTTCCCCGCATAGCATCTGGGTAGTTATTCTGCTCAAGGCGAGTGTACAAATAACTATTTCAATGATAAAACAGTAGAACTAGTTGTTGAATATCTAACTGTTTGGTATGTTATACTAAAAATCGAGCAATAAGTTAAAATTAGTTGGGATTAATTTGCTAAATTTTACTCGGGAAATCTAATTCGGGGAAACAAGGTAGGACGTCTAGTGGCAAACTAAAGAACTACAACATCTCTTTAAACTCTATATTTGGAATTATTTGAAATTAAGAATAGTGTCGAATCGTGTGAGGGAAGACTAGCGTAATAAGAACATATCCTTTGCAAGGCAACTACATTAGTAATGACTCACACTTTGGCGACAAATGATTTTAAAAAGATAAAATACATAAATTAGAAGATTTTAAGGATATAATTACAGACCAAATTTTAAAAGTAATAATTATTATTTTTTCTTAGGATATAGATTCGAGGAAAGGATTTAAGTTAACTCAGCACGAAATAGCGCACATCCAAGAAAACCTAATGAGTAAACGGTCGTGAAAAGTCATACGAGATCGGTACTCGAACCAGGATCTTACACTTTCCAGATGACTGCTCTTCAGAACTATATCTCTTTGCTAAAGAGTCCATAAAGCGTTAGATCACTCTCCGAGGTAGATCAATAAAAACGGATCTATTAACCCCCAATAAGGACAAAAGTATATTCGCATGTAAGTAATTATGGTTACGGCCGTTATTCGGGAGGCGGAAGACCTTGGTTTGAATCCTCAGTTTCGTGAGGATTCACGAATTCACGTTCACTCTTTTCACGTGCGTTGATGGTTCATATAATTAATATATTTGATTTTCGAGATGCCTCACTTCTTCTGTGATTTAAAAATTTGAATTAAAAGTTCATTTATCAAATAACAATCAATTTTCACAGGTTTATGATAAACGTTAAAGGATTAGATTTAAGTTTTGGTTATAAGATTTGATTAAGTTTGTTAATATAGAAGCATGAACAAGAAAGTGAGAAAATGTAGTAATATAGACAGGAAGATTTCCATCAGAAGACGTAATGATAATTGGGATTTCAGAGGGTAGGATATTGCGTAACTTCGAGAATAGAGGGAAACAATTTTCCCTAAATAAAAAGGGGTAGATAGCTTGAAAGGCACAAGCTTGAACCCACCGCATAGCAGAACATAGGGATGATGACTTAATAACGCAGTTCATTACTTCAAAAAGATGAAGCTTGAATGCCCACTTGTGCACGACTACCCTGCTCATTCACTTATCAAGAAAGCAAATCACGAGGACCTGACCGCACAGCGCGCAGCAAAAGATTGGCCACTCTCCTTACAAAGCTCTTGTACCGCCGAAGTTTGCTACGCGTTTAATTCACGGAACCCATCAGCGAGGCGGTCAACTCAATAAGTCCCGCGACTTAAATCACCATCAAAGGAAAAATTGCTCACAATGGAAGCGGGCGTGGGAAAATTAGGAGAAATAAAGAAGCAGGGGTCAAGAGAACAGGAGGATTCGCGCGTACCAAAAGGCAATGGAAAGAGGATCTAGATATAGCGTGGAACATGAGAGGAAGGAAGAACACAATGGAAGAGGAGTGAATTAAGAGCGAATTAGGAATGGAGGGAGGGCAAAGGTAACGCGAAAAGAGGATGTGGAGAGGGGATGGAGAGAAAGGAGTTTGTTGGGAGTGGCAATTTAGGAATTACAAAGGACCAACCAAGCCGTCACTCTGCATTAGGCAATAATTGGCTCCCTTAATTCTACAGCACACTACCACTTCCATTTCAGCCCTCATGGCTCTCCCTCCTACCATTCAGAGCCTCCTATAGTCCGACCAATTCTTTCAATTCTCCACCTCCTTACAGAACGAATTTCATTCCTCATTCCCAACCCCCGCTGATATTTCCTTTTATCAGTCGGATAGAACTTTCTTATCCTTAACCATTCTCATATTACCGAAGGATAAAACTCGCTCCCGTCGGATTTCTCTTCTTTTGTGGGAGACGCGAGAGTAACATCCCTTTGTGCGATTGAGCATTCCGATCCGGATTTTTCGATTTGTTCACCCAGGAAGGCATTTCAAAGAGCACGGGATAATGAATATTAGACGTGTTTCTTCCTCCATAGATACAAGAAATATAATGAATGTAATTATATAACAACGGTAAAAAATAAGTAATTATATCTAATGAAATATCTTTTTCTACTAATGAGATGTATGTTTCAGTCAAGATCTCTACTATAACATAAAAAAAATTTTCGTACCAAAAATCTTGTACGATAATATTGAAAAAAATTTACAATTCCATTGTTTTAATATAATTTTATAAGATATTTGGCTAAATACTTTGTTTTGTATGATGGAATACCAATTACCACCGAAGAAGTTACCATTCAGGCAACCTATTCTCTTCTATTCATCGATAGTATTTTTTTGAAGATTTGAGATAAAAATAACCTCGGAATGTAAAGCAACGGATTCAGAGAGAAAGAGAAAAAAAGAGGGAACGAGAAAGTGTTTCTGGAAAGTGTAAAAAGAAAAGACGATGAGGGATATCACATATATCCTCATCATCATTATCGTAAAATCACATCATCATATTTTTTCCTGAAATAAGTAAACCCATGATTAGGAGGAGTACAGAGACATAATAACTTGAGCGGCACTTTAATCACATACACACAAAATGTGGGATTAAGGTTAATATATACAAATTGAGGTAATTATGTTTACTTATGTGAGGGAGAGACTTTGCTTAATCGAATGAGATCCTGATCTTAAAAGCTTACTCTTGATAATGAGTATCAGGGTATTTGAACAGAAGATTCGTGTACTTTTAAAGTTAAATAAGCTTTATTTGGAGCTTAGTTTAATAAGATTCTACTTAATTTCCATTTATTTTGATAAACACAAAGAAGAAACAAATTTAAATGTTTGTCTCCAGTAAAAATGTACTCATGAAAGTATAAAAAAATGATGCGCATAAAATAGTTTACCAAAATAATATTGGTTTGTTGAAAATAAAGTAAATAGAGCATGAATATAGTTCTTTCTAATTTTATCATAAAAATTTCTATATAACAAATTCTACTTCAAATAACTACTTTTGCCTCTGTTTTCATATTCACGAAAATTAAAACATAATGGAGAAACCAGAGAAGAACTTAGGCTTACGAGAAGGTACTATATGGACAAAAAGTGGACAAATATAAGAGCCTATTAATTTTAAAAGCCTAAAGATCTTCTTTTAAAAATCATAGAGGCGTTATATTCGCCATTTTAGAGGAAGTTTCATATTTCTCAGTAATAAACTCGTTGTCTCAAGGTAATGAGGATAATGATGTATCGTGAAAAATACGTCGGATTTAAGTTGGGTTTAATTTAGTAGTTTCTAAAAACATATATATATATATATATATATATATATATATATATATATATATATATATATATACGAGTAAAATGTAGCTTGCATACTGCAAGCAGATCGACAACACTAATTTCATATCGGCATCATATACCGGGACGGACATCAAAAGAAAAAAAAAATTCAAAATATTCGTAGAATTCGCTGCAATTTAATCACCTGGCAGCGAACCCCGGTCTTCCTGGTGTACTTACTATGCAGCAAAATAGAAAATTACTATATCAAACTATGTGTGAAAATTCAAGCAAAACTATTAGGTGCAACTACCTCAAACGACGTCCTACTATTCACATACACTCCTTATTTGAGAAATTATAATGTGCTCTGGCATCGAACCCAGGAACAGCATGGTCTTATCTATTTTTTTTCTTAAACAAAGTGTTAATATACATCTTCCATCTAAGCAAGAGCTCCCTTACATATCGATAAATGCATAAAAAAATTATGAAAAGATACCCCATAGTATTATATATGGGTGATATTTTTATCGCCCGGCATCGAACCCGGGTCTTTCAGGCAATACTTTCTATGCAGCACAAAAGAAAAACACCATCTCTAACAGCGTATGCAAATTCAAGCAGAAATATTGGTTACAACTGCCTCAAATGACGTCCTACTTTTCCTTTATATTCCTTATGAGAGAAACGTTATTGTGCTCTGGCTTCGAACCCAGGAACAGTACGGTCTTATGAAAATTTTTTTCTAAAACTTATTCGTACCATACATCTTCCAGCCAAGCACGAACATCCTATCATTTCGATAAGTGCATCTAAAAAAATAATGAAAAACGGCTCCCATGTATTTTAAAGGGCAGATCTTTGCATCGTCCTAGCATCGAACCCAGGATAACTTTTGTAAAAGTCATTGATGTTTTCGAAAGTCCAAGACCATAAATATAGGCACCTTGAGTTTTACTTCTCTACCTATCCAGAAAGTATTTTTTTTTAATTCCCGAAAATCACGGCAATGCATTCAAACGGGAAAAATCGGGACTTTGGGGCCCTCTGGAATCGAACCTATGACACTGAGGATCAAAGTCTCTTTTTTCCTGGGGGTTTCACGTTATGGCCAATATGTCATAAAAATTTCAGATCAATGACGCTTGTAGTTTAGGCTGTGAATTTGTATCCTATCTATCTATATAGGTATATATATGAACTAGTAAATGGGTGCTTGCAAACTGCAAGCAAAGAAAATTATGAAGGGATATGTGTCTTTTTAATTATACTACTATCTATAGTATACCTAATTTTCAAATATGAGATCGAGTTTCATCTAATAATACAATAATTATTTCGAAAGCCTTTCACGTTTAATTGAGACGGGAGTTTTGCAGTTGAGACCTTAAAGAATACGCATACGTAAAATTAAATTAAAGAAATGCGCCAAACAAATTTAAGTAATAATAAAAATCTTCGTAAGATAAAAAGGCGAGAAATCGATAGATGATTCGTTACCTGTAGTACTCGGTTCAGTGCAAGGCATACTTCAATTGAATCCTATGCACATTAAATGGCGTTTAAAGCGGCACAATCACAAGCTCCGTTTCTAATTAAATAAACAAATAGAAATTAGGCAACGTAGTTGAATAATTTTGAAGAATGGAGAAGAAGAAGTTAAATTTAAAGCCCGTATGGAGATGTTGGGAAAATATTTTGCATACGATGATAAACGCAGACATTGTTTTTACTTACAAAAATTATCCAGCGAACACGTAGAACAACATAATCCGAAGGTCGTTCAAGGTTTTAGGACGTCCCCCTTTGGATTTAAATGGCCTTCTACGCTTATTTGATACGGGAGATTTGGAGTTGATTCCTAATGAATGTGCATTCGTAAAATTAATTTAAGAAAATACGCCAATCTAAGCAAAGTTAGAATAAAAATCTGCATAAGATAAAAATGCGGAAAATAAATAGACGATTACCTGTGAAGTATTCGGTTCAGTGCAAGACATAATTAAATTGAATCCTATGTTCATTAAATGGCGTCTACCACGACAATGAGCTCCGTTTCTAATTATATAAACAAACAAATATGCTACAGGTAACGTATCTATGTAAATAATTTTGAAAAACGTAGAAAAAGAACTTAATTCTAAAGCCCGTTGGCAGAATATGAAAAAATAATTTGAGGTGAATACAATAGAAAAGAGTAAACATAGTAGGCATACAT
Source organism: Sympetrum striolatum (assembly GCA_947579665.1). Lineage (NCBI taxonomy): Eukaryota > Metazoa > Arthropoda > Insecta > Odonata > Libellulidae > Sympetrum > Sympetrum striolatum. Next base: position 42,416,160 of record OX388346.1, read on the forward strand.
TTTTAATCGCAGAAATTGTTTTACTTACGAAGAATCATCCAGCTAATACGTAGAAAAACGTAATCCAAAGGTCGTTCAAGGAAATCAGCGTATTTTATGATTAGATTTTTGTTGTTTATTTTGATGAAAGTTAAATGTTCTTGATGTACATTAATATTACAAACAAAATAATATTGAAAAATATTTCAAAAACTTCATACTTTCATCACGGCGTATGTTGTTCGAACTGCAAACAAATTTGTATTCCACGCAAATAATGGTCGTAGCCAAAGTTTTGATCTTGGGAAGGGTGCAAATAAAAACAGTATTAATTTGTATTTAATTTAAGATGTTGCCGACATGGCGAAATTGGGTGCAGGAAAAATAAAAATTCCTCTTTGAGGAATATTTAGTTAAATACTCTCCACTGTACGTACATTTTCATGCTTATGTGAATGAAAACATTTGGTTCTTCATGGACATTTATCGTTTCCCCAGCAGTATCCCATATCATTAGGTAAGGTACTACGTATTAATTAAAAAAAACGAAAATTTAACTTAATCTTAAATTCTGTATGGATAAGATGACAGAATAAATATATGTTATTAAAATAGAAAAGACGATACATAATAGGCATACAATAAAAAGCACAATTTTCACACACGAAAGACAATCCAACATATACGTATAATCCTTACATCGTTCAAGGATATAATTTTATTTCCTGTGTAGATATTTGTTGTTCATTTAAATGAAAGTTATACTTTCTTGATATTCAATTATAATATGGTCCTTCAAGAGAGGCGGGCAGCAACGGGTTTGGCTGCCCGTATGAGCTTTTTGGTTACAATGTATCACAATGTATGTAGTATGAAATTGAGGCATACATTACTTAAAGCTTCCCCTCCTAAAAGGAACATCATCTAAAGAAGTCACAATATGAGGTGGCACGCGAGACAGGACGCAGGAGCTTATCTGTCGATCTTAAGAGAAACTAAGGGCAAAATACCAAACACACCGAGTGCGGTGAGAAAGTGGTCACTGTGCTAGGACTCCAACACCAAGGTACAAATTCCGGCTAGCAAGATTTTTCTGGCTATAGAATGGTTGAGTGTCTTTGTTAATAGTATTAGTTATTGAAATGGTGGTTATTGGGATCTTCCTGCTTTCATCAGAGATGTTATGAATATTGTTATTAATTATAACGCCATAAAGTAGGAATCGGAAACGGCCATTGCAAAGGAAATTTTTAGACATAATTTAGTATACGATAAATGCATTGGGTTAAGTGAGAATAAAGTGATATACTACTATACTAAACTATACCGATTTTGATGCTAATGATTCGTATTGTTTGCAGTTATATTATAATCGTTAAAACTATTAATTTACATTAATATTCTAATAGTAATATTTTAGGATGATGTAAATTTCAGTTGTACTTACTTTTACTCAGGCATAGGTAGACTTGGTCCGGTATAATACGTACTTCATCAGTATTTAATGAGTATATTTCATCGAAATTGCTTTTTTATCCCCCTTATATAGATTCAGTGTAGAATTTTCGATTTAATCCTCGAATAATCTCGCTACTTACATGACTTTTCCGATTATCTTCGTTTATAAATGGTCTCGTATTCTCTACATAAACTTATGTTATCACAGTATGTATTCCCAAATAATTCATTGACCGTGCAGATATTCGCTGTCCATTTTGATGAAAGTTACATTTTTCAACCTTCAGTCATAACATATATGGAAAGAAAATTTTTGTTAATTATACCACTGTCTATTGTATGCATAATTTTCAAATAAGTGAGATCGAGATTCGCCAAATAATATGATAGTAAAATAATTATTTCTAAAGCCTTTCGCGTTTATGTGATATGGGAGTCTTTAATGAATACGCATTCGTAAAATTATATTAAAGAAATACGCCAAACAAAGTAAAGTCAGAGTAAAAATCTGCATAAGATAAAAATGCGGAAAATAAATAGACGATTACCTGTATAGTATATGGTTGAGTGCAAGACATTCTGCAAAATAATCCTATATTCATTAAATGGTGTCTACTACGACAATGAGCTCCGTTTCTAATTAAATAAACAAATAGACAATAGGCAACGTAATTATGTAAATAGTTTTAAAGAACGTAGAAAAATAACTTTATTCTAAAGTCCGTATGGAGAAGATGGGAAAATAATATTCATACAATAATACATGCAAAAATTGTTTTTACTAACCAAGAATTATCCAGCGTAGAACAACGAAATCAGAAGGTCGTTGAAGGAAATCAGTGTATTTTATGAGTAGATTTCTGTTTTTTTATTTTGATGAATGTTGAATTACGTAATATATTACGAACTAATTGTGTACTACGTATTAATTAAAGAAACGTAGAAAAATAACTTAATTTTAAATTCTCTTTGGAAAGGATGACAGAATAATTATATGTAATTAAAATAGAAAAGAATAAACATAATAGGCATCAAATTAAAAGAACGGAAACTCACACACACGAAAAGCAATCCACCATATGCGTAAACCAACGAAATCCTAACATATTTCAATAATACCATGTATTCCCTGATTAGATATTTGTTGTTCATTTAGATGAGAGTTCAGTATATGATAAATGTATTTGGTTAAGTGAGCTATGAAATATAATATAATAATAAATTATAGTGTTCGCGAAACTAATGATTCGTAATGCTTACAGTTATGTTATTTCTAAAGATTGTCGTTAAACCTTTTAATTTACATTAATATCCCTATTTATTAATTTATATTCGTATCTATATACTTCATTCTAGAATAATCTCACTACTTACATGACTTTTACGATTATCTTCGTTGTTAATGGTCTCGTATTCTCTACATAAACTTATGTTATCACAGCATGCATTCACGATTGATTCATTGACCGTGCAGATATCCACTGTCTAATGAAATTTATATTTTTCAGCATTCATTAATAACATATATCGAAAGAAACATTTAAAATAATTGAAAATGCATCAAACCTTTATCATGGCGTATGAAAATAGGATCGTAAACAAACTTGTTTTCGATTTAAACAATGGTTGTTGCCATAGATTTAATTTTCAAAATGAGGAGAAAAAAACGTAAAAAATTGGCGTTCAAACTAAGATTTTGCGAATTTCGTGCAGGAATGTTAAAATCGGTCGCAAGAAAAGTAAATTTTAATCTTTTAGACGTAATACAGACCAAGTCCTACTGCTTTACGATTAAGTTTTCATAATTTAATTAACGAAAGAAATTTTCTCTGCATGGCCATTTTTCGTTTTTCCCGTTTAAATACATTGAAAAATATAATCGTCTCTGGGCTCAAACCTAGGACAAAATCTGTAGATTTTCGATTTTTTCCCAACTCGACTGTCAATTATAAATCTCTCTTGAAAATTTCAGCCTACCAGCTCGATTAGAAATGCCCAGGATTTTGTGTCAATCAGTAGGATTTGCAGCTTTATATATAGTAATGAATCCGGAGAAGCATCTATATATAATAGATATATATATATATATATATATATATATATCAAATACGACCTTATTACGCCCTATTCCCAGGTCTCCCAGAAAAGAACGAAGAATCACAGCGTGGAAACCAGGCGATCGATCTTTTTCTCCTCAGGGTAATACAATAGTCGCTCTTGTCCTATATTTGTCGCTCCAGGGCTCGCACGTCACGAGCAATTTCCTCAGAAATTAGTATCAACGCGAAAGAGGACCGCGTGGCACTGGTACCATTTTCGGAAACTAACCAGTCTTGCCCTCTTGACATGATTAGGCCCAAACCCAACTGAGCGAGGAAAAGGGAAAAGTCGGGTGTTTAATCTAACGCGAAGAGCCAGAGCGCCTTCCCTCCTAGGCTTATCTCTAATTTGATTTTTCAAAAACATTTTAAATTTCCTAGTTTAATCATCAAGTGACACCCATACTTGTTGGGAGACTATTCAATTACTGTGACACTTCACACTTTGATAGAAGGAAAGAGGTGACATATTTAACTCCAGTGAATATTTTAATCTGTGTTAGCATAGAATATTTATTTGCGCTCAAAACATATTTTTCCATGGAGTTCCACAATATGAAGTTTGAACATTTTGAGTTTTCTCTGTACCTACTAAATATTATCAATCTCTTTTCTAGTTCCGTTAAGTAAAAATTTAAGATGAATTGCATGTCTTAAAAGGCTGTAAGATGCTCTCTTCTCTCTTAATTCTTTCTGTTTTACACTTTTTAATTCTAATACCTTTAAACTTAAAAAATATGCATGTATTGATTCTTGTTATTGCATACAGTTTAGTACCTGCTGTCTAGTAATTCTTCTGTACATTATAAAAGAGAATGAAAGTTTTGAGAACTGCCCTATTTGTCATTTGTATAAATACGGTTAATATATTTCAAATACGGAATGAATGCACGAGAATGAAAAGTTCATAATGATTCCAACATGTCATTTTAAATGCATTGAATTCTTTGTATCAGCCAGGTTTTGAAGCCCACAAATGCTGGAGCTTTAATACATCCACTTTAGGAGCAGAAACTAGTTTCACTAAGTTAACTTTTATCGACCGAGATTAAAACATCTACGTCCCATTTGGCCAAGCAATAACTGCCTTTCATCACCCGAAAAGATAACTAAAACTCCGGCGGAAAAACTTCTCAATTGAGTGCGCAACCCAGATGAGCACCGCCATATGTCCTTATATTTGCCACAATCTATCTCGAGCGGTTTTTTCCATTCGGAAGGCAATACGGAAAACTAACATGAGCGCATAGTTTTCCGAGCAGAAAGGGCGGTTCCGGGAGGAGGGTATTGGAGTGTTGAGGGAGATGCATGGAGGAGGAGGTAATGGAATGGAACGTAAGGGTAGGAGTTGGGGGAGTGGGTTCGGTTATTTAATTGGGCGTCGACTAATTAAACGGAGCTAGCCGCTGCGTAAAGGAGTCTACTACTGCTAGGGAGTACAATGAAGCCCGTTCAACCACTGCGGCCGTAATGAAAGGTTCTCCATTTTCCACGCGAAGCTCGTTTGCTCTTCTAAAATGGGATGCTGAATGATTGCTTTTAATAACAGATTCAAGATTTTCAGCTCTCTCTCGTTTCGACTTTTCGAATCTCGTAAATTAGGAAAGATATCCTTCTCTTTCCGGACGGACAGTTTTGCTTTCCGCTCGATTTTTACGGCTGAGCGGTTAAGGGAACCAATTTACTTGACCTTCATCCGTTAAGTTAGAAATTCGAACTCTTGAAAGCGTCTTGATTAAGAGCTGTCCAGAGAAATAAGTCGTGCGTCATCGTGTGCACTACATATTGACATTTGAGTTTTTCGGCTTGTTTCTCTTTCCAAGCCAAGGGATGGAATTCGGATTCCGATGAAATAGAATTTAAATTTTTAAATAATAAATTCTCGACTATTGTTTCCCGTATGATGTGATCTAAGTTTACAGACTTTTATCTCTTAGGATTTTGGAGTTTATTAATATCTCACCAGAATAAATAAATCAACAAAAGTTCTTCGTATTTTTCCAAAATTTAATTTTTCGACACTGTCGATACGAAAAATCAAATTTGTGAAGAACTACGAAGAACTTTTGTTGTTGTAATTATTAAGATTACATTCCAAAATATTAGGCCAGAACATCTTGAGTTGCGTATTATGTCACCAGAAAGACAATGAAGTTTTTTTAATAAAAATATGTAATGAAAATATTAATTTTTGGGAGGAAAGATAGGAAGACAGGATGCCACATGATATCCCTTGCCGAAATGAAGTGAAAGGATAAATTACAAGCAGATTAATTCTTTGCATAACTTTACAGTCTTAAGAAGGTTGATATAGAAGTATAGATAATATCTTCTTCAGGATAATGATAACTGAATAGCGAAGTGGGTGGAGCGTACACTTTTATGGAAGCGGTCCTTGGTCCAATTATGGTGGAGACGTATTAACTTAGACCAATAAAGATATTTAATGTTTATAATAGAGATGTAACTCTTTAAATCTAAATAAATTTTCGTCCTTCAAGAGAAATCAGTTGCACATATTCTAGTTCTCTGTACATTTGCAGCCGTAATATATTCGGCCTATCAAAGAAAAATTTATACTGCCGTTTTTCCCAAACAAAGGAACATACTTATAAAGTTTTCACATTTCGCAACCAGTTTGGGTTCCCGAATAGGCAATGGAGAAACGTGTTCGCCTTTGGGGAGGACGGTCTCGGATTCGATTCTCGGTGGGGGCGAAATATCCTGCATTAGCATATTAAAAATACTACTAAAATAAGTAGTGGAGCCTAATCCTACTGAAGTATGGGCAGCTGCGAAATATCAGATGTAAATATATTCATAGATAAAATCATATACCAGGAATACTCAATTCCTTATTATGTAAAATGACAATTAGTTTACAATGACCACTCTTCCACTTCCACCTCTTTATACTGAACGTTTTCAACTCTTCAGTCAATGGTAAAATTCCTATTATGTTAATTTTGTAATGTGCTATAATTATTCACTTATTTAAAAATAGCTTGTTAGTTCGATCAGTGACTTAACTCCTAATCAAGTTCTATTGTGTATCCAAAATATATTATTAATTGTTAGTTAGACCAATGAATTGGTTCCTAATCAAGTCCAATTGTGTATCCAGAATAAATGGTTGAAATTGTCTGTCAAGTCAAGTTGAAAGCACAGCTGTTTTTTAAAATAGGGATAGTACATACATTAAAGGGGCATTTTCATTCACCAAGGGGTTTGGTGTATTTTTGTTTATGTCGATTATTTTATGTAATTGGATTCAACTGGTTCTCATTATAATGTGGTATGAATTCATCGGCATGGAGTTTACTCTTTTTTCCCTTCTCCTAATCTTGAATTTATTAATTCAGCGTGTATGATTAGATCATAAGACATTTCACTTTGCTTCTTTGAGTTTCCTTTGGTGGAGCGATAGTCTTTACTTATCGTTCCCATCAAACTTTCCCACATTATTGTTCTACAGTATCAATTCGCCAACTCGCTGCTGGCTTTTTTACGAAAAAAAGGAGTTAATAATGTATCTATATAATATTATATAATTTCAATGCTATTTATCCGCCATGTATAATACTTCTTACTCGTTTTACGACTTTTTTCTTTGCGTCCGTAAGCAGGTTTACCAATCCTCCAAACCGATTTAATTTAAATACGTATTTTCTATTTTCTATGTTAATAAGAGAAACTTGTACGGGAAACTCATATTTATGTATAGTATCGCCTTAACATAAGGAGATTTTATTTCCAGAATACATGGAACTGTGTTAATTGAGTTTTATATTGTTGCAATAAAACTGGAGGCACAATCTCTCGAGTAGTAGAGTATCTGGTATGAAAAAATGGATAACTTGAAATTAATTCTACGATTCATAAGGCAGGCAGTCCTTTTAATACTCTGACTCTGACATAATTTTCCCGTATTGTTTTCCGATTATCATAAATTAACAGGCAGTATAATGTCACGCTTATTTTCATAATTCATTTCATACGTCAATTACAGCGTCATATTGGTCATTCAATAGCCCTCGGCCGTGGCTAATTTCACTGCTGCGACAGAGACATAATGGTGGTACGTGGGTGGCATCGGACAGCCCTCTCAATAGGAAGTGATGCTTGACCAATAAGGTCACGTGTCGGCTACCGGAAGTCGTTCACGGTTGCTACTTCGCCTCGCCTCCACTCGTCCGCCTGAATAGCGAAACAGCAGATGAAAAAATGATCCATAGAAGAGGGCATGAGGGCTCCGTAAAATTCGGGACGGAACAAAAGGGAGTCCATCTCAATGACGACACTTTTTGACGTTCGCATGCCCTCCAGATTATGACAAATCTCCACGGCGCATGCTCGCAGCATGGAAGATTGTGAAAAATGATTTTTGAGGTTTTGGATTTTGGCGTAAGTCTTTTATCTCTTTTTTTTTAAAAAAAGGCTTTTAAAAAAGTTTCATTTGATAGAAATTGGGTCTTGTTACGAAATTTTCTCCGCTCGCTTTCTCAAACCTTCATATTTGCCATGTGATTCACGGATAACCACTGAGTCATGCATTAGCCATTACACAGGAGTTGATGGTGCTTAGATAACGGTATGTATTTATAATCTAAAAGTTTCTAGAAACCAATGAAAATAAACTTTGCGTGATGGAAAAGAAAGATCCCTAAAATGTGGAGTTCAGAGATGTTCTTCAAATGAAATCATATCTTTGCTCCTGTGTTAACAGTAGTAATATAAAAAAATCATTTTATAGATTACAATACTTGCGAGGGTAACGTTAACGAGCTTAAATTATTTAATTCGTTAACGAGTAGTAATGAGTTAATAAGGTCCCGGGTCCCAATCCTGGCTGATCGGATTGTTCTGACCAATTATCTGGTTATGGGTTTTCGTCTATTGTCTCTGTTGCCTTAGAGAATCACCTACTGGCAAGGGGTCCATGGAGACCTTAGGGGGACTTCACCAAGTAATAATGATTATAATAATAATAACAATAATAACTCCTCTAATGGAAACAGGAATACCCAAATTACATCCACTTCAATAATGATCACTATTTACAAACATACGCAACAATTTCTTAGCCAGAAATATCCGAGTAGCCGGGACTCGAACCCGGAACCTTGGAGTTTCCACGCTAACCACTCCACACCGCAGACAGTGTCAGAGTAAGAAGCAGAGCAGAATAAAATAAAAGCGATAACGTAAATTTACGAATACATGCGGTTCAAAAACTAATAGAGATTATCAAGGCGAAGTGGTATGGTGAATGGGTACCACATTTATACAAAAGGGAAGGGGACTTGGTTAAGTTATACGTGATCGTGACACGAACTTGGGTCATCCAATTGCTTTACTTGCACCACGTTAAACTAAATTTATTTAATTAATGTTGAGGATAAAAATAATAGAGAACTGAGTAATTCATGATTACCAATATTTCTAAAGAAATAATCAGAATGTAGTCCCTAAAGGTGGGCCAATAACAAGTAGCAACTATTTTCACTTTCTCCTAATTGGAGCAGATATACATTTATGAGGAAAAATTTACCCTTTAAGACCAATAATGCCTGAAGAAAACTGTGGATGGAATACAATTCTCGAAATAAAAACGTACAAAGATATAAATTTCTTTAATCGGATTTTCAAACTTATTACGCCATAAGTTCAGGAATTCATTGACTGGGCAGTTAACGTTTTGATCGTACTGTTCAATACTTTACAAAATGAGAAAATATCTGGAACAATAATTATAATGTACGTCTAATTAGATGGTTATCTCGACTAATTCCCTTCTAGCTTCAACATTCTAGAAGAATATTTGTATACGCCAAGGGAGAATCAAGATTAGGCTTTCCTTTCATCATCGGCAATAAAATCCAAACCAATTTCATTTATAGTTAGTCAGAAACGAAAGCTTACACAATCCATCCCACACTCCCACGATTACGCCCAAAAAAGGCCAATTTAACACAGGATTGACTCAAGTATTCCGTAACGCAGTCCCACCATCAGGCAATCATCTAATAAGGGGTTTCCACCACTCCCAGAGGGAGCCGTATTTGATCTTTGGTGGTTTGGAATCTGACCCCGTGGACGGCAATAATAGGTCAATTCGGTCTTGAGGGTGGTCAGACCCCTTTTTCCAGTTTGAGGAGCCACTGGCAGGCCCTGGGAAAAATTATAGGGGAAGGCTTTGATGGAGTGGGAAGGAAATACTAGAGACTGAAGGTAGGGACAGATGAAGAGGCGAAGGTGCGCCCCAGGGAGAGAAGTAGTTTAGGGGGGCAGCGGACGATGGGTGAGGGCCCGGAGGCAGGAAATTGGTTGGCACTGGATGAAGACATTCAATAGAGGAGGTGGCTGGGATAAAGGACGGGAATGAGTGTGGGGGCCGATTGATAAAAATAGGGAAGAATTACGCGGTGGGGCTGATGCTGGAAGGAGTTTATGAAGGGCTCTGATCGATAAAGTGGGAATATGGAGGAACGGAGATGGAGGTTGGCCAAGTAATTACGGCTGCGGAAAATACTTCCTTATCGTGAAGTGTTGGGCGAATTGGGATTTGAGCGTGACCTCGTTTTAATTTCGAGGAGTGATGAACGACGTAATAATGAAAATAAAATATTTTCGAGAGTTCGCTCAGTAAACTGAACGATTGAGATTTGGAATTTCATTCTTCCATAAAGTGGAACGTTCATACTCGTACAGTTTTATAAATACAATGCATACGTAAGTTTATGTCAGATCAATAAGTGAGCTCTTAAAAAAGGCTGCACAATATTATTAGTAGAAATGCTTTTCAGAAAGAAATAATGATAAAATGTATTTAATACGCTGTATTATTTATTCCTTAAGTGTATAAAAAAGGAAATGATTTTTATGGTAAAATTAGAGTAAGCTTGATACACTTTTAGAATCATTATGTTAAACGTGAGGAAAGGAGATGATGTAGGTATCATTGAATTGCATACATACCCAGAGAGGTTGAGTAGAAAGAAAAACGAGTTTGTTAAATTCAATTTTGAGATATTATTTTAAGTTCGAATTATTTTAAAATTAACAACACGATAAATTTTTCCTCGTTTTGAATAACATACAAATCTTTATCTACCTTTTATTTCCCTGAATTGTATCGAGTCCGATTTTCCGAGATTAATTATAAAATCGAAATTCCAAAATGAATCTAAGCCTGAAAATTTCATATTACCTCTTTTAAATGTAAATATGCTTCAACTATGTTCTACAAACAATTGATTTATTTTTAAAAGAATATATTTATATAAAAACTCAAAGAATAAATTCCTTAGAATAGTTGACATTTGCGTCATTCAGAAAAAGTTCAGCAATTACGAAATTTAAGCGAAATGAAAATAATTAGTTAATTGTTATAAGCATCCGTTTTAACGATAGACTTGAATATAATAAAATGCTTACTATAGAAAAACTAATTCTTATGCACGGTAAGATTTGTAATACATTTTTCGACATGTATGCGATTACATTATAACCTTTTGTTCAGTTACCATCTTCATGCATTCATAATGTTTGTCTTGGTATTTCATCGAATAACAGAAAAATAAAATCCAGGTAGAAAATAAACGTTCGTTTAAATGAAATAAAATTGTGGTAATGTGGAGAGAAAATTTCAGCTGGAACGACCTTAAAGGTCAGCAATCGATTGGAAACCTACCCTAATTCCGCGAAGCATGAAAATTGCGAGGAAGAAAGGTCCCATTATATAGGCCTAAAGTGGCCCCCTTTAGCCTTAGATACCACGAAAAATTGAGCCATTGAATTGCTTCACAGATATCAGCCACGCACGCGCGAAATTCCAGCCCTTTCTATACAGAATAAAAGGAAAACACGGTCAATTGGGGTTAAAACTGGAAGAAAAGTGGCACGCTCCCACCGAAACAAAGTTTTCAGGTTTGAATACGCGCTCCTGTTTAGTGACCCGTGAAACGCTCGCTCCATGCGGGTTCCTAATTAAACAAAAGGAAAAGGTGCACTTTGAACGAAAGGGATAGAATAATAGCCTGTTATTTTCTTACCCTATTTTAAATCAAAATCTACCATGAAATACACCAACCAATATTTATACCACCCTACAAAAGTGGTTTGGAGAGAAGTTCCGGAAATAACACATAATAAACCGGTGTTCAGTATATTGAAATATTTTTCTCATCGTTCTACTCTAAACTATTCTATTCTTTAATTATTAATTATAATAACATAAAAATATATCTACCATTCTCTTTGATTTAATTATTCCATAATTAATGACTATGGGCTGGAAGAAAGAAGAAAAGACTTTTCGTCTCAATCTCGCCCAACTAAAGACGATTATTATTATACTAAACGAGAGTGAGCCATTGATGAGAAATTATAGATTAAAATTGGTTTACTCCTCAGCATGGCCGTAGCAAGGTAACTTGGCATGTGTCCAGCTCTCCCTAAAAGTGAAGTGTTTCAAAACATTTATGTAAAGTTAATTATTTCAATTCCAATGGAGACATTATCGTATATATCTCTATGAAAATTAACACAGGAAGATCTTTTCAATGTAGGAGAAATTGGCCATATCGGGAGGAAATTATTTTTTCCTGTATTTCAATAACTTCATGTTTTTTTCCATGAGTTTGAGCATCTTATTGACAACCCCTACCCTACTCTACGTCAAATCTTCGGTCATACCATTAGCAAAGATATAAAAGTATAAATAAATAGAAAATTGTAGAAATAACAGAAGACTGCAAATATACACATACGAATTTTGTACAAAATCAATGAATTATTAAAAATATAAAGAGAATGAAGCAAGTGAGATTATTATCACTAAGATCATTAAGTATTTCAATGCTCGTGTGTGAATAAACCCCATTTAAAGAAGGATATTCTGCAAATATCCTATTTTAAAATTCCTCGAACGTAAAAATGTTCTTAATGTTTTTATTCATAATATCTATATTTAAGTACATGTTGCAAGCTGCCTTCAGCTTGTGGTAAGGGGCGATCTTATAATAATTAAGATCCGTGGAATGATGGTTATGGGAGAGTATATAAAGAAAAAGTATTTAAAAGCCTTATATTATGGGCCTCTGAGGAAATCCCGCTTTACAGGGTGTCCGGATGAAAGATATTCAATATAAAATATTTATATCTTGGAAAGTGTTTATAATATACATTTCCGGTTTCAGCATTATAGTTGAAAACTCAGAAAGTTTTGTTTTTCACTGAATTTTTTAATGTGGGCGCCCTTGGTGGCATGACAAACATCCAGGCGATTTTCGACCTCATCCTACCTCTCTTGAAGCATGTCGGGTGATACCGTAGCCATAGCGTCCGTTATGAGGGTTTAAAGGTGTTCAATGTTGATAATCTTCACCTGGTACATAAGGTTGTTAACATAAGCCCACAGAAAAAATCTAATGGTGTTAAGCCGGGCGACCTAGGAGGCCAAGCAATTGGCCCGCCTCGGCCGATCCACCTCCCAGGCATCTCGTAGTCTCAGTTTGTTATCCCAAAGCCGGATGCTTTTACTTTTTCGAGGTTCACATCCATATTGAGTTCTAAAATGACGTTGAACAGCCGTCACAGACTACTTCGGCAAGCCACAACACGCATACAACCTTCTCCTGCGGTGTCACCATTGTTATTTCGTATCCCAACAATATGCAGATTTCAGCACATACACTGAAATCTATCCATTGTTGTCGAAAATTGTGTAATTAAAACAACTTTAAGAGATTCTCTATCAAATGATGTATACCAGACATGTGGATAATAAATACTTTCCAAGATATAAGTATTTTATTTTGGATACCTCTCATCCGGACACCCTGTATTATAATACCAACATATATCACATGGTTTTCTCTGTATAAGTAAAACATATTTTCTGTACAGAATGGAAATCGTTGAGGCTATCTAAAATACGAACAATTCAAACATTTTTAATCAAGTACTAGAGAAGAATCTGTGAAGGAAACCTGAGGATATATCAATTTAAATTAATTTTAGTACTGTGTTTCCGCATCATAGGCCTACGTTATACGTAAATTGGCTCTAATCAGTTAAATTGAGAGAGGGTCGTGTTTCCCCCGCTAAAAAACACCCACGCCTCCAACGCCAAGAACAAGGGCTGCAAATCGATTCGGTGGAAACCGAACAATTCCCAAATTGAGCGCTTTATTCGAATCTTGCGCGATTTTTCGTTATTTTACACCCCTAACTGCCCATCTCCGATGCTTCAAAGCCTCCTGTTTTGTGTTTGCGCCTTCCTCCGTATAATTAAACGACTCGGGTTGCAACGCGCTTCGGTGTAATGATGGGTTGTCGCTTTAGATATCATGCTCTATGAAGTCTAGCCACGCCTCTTCCTGCCGAACCCTTTTGTTTGCGCTGCTTTGTCAAGGGTGGAAATTTGTGAAAGGATGGAAATGCCTGACGCGAGATGGTGGCGTTGTAATTACGTACATTTTCCTGCCATTTGCGCCCAGTTTTTTCCATGGATCGCCTACCCTCGGATGGAAACAAATTAATATAGGGAGTGAAAAAATAAGCGCTCGCCTATCAAGCCGGGGTCGAAATTAGATAACAATTGCGGTTCCTCTGTTTCGGTTGGCTTCATTAAATGTAATGACGGTTGAAATTAGACGTTGGCACGGTTTCCCGTTGATTGCAACTCTTTCCATGCGCCATTTAACAGCTGCCTTTCCGAATGATATCGAGGAAGCTAAATGTCATGCCTAAAAAATAATTGTGGAAGGGATACGAGGTAGAATGTCAAAATAAGGTCATAGATCGCTATTTTATGTGGTGATAGTACGTACTTGCGGGATAGAAAACATTGTAAGGCTAAGATTAAAGGCTTTATATTCTTTTATACTGAGTTACTTTGCCCAATATAGCAATTACAGAATGCATAATAAATTTAGGAATCATTGCTTTTCGTATCCATTTATAAAATTCATAATTAGAAATATTAATCAAAGTAATATTAAGTTAAATATTATCAGTTTATTAACAAATATATGAATAAAAAACCGGAGTCTTAAAATAATCACAAATAAAAAAGATCTCGTCATAGAAAAGAAAAAATAGCACCTTAAACATGCTCGAAAATCAATTAAAAAAGTCAAAGATCAAAGAGAAAATAGCAGAAATAACCATGATATTACCTACCCTGAATTAAGCGGTGAATGCAATTTATTTTCCGTTGAAAAGAAGATTGGAATAAAAACAGGGATTTTACGAGGGTTCTCATACTGTTTATAATGTTATATGCCATTCAAAAATACAAATGTATTGAATGCATGAAATATAATTAAACGTTAAAAACAATGATTAATAAAATTGTTTTATTATTGTATTGAAAAAGGAAAGAGCATCTAGTTTTAACTCGTACTGTCTCCTATTTGAGCGGAATAAATTATTATGCACTCTTACTTAAGTATCTACTTATGAATGATACTTAGGTAAAGGTAGAATATATATTTCTAGGAACGCAACAGCTTCATTTTCATCGTCAATTTTCTAAATCGAATATATGTATCTGAAAAGTTATTTCATCGAATTAAAATGACTAAAATCAACAGATGGTGATTATGAATTTACTATTAGGTGATATAAATCATAGAGTAACTACACATAAGTTCATTAGATATAATTTACTCTGTCTATATTTAGCCAATGCCGATAAATAATGTCTTGGTTAAATCAATAAAATCTTAGAATTTATCGAGAACTACTTATCTGTACTCACTTTACTTCAAACCGTTACTGAATCTGGGCCAAAAAAAGTTTTATTCTCCAAATTAGGCGAAATATCATCATTGATTATGAATTCCTTATTTATTCTCAAACATTAATACTTAAACATTATTTATAGTGTTGATGCCTTCATAAATTCGTAACACCTTTGCATTCATTTATTTGTAAAAACAAAAATAAAATGCTTCTTATGGACTCGGCATACTTAGGAAGAGTAAAATTGCTGAAACCCCCATGATAATTTAAATATTCTGTGAAATGACTGCAAAAGTGAGCTCAGCTATGGAGCAAACACATGACAAATGAAAATACGTATTTGCGTATTAGGAGTTGAGTACGAAGCAATTAATTAAGTTCAATTGTTTTATTTGCCTAAAATATCTGGTAAAATAGTGTTAAATGTATTTTTAAAATTACATTGACAATTACGAGAATTTATCTCATATGGGCCCCATTGATAATAGATTCCGAGACGTCTTTCACCAAATGCAAACGTTCTGCCCATTTGGCTATCCAGGAGCCTGATCTGTCACGGAAAACAAAAGAATTATAATTATAATTCATTCTTAGAGAATAACTCTATAATATTTTATATCTATAAATCCGGGTTTGGTAGCACTAATTTACAGAAAAATAAAAATCGCTTTTCTCTCGGAAAAATAATTAAAATTTAAGGACAGCTTACGCAATTGTATATAATTAATTAAAATTTTTTAGTTTAATAATTTTATCAAATACATTCAAAATTTCATCTATTTTTAATGATACAGGAGATGATGAATACATCGTATTTGAGGTTTTTCTTGAGGTGAACTTTATGATTTGTACCAAAAGGGCGTTGAAAAAGCAGGCAGACTATTTTAGTAGACTGTTCTTTATTGCATCATTTAGGGGAGACCGGGGCTGGTTGGCCATAGGGGCTGGTTGGCCCAGTCGAGTTATTTAATACAGTAAACGCTAGATCGTGCTAGGAATCAATCAGTAGGTTGTTATTACTGTCCCCCTCCATCTACAGGACCAATATTGCCGGCGGAGCAGTTAATAATATGTATAATTCGTCCAGTTTATTCAATTATTAATATAATATTCGAAGTTAAACATATTTTGATTCGTTACAGAGGTCGAATGATCGTCATAATCACGGGATGAAAAGCATTTCAAAAGAAAACACGAACCTGTAAAATTTTTTATAATCTTAAATCGTATTAATAATAATAATAATAATTTTTATCTATCCAACAACATACATATGCAATACATATTATGCATGTATAGGACATTTCAATAATATACAATCAAAAGATCAAATCAACACAACACAGTCAAAATTTACATTATAATCACATTATAACATACATTAGAGTAATGATACAGCAAAAAAATTGTTCTTAACCCTTTTCGACAGGTCGAGGCTGCATCAAAGTCATAATCGATCGACAATCGACCTTAACTGCCAACCATCAACGAAGGGCAGTCTTCCACGGTTAGTTGCTTTGAGTCATTGTTAAATTATTTCCTTTCTGACTCATTATATTAATTTCCATATTTTACTAGCTTTTTACTACATAGCTTGTTGTTTATAGACACAGAAGTCACTGAAGGAAACTAGAGTAGTTTCATTGCTTTCAAAGGAACAATCTATATCACTGATTATTGACATGACACATTCTATGGCACCCCTGCCTTTCAGGAAACCAAATTGTGTGAGGCTTATTAGATTGTTCTTTTCAAAGTAATGACATATTCTTGAAAATAATGTTTTATCTATTATTTTAGAAAAGACAGGAATTATTGATATGGGCATGTAGCTTGAAGAGTCATTTTTCTCACATTTTTTGTGCATTGGGATAACTTTTGTGATTTTTAATTGTTCTGGATAGTTCCAGATTCAAATATCTGATTAATTCTGACCAGATTCAAATATCTGATTAATAACTTTGGTTAGAGGATATGCTATAGCATGTGCTATGCCTTTTAACAGCTTTGAATTCATGTCATATATATCGCAGCAGCTACTGGTTTTTAACGAGGCTATTATATTGAATATTTCTTTTCAGTTACAGCTGCTAAGTAAAATGACTTCGAGTTGGAGTAATTAAACTATTAGATATATTATACTATAATACATTGTGCTGTTTTATGTTAGAGCCTTCAATTAACTTTTCAATTACATTGGTGAAGTAATCATTAAAGTTATCAGGTGACATATTTGTTAAGCAGCTTTCAGACTTAAGTTGAGTCTCAGCATTGATTACTTTCCATAAAGCTTTTGATTTTTTATTAGATGTGGCAATGTATTTATTGTTTGCTTCCACTTTTGCTTGCCTAATCCTGTAGCCTTTTAAGGTCTTTACTGATAACCATTAGTTTTATTTCCTAAAGTTATACTAGTTTAACTTATCAAAAGATTGTATGGGTCAACGTGCTCCAGCCTCTGGGCCAACTTACCCCGATGTAGGGGCTGATTGGCCCACTCGACATAAATCCAGTAATTATTATATTTTTTAATTTTTAACTCATATTTTCCAGTTTAATAATTGCCATCCAGATTCAGTAAGAATGCATCTAAAATTTAGCAATAATTTCATAAGTTTAAATATGTACAAAAAATAATAGAAAATAAATAAAAAAACCGGGCCAACCAGCCCCGGTCTCCCCTATACAGTCACTTTAATTATAAGGTGTGTATATCGTAATTTTCAGTTGGATTTGGCACGGTAATGCATTATATCCAATATTCTCATATTCATTTTAATATAAGATCAATAATATTCAACTCAATAGATATACATAAACTTCAATGAGACTCAGAGAATCCATCCATTCCATAATTTCACGAAATTACAACTGTTTGCTATCTTATGAGGAAGTAATGCATCGCGGTTATGCCGAAGCTATAAATTAATGAATTATTCTGGCCTCATGTTTTCTAATAACCGCATTATGACTCCTGCAAACAAGCTGAGAAAGAATGCTAAAATAGCACATCGCTTTGCAACTGTCTCTCGGTACAGAGTTTCAGATGCGTGCACGGAGTTGAAAAGCAATTAGCTACCTCACTGATCACCTTTGAGGAATCCGCCTCCCGAAGAGCTTTCATTCCGTAAAGGGTAATGTTTTACGGTGAAGAGTTAATAATCCGGTCTGAGCTCCCATTTCCTCGGTGATTACGGAGAAGGCTTTTGCACGGAGAGGAAACCGCTTTGAGTGCAGTGGGTTTCTACTAACGTAGATTGCGCGCATTTTTTTATAAAGAAAACGTAGTCTCTCTCCTGCTTCACCTTGGTAAAATGAAGGAGGAAATTGGTGCTAACTGCAACATACTTTGGTAAACTGAGCACTTTCCGGGTTTGGAGGAAATGCAGCGTCTTGTGTTGAATACAACTCGGAAAAGTCAGTCGTAGTGATGTAAGGAAAGTAAGGGAAAATACTCAACTTTTGATAAAACGTCATATCTTGCGAAAATGTAAATTTATAATACGTCGAATTTCGCGAGAATAAATACAAAATTGCCTCATAAATTTCCTGCTGCCGTTGGAATCTCCATGAAAGCAGTACATTTCATCGGAAAACTTGAAAAACTCAAATAAAAAGGAATGCTGCTTAGTGACATAAATATTTCATAATTCAAAAGGAAAAATATAAAAAACGAAAGATATATATTCTATACAAATTAATTATACTAAAAAAATTCTACGCGTTGGCTTAAGGAGAATATTTTTGCTGTTTTTCAGACTTGTTTACTGAACGCGGATCGACTACAAAATATCTTAGCGGATAAATGCTCAAAAATTATAAACATTAAAAACTACCAGAGTAAATTGCTCATTTTTACTAATAATTAAATGAGTGTTTCAATATTTGGTGTTATTGATGTGAATATTACGGAATGGAAAACTACTATCCTCATTTACGAAGTTGATAATGGGGTGGTATCTTCGCTATAGTGAATGGCCCTTGGATCTTATAAATGCTACTCTTGTCCTAACTTCAAGGTTTGGGTAAATCGTCACATTTCCTCAGAGTGTGTCTCCCACCGCTCACAAACTTTACGTAAATAGCCAATTAACAATTGATGCACGTCCTCCGGAGTCTACCATCAATGACTAGCCAAATAAACTGACAAACAAATCAATCTTCCCGGCAATAGCCACATTCTAGTCCCACAATATATCGTGGATTTTTACGAGGGTGGACTCCCATCTGTCCATTAGCATTCTGAATCCGAGTGCATGCGCTCGGCGGGTGCCAGATTTTTCGCCAACGTCCACTCCGTATTCCGAGGGCAGGCCTCCCTTCCGTCCACACTTGACCGACTGCTGCTCCGTCCCGTGAATGGAAACGGTCGTATCTTCTCACAATGACCTCACGAATCGTACGGGCGAGGGCGGCGTCGATGGCATATATATGCCATATTCATATACCGGAGGCAGTCTTTATGGATGGAGCTTTTCTCGCGAGAGAGGGAAAGTGGGGGGCGTGGCCCGCAGAGGAAATTGAGTCAGATAAAATCAACATCGGTATGTTTCGATGGTAACAATAGAGAGGAAGAAGGTTGTGGTTGGAGGGAATGGAGGAGTGGGTTAAGGTTGGGAGGAAGTTTTCGAAAGGTTTGGAAGGATGGTTTGGTGAAGTTGGGGGTATGAATGTGCGCGCAAACACATGAGCGGGATCATAAATTGGTTTGGAATGGAGGAGAATTCCCGGTCGGGAGGATAGATGGATAATTCATCCGTATTGTCTTTCCTTTGGCTTGTGGGTGGAGGGATATAACGGATGGGAGTAGAAGGGGAGAGATAGTTGGTGCTTGATCATATACTCGTATACGACATATTTGGAGAGAAAAAGGGAGCTGGGAAAGGAAATACATGTTTGATGCTGGGAGAGAATACTTCGAGGAGAGATTGGGGGCGTAAATATTTAACGAACTTAGAAGAGTACTGAGAGTAGGAGTTCGTGCCAATTCCTCCCGAATCTTCTTTCCTTTTAGTATTTATACGATATGAGGGTCAGCCAAGAGAGAATAGTGAAGATAACTTACCTACATAAAAGTGTTAATTTAAAAGACTACTTTAATACTTAATATTGATTAATTGTGGTATTACTAAGTGACTCAGTTCGTGACTGACGAATATTATTGATTTCGAAATATATACTAAATAGAATTCGGATTATCATGTATCATACTATAAATTAAATTAAATAAATATAATAAATAATAATAAATTAAAAATAGTATAAAATCAAGATAAGTATACAATACATCTAATATATAATATTTTTATGAAATTTGTGGTTTTATGATATAAAAGTTTTTCCCTTTGTTATGGAATGTAATTTAGAGCAGACGTAGTGTTTAACACGCATAGTGCCTTGAAATATCTGTGCGATTATTTCACTTCTCAAATCCTCAAATGGCAACTTTTTGCCCTATTTTCCTTCCCATTTCGCGCACTTGAGATATATAATTTGGATTAGATTAGAGAAACATTTCATAAAGTAGCAAAATTATTAATGTCGTTATTAAAGAGAATTAAGATAAATAGCAAGTATGGCAATGTCATATTACGGACTGATTTATAAGAATCATCACGTAATAACTAATTGAGAAGAGTTTACAGAAATATCTCAAGAGAATTTTTCATGTAATAATAAAGCGAAGTTTTTGGAGGCTACTCGTAAAAAACGTAGGAAATTGTCAGTATACAATAATCATCGAAAGGAAACTCCAGCATGAGAAAAGTTCCGAATAAAGAAATTAATGGAAATCCAACTAAATTGCAAGTAAATTTTTAACGTATAAGCATAAGATTTGGTGAAGATACGATTAATTTGAAAGTACACTGTAAAAATTGAAGATTAAAAAAGAATTGTTATAATATGATCAAAAGTCTCAAAATTAAGGGGAAATAATTTTTTACACAGTTTACCTTTCACTCCATTATTTGTTGTGTTTTCGGTGGGATATGATTATTATATGGCGTTTTCTTATAGATACTCTATGAGGAAGCAATATTGTAGTCTAAAGTGACAATTTATGAATTTAGAAATTTTTAAAGTATCCATATACGATTAACTACAATCATGTATCCTACCAGAATTAAATTTTGGCTTGTGTTCAGAAAACGCTGCTATAAACATGAGTTAACTGGATGAGTTAGGTATTAGTTAAGTAAATTATAGCAACTTTTCTACGTATACAATGCGCAGAAATTATTAGACCCAAATTCATGAAAATTGATTCTGGAACCAATTGCTCTCCTTCCGAGTCAAAACATCTCCCCCAAGATATAAATTAATATTGAAAACGCTTTTCATGTCCGAGGCAGGAATGGAGCCAACGAGAAACATCCTCACAAAGCGGACGCTTTATTTGTGGAGGACAGTATGTCTTATTCCCCCAGCGGTCCCATTTATTTATTTCCCGTCAGATCCGCTCCGAAGGAAAATTTGCAATACAAAAGAGACAATGGGAGAGAGGCCGGACAGAAAGGGGTGCGCGGTTGAGTCCTTTCGCCAATACCCTCTTCCCATCGACTGATAGAACCATTATGGGAAACAGACCACAAATGCAACGACGTTACACGTCGAGGGCGTGGCTTTAGGACGACTGAGGGCCGAACACAACCCGCTTCCAGAGAGGTCACCGAGTTCGGGTGACGTAGAGACCGCGGTGCAATTACTGGGCCCTGTTTCCCGAGTCATCACATGGCTCTAACCCTCGCTGACCTCCCCTATCTCTCCAACAGGACTCCTATTTCTACCGCCTCGTCCGCCTTCATCCACTCCCCTTTCCCTGATTGATTGGTTAGTCGAGGAAATCGTGACAGAGGACCCTGAATGCATGACGGGCCGGCCAAAATGTCTTCCCTCTCCGCGTGGAAGGGGTTGCGATGACATGGCGCAGGGATTTGACGCTGGAGGAGTTTGTTACATTGCGGATCCTGGTTTCTGTCTGTCTCTCGGATTTAAGGACCTTTCGGAGATTATTTCGGAGATAATGAGGTTTTCCAAGAGGGTCTGAGTTGAGGGTTACCGAAAGGCTCTCTGCCTCGTGAAATTATGAGAAGAGATGAATGCTCAGACTCGATTGGGGTAATGAGATGCAGTTTTTGCACGTATATCCGAAAGTACTCGGAAATAAACTTTCGTGGCTCTCCCGAGAGGATTATAGGAAAAGGGAAACAGAACATATTTTCCGATACGATTCGGTCCGCTTCGTTAAATAGGTGCCTTTTAAGAAAACAGCCGAAAGCTATGAGCTGGGAGGGTAATGTATTGGTAAATGTGTGCATCATACTTTAAATTTTCTGTAATGAGCCCATTTTATGTGGAAAACATATTAGATCGGGATCACTCAACTGAATTAATATAAAACTCGGAAAACATATTTTCATTTCGTTGCATCAATGGGAATGATTACAGGGGTTATTGAAGGTATTCAATATATCAAAGATGTGAAAGAAAATGGAAATTTGATTTGATTAATAAAATTTGTGATTTCTACGCTACTTAATTAAATTATTAATCGAACCAAATGTAAGTTAAAGGCGATTAACCTAACAGCTGAACTGATGATGAAATTGGCCATATTTATGGTTACATTCTCCTTAGAGAAATTAATACCAATACCAAGCAATATGCATATGAATGGTAATAAACAAAGGATACATACAAAAGGGAATCTTAAATAGGTAAAATTTAAATTTTTTCACCGCAACAGATAGAAAAATGCACCAGGCGCGATCAATACATCAATGTATCAAAAAAGGGAATAAATACAGAGGGATGATAAAGAATGGAAGAAAAAAAGCTCAATATGGCATGCAATTCGATTATTTAAACATGTGGTAATGCTTTTATAGAGAGTAAAAGAAATTACGGAGGATCTTATAAGAAATAGCAAGATAACATTTCGTTTAAGAACACATAAAAATCCTTATCTACGGTATGACGGTTCTTTCATTGAGTAAATGATGACAGAGATCTTGTGACCATCTCGAATTTTGAAAATTCTTATATTTATAAAATTAATTACATTTCATTTTAAATTCATTATTAATTGATCATATCATTGAGTTAATCATTAGATAATGCAAACGAACCAAATTTTGATCAATAAAATAAACTCTCTGGTTAAGGAATTGCGATCTTTTGATTAAAATTAAGCAAATTTCAATTCATATAATACAGAGGATGTTAAGAATAAGGTTTAACAAATACTTTTTTCCACAGATTTATTTGCGAAACGAGCGGTTTCTGCACAGATCGGCCATCTTCAGGTAAGGACGTTACATACAAGAAAGCTTATATAGGGAAAAAATGATGGCCGATCTGTGCCGAAACCGGTCGTTTTGCAAATAAATCTGTGGAAAAAAGTATTTGTTAAACCTTATTCTTAACATCCTCTGTTATGGATTTCCACACATTAAAGCCTGCCACAATCGATTTTATCATATAATACATTTGTGTGAAAAAATCACAGGATTTTTTCAGAATAAACCAATAAATATTAATGAAAAAAATGATTTTTCCGATAACTTTAAGAAAAATGTAATTTAAAACTACGAAATTATGAATTTTAAAATTATTTCACTCCAAGAAATCTGCTTTAAATTTTCTCTTACACCCCTTTCTCACGTCCAGTAGAGTAACGCAGATAACGTGTAAGGCCATAAAATATTCTATTACTCCGGAACACCTACGAGTATGACCGCAGTTATCTGAATACCAGAAGCTGTCCGAAGCGCGCGAAAGTAGGCAAACCCGTTGAATTTGCCAGACAACATTCTCCGGGAGCAGCAAAACAAACATCCATGTCCTCCTGCATCGCTTAGAGGCCGGAAAAATCTACGGAGTCAAAAACCCACATCCCTTAGAAAAAGATCGCCTTTTGCCTGTGCACGTATTTTCCTCGGCTGCAGGTGGACAGCAATCGAAATTCCTTTGGCAGCGAGATGGGAAGGTATGGGGAGGAGATCAAAGGGGGTGGCGGTCATTGGAATTTCCAACAAGGGCGGGGAAGCCAAAGAGATTCAGAAGGGAATTCGAGGGATGGGAAACGCGGTATACGGGTGGCAGTGGACGAGGATGAGGGAATATGAAGGAATATATGGGAATGGCGTGGGAAGAGAGCCATGGGTGCGGTGGTGCGATGACGGTGGAGGGAGTGGATTTGGGGCGGGAGATTTCGGTGGTCTGAAAACACGAGGCGGGTAGGATGCAGTCGGCGTTGGAAGAGATCGAGGAAAGTATTTGGAGGAATCGATAGTAGTTTCGTTTCCGAAAGAACGGAATGGCCTACCGCTTGGACACCTAGATTCCTCCTATTTTATCCTGAATAAGCAGGGCAGTAAAGAAAGGTAAAAAAGTGTGGGACTCCATGGGATGGCTCCGCACAAAATGTCCGGGACTTTTAAAACGAAAGGAATTCAGTTGGGAAAAAATATAGGATGAGAAGTTTTGCCCGTACAGAGCGACACGTTCACGGCTAGTTTGCTTTTATACGGAAAGGAAGAGGCACGAAATTCTTTTTATTTCCACCGGGTAGCAAAAATGAAATTTTATTGGACGACACTGGAAAGAGGGGTATGAGAAGCTAAACTCAGATCCTCATGGAATTGCTCGAACTGTATGCACCGTTAAACAAAAGAAAATTTTCCGCTTTTATAGAAATCGCCCCGTTTTATCACAACATAATTTTTCCATCATTCTCAAAGTTTATTTGAGCTGGGATTTCTTCAAACAACATTTTCAAAGGGAAATTTTAAAGTTTTACAAGAGATTTAACAATTATAAAAGATTATTCTTCCACTCTTTCGTCACAATTTCCGTTCAATGGACATTGCATTGTAATTCCATCAATTACGGGAAATATAAAAAATAGAAAAACGTTTTACGAAATACATCTAACACAACCAAAGGAATTTGTTTTTGAGTTTTAAAGTTCTTAATTTTTTTTCTGAACTCTCAATATTGACAAATCTGACACACGACGGTAGGTTTGAATATCTTCAAATAAGGTGCCCATAGCAAAGTTTTCCGAATATCTTTGATTGATATAATTCTCTTCTCATACGTGATCATTTTCAACGATTGCTCATTCCAATAAAAAATCAAATTAAAGGTTTCAATACACTAAGAATTGAGGTAAATTATAATATAAAATAAAAGCTTGTAAGCAGCTGGGGGTTCCAGGAATGGCAAGGGGGTTGCGTATTCTCGTAGAAGCAGTATTGTTAAGAGGACTTCGACATCTTTGGTAATTTCGCACATGGGCTTCCACCGGGAATCAAACCCGGGACCGATCTCATAGAAACCGCAGGCGCTGCCCACTTTGATCTCCGGGAGTGTCGGAACGCATTCTATTTTACTGAAAGAGGTTCCGTGTTCGATTCCTAGGGGGGGTCCATTTTTGCCAAATTATCTCAGCTGCCGAGGCATTTAACAAATTGTTTTTTTTTTAATAGTACCAGTGCTACAGACTTTTAAACTGTATTGACATTTTTGATCAGGAAATCTTTTAAGAAAATTGATACTGTCTGTATTATTCGTTTAACATGATGCAAACATTAAAGTGTTTAAGTAACCTACCGAGTATAACCGGACACGAAGTATAAGTCTGAGGTGGGAAACGGAATAGCTACTGGTAAATTTCAAAATAAAATAGGTACTAATAAAATTACAGTAATTGAGGCATACGTGAGTTAAATGTTAAAAGAATTATTAATTGAGCAAATGATAAATACGAGAGTCTGCTCGAAGTTTATACACAAACTCATGCTAATTAATAATTGAATGCTAGATAATTTATGCTGCATATCTTCGCATAAAATATTTTACTCTGCTGGTGACACATTCGAACCGTCCTAAAGGAAGGACTAGAAGAGGAGAAGGTCGAGTAAATGAGAAGATAAGGACATTACCCCCGAATTCGTTGGCGAATATAAGTAAATGAAAGCCGCCTCTGGGACTCGATACAGAAATTGATGACTAGGACGCAACCTAATCAAGATCTCTATCACCCCAGTTCCAGATCTCTCATTCTATTGCTAGTCGGTCTATCAGTGCAACTGCGGCGTACGGAAGATTGAGAGTTCCCTTTATATTCCCGCAACTCGGATTTTATTTCCCGTTTATTATTTTCCTCCGCAACGGAAGTTTGGGGAATCGATTCCTTTACCTTGACGGCGCTAGATAAAGTTAATCCCGCCGTCTGAGAGAACGAGTGTCCGACGGCAGATTCATTTCCGCCATCAAACGAGAGCGTTTGGGCGGCATCCTCTCCACAGAC
This sequence comes from Sympetrum striolatum, assembly GCA_947579665.1. Classification (NCBI taxonomy): domain Eukaryota; kingdom Metazoa; phylum Arthropoda; class Insecta; order Odonata; family Libellulidae; genus Sympetrum; species Sympetrum striolatum. The sequence continues at coordinate 42,442,764 of OX388346.1, forward strand.
GTTTACCTTTTTCCAATCTTTTATCTCTCTCGTTCCTTTTCAGAGGCTTCTGAGCTTAGTTCCTCGGTAATTTATTTTTAAATTATTATTCGCTCTTTATCCCAACCACCTCGTATTAGCGATGCATAGAATTAAACGGATATTCAAATTATTGAAATACAATTTACGCATGCAATATAACGCTTAAATGGCTAAATTTTTCACATTTTTGATCTCACAAAATGAAAATGGAAACATATTTTTTAAGGGCTAAAAAAGTTATGAGCATTTATGTAATATATTTATGAATGAGAAAACTTTATTAAATATAAAGAGTAATTATTCTTTACTCATAGCCCCAACTTATTTGCCGCTACTATAGGCTCTAAAATATGACAAAAAAATGATTGTAACTATACTAGTTGAACTTCAACTTAAAATTCTATTTAATAATCTAATCTCCCCCAGTAAATTTATTCTCGGAGGAGCAGCCATATTTCAAGATCTTAAAAGAAATCACCACAAACATAATCTAGGTATTAAATTAATTAAACCCTTATTGATATAAAAACTACGACTACCTAATCGTTCATATGTAATATTTGCCAAATAAAACAAACCAGAAGAACAAAGCCCATGAGCAAGCATTAATATATTAGAACCTCTTAACCCCCAATAAGTTAAAATAAATAAGTCCCGCTATTATTCTCATAGTGTTCTATATTTTCCCACTCGACTGATTTGTAGTTTAACCTACTTATTTCTACTTTAGTAGCATAATCTGATAGTTAATTAGCTTTCCTTAATCCAACTATGATAGATTATTACGATAGATGATAAAGACGTTTATGACTTTAAAAAAACACATAGGACAATAATACAATTAAAATTACTACTCTTCCCGTTTATGAATATTACCCTGAGATAAAATAGTTGTAAAACTATGACTTTCTAGTAATCATCTTTGGGTACAGGAAGATGAAATGTAATTCATTTAGTTCCTCAACAGATGTAGCTATAATGAATATTCATAATCATAATCAAGAGAGAGCGAAAGGAAATCTTATATTTTATATTGCAATAATTCAATGAATGGACATGAAAAAGTGTTTGGGGTTGTCTAGTCTGCATTTGTTGCATCACATCAGTAATAGATGGAATGATGCAACATGCCTAGAAATTCTATTAGGTATTTAGATCAAATTAAGAAGAACTGTGTGAGCTAAAATAGCGCTGTGGCCTTTAAGCAATAAAGCAGAATTATTATCTTAGAAAAAATTCACATAAATGCACTTCTACATTTACGATACAAGATACATGAACTTTTTATTATTAATGGCTAAATTTTTCTTCTCGATGAACTTGCACATTAGTTAGCCTACGTAAGCGGACGCTATTCATAAAGTTACAAAGACCTTCCTAAATTAATGAGATGTGACAAATCCAATGTTTATAATCTTTATGATTTCTTTAAATATTATTTTATAAATTATATTTAAAGAAGATTCAAAAAATTAAATAAGATTAGTGAACTTTTCTAAAGGCATTCGTATTAAATCCTTACATGCGTTAGAGATATACAACGGCCAATGTATAGCATCCTTGCAAGTATTAATTAAGCTACTCAAATTATTTAAATAAGGGACTTAAACAAAATTATACTTAGCGAAAGAGGCAACGCAAGGGGATAGTACACCGCTATTTTCAGTCATAATTGAGTCGTTCATCTCCTTCTCCATCCGTTTTCTTCTCCTCATTCTCGTTTCTGACTCCGATTCATTCATTCACCACCTCCCTACATCTTTATTGCACCTTTCCTTCTTCCATGCACTTCTGCTACGTGAAATTTCCCACCGCCCTATCACCCCTCCCTCATTTACCAGTCTTCCTCCTTTTTAGAGCGACACCCTCTTACGCTCTACCTCGCACGTCAAGTCTTTGTTACCAACGCCTCTATCTCCTCCTTTATCTATCTCCCTCCTTCCTATTTTATTCCCTGCAACCCTTCGTTTAATCCTGAGAGTGAATCTCCCAACAGGAAAGAGAAGCTACTGACAAAAGAGTGAGGCGGTAAAATGGAACGATGCGAGGACGGTCAAAGAGGAATAAACACCATCTATTTCGAGAAAATAGCGAGAATTTTAAATGCGCTTGTTCTTCGATAATGGCGTAGCTTCGGCATCCATGGAGTGCTGATATACGATGAGGCACAAGGGAAGTGCGCATACAAATAGCATATGCATCTTCGAGTCATTGTTTCTTAGCGATGGATTAATCAGAGTATTACAAGATAAACATCCGAGATTTCTTTATTATTCGATATCGCTTTCTTATGCTATATTTTTTGAGACAGAATACAATATCTCCAGGAGGCAATATTATCTAATAGTGAAAGACGATTTATTGAAACAACTTTGAATGCTTTCATCGTATATAAAAATACTATCTCCGATAACAGTGTGATTAAAAATATTCCTTAATCAACTTCTTTTTATCAAAGTATGTAGTTGATCAGTGGGTACTCTACTTTGCATCAAAGTAGTGTCTTATTCTTTTTTAATTATGAGTGGAGTTATTGGCACTATTTATGACACCCAATGATTTTGTTCCTAAGGGGCAATGATTTAACAGAATCAAAGGCGATTGCTATTATTTGTTTTCTAAAAGTAACTCATTACCAGATTTTAAATAAAATATCGAAACAAGATTTCAGCGGCGTAACTTTTTCAGCCTATCAGGCAAATTACCTATTAAATTATTAATTATTACTAAGTTTTACCAAGCAGTAAATATGTTCTTTTATTACGAAAAAAGAAATATTAATTTTCAAATTGAATATATTTTGAGTGGTATCTTCCACTATAAAAATGGATTTTCCCTCTAATTTCCATTTGGTGGCAGAATATAATTACTTGAAATATTAATCGAATAAAAAAGCTATTTTTTATTCCCTTAAAACTGAAAAATTATGCCAATTTTCGTAAGGCACATTAATATTAGGCTCCCGGATAGTCATGTGGACAGCGCGTTTGCCTTTGGTGAAAGCGGTCCCGGGTTCGAACCCCGGTGGGAGCCAATGTGCGAAATGACCTAAGCTGTCGAAGCACTTTTAGCAATACTACACATTAATATTAAAACGGGAACAACTGAAGACTAAAGTAGGTTAGAGCAGTACAGATCGATATATTTCCTAAATCAACAAAGCCGCTGTAGTTTAAAATAAACATTGGCAATAATGTGTAAATTAATTACGGTCATAACCCACTTTCACTCCAATCCAACTCTCAACTGAGAAGATTGATCCTCCTCGTTCCATTTAAATTATACTCGGCAAGAAACTTTTACGTGTTTTAAATGAACAGTGAAATCCGCCTTTGCATCTCATCCCATTTTCTACCCCTTCTCCCGCCTGCCTTTGGAACCTATTCTCTTTCCTTTTTCGCTCCGTTTTATTCTTTCATTTCCGAGAGGCGCCATCTCTCTCGCCTTCCAGTATTCTTATTACATACCTCGTCCCATTCTCAATGGAAGAGCCCTTCAGCGTTTCGCCCCGACGCATGCATTTTATAAGGCCATTCAAGAGAAAGGCGTCGAGGTATTCTGGGAGCCATACACGGCGCGGGAAACGGACCAATAGACGGTGCAGCCGATCTCGGAAAGATGAAGGGCCCGTGTGAGGGCAAACAGAGGGTAATAGAAAGTATGCAATATCCCTTTCGCGAAAGAGGTTATTTATTTTTTAAGGAATCGGCGGCAGGGGTGGAATATAATGTATTAACGCGCCAAAGAAATGCCTTCCGACGGCGATTCGGCTCTCGTCCGCGTAAACGTCGGAGGAAACGGCAAAAAAATCCCTCTCTGGAAATTCAAGTTTCTTGGCTTTTTACGCTCGGACGAAGCGTTCGATTGTGATAAAAATCTGAGTTTTAAATCCATCGAGCAGATTTACGTAAAGGAGGAATTTTTGTTCGCAATCAGTTCCTTAATTTAAAATGAGACAAAATGAAATTTTAAAAAATTCTGAAAGTATTGAAATAAAATTTAAAGAATTCTAGATATTTATACGATAAGCCTATATGATATGTAATTTTTAGCAATTACCAAGCAAATTGCGGAAAAAAATTATATACAAAGTAATCCTCATTGTCAGAAGCAATTATATACATGTATATATATGAGAGCAAATTCAATTTCTCTATGCATTTATTAAGAAATATAAACCACTTATAGGAATTTCATCTCAAAAAGAATTAGGTCTGAATGCATCTAGAATAATATACGTGGAGTTAATATTTTATAGTTTTTAGTGGTGTATGTTTACTTTTGTAATTTATAAGAATATATTAATGAATAAGACATACATTACTTTTACTGCTTGAATATAATTCGAACACTACGTTTTTAAAGTAAGGAAAGGGTTAAGGTGACTTTGCACATAAGGGCGTGCACCCAGGAAAATTCCCAAGGAAAAACGGACTTGAAAAAAGTCTGACAGGGACGGGAAACGAACCCGCGATCTTCCTCTAACCGGGAGGCTGCCTTAACCATCTAGGCTACCCGACCAGAACATTCTAACAAGCCGTTTTGGGGACTTTGTGTGCAAGGGCACCGGCCCTGTCAGACTTTTTTCAAGTCCGTTTTTCCGGGGGGACTACGTTTTTAAATATTAAGTGAAGGTTCTGAAAATTGGAGTCCAGAATCCTATATTTTAGAATGAATCAGACAAAAACCCATGAAGCTGTTTTATAATTATGAAATAACAATGATTCAAGAATGTTGGATTTTTAATTTCGTGAATTTCTTATTAATGCTGCAAATAATTTCTATTCTAAGTCAAATATTACTTTCTACAGAAGCAATATACGTAAAATTCCTAGATGAAATAATAACCTCAAAGCATTCAAATCTCATTATCTCCGAAGGGTAAAAATACTCCACTCGGAGAATCCCTTAACTTTCTCATAACATCCTCAACTGAATCAGATCAGGGAACAAACAAAGACTAACTTTCTACATATAATTATGCTCGGAGGTAATAGGGCACAAAGTAAATTATATTCTCGAGCATAAGTCGGAACGGAATCAAATATGCTTTTAAATTACATTCCCCGAGAAAACTCTTTCTATTGCGCCGCTCAAAGAGGTTAGCGGTAAAGATTTTCAAATTAGATTCGACTCTCAGACGAAGGAGAAACTGAAGCATTTCGAGGAACGACAAGGGAGATCTATTTGTAATAAAATACGTTTGAGATGACTGGCCCTTTAGGTGGAGAATACCGAAGGCAATTTGATGTCTGGATGCCTCCTCTCATCTCCCTTTAATTCCTCGACTTTATTTCGAGTTCCCCGCCACATCCGTTCTTATAATCACACTAATTCCCCGCTCTACACGACGTTGGCCTCGGGCCATTCTATACCGCTTCTAAGACCTCCGCCTTCTTGTTCTCCGATGTTGTGACTGAACAAGACGTTCATTTGTCCCTCACCATTTCCTTCCTCTTCCCAACCCTCCTTCTCACTTTACCATTCAGAGCCCCGGGGGGTTGGAGAAAACCCAACAACCACCCCGCGCCTAAAAAGAAACAACCCCAAGAAAACTCGCTTCTCTTTCACTTTGGAGCTCGCTACATCTTCGCGTCCAGGATAAGAGGGAGACGAAGAAGAGAAGAAGGAAAATGACGGAAAGGAAATGGGGAACGTTTGAGACGTTCGGATGAGGCTAAAGATTAAGATTTAGCGAATGGAATGATGGAGTTAGGAAAGATTAGTGGATGCGTTGGAGGAATATAAGAAACAATATAGAGTAAAGGGATGAGATGGAAATGCGAATGGAGAAATTAGAATGATGAAACAAAGACTGGAAGGATAGGAATAAAAATAAAAGGATTTCTAATCGAAAGTCGAAATGAATTGGCGAAGGCTCTACTATGTGGAGATCTATTCCAAATTGGTAAATCTGTTTTGTTATTATTTTCTTTATGTAAGAATAAAATTGAACTTATTTTATTTGTTAGCCTAACTCAATTGAAACAGCTTGTGAATTTTAATGTTTTATTAATGGATATTTAATAGTTGATTATATTTTATGTTACGTAAGTGAATAATAAATTAATCCCTATAAAGCGGAAGATAGGAATTAACAATGAAATTATAGGAATGAGATACAGAATGATTAAATGTAAGAATATTTTAAATAAAATAAGAATTGCTAAACCTATAATAAAAGACCTTTTGTATCGTCGATATCTTCTCGGAGTTGTCAGCGCATGTCAATGTCAGGAGAATTCTGTGACATATTCTGTATACTTCTACGAAGATCCAGACACACCATGCTTTAATATGCTACGAATGCCTTCATCCTAGAGCACCAAGTGCATTTTAAATAACATGCAAAAATGAGGATCTTAATGAGTAAATAGAATAAGAAAATTAGGGAGGAATTACGTTACAAAAAGATAATAATTGTCACACTAAAAATACATGATAATAATTTAGCTTCCATTTAGGGACCCCCAATTCCGCAGATCAATGCAATCATATTTTCCTTAGTAACAAATAGACTCAACTTGTAAACTACTCCCACATTTAAAAGACTTCTGTTTATTAAGAAACTTTTAAAACGTACACATAACTGAAAAAAGTTTTTGAATGTAGAGGGAACGAGGGAAGAGTGAAGCAATGCTTCCCGAAAGTCAATAAAATAATACCCAAATAAACACCAGGCTATGCAAAATATGATGGCAGAATGTTTTCCTTATATTTAAATATTTATTTTCTCACTGTAGTTGGTATATTTCTGATTCCCGATAAAATATTATGTGTTAACTGGTGGGATTACTATACTTTACGTATGGTCCTGAATAAAATGGAAAATATCTTAGTTATCTTCTAATCAGTATAAGAAGATGATAATTTCAAGATTTAAATTCTCTTTAACATAGCTCGAAACATAAGGAAAGTTAAGTACAAAATTAAACTTGTGCAAGTTATATTAACTTGAATCGTTACTTTAAATTTTATAAGCAACCAAAATAATTTTTACTTAAATCGTCAAGGTACTAGAATTATTTATTCCTAATGCAAGAGTCACGACTACAACGCTTGGTTTTAATATCATGATACTTTTGGATAAGAGGCCGTTTTCTTTAATATTACTTTAATATCTTGTATTCTTGTATATCCCTTACTATTAAGTATCTTGTACAAAATTCCTACGGATGTGGACGTTAAAGATAAGCACGGGCTCAGGCATACATATCATATTCTCAGTAATATTAACTCTGAATAACTTCTTAGAAAAACAAAGAGATAAGTATGAGGTACAGCATATGGACGTGCAAAATAATACCCTATTCGCAGTACTAATGCGGAAAGTTATAGGATACAAAACCCAGAGAAAATAAACATAATTAATTTTGCGGTACCAGAAAGTGATCGGAAAGTATTGATTACAAAAGTGCGTAAGAAGAGGAAGAGGTCAAAGAGAGAAGGTCAGAGAACGCGGGACGAGATATACAATTACACGTGGGAGAAAATATAAGACAGACAAAGTGCGGATGGGCAGAAAATAAGACGCGAGTCGAGAGGATTGGAGGGCAAAACAAAATAGTAAGCATAAGAGTGAGCGAATGAGAAGGTAAGCGGAAAAGAGGAAGGAAAACAAATAAATAAAGAGGGGAATAAAGAAGAAGATGGGTTCGAGGGGGTGGAGCTGAGCGGGGGGTTGAAATGAGAAAACATCGAGGAGGAAAAGAGAGATCTGATGAGGGTGGGATTCTGGTCAAAGGGAACGAAATGGTGGAAGAAGAAAGGAAAAATAGAAAAACATGTGAAGAGGAAGGAAAAAGCGTTTGGCTTTATATTCAAACCATTTTTTGGAACAAAGGAGACGTCTAAATCCATCAAAATGTTTAGATTAATACCATTCTGCATACAATTAGGTTACGTGATTGTAAATAATATAAGCCAAGGAGGTCGTAAAAGTTTTAATGAAGTAGATACGATGGAACAAAATAAATTAATGTAATTATTTTAAAATTATATAATAAATTATAATTTATTATATATATTTATATATATAATTTATTTATATTATATTATAATAATAATTATTAATGCATCCATCCATTTTTTAATATTTATCCGAGGAATAGACGAAAGTTCGAAATAGGCACATAGTATGACCAATGGGGAACAGTATGAGTAATAAATATTTATGGAAGATGAAAAATAGTATTCAAATTTTAGAACAGAAGTTGTATTGAAGCAGTAGTTGATAGTGATATATTGGATGGATATACATAATATACGAGTACTATTAGAAAAGGCGTAAGGATGGAGAATTCTTGTTAATCTCTTCTGAGAAATAGGAAAGGTAACAAACAAGGAAAGGAATTTAAGAAATTGGATATTTCTGGTAATTCAATAAAATATACGCATTTTTCAGATTTCTCACTATTAGTAATGAAATATCATTACTATTGGTGGACGATAAATGAAAAGAACGAAGCAATACGGCGATATAGACAAATAGTAAGTTTACTTTAAAAGAAGTTACCGAGACAATAAGTGAATGAAAGTTTAGGTGCAGACACAAAGAACGAAATATATATTGCAAGGATAAGAAAGGAAATTGGGGAGGAAGGAATCATATGAATGTTGCAAGACGGAAAAAGAGGGTGAAGAAAGAAATAACGAGGAAGAAGGCAAGGGAAATAGCGGATGGAAAGAGGGAAGGTGGAGGAAGAAAGCCTTTAAGGAGGCAATCACAAGTGGCCCAAATAACTTATACTGCACCAACAGCTTTTTAAGCCCGCCACTTCAAAAGGAATGGCGCAAGAGCTTTTCCTGTTTCCCTTTCGAAAGTTGTGTAGGGGCGGAGGAAGGTGGAGTGGGACGTCGCTGATGGGCCAATGGCTGAAGAGGAACAAATTTTGGGAGTCCGCGGACAAGTGCTGCCTGTCACGACGCTCTGTGGGCGTAAAACTACGGAAAAATCGTCTCTCGACCCTCGTTCACCGAAGCACTCCTTGTCGCGGTTATCACGAACAGACGTAATATTCAGTGTATTCGAAGATTCTACAGAATAAAACAACGCCAATTAATGATTAAATTTTGAAGTGATCTGTTGGATAATTTATGAGAGGTTCTAAAAGCTTTTCATAATTAAAGTTAAAAAAAAAAATTAATTTTTAAAATTTTAATTATTACATAGACATAAAATTCATATTCGATAACTAATTATATAATTATAAATTAAACGTTTTTATTCCAAAAATAACGATTTTATATTATATAAACGAAAAAGCTGCCACCTGGCCAGAAGGCAAAATTGCAAGGCAACGTATAAGTAAATAAATAAATAAAATTTAAATAATGATCAACTATCTCAGTTACGACTCAGTAAATTGAAAATAAATTATTTTATTTGATGATTAACTAACATTTCTCAATCTAGAAACACTTTGCTTTCAAAGGAGATTATTTTCATCGCTTATTGATTGAGATCTGTCAACAAAACCTCAACCAATGGTAAGATATTCGTCTTCTAAATTTGGATTAAAATGCACTATTCGTTTGCCTAGCCATTCTGAAACAAAGTTTTACCGAAAATCCATGAATCGTATCAGATTAATGTGTACTCCCTCAATCTGACGACTCTGTCTTGCGTTCTTAGAAATTTACGCGTGAATCCCTTGGAGTGCAAGCTAAGAGAGTTTCTTTGCATTTCGACATTAATCAATTTCATAAAGATGCAAAGTTTTTTGGGAATCTTGGATGATAGGGCAGTTTTGACGAAGAAGACCCTCTTTCTGAAAATTCGAACTAAGTTTTTCTCATGGATGAGCTCATTAATCTTCTTCGAAGCAATGGATCTTTAAGCTGAGAAAAGATTTGCATTTTTTAAATCACCCCGAGACTGAGCTCAATCGATCTTCGTAAGCCTGAAGACTAAGATAAAGGTATCTCTGAAGACTATATGTAATCAAATATCCCTCTTTGGTTATCCATCTTATTTTTCATATGTATTGTCATCTATAAAATTAACAACAAATAATCTAGATTGGATATAGGTGTGTAGTGTGTTGAGGAATTTTATCAAAAACTCATATAATGGTTTTCATCGATATTTTCTGTTCCCTTTATTTCTTGAATGAATTACTCTGTAATTATTTGTAATTACTACTTGTTCTCGAAGAATAATTTGATACATTTCGGAAAAGACATATGAAGTGTAGACGAGTACGAGTAATCAAATAAGAGAATAGTTGATAATAAAACTAACAGAATCCTTCAGAAATCTCACATCGAAGAAAAATATTTTTACTAGTTAAATAACAGAGTTTTTACTAGTGTACCTGAAATGAAATACCTTGTAAATGACTCAGTTTATTTTATTAAAAAAATTCTAAAAATCACAAGGAACTAAATCATTATCTTAAGCTTAAAAATATTAAAAGAAGAAAAATAAGTGCTGATTACATGAGCAATAAGATGAGGAAATTACTACAGAAAATTAAACTCCCACCGAGAAAGATAATCTACGAGAACAAAAACAGCCAAACAAGGAAAATTCGGTAAGTACTGAAATCGTAGCTAGGCATTTTCCCTTAGAATTTAGTTTTCGGTGATAAAGGGAGATCAATTTCTGTCAAAGAATCAACTTAATATTTACCTGAAGGCATGGCGATAGATGAGGTAGAATCAATAAGGCCGCCCGGAAATTCTGAAAACAAATATTAAATATATTTAAATACATCAATATTTTTTGATTTTTAAGAGTATGAAGATAAAAAATCTTTTTTATGTTTTATTATTTTAATTTTATTGTGTGTAATGTTTGTACAGTCCTGGCCAAAATTAACGCAGCACTTCCGTAAGGGTCGCTAGGGAGGTGCTGCGTTAATTTTGGCCAGAAGTGTACATAAAAATGTCTTTTGTAGAAAATATCGTGCATAATATTAAGCCCTATATTCTACGCCTACCCTAAATTGTTATGCACATGTTGATTTGGTACCGAATATCACCCTGTTAGTTAGTGAAGTGAATTATTAGCTAATTAAAATGTTTAAGTGGTTCCATTTACAGCAGAAAATCAAAGGTGGATATGCAGTAAAGCACATGTACGAATTTGGCCGCGAACATAAACACATACGAAATCGAATAGCTCATACTACATTCTAACTCTTTCCTCAATCAAATGTTAAGCATTCTCTTCCTTATCTTCTGAGTAATCTCTCTCGCACGTGTCAATCTCCCGTCAACTCTCTTCCATTCAAATCGAGAAAAAATCGAAACTCCCTCTCTGAATATATATAGACAACTTCCTCCCCCTTCACCTCCCACACAGGACGCCACCAACAACTTTTTTAACGCCACACCCAAGAACAGTAACGGAGCGCTATTCATTCCTGAATATTCCTTCCCGACTCTAAAAAACACTTTTTCACCCCCTGATGTTTCTCCCTCACCCGCAACTTCCCGAACCACTTCCCTTTTCCACCCTTTTGGAAGAAGAATTCCTTCACCCCTCCCTGATTCCATTATTCATCTCTCATCCCACTCAATCCGTTGAATTATCCTTTACCCCTTAAAGCATTTCGATCTTGCCGCGCTATGCGTCGCCTGAGTAAAAAAATCTTTTTTTTTATTTCTGTAAAATCATCCACCCGTTCCCTTCTTTTATTTTAAGACTTGACTGAAATCGTCTCTGAAATGGTCCGGATCTTTCTTCGCATGGAAAAGATATTTAGATCTCTGAAATATTTTTCACGGCTCGAGTGATGGCAGGAACGCTTCCACAATGTCTAGAACAGAGATAGAGGATTGTTAAATATCCTTTTTTGAAGAGTTTAACGACCCTTTGAGTATTCTAAAATAAGAGATGAGATGAGACGCCTTTCTAACAGAGTGGATAAGATGCATTTTTTAAGTTTAATTTATCGAGTTGACTTCTATTATATCTCTTTTCTTACTCTTAACAACAAAAGTATTTATTTATTCAACTTTCTCACTAATTTCAGCACTCTTCGGCTGGTAAAAATCTGACTACGATAAAATTCATTGCTAATATACATCAAAATTCCTCTATTCATTACTGATATTTCTGAATCAGCAAATTAAAACATAGGATAAACAGTGGCTGTTGGAGATTGTGGAATGAGACTAACACTATGTGCTTTTTTAACTCTGTTCAATAACACGCGAGCGAGTGATGGCAGTCAAAGGAAATCGTCATCGTTCGTATTTATTGGTTTTTATTTTTGCTGAGCGTATTTTTGTATTTTGTATTTTTTTATATTTTTGTATTTCTCAGGGCATTCTTTGGTTCTTTTCAATTTCCGTATATTTTTGTATTTCTGTCAAGATTTCTTAAAAATATTTGTTTGTATTTTTGCATTTCCTTATATTTTTATAACTGAGCATTTCTTGTATTTTGTGTTACTCTATGGGAGCTACCTGAAGTATAATAAAATTATTATTATTAATACTGCAGCAAAAATACACGTATTAAATCGAGTTTCTGAAGTAAATCTAGAAAATATTTCATGATATGCTTCATTCTAGATCATCATAACGGAATATGAAATATTTCTGTAATTCTTGACTGTGAATCACGCTATTTACAACATAAATACAAAGTTGTTAATTTAATCTTAATAAAATCTATATTATTTTGATTTTATTACTCGAAATGTTTTAGAAAAATATAATATAAGTGTGAATTCCAAGGCAAAGATTTTCCAAATCTGGTAAGTTCAAGAGTTGCCTGAAAATTATGTTTCTATGGCTACGTGAAAATGTTTTAACCAATTTTCGGATCATATAATATACATATATATACAATCAAAATTATGATTATTACATGTGGAGGAGAAAATAATAATAGCATTTCACTGCATGATTTCTGACAAGAATTCCAAATTCCAACTGCAATTAAGAAGGAAAGTCTTTTGATGCCTTTAATACTCTGTTGTACACACAATTATCAGGCAGTAATCGCATGATATTCAGTATTAAAATCAGTTTTGAAGAGAAATAGACTCTCACGTATGTTACGAATTAAGTTTCAGAACTATAAAATAAAAAAGAAGCACCCAGACTGAAAAATTAACGTACCAACCAATGGACAATTGAAGAGTTCGTTTTATAAACTTGATCTTCCCTTTATAGGCCTATGATTGTAGCAGTAGACCCTATGAGACAGCTTCCTTTGTAAGAGAATCTTTTCATTGGCTAAATGGGGCCAGACAACCTCAAAACTTTCCATACGTGTTCCAATCTGGATTCCAATTATCTTTTCATTCTCGACCCCATCATTCCATTCCAAGAAAATTTCCCCTGTTAACTTCGCCCACTCTACACTTCATCCCTTATAACAGTCCCGTTTGCAACCTAATCGTTTTCATTCCTGTTTGAGTTCTTTTTAATCTCCAACTACCTCAAAATATGTCAGGCCCATCTCTGCCGCATGGTTCTCGCGCTTCCTGTCACTCTGCAGGCAGTTAACAGCGATTCCGCCTGGTTGTTGCCTCCTTTTCTCAAGGAGTGCATACTGCAATTTACTTGTATACCTTGCTAACCAAAGATCATGTTGGTGAAATTTGACATATTTGTATAAGAAAGAATTCACAATACAGTTTGATTTAGTCGTACTAAAAAAATAGTAATGTCACAAACTCTGCATTATTTGACTATAGCCTTAACTCTTGAAATTTGGCTGTTAATATCCGTCGCGCTGGTACGTCACCTTATAAGGCGAATGTGTTTAATAATGACAAGGATATGAGAAAATAATTAATCATTAAAATTTACGCCTTTAACTAGTCTATTATATATAGACGTTAAATGAAGAAGCTTGGTGGAACTTGCATAATTCCAAAAGAAAATAATCACAAATTCCTTCCTCTAATAAAGAACACGATGGTGTTCTTAGTAAATATATTTTATCTGTGAACGTTGCAAGTAATTATTTTCTTTTTATGAAACATGTACCTTCGTTAAAAATCTCATTTACTGTTGATTTAACGACTGCAAGCATACTAGGAGATGACATGTGAAAAAACAAGCAGTACTATGAGTCATAATATTTAGTTATCTACTTATGTTGTATAGGTACATTCATTTTGCACTTAATTTGCATGTTGCATGAACTCAGGCTAAGCTCTTTACAATTCAGAAAAATCTTCCTAGTATCTACAACATTTACATCGAAAAATTGAGAAAATAGGTTATTCACACAAGATGCCTTAATTGAAAATTAAAATAATTTTAAATTGATAAAATTACAATTTTAATTATTAAGAAAACGGTAATAATCTTATTTGTTGTGAATTGTGCTTAAAATGTTTAAGTTGTTTCATGGTCCTATTTCAGAATGTGTTATTTTCAATTCCCGCCAACAAGGCCTATATAGGCCTTCATGTCATTCACCAACAACAGAAGTACATAAACATCGACGAATGCTAAACTCTCAATTGAAAACTTTTAACTCTTGGTTCTTGAGCAATTATTACATGGATATCTGGCAACACTGCACTCAAATCTCACCTGGTCATCTCGCACATTTAATCCAATCTCGGCTCCTTTCATTTCTTCCCTGTCTTCCCCCTCCGCACACCTCCTTAATTCCGTGATAAATAGAATGAGAGGCGTTTTACAGAACTGCTCCCCTGACAGACGGCACGCTTAAAAAAAATATCGAAGAAGTGGCTCGGCCGACGCCGCTGTAACTTTTTTTAATTTTCGCTTTTTTATTCCCCTCCTCCCTTAACACCTCCAGCCCACTCAGAAAGCAGACGCCTCCGCACTCACATCTCCGATTTCCCTCTTTTATTTTAAACTTCCTAAACGCCGTTCGTAATTCGGAAAGCCCGGAGGAACGATATAATGAAAAAGGAGGAGATGATTTCGCTTTTACCGTCTGCCCGTGAGTATCAATCCGAGATGGGGTGACATTCGCTCGAAACGGCCTCTCTGGTATTTAAATTCCGTCCATACAGTTTTATCGACGCTGGATTTTTGGGGAAGCTAGCGTCAATTTATTTGAAAATCAATTTGAAAATACGGCACTTCTGAGTGAACTGGGATTTCCCAAAAATAAGGACGAATACCTGAAAAAAAAAACTCGGAATTGCACTTATTTCGAGAAAGATGATTAAGGAAAGGAAAATATGAGTCTAAACTCTTGTATTTCCCGCACACTGTGAAATGTAAGATAATTTTCTCTTCTTTTTGCTTATTCAAGGAAATTATCAATATAGTTCTTACCATTCATCCTGTACCTCTTTCAGTAAACTACAAATAGCATAATTTCTGAATAATCGCAACGGAAATGGTACAGCCCTAGCTACCAAAATAGCGTTTGTCCTAAGTTATTGAATCATAATCTTATAAAGCAGTTCTAAAAACGCTAAGATAAAAAATTTTAAGCACCATACTTTGAGCCAAGTCAAGAATGATTATTAACTCTCGAAGATGAATTTGTCCCTTAAATAAAATGTATAGGATAACATTAAACCCTTACTCGAATTGGTATCAGTTGACTTGACCTTTAAAAAAATTGTAGTAATTGTAACCTCTGCATGTGGATTAGTAAAAGTTACTTTTTTGTTTTATAAAACGTGTTTTTTTTAATCCTTTAGATTATGTCGGATTTTCACTATATTTCGGATTTTAAATATGTATTATTAAAACCATACTACTAAATATCATACTGAAGCAGTCACTCTAGTGGTATTAATTTCCATTCAAACTTACTACAAACTCTATTTCAATGTGTAAAAATTAATCCTCTACCACTTCCCTAAAAATATAAGTTGTAGCTTAAGGAGCAATGCGTTATAGAACCCCTTGGTTCGAATGAACAATGAAAGCATGATGAGTAAAAACAAATAGTTATGGCCCATCACCATTGTATCCTCCCACACAATAACTCCACGGAAATATAAAACTCCTCCATTCTGAAGTCACCCCATGAATGATCCAATTTTAAAATCCGGAGCATAAAAGGACCCCTAAAATAAAACTCCGAAAGGCATCTGAGTTGAAATTCAACCCCCATATTTCCGAAGAAAAAATCTCCGAGCGGAGGATAAAATACAATAAACCGGTCCCAAGACTCGCGGCCAATCGATTGTCGTAAACTTATTTTTCCAAACTCCGGAACTATCAAGAACTTGCCGACAATGAGTCACACACAACGAGGGCGCAATTTATCTCTTGGGCCCCTCCCTCGCCACTCCCGAGCACTTGGCATCCATAGCTCTTCCTTCGTTAAAACTTGCTCTCTCGGAACTCCGCACACCTATTTCATCCGAGCTTAAATGCCGTCTTCTCTTCTCTGCTCTTGCCCATTCTTTCCGCTTCATTTCGCGCACGTCAACGAGCGGTGAGGGATGGCGACGACCCCCTTCCACCGTCTTCATCTCCTACGACAATTCGTCCCCACGCCGTGCTCTGTTTCACTCTTTGTCCCTTTGTCGGCCTTCATCCATCATTTTTCTTTTCATTCCAGTTTAGGGCCAAAAAAGATCACATTGTCGATTTTTTGTCGGCTGGTAGAAAAGAATACGGTGGTATCCCAAGGAAATTAAGATGATAATTATCGCTTTATCGTCGATATGAAAAACCGTAATTAATTAACAGCGAAGTAAAATGCGAAGTGGCATACATTTTGCGAAAATAATCTCTTCCCGTGCTCAAACCCAAAGACAAAGAATATTCTATAAAGTTTCATAGGTTGCGAAAAAACTATTGAACCGATTCCTGTATCGATCTCTTAGATTCAGGTCACAAATTTTTCTAAAGACTTACTTCAATGCTAACAATGACGACAAAGGGAAATCCATTTGGAAGACTAAAAGGAAAACTCTCCCACCTTTCCCACATAGGTTTTTAATACATTTATATTCTTTTAGGTATTAAGAGGGCCATTTTTCAAATATATCTAGTTAAATTATTTTACAAATATTATTTTTTATATTCTCTTGAGAAAGTATCATCTAGATGATGATAAGTATTATTAGAATCCATGCGCATAATAAAAGCTGTGATAGCGTGCGGAAGTCGCTCTTCTTCTTTTTTCAGAAAGCAAAAAGAAACTACTAAGTAGAATGTCTATTTGCATAAAACCTACTTTGAAACACCAGAAAAAATCATTATTTGAAATAAATACATAAAAATTGACCTGCGTGAAGACTATACTGCAACTTTTCGTTTTATGACTATACATGAGTTTAATTTTGTAAGAACAATTTAATGGCTTGCTAGTTTTTGTTTGTAACAATGATAATCTGTAACTTTCATTTATTGATGCTTACCCCACCTTGAAAAGTAATCATAACTAAAAAAATAAATACAACTCGTTCTTCAACGGCAGTTTAACATTCCCCCATATTCCGCAACACTAATAAACCACAGGATTAATACTTTGGTTTAAACAGTCCACAGATTCTACAGGAAATGTCTAACATATGCGAGGAGTTTGCCTCACTTGAGAAATTTCAAAATCTGCTCGCACGTTACACGTGTTATGCTGCGAGCATCAAATATGAATTAGTAATCCTTCAGGATGAAACGATTCCGCCCAAATACCATTTCCCTTCTTCCGTATTAATCTTCCCTCCTTTCGTTTCCTCTATCTTTCTAATACTCCCCCTTTTCTCACTTTTCCATTACGTCTCCTCGTTTCCTCCCGTTCATTCCACACACACATAATATACTCCATTTCCTTCCTTCTCTTCCCCTTTCGCTCAGATCACTACAATTCCTCTCAAATCTCACTCCTGTTACTCAGGATTACCACTCAGGAAGACCACTGACTTGATGCCATGGGATGCAAGAGAAAAATTGAAATCTCCCATTAATAATTTCCACATTATGATCCCTGATGAATAAGCAGTCTGCGAGTCTCGTATGCATGTGTGATTTTTTAACTTTGTACTTGTGTTATAAAGATAAGTTTTTTAATCTTATGTATTTAATATGTAAGTGTATTTCATAACCTTGCAACAAGTAAGAACATTATATACCAAAGGGAGCACACTGATTTAAAGTATTTGAGAACATTGTTAGAAATGGCTCTTTGGTTAATAAGCACAGCTCAGAGCTGGGATACTTATTTTCTAAATGTGCCTTAATTCTTGAGGTTTTATAAAGAACTAGTAAATGGGTGCTTGCAAACTGCAAGCAAAGAAAATTATTAAGGGAAACTACCCCAAGTTATGGGTCTGTACGCTATATTTATGTTCCTTTTTAATTATGCCATTGTCTTTAATATACATAATTTTGAAATGTAAGATCGAGATTCATCAAATAATATAATAATAGGATAAGTAAATAGAAAGGCCTTTCACGTTAATTTGATATGGGAGTTTTGGAGTTGAGTCCTTAATGAATACACATTCGTAAAGTTAAATTAAGGGAATATGCCAAAGTAAAGTTAGAATAACAGTCTGCATAAAATAAAAATGCGAGAAATCGATAGACGATTGGGTACCTGTGGTATGTACTCGGTTTAGTAAGACATACTCCAATTGAATCTTATGGCCGCGGCGCCTGCTTCCGGGCAGATCACCCTATGATGATGAGGACAATATTGACGGCGTGCGGAATTTTATCAAATATCCTTTCCGGTGAAACTAACACCCTAATATTTTCTGAGGAACGTACTCTTCCTAGCGCGACATAAAGCTGGCAATGTGAAAACAAAGAACATACGTTAAGAGAAGATTGATCTAGAAAGGGAAGGTGTTGAATATATTAGGAACAAAAACGAAAAAGTAAATCGCCTGAATGAAACATGAAGAATGCGTAACAAAAAGAACAGCACAAGTAAATTTCAGATGGTCTAGAATTTTTCCCCTTAATTTAAGGTTTCAAATCCAACTTTATTTAAAAGAATACTTAGATCGAGGATGAACTGCAGTGAAACTGTCTCGGAATTTATTTGATTTGGAGCAGAGTGTTAGAAAAATGAGAAATACAGAACTAATCAAATGGAACGACATTAACTCTGTTGAGTCCAACCGTACAGGCTTCTAAGTCTCATTTATGGTACGAGTTGGAAAACACTGATCTAGAAAAGGGATCACCAAAGTACGGTCTGCAGGTTGAATGCGGACCAGGAGGGATTTTTCTTTGCCCCCAAGTAAATAGGATGTTTACCCTGGACACCCTCATGTTAAGACCTTTAATATTCCTATCAAGATAATGTTGATCGCAAATAATGCATTTAAATATCTGGTGTACATATTGTGCATAAAAAGTACTTCACTCATTCCTTTTTCATACGATATTTGTTGAGAAATAAATACGTTACCCTCTAGATCCTGCCCAAAATACAATTTCCATGTACTTATTTCCCCGTCTTTTAATAATTCTGGATATCCTTGATGAAGATTATAAAAATTATTCCTGTATTAGGGACATGATGAGGAATTTGTTTTTGATGTAATGATGTTGCGGCTAGTCGTAGGAAATAAATTGCTGAGAAAAAATATACATTTCCTTGAGATTTTGGGGATATTTGGACTAAAGTAAATATATTTAATTATTATTATTTATTATCATCTTTGCTTTTACATGATGACTTGTGTAGCCAGCTCAAATAAAAAATACATGGTTGAGAAGGATAAAGTATTTAAGCACCTCGAAAGTTCAATGACTCATCTACAAAGATTGTAGGAACTAAAGTGGATCCTAATATCTCAAGACGGTCTTTGTCGAACAACTGAAGCGATGATATACGTTTTGGCGATGCCCTATGTACGGGTAGGAACGAGAAATCTCTGTGCCCTAGGAGGAATTCAGTGGGAAAGAAATACTTTTTGTTTTAACAGTTGTATTTTACCCGAACCATTCCTCCTTTTAACAATGCTTCACCCCGCCCACCTCTGTAAACCTATACCCCCTTGGCTCCCTCAATACGGTATGGCGAACTTCCGCCCGCACCCCCTTCCCCCTAATCACCTAGCAACCCCCTCTACGCCAGCATCCCCCGAACACATCCTCCCCATTTTTTACTCCCTTCCCACTTCCGCCTCTTTATCCTCACTCCTCTTCCTTCCTACGCTTCCCCTACTTTCCTCTTACCCCGCAATTTCACTTGCCCTCCGATCTTTCTTTCGCACCACTTCTCCAGAGCCTTCATCCGTGTCAACCTCCATCCCATACATCCACCCCTTTCCCCGCTATTCCTCCGTACATCTTCCAGGTATCCAACGGTCACCAAACACATCGCACACACTTCTATTCTTTTTATCCGTTTCCAGCCTTCGAATCTCTCCTAAATCATCAACTATCTGGGGAAGAAATGGACGATATATGGGAGCGGAACTTCGAAGAAAGTTAGAAAAATCGAAATATTGCACCGCAAACGGAACAAATGCTCGGTACCGTAAACATAATGTTATATAACTCTTCAAGAGAGAATTTTATCGATTTGTGAGGATGATAGATACTATTTGTATCCTTCTACCCCTGAGGACGATAGAATGCTATAGAAATGTACATAGAGTGCTTATAAAAATCGGTATAGCGAACTCTTCTTTTGATTTCCGAATTCCCGTGGCAACGAAATGCGGAGCGCCGAAAAAGACGGCTATTAGAGAATTCAATCCTCTGATTAATTAGCAGCCATATTGAAAATCCTTTCTATGTGTGAAAAACACAAGGAATATATGCGGTATGCTCCTGGAGAACAGTTGTTAATGTTGCGATTTTGGAACTAGATCTCGTAGCTTTGTAACTTGTGTGACATTTTCCTTCTTTTAGAAACAGCTTCCTATTTCAGCAACATCTTGCCTTCAATTCAGCATTATTTGTAACGTTGCCTTCCTTTATTAACTCTTAGCAATATTAACACGTTTTAAAATGAAAGCTCCATTTGTTTCAGTGCATAAAAACTTAACATTCATATTATATATTTAATAATATGTAACGTAGGTATATTATTATGAAATTTGTAATTGATATCCTATTTTCAGAGGTGAATTCAAGCTATTTTATTTTTAACTAAATTTTAACGATAGTTTTTTTGGAATGTAGCGACTCTTTAGCTTTTCCAGACTGCTTCCAGCGTCATTAAAAAATAAATAAATTGGTATCTCTAACAAGTAGTGTCTTCCATCGAAAAAGCCAACGAAAGTAATTCAGATCCGTCATTATATAAAACGATGCAGCATATAATTTTTCTCAATACTGTTTACGATGTATAATGAATAAGCAAATATGGAATAAGAAATGAATATATAAGATGAACACAGCAATACATTATTGGATTAGTTCAATCAATTCCAAAAAATAGTATTTCATTAATTACATTTAAGAAAGTTGAACTAAGTCAGAAATTTCCCACAATAAAATCTAATTCCCTTCTAGGGGTTTAATCAACGAATTTCCAGAGTTTCGATTATATAAAAAGAACGAAACAAAAATATCAAATTATAAGAAAGAATAAAAGGACATATAAATTAACTGAAAAAGATACATTCGTCTATCAACCAATAGATAAAAAATGGGTAGTTTACGGAGATCGATTCGTCATCTTTCTCTACCTCTCTACTGAAAAATAGTTCGAATAATCCTAAACAATATGGAATGAACAATACATAGAATTAACACTCATATGAATAAACCATTCGCTGAGAACAAATGATTTTCAATACCTCTTTGTCATGCCCTAAGCCTAGTAAAGTAAATAATTTACATTTCACTAACCTTCCTTTAATTATAATTAACCCAATTACTGATAATTATTATTATCAGTAATCGAGTTTTAATATCCTGAAAATAGCAACGATTGTAAAGAATTTTAGGTAAACTAGTTATTAACAACAGAGAGGTTATCGGCATCGACTCTCATCTTCGCTTCAAATAGGTTCTCTTTCACAATTGCAGCGGTTAATTTCCATACGTTGAATTACCACACGAAATTAACTGATCGGATTCGTAATAAATATGAAGTAATGATTTAATATGAAGTAAGTTGAAAAATAATATTGCATGAACATAGGTGCTAGTCTTCAAAATCTTTTCTTTGACGAAAATAACGATAATTATACAAAAGACACATCAAAAAAGATTACAAAATCGATGATCCTTGCCCATTATTTACAACATTTTCGTTCCCAGAAGTCCCTTACTGGTATATAGGCACACGCACACGTATTATTCAATTAGCGTACTCAGTTATAATTAATTATCGAGCGTTGGTTAGGGAGAAAATGAATTTTGAGAGCCGAAAACTCATTAATTACGAAGTTGGTCCAGGTTCCAACCTGCTTTAATGAGCATAATTTAGACTAAGTAACCTCATTGCTATTTTTTGGATTTCAGCTTTAAATTATATAGTAAGTGGATAAAACAGGAGTGGAGGCAAGAGTGAATGCATTTTTGCCTTTGAAAATTTACATTTAATTATTGGAAAATATCAATCGAAATGAAGCTCGGTTAAAATCAACTTGCATAAACAGGATTCTGGAATAATGGTCACTTAATTTTCAGATCAAATTTTTAAGAGCTACGTTTATATATTCATTTGGTGTATACAAATGCTAACAATGCTTTTACAATTTTTAACGAAATAAATGAGTGCATCGCTTTTTAGTTTCGCATTATTAAGTAGATTGGTGTGTAGAGAAATATTCGGCGAGAAATATAATTAAAGAAATAAAATAAAGAAAGAAAATGAGTTAACCTTTCAGGGTTTGCACAGTTTTTGTTGAAATATTTATCTGGGTATGGTAAATATTTAACCGCACAATGCTTGGAGTACACTTTGATGTGTATGTATGTGAATTAATATTTCATATTTATTTATGTGGTAAAAACTTAGCTAAAACAGTTCATCGATTTTCCATCATTATGCCATTCACTACCCGACACCACCGATTAAATATTTCCTTTTCTTTGTGTATATTTTTTATTTTTCTATTTACATGTTTTATTTATTTTTTTCTATTTAAATTTGGTTTCTAAATACATATGAATGAGAATTACGATTTTGAGGACATCAGTATATGAAAAACATAGCTGTTAATTACACCACTTGTTTTAACTGATGAAATTAATTTCATTTTAAGCAATCGTGACTTTATTATTTGAAGTAACTCAACCATTTTATATCCTAAGTAATACAGAAAGTGGGCCTTATTAGTTTATATCGTTCTAAATCGAAGCCAAAATCACTCGAAATTAGTAATTGACCAGAACAAAAATCGAAAGATTTACTTATGGAGTTTAAGTGTGCCGCAGGATTTTAAAATTTCATGTATGAGTATATTTGATGTAGATATATTTGCGTTCTAGGATATATTTATCTTCTGTTCATTTTGAATATACAGTGAAACAGTATTGCATTAAATGTACTCATGAAAAATAATTTATACTTAAGAATGCTGTATAAATAACGCTTACATATTTTAAATTTACATTTAAGAATACTTTCAGAATGTTTTTAATGATGCATATCTACTAGTATAAGTCATTCTCTTTTAAAACCTTGCGGAAGGTATGAGTCAGGCATTAGTGAAACATCATCCATGAGTACTAAGGAGTTTGAAGCCCTAGGAGGTTATTACATACTCATCTCGTTACAGACGGCACACAAAGGGTAAGTGGCTAGTTCAAAGTTTCTCTTGCGTGAACTTAAGCACCCATTTACAGTGATTTCCTTGGGGCTTCCTGAAGATCGAAAATACGAAAATCGCCGGAAGAGGGATTCGAACCACCGACCACTTTCAAAAGGTTCCTTCATTGGGGCTAACATACCATGAATAACCTAATGAGGGTTCGCCAATTATGCACTTTAGAATACAAAGTTTATTCCATCCCTTCAATTTGAATTGTATAGAAGATTCCGCAGCTTGCATTACATGTATAAATATACATGCGTACCAATAAGGCCTTAATTATTTACATTATAATAGATACTAAATGTATTAGTCAACTGTAAAAAAATCATTTTTTTGAATCGAAATCTAATATAAGTTATTATGAATGGAGTTGGCATTAAGCTAATATATACAGAATGATTCGCAGCTAGTCCGTGAACTTTACAAAGAGATAATTACTTGAAGTAATTAATCTTCCGTAGACTGATAGGAGAAAGAAAGACTAAAAATTAAATTTGAAAGATTAATGAGTAGACTTCAGGAAATCGAGATTTTACACCTGGATTACTTCAATTTATCCGTATATCAGACACGAATGCATAAATTCATACATCAATACTATGATGAATACAGAAAATTAATTGGTATTTCATGTGAAAATCTCTCTGTGTATGGGAAACATCCCATTTTGCAAAATTCAAAGCTTATGATCAATCATTCCTTTCATTCAAACATAAATAAATATATAATGGATTGTTTCTACTTTCACTTCGTGCAACCGTCTAATATTATTATTCTAATATAATTATTCCACAAAAATTGGAAACCTGAATATTTCGTTCAAGTTGTTCACACTGAATAATACAAAAATGGATATTTCGCGATAGTTTTAGTAACTATCCTAACAACCTTCATTTCATTACATTGTTAGCACACATCTTAAATGTATACATGCATACCTCTACACTGGAGTAGATATGCACACGGCATGTAATTTAAATCTACTCGTATATCCACATAATTCCCTTCTCGGGTCGTTATCAAATTAATGAACACATCCACAGCAACGAACAAATTAGTTAGATACGGCGGAACACCCGCGACCCAAATAAAAAATCATCTCTCTCCACTGCCCACAAAATATTATACGATAGACGCAACTTCTAGAATTGGTAATTATTGACGTTATACATCACGTATCTAGCAAAGCGCTCCATAACTCCCCCATCTCGCATCCTCCCGCGCAATATCCGCTGCTTTGGTCTACTACGCCATCGGTCCCATGGGGAATCCAGAGGCAGGAAATGATCCGTGGCAAATGACTCGGAAAGGACAAACGAGAGAGGAAGGATGGAGAGATAGAAGAAGAAGTAACGAGGGGTCAGAAGGGCAAGGGAACAATAGAGTCTTATAGTCTGACGGAGGAAGAAGTAAGAGAACAAGCTCTTCTGGGAAAAAATGAGCTTCCTCTTTCGCTCGGATGGCGGAGCTGTGATCAAAAGGACGAGGAAAGGGATCGCGTAAGTGACTTCGTAGGAATGCTAAGAGAAAAGGTTAAGAGGGGTGCAAAGGTTGGACTGAAGGAGAGTGATTTGAGGAGAAGGGTGCCACTCTAGCATAAAAGGTCATGGCGAAGACAGTATCCGACAAGTGGGTAAGTGATTGAATATTTGGATCGGATTTTTGCATATTTATGGCTGCGGCATCACCTCATTTCGAAGCGTAATACAGATAAAATATACATTGACTCGAGAGTTTTCATTCAACTGCACTATCTCATATCATTTCTTCTATATTACTAAATTAAACGTTGCGAATAATAGTTAAAATATAAAATCAAGGACTCCAAGAAACATCTAACACTTACGAGTTCTAATACGTATTTCGCCCTTCACGAAGGCATCTTCAGTGTATACATTCATTAATATAAATTAATTGAATATATACCCATTTTTCCATCCATCCTCTGAAGGTACCCTCGTGTAAGGCGAAATAGGCATTAGAACTCGTAAGTCCTTGTTTGATGGTTTTTGGAGTTATTAATTTAACATTTTGACTATTGTAGCCCTCAGTGGTCGAATATACGTGCATATTGTTACGAATAATTCTTCACGAATATCACTTTGTCTTAAAATGAATGCTTACACGAATATATTTTACCTAAAAAGTCGGCTTTTCAAGTTGAATTAAAGGACTTTAGTAGGAATAGCACTTCCGAAGGCAGCTGTAAACTATTAGCATCTACTTTATTTGGTCTTTGATACGAGCGAATAAAGAAAGGCATTCTTCGCTTATAAGTAACTAAGATCACAGACGTTCGCTCTTAATTATCCTTAGCTAGTGGGAAAATTTACTTAAATAGTGAGAAAGGAGTAAGCCACAGAACATGGGACTATTATAATTAAATATTTATGTAAAGTCGATTCATATTTACTTGAAATTTCTAAGAATTAGTTAATAAACAACAAAAATAAACGATTCTGAAAATTATTTGAAATTACGATGGTATAGTAATCCAATTGTAATTCTAAAATCGATCAAAATTAATTCAATAATAATAATATTAACAAAAATTAAAACAAGTTGTGAATCGTATATTTGATATACACTCCGTTGCTATTCTTTTGGCGAAGACCAATTTTTTGCTCTTTTTGATTCATCTGACATTTCTAATTCTCTTTACCATTCATTATTCTCCACGAATGATATTGATAACATTAAAAACTCTCATTAATGCTCTATAAGAGCAAGTGCATTGTAGCATCCTATTGCAATTCATTTTTTCCATGTATCGCAACGAATTCTAATCGAAATCTACTTGTTAAACAGAGATTTTGCTTTGAACCTGGTATTTATTTTATAGCTCGTAAATAATTTAAGTTGATAATAACATTTTCATGGTGCTCATTAGGATAATCATGTCTAAAATTCGTTTAAAAGTTTCGGGTCAATGACATCTGATGCGGAAGCGTAACCACACGCCACGCGACTACCTAAGGGTTGACCCAAAATATTTCACGAAGTAAACTCTATCGTCAAATGATTTTTCAAGCACTCTGCATATGGGTACATTATTCAAAACTCTAACATGGTTATTACCGGCGATGTCCGATAACGAATTATATTTTTAGAGTACGGTAATCCATAAATTATGAAGACCTTGAACTCTATTCGATAAGATTGCAGGAATAATGGTTTTATGGACTATAAATTATGTTTTACAGCCTTGATAGTTCGGAAAGAATTTCTGACTGATAGCCAAAAAATATCGTACTCTTTTAAAAGATGCTTCATAAATTTTTCTTGGAAAACAAGAAAAAACTTACAAGATAAAAATTAAAGAATCCATTCAACAAATAGAGTATTTAAAATCCAAAAATGAACATGGCATTCAGGAAATAAATCACATTCATTTTCAAACCTTTCATTCGTGGCTAAATAAATATTTCTTTTTCATAAATCAATTAGGTGCCAAAATTTTGCAATTACTGGTGATAGTCTACACAAAAATACTATTTTAAATAAATCATAACGCTATATTTGAATGGGTCGAATATTAAGTCTTTAAAATAGTGCAAGTTTTCAATTAGAGCGATAAAATTCAAATATTTCATTGGGTGATGCCAACCCATATATAAAGGATATGACATTAATTTCCGTAAGTCATTTTTAACAGAAAATACCCCCCACCTAGCCAGGGTAACCTTGAAGTAACGTCAGCCTCTCCTACTGAACCATATATTAAACCTGAATCGAACGCTTGTAACCCTTCAACTCTTATAGGGTGCATTCATAACTTATTCGTTTGTGTCAAGATATATCGGACGTCAAAACATGAAATCACTAAAGATAGAAACATAATTTATTTCTATAAAGATATCGTGACATCTGTTCCTCTACCTTTGTTTCCAACGGCTAGAGCCGAAGTTGACGGAACTGTCTTCCAGGTATATAAATACTGGTAAGATGGATACAAACCCAATAGATTCCACTTTATACACGTTATGATGATCAATTATTGAAATAAAAATTCCTATCTTATTATTAGATTCAAAAATATATTCATACTAAGCCATCTGAGTTCCGTAGGCCTTAAATACTTTATGTAAGTGTGGTAATGATGAGCTGGTATTTTACCTCAAAGCAGATAGCTTAATAGAGCTACACTAGATTCTCGCTAATCCGGCCCTTAATAATCCAGCCTCTCGGTAATCCGGCACCCTTTCCTGACGTAAAAGAGAACCATGGAGTAACGTGACGAGTGTAGGCGTGGAAGAGAAATTAAGAAAGATGAAAGTGCAAAGGATAAGGGTTATTTTTAGACCAGTAGGCGCTAACTATATTTATATATAATACCGAAAACATATATTCATTCATCAACACCTGAATGACTTCTCTAAAGAAAGAAACAGCTAATCTTTAGTTTAATAGTAGCTAAGCGGGGTTTTTACCATTACTTTTTTCAGGTAGAAGTTTCAAGAGTCGCCATCCTAATCCGGAACCTTACCTCGTCTTGCCAGCTTGGGAGCGCCCGACCTTCACATCAGGGGTACCAAAAAAACTGAACGCGTGGAATACGATTTAAAAAGTTATAAACAATTCAAATGAGCAACAATTTATTATCTTTGTCGTCTCACTCGTCCTAAGAGATATACAATCGTCTTTTGATCGACGTTCTACGATGAAAATTAAGATTTTTCGTGATATTGCAAGAAATTACCTGTTCACACACGGCAACGCTGCTCAGTCAGATAGGCGGGTGTTTTAAATATCTCAACGGGGGTTGAGTTGGGTTCGGGGGAGGATTTCTAGATTTTTGATAGAAATCCCTCCTCCGTACCCCAACCCAACGGCAACGTTGCCGTGTGTGAACGGGTAATTTCTTGCAAAATCACAAAAAATCTTAATTTTCATCTTAGAACGTCGGTCAAAAGACGCTTGTTTGTCTCTTAGGACGAGTGAGACGACGAAGATAATAAATTGTTGCTCATTTGAATTGTTTATAACTTTTTAAATCGTATTCCACGTGGTCAGTTTTTTATGGTCCCTCCTGATGTGAAGGTCAGACGCTCCCTAGCTAGCAAGCAGAGGTAAGGGTTCGGATTAGGATGGCGACCCTCGAAATTTCTACCTGAAAAAAGTAACAGTATTTTTCATTCAAGCCTTAACCTTAAATTAATTTTCTACTACGTATTTGTGGAATTTTCACATATTCCTATATATTAAGGTCTATATTACCATATATATCCTAAGAAATACGTAAATTTATGTACGATTTTTCTTTATGGGTGCGCACCGACAACTCGGTCACGATCTATCGTCTTTTACGCACTCTCAGTAATCCGGCACCTTTCTATACGAGGAATTGCCAGATTAGATAGAGTCTAACATTATCAAAATATATTGGAAAAAGTTATTGCCTTGAATTGGTTATAAACTTAAGGAAGAGTCATACTGAGGATCTCTTGGAATGTTAGAATCTTGTCACACTGAAGAGTAAGCTTGAAATTCCAACTCATAATCACAGAGGAACTGAGAGACAAACACTTCCTATTAAAATTAGTCGAAATCAGTTCTGAATATCTCTTGAGGGATTCCGATTTCCGAGATACGATGACACTGAGATTTGGAAATGGAACGTGTTTAAATATCCCTGGGGCGGATGTAATTCGATAACGTGTTTCCCGTCAAAGCTGAAACAGCGAGTGAGAGGGAAAATCATGTCAGGATGCTGTGGAGAAGCCGAGGGAAATTTGCTGATGATGCGGGAAGCGAGAGTGATAGAAGCTAATGAAAGATTATGCTTCGAGGATGTCCTGTTAACTGAGGTAAATATTTATGCCGGATTATAATAACTGGATTAATTTATTGTATTCGGATTTGTAAGGTTGGGAGTTACAGACGGTCTCAGGTACTATTCCGACAACGTTCTCCAAAATTTGAATAATTTAACGAACAGAAACTTTTCGAATTACTGAAGTAAAACTGCCACTAAATCATGAAACCTAAAGAGATTTTATTGACAGGTGAAATTCAAATTTCACTATTCCATAATCATTTTAATGAAAAGAAGAGTTTCTCATAAATATTCTTTATTGTAAATTGTTGTTTCGAAAATTTTCTCCAAAATACTATCATTAAAAGTAATTAATATCCAATTAAATCAATTCAAATTCGTACTGATTACGTCATATTTGCAAATGATTACAAAAATACTACAATAATACTAGAATAAACTGCGAAAAATGTGTTTACTTATTTAACAGTTATGTCTATTGAATACTTATTTATTACCATCTAAAACCGACTACGCTTCGCTGTTTGCTCAGTTAGATATTATATGAATAGTAAGGTAAATAAAGGTATTCTAGCGAACATAGGTTCACCGAGAAATCACATCATTCAATTCCATACCATGCCTTGTATTTATTATAGATATTAACATTTCACATGACAGATACTTCTATTGAATAAAAAACAGATTCTACACTATAATAGTTATAAACGAGAAATTGTACCTATAATATACCCGTAATACTTTGATAACTCGCCTGCTGATTTGATTAAACATTTTTAAGATTAAACTTAAGGTATATCTTGTTTAAATTGCTTGCTCAAATCAGGATACCATCACAGAAAAGAGGTTTTTTCCCTTTTTATGTTCCTGCCTGCAGAGTTAATTGCTATAAACACTCGTCCATCCCAAGAATAATGGCAAAGGCAAACGAGGTGCAAAGAAATATTCCAGACTGTGCTATTTTAAGCGACAAAAAAGTTATAGTATTTAGAAGGAGAATTGTTAAATTCTTTTCCTAATTTGTCTCTGTATTTTTAACTGATCTTGTAATCTTCTTGTTATTCTATATTTGACGAAATTTTTATCATTGATTTTCTTTAATTTTGTTTTATCTATTTTTGACGTATTTATTTGTCATGTTTTTATTCAAACACAACTTTGTGGGTTTTTAATTGTTTGTGTTATAGAAATAAATAAATAAATAAATGAAGTGAAAACGGTTTCACCGAAGGATAAGTTGATCATTATATGCATCAAGGATGACATTAAGAATTCCCTGTTAAATAAATTTATATTTTGAAATACTTTAGGTAAAATAATTAATCATACCACAACACGTCAATCGATCCCTGTGAGAATTATGAAATTCAACAGATAATGCATGACTCAGAATTAATGATGATTCAGCTGTTGATAAATGTATCGTGATGAGTGTATGATTCAACTGTTGATAATTTGTCATTGAAATTACAATCGAGTTGTTATCACCTCAAGTCGCAGAAAGAAACGTTTAATGATTCTTCACAGTCCTCCCTCGATGGTATATGAAATCTCAATGAGAGTGGTTTCGAAAGAATTATACTCAAATTGAGTAAGAGAAAATGTTCTTACTTAAAATGCTTGCAACTGAATGGTTGTATTTATTTCCAAGATGAAATAATTATAGCAACTCATTAAAATCGACGCTACAATACTGTTATAACCATCGGAGTTTGAAATATATTTAAAGTTGCTGAAATAGTGAGACTACGTACGTAAAATATATAATAATCAAGCAAAATGACCGAAATGTCCAGAGCTGAGAAGAGCTGGTGCAGCACACGCCATATTTATAAGAAATAAAATGATATTTCTAACACAAACGTGCATAACAGATTCGCCCATTAAAATCATCAATTTTAAATTATTAATCACCAGTTAATTACCGGTTTTATGATACACAAAGTTGCGATTGACGCAGAAACGATATGATAAAGCGCAATTTTGAAAGATACTATGGAATGATCTCTCTATACCTTGCAATCAAATTAAGCTCACTAATCGCGTAGGTACAGACTCGATTAATTCATCGATGGATTATCAGTTGTCAACTTAGACATGAATTGATTTTGTTAATGGTACTTAACGTTCTGGAGCGGATATTATGCGATTTTAGATTAACATATCGATGAGAGTATCAAATTACTACACCTCTAGAATATTGTTTACTTAACTTTGAAAATAATCCATAATCGACGGAAAATACTCGTAATTAATTTAAAGGTGTTCACAACCAACAATTATGCAAAAATTACAACGCATGTTAAACATGTGTGTTAAACGATATAAATGAATAGTACACATCTTAGTTGGATAACATTTACTATAAAATTTGTATTTATTGGATGTATTCAATTCATCATCAGAGGGTAAATTACGCTATATCTGCAAAAATTTTATAGAGGGAAATATTTTAGGAGGATAATTATAATATGTCAATAAATAACAGTAGCTTGATGCGTTTTTATTTGTATCCAATCTAAATCCTCTTCTTATATTCCACCCGAATAAAGCCGTTTTATTATTATTATTATTATTATTACATTTGTCATATTCGTGTGCTAGTTTAAATTTAAGACATAGATGGCATATCATGTTAAATTAGAATGAGTTTAAGTAGGAAACTTTGGAGTACAAATAGGAGCAGGTAAGAGGGGAAACTAATGAAATTATTACTCACGTAGAACCGATGCACAGAGGGGGTGAGTAATCCCTAAGAAAGAAGTATTTCCCTAAGAACCAAATAATCAAGTGTTTATTAATAAATATTCAGAGAGATTAATATTATCCTTTTTAGAAAATACGGTTTTTATGATTTCTTATGGATTTATGACGAAAAGGTAGCGTAGTACTACTGGTAATATATTTAAAACGTTATTAGTTACATAACCTAAGATTAGCCCACAAACAAAAGAATTTTGGATGCGTTCCTTGTAAACCAAATCTTAAAACCAATATTAACACTAGTTCTTAGTACTGCAGTGAGCAGCCTTGAGTTTAATTTCGAAGAAAAGCAAAGAACGTTTAACACGTTTCCCATTTCGTCGTCTATATTATTAAAGCCCATGCTATCCTTACCATAACTTTTACTCATAGATAAGAACGTGTGACATATATGTTTTACTAAGCCACTTTCTACTTTATGGTGACAGTTTATATCTAACCCAAGACAAATTTCAGCCGGGAAAAATAATTCATTCCCAATATTAATTAGAAGATCGACGCGGTCACGCTTTCGGTGGAGGCACGTTTTTTCTCCATTGCCTGACCTCCGTTTAGTCTTGCCCCCTTGTGACCATTTCCCTTCCCTACATGGCCATGCGATGCCCTCGACATCCGTCTCCGTCCTCCCACGTATTTATTCATATGCATCGCTTCATTTTTCCACCCTCTTTCTGACCCTCCATTCCTCGTTCCTAGGTCCACGATCCATTACCTTATCTAACGCTCAAAGTCATCAATTCCCCTTACGAACACTCCGAGTCCTTCTCTTATCAACAGACTGTCATTTGTCGTTCCATTGCTCTTACCCCGTTTCCCCATCAATCCTCTGCCTTAACTCTGATAGGCTCAGAATATTTTTACGACGAAAAACCCGCGTAGTACCACATAGTTGGTTTATTTGTTTGCAGACGTTTCGTATTAGATTCAAACCTTCATTTTCCGAGGATTTAGTATTTACAGAATTTCAGCAAAGAAAGATAGATCCATGGATGGTAATACAAAACTCATAGAAGACAATTTATCAACAAATATACGAGTAATCAGTCTTTCTTGTTAGTTCGCCGAGCTAAATAACTAAATTCAACATTCATTAAAAACCCATAGCTCCAAAGTTGTTCATAAACAGTCGACCCTCGCTTATCGTGGATAATCAGTTCCAGACAATACCGCGGTCGGTTAATTTCTGCGAAGTAGGATTCATTATTTATAAATAAAATATTCTCGTAATGAGAGCATAAAACGACATTTTACGACCTAAAAACTTCAAGATTGTTACAGTCTCTAGACATGAAATAGCACCGTTTAGTCGTCATTACACTCGAATTACACAATTTATTATTGTATTGGACTAAATATATTCTTGGATCATATTTGTATAGTCTTTATAAATATCAACAACCAGAATACTTGATGCAGCTTTTTCCAATTAGGGATAAAAAGTCTAATGTAACGACCAGAATAGCTCTCGACAACTTAATCATCCCACAACACAGAACCGCTACATACCAAAAATCTTTTAGTATTGCTGGGGCAAAGCTATAGAATAGCATCCCTAATGATATTAAAGACTCCAATTCATTGTCTGTTTTTAAAAATAAATTTTTTCATTATCTTTTTGTATTGAAAAGGGAATAATATGCCATTCATGCCATGATGTTATATAAAAAGTCTAATATTTTTTATAATAAAAATGTATCCGCTGTTCAGTTAATTCAGTTGTGTGTTCAGTTTAATTTAATTTATAATGTTATGAGCTATCTTATATTTGTATTTCTTTTTTGTATGCTCTCAAGTGGACGAAGAAGTCCAAGAACAATAAATATTTTTTTCTATTTCTATCTCTAAATAAGACAAAATAATACATATTAGACGTTATAAATTTCATAAATGTTTGATGAATATACTTATTTTAAAAACCGCGAAAAAGGAAGCGTGAGGGACGACTGTAATTCGAAAAGAATGGGAAAATATTAGCTTATAACTTGCAGATGACCTACAACGATTTGCGTTCACATATGGATTCGAATGCCCTAATTTAAACTAGTATAATGCAACGATTCCGTGAGATATCTGTATTATTATCAGGAAAAAGTCATGATTTCCTTCTGACATATTTCAATATATCCATCACATAGCTACCTACTTACAAATATTGGTCTCCTTTAATTAGGTGTATACTGAGTTTGTAGAATAATACGCGAGAATCCGCACACCCTGCAGCCAATACCTACCTTTCAAATATTACCATCATTTCCTTTGGACAGTTGCCTTAATTCGTTCTCTTTTCGATAAAAAACCGTATATGCCTCATTTTTCAAAACAATTTCCCGGGACTCGTCCGTAAATTATCCCAATCCCAATTAAAACACGTCTGAAACGCAATAATTTCTTATTCCTCGTATAATAGTCGCGTCAGCGATACCCTCTTTCGACGAATCATCTGGTTGCCCTAATGGTAAGCCACTCTTTTTCCCCAAAAAAAATATTTACCCCTCGTTCCCGTACGTACAACCCTAAAACCATCCTGACCAAACCCCCCGCAGGCAATAACTCAGAGTCAATTCGTTATCTCCCAGTGTTACGCGATACAGCATATGGTAGCAAACCTAACATTTTGGGATCGCCCGAAAAAAATGATCCTTTGGGAAAAATTACTCCATAAATTGCTTCCAACCCTCTCCTCCCATTGCTAGACTCTTAGATGCAAGCCGCCGAGATAAAAGTGTGAGAAATCGCTGTCGCTTGAGTAATTGCGACCGGTTTGCTGTTGGAACGGACAGCTTCATTCCCTAAAAAAACATTGTCACCGTGAAAAGCCGCGCTAACAAGTTAGTCTAGATATTTCGGATTGAATCGGATTGCCAATGCACGCCTACCGGAATCCATTCGGACGCTTTCTGGGCATATCTGAGGCGGGGAGAGAGGGGGCCATCCCGCGATAAATTATGCTGACTGAATTGCGGAGGTATCGCCTTCATCAAAACGTTCCCGAGTGACACATGCACGGGTATAAATCATTCGACGAAGGCGATGTACTAACGGATTCGAGCACAATCGGGCATCTAAAATGGCCGCGCCCTTGCGGGGCGAATTCTTCTCCAGCTGGTGCGTGCGACCTGCGCTGAAATCGTAACCATGCGTGTAAAGTCACGCATTTAAAACAGGTATAACGAAGTGGAAAGCATGATTGGTATTTTAAATTCCCAGCTGCGTCCCTACTAAACGCTTGCGCGATGAATTGACTTCCTGGAGATCTAAGTACTTGTAGAATGAGTATCAAGATTTTTCTTTCACTGTGAAGTTGTTTTGGTCGAAAACGGATCAGTTTAATTTAGCTTTAATTTTTTATTCCAATCTTCATGATATAATGCTGCACAGAATATAAGGAAATGATAAATTAAAGAGTTCACCTTATGAAAAAAATCACATGACTCAATATGATTGCTCTTCGTCATAAATTACACTAGGCTATGCTTACAAATTTTCTTTAAAATTAACAAGCGAATTTCTTGAAGTGTAATGTTCAATAAAGTCGTGTTCATATATATAGTCGTATAATCATTCATTGAGATTGTCAATAAAATAGATTCCTTACTTTTCTGTAATTTAATTTAATAATACGGGTTCAATCAAACGAAGAAGAGATTTTGAAAGACATGGCTCGGTATGGATAACTATTTTGAAGACCATACAAAATAAGACAAGGAGTCGTGAGAACTTAATGCGAATCTTCATAAAAATATTTTAATATACTCATTTCATATAAATGTCCATATAGATTTTGTCATATCTATAAGATGTTCACGAACGTTCACTAGGAGAAGTGGTCGAAAAAGCAAGACAGAAGAAATTAGCAAAAAAATATCTACACCATAGATGCCCAATTAACCCAGTCTATACATTCATGGGCTAATGAAAGTATCAACAGCTTGTGGATAAAAAAGTTTTCATGATAGGGACATTTTTTATCTTCCTTATACTAATCCCTTTAGTTCTCAAAACAGTTTATTGCTCTTTCGTTAAATTTATGTTAAAATTCGAGTTTCTTCAGATGCATTTGTGCAACAATAGTGCCTTTAAATTGAAAATGTTGAATCGGAAGATTCAGCAAAAATTTTCAGAGCTAGCTGCTTATTATCATTTACCAAAAGTTGGGAAATAAAAATATACGAAAAGTGAACACTTACTGCGAATACAGCATTGCAGTTATATTTAGCCCACTCAACAGCTAACTTGGCATCTGAAAGTCCCATAATAGGTAAGACCCATTTCAACCTGTAGAATCACATTAAGAGATAGTTGAAATCAAAGGGGCGAAAAATCAAAGACACCGAATCCCACCATTTATGTTCAAAGAAAAAGTCGTAATACTTTTTCAGGATCGCAGGAAAGGAAACATCTTTGCCCTTGTCATTATTGGAAGCAGAAGAAAGACGATGTCTCGCCATGCCTCCTGAAACAGAAGCCGATAAGAATTTAATGGGAAATTCGTCGATACATATTGATGGCTACTACGTCCTTGATACAAGTATGTACGCGTTATCATTTAGGAAGAAAGCTTTTTAAATTTTCAGTCGTTAAATTTTTGCGATTATCTCTATACACTACAGCTGAGTGCCCTCTACAAGTTTTGCGAGCTTCGGGAACTGAGTCGCAAATAGAAATGACCTTTATCAATCGCCAGTTTCCCCACTCAAAGGAAAGAAGTCGGAAAACACCGACATCTCTCTGTTATCTTCACTGTTGATCCATTAAGGATTTTCGGCCCTTATCACCGAAACACAGAAAGGAAATCGGTGTTCGGGTATCCCTCAATCCTGTCGCGGACCGGTCCTGCCCAACAGTCGATGAGAAAACGTGCGTGAGAGGAGACCTTCTGGCAACCTTGAAATTAGTTCCCTGCAAGGCTGAGCACCGGTCTAAAAGCTCGCCTTGCCATTAACGTGCCAAAGGTGCCTTGGGAACTTAGGAGGAAAACGAAGAGATACCGAAAGTGTTACAAGATGGAGGACCAGTTTTATCAGCCTCATAAACAGTTGAAGGAGAAGAAGCGAATGAATGGGTGGAAAATAAATGCTTCGAAAGGGCAAACGAAACGGGGAGAGGGGGTTTGGGAGAACGGCAACCAGATGGAGGTAAAACTTAAGACGCTCCGGAGTTAAAATCAGGCCATTTCCTCCCCTCCCATTTGGAATTAATTATTCCTTATATTTTCTGATGACTTTTCTTTCGCGGACGAAGAACTCAGGATAAAAGCGCGTGTTTAGGGAAGAGTGGTCCCACGCAGACTGGTTCCTCGATAGGGGTGTGAGGCAAGGGCAGAGATTTGAAGACTTAAAGCAACGGGGGAGGAGGGAAAGATAAAAGTGGCTTGAGAGGGAAGGGTTCTTCGGCGAGGGGGAGGTTTTGGTTCGGTCGTCAGCAGAGGAAAAGAGAAGGGGACGGCTAAGTGAGCTCTGAGATGTAACTTAGAAACATTAAGGCGTAAATAACCAATGAGAAGAAAGCGGAGGGAATGAGAGAGGACCCAAGTTGAATCCCTTTCTAAGGACATTCTTTCGGTTGCCATGGCGATGGGTTGGTAGGTAAACCACACGAGAATTAGAGGGACAAAGTTTTTGTCTTTCAATTTAAGCCGCCCGGTAATAAGTTTAACTAAGTCTCGGAGAAGGAGTGATTGTACTCTTTAATTTAGATATGTTAGCAATGGAGATATGTTAAGGATTTGACAATGAAATGAGAATTAAAAATCAAGCATTCCTGCCAAAACTTGGGGAAGCATTAAAAAATATTTCATAAGTAAGCATGTAATTTATTACACAGATTTCACGATGTTCACGATGTACGATGTAATAATTTAACCGTATTCATATCAAATTAATTAATTGGTATACTATTTTAAATCTGATGGGTAAGTAACAAGTTTATTTTTAAAACTCTAGTTGAATTTGAATTATAATTGAGTCTTAGAAGAAACAATTGATAATGAAGTTAAGGCTCTCCTTCAACGTCTCAAATTAATGCATCCATTGAGGAAGCATTAAATCGAACATTAAATAATTTGGTATATTTATTGAAGCACACTGGGTGGTTTACATTACAACTATACTCTTGAAAAAAAACGAATATTATTCTGAGTGTTAATTTCTACATTGAATTTTGCTGTCGCTATAGCTTTATGGAACATAATTATATACTTCTATAGTGTCATGTTTACAGAGCGAACATTTGCCTGGATACCAATGCATGTACAATAGCTCAAGTTAGTTTTGCTTTCACTAATAAAAATACAGGTTCTAAGAATAAATAACTGTTCAAACAAACATCCAGTATCGTGAGTGTATTTTCTATCAGAAATCATTGGATGAGGGAACCGTCCCAATGTCGTGGAAAAAAGCTAATGTCACTCCGGTGCCTAAGAAAGGGCGCGCGTCAAAACCAGATGATTATAGGCCTATTTCATTAACTTCAATTTTTTGCAAAATAATGGAGCATATTATAGCGAGCTCTATCATGCGCTTTCTTTCCGAAAAGGGAGCAATCAGTCAGAGCCAGCACGGATTCCGTAAAGGTAGGTCTTGTGAGACCCAGTTAGCGCTTTTTATGAATGACGTATCTAAAGCAGCAGACGGCGGTGTTAGATCAGACGCAGTTTTCCTAGATTTCAGGAAAGCTTTCGACACAGTTTCTCACGAAAAGCTTATCCAAAAGCTGAGTGCCTACGCGATCGACGAAAAAGTTATCAGATGGACCAAATCTTTTCTAGAAAACAGATCTCAGCGAGTTGCGTTAGATGGAGTTTTATCCGAAGAAATAAGTAT
Organism: Sympetrum striolatum; assembly: GCA_947579665.1. Lineage (NCBI taxonomy): Eukaryota > Metazoa > Arthropoda > Insecta > Odonata > Libellulidae > Sympetrum > Sympetrum striolatum. The sequence continues at coordinate 42,481,739 of OX388346.1, forward strand.
CTCATCAGGAGTTCCACAGGGAAGTGTTCTTGGTCCAATCTTATTTCTAATTTACATTAACGACCTCGTAGATAACGTAAAGAGTAAGGTTAGATTATTTGCCGATGATACCCTGATATACAGAGAGATTTTGACAGAAAACGATTGTAATGTGCTTCAAGACGACCTGGACGTAATATCAGGATGGTGCAAAGATTGGCAGCTGGATTTAAATATAAATAAATGCGTTGCCATGAGTTTTACGCGCTCCACAAACATAATTCCCACGCAGTACCAAATCTCAGGTCATCCATTAGAGTTAGTTCACGACAACAAATACCTAGGAGTCACGTTTAGCAGTAACTTATCTTTTAAAGAACATATTCGAGATGCGATAGGAAAAGCGAATAGAATGCAAAGATTAACCGGTAGAACGTTGAGAGGATGCTCATCGAGAGTCAAAGAAATAGCTTACTTTTCTCTTATTCGTCCGAGTCTTGAATACTGCTGTGCGGTGTGGGACCCACACGAAGTAGGTTTAGTCTCAGATTTAGAAATGGTCCAGCGTAGAGCAGCCCGATTCGTTTGCGGGGATTTCAGGTTTGATAGCAGCGTTACGGCGATGATAGAGTCCCTCAGTTGGAATTCACTACAGATGAGAAGATCTGAATATCGACGGAAACTTTTCGAAAAGTTCAATCGTTCAGAATTTATAGACGAAGTAAGTGAAATGTTAGTGCCAGTAAGGAGCGAACGCGATCTCCGAGAGGCATCGACGAAGCGTTATAGGGAAGTAATCACAAGGACGGATAATTACTTTTGGTCGTTTTTTCCCCAAGCTATTAGAGATGCTAATAGGTAGGAATGAATAATGGTGGTGTATTACACCCCCTGCCAAACGCCTCTGGCGGCTCGCGGGGTATATATCTAAATCTAAAATCTAAATCTATTTAAATCCTTCCAGAGATAATACACGTAAAATATTCCCTAGACTGGAAGTCATTGTTCCTATACACACTGATTTTGATTTGAATCCTTAATTCGAGGATAGCTAGAAAAAAGTTCTTAATATCAGAAAGCTTCTTAGTATTCTTTCAACCGAATGCTGTTCAAAGAAACAGATCTTTCGGGAGTAAAGTTATTTAAATGGGTGAGCTGATTAAGATAATTTTGATAATTCTGTGTCTAATAAGGGATGACTTCTTTCTCTCTTTATTTACAGCTTAAAACAGATTTTTGTATTAATTAGTTTCTTTATTAAGAAGAAAAATCCATCCATTGTGCGCTGCATGGAGTGATAATATGGAGAATTTCTGCTTTACCAAAATCACTTATTTCAGCGTTATTTTTTTCTCTTATATATTTATCTCTCGGATGCTTTCGTAAATTATTAATGTAAAACAGTGAGAACATGTTGGCAATCGGTGAATAATATCGTAAGTGATACCCTAACATGAAGAGAGGGTGAGATGGAGAAATTTTTGTGAGATGGAGCGCGATCTCTCGAGAGAAAGTCTCGGTTTCGTCGAAACACGAACGACTGCATGCTCTCGGAATATATCTTTGCTTGAAGAAGCATTTCAAAGCCTCACTAAGCGGATAACGCCGTCTTTTGCATAGTAACCAATGAGTACAGTTTAAAGGAAAGAGCGCACGTGATTTCAATGATAAAAGGCATTCCTTCATTGCGAAGTAAATATGGTATAAGCCGCTTAGCTAAGAGTATAATAATAATAAACGACTTTATTGAGAAATGAGATTTAGACTTACAAGTATATACAATATGACATGACATTTTATTAAGTTACTTCATTTTTGTGTTAGCGTTTTCTTAACTTTTTCCTTTCGAAGACGAGCTAAGAAATGTTTCATTATGATGATTTCAAATAGCCAACTTCCTACGGAACGCATAGTTGCTTAAATAAATTTTTTATAAATTAAAGTTTTTAAGAAAGCATCATTTAGTCTAGTGAAGTAACTGGTTAATTGCCATGATACTCGCTTAGAAAATGTTTAGGCGTTTTTCCAGCTAATAATCAGTTCATGTCCAACCTACGCGATTGCGAGAAATCGGTAAGGTCGTAAATAGATGGTGATTTACTCGAATTATTTTCATTTCACTCTCTATATGAGTTTGACGACAGGTTGACTAATATCGACTGGACCCGAGTTGGAGAAATAATGTATGGACCAATTATCGATTGCACCGAAATGCGATTCGTCGCCAACGATTCCGGCACGAAGCGCTGTTTTATGGAAATCCGTATTTTGCGGAGAACTGTTTATTTTTACGAAGCAGTCCCTTTCGCTACGTTCTCGACTCATTAATTACAATTCCAAAAGGGCATGACGGATATAAATTCCCATTTGAGCGGATGCAAGCTGATAAATTAATGATTCATGAGTTATTTTAGGGATTTATCAGAAACAACCATTTGCCTAAGGCTACATATTTTTCAATCTTTATTTGATTTTCACCTCCATTGGTCAACCGAAGCTAATCACATTCCATTTCCAAATTTGGAAGACCAAAATAAAGTAAAATTGACCGAATGCATTCGTTTTGGACGAGATTTGAACGTTAATAATGAAGCGAATGCTAAATTGGCTTTTTAGCGACAATTATCGAAGCTTTCAATAAACTCCTTTTGCAAGTGGGACCGATAAAGTTGCCTAGATATTTTAGCGAATCATTGAATAACATGGAAGTCAATGGCCAATTAGCAAGTTATCGCCCATTTTATTTCCCGTCAAATTCCTTCAAATATGCCCAAATATCGGCAAATTCGCACAGAGTGTCGGCCGTTGATTGTATCCGAATATGGCAATCAAATATGACTGTACGCCTATCGAAAGCAGCAAATAAAGTGAAATCAAATTTCATGTTCCAAAATTATCACTGATGATGTCAAACTAAGGATATATATGGGGAGGGTGTTTTGAGAATACCCACAAGCCACCATGACAAAAACCATGAGGCAATCTCAAATCAGTTCTGTTCCTGAATGATAGTGAGCCATCCAGAACAGGAGATTAGCAAGACGTAATGAATTGCTGCTATGGCTCCTGTCTCTCATGGGTCCCTCCATTCAAAGCTGCTTCGCTGGTTTGAAATAGTAGTACCTTGAATATGGGTTGCTGGCGGAATACCCGATACCATCTTTGTAGCCTAAATCAATAATTATAGTTAGGTGTTAGGCATTTTAATCAATCAACTATAAAACTTTATTAGCCCATCCAAATTTCAAGTCGTAGAAACAGTAAGAGAAAATAGGGATTATTTATTAGGAAGAAGGAAGAAATGTAACAAATTGAAGTATTTGTATACACGCTCAATTTTTGCCCTCTGAATCGAAATTAATGAGGTATTTGCTCCGTGAGGAAAAATACTGTTTTTAAATTATAAGATTTAATTGCAATATGTAAATTAATATTGGAGAAAAACTCACAATTGGCATATCATTACTATAGAGGTCAAGATAAGGGAAAATTCCTAGAATAAAGGAGAGAATGGATGCTTTTTCGAAAGATATATATTGAATTCGATATATTTATCGAATATTTTAATACCAATATATTCTTAGGTTTATTATATATATTTCATTCTCAATGATAAAACTTTTGGCATATCCTTGTATATAAAACAGCTCTGAAAATTTAAACAGCTAAAAGAGCCTTAAAACTTGCTTAAATTACTTTAGGAATCGTTCTAGGAATAAGGAATCAATTACTTATCATCGAACTGTCTCCTTTGGAAATAATAGTATGATTTCATTTCATTCATGTATCATTTTAGGCTGAAGCAAAATTACGTAATTTATTCTCAATGTAGATAACGTATGTATGGAAGAGGTAAACTTATGATACAAAAAAAGAAACAACTGCACTAACGTAGACCGTCAGATGATAAAGATTTATTACATGTACACATTGATAACTAAATTCTGTGAGTCAATAAAATACAATAGACAATAAAGGCTGAATACTATTTATATTCCCTGACATCCTGTACGGCGAAACTCATAATAAATTTTGGTACTTGTTACTCGCAGGGAGTACATGTATCAAACATGAGATATAGATGTGATTCCTATTGTTAGAAAAACCGGAAGCGTGAGTATAGCAGTTATCAAGGAGACGGTTCGTGTATAGAAGGGGGAGAGAGGATTAGGCAGAGGGGGGAGGGGAGGGGTGTAGGACGGAAAAGAGACAGGTGGCGAGAAAATAGAAGATTAGTAAAGTAAGTGAAGAGGGGGGGGGAGTCGATTGAAGAGGTGACAGGAGGTAAGAAGGAATGCAGAAGCAAATGGAGGTAAAGAAGAGGGAATGAAGGGGGAAAGCGAAGCATTCCTCCGGCCCCACTCCTCTTCGAAAACCTTCCATGGTTTACAAGTCCAAACGGAAACTGCAAATGGGATTTTGATGTCGTGAGGTTGAAGGATAAGAGAGGGGGAATTTGTGAAATAGAGAGGCGGCGCGTTTAAAAAAGGGGAGACCGAGGACAAAGATGCTCGAGAGAGAAAAAGGGGAAGAGATTTTCTGCTCGAGACATAGGAAATATGCAAAGATGAAATAGAAAAATTGTGCATACTCGAGTACAACACGTACCGAAGATAAACCGCGGCACCTAATTTCATCACAAAAACTGGGAAAACTAATTGAGTCGAGTATAAGTCTTGGTTGGGAGCCACTGATAAATTAAAAATATAGATACCAATAAAATTAAAGTAATTGACGCTTCCGTAGTTTAGTAAGAGAAAACTGACCAAAAATTATTAATTGAGCAAGTGAGAAAAAATGTGAGTCGGACCCTCACTCGAGTTTATACCGTTATCAATCAATGATAATATAATTTATCCGACAACAAATCAATATAAGTCATATATAGGGAAAGTCACCGCCATGAATATTTAATACTACAATACGACTGGTAATAACATACCTACATCACTAATACAATTATAAAATAGTTATGTTATAAATATATGTATGAGGTTATATGTTAGAAATATCTAGTATGAGGTTTTCTCTAACAGTAACGTAAAACCTCAAATAATTAGCAAAGAATCTGAGAATCTTAGAATCGTAGAATGAATCAGAAAATTACAAATAAAATCCACGTTTCAGAAAAAATTAATATTTTTTTACAAAAATAACACCGACGACGGAAGCATACGCAGAAATTTCGCAAATTACATTTTTCAAGCGAAATACAAATAATGATTATCCTATATTTACCAAATCTCATTCATCTACACACATACCTATGCGTCTAGCTAATGAGGGTGCTTTCAATATCCTATCTTATGCCCGTATTTCTTTCCTAATGGCCCAAAACTTATGGTTCACCTTACACTCTCGCTTTCCGATATTTTGAGAAAACATTTCCATAATGTGAGCCAGAAGGCGATAAAATTAGTTTACTTAGCCCAGAGGGTGAGAACTAGAAGCCATTCACAAATAATTTCAACCAGGTTCATTTAAATGTTTTATCAGCAGAATGTACCATGTAAATTAAGATACGGAAGGATTAATAGCTAACGACGATTCTATTTGTCAATGGATAATTTAGGTTACAGATTATATGATTTTAATCGCAGCTGTTTGAATGCAATCTTATTGTTTTCATACACAGCCCTGCAATGAGCAAATGTTCCCCACCATTGCTCTGGTCCGTAAGAAAGCCAAAAATTGAGGCTTTTAGGAATGCAAAATCTTCCTCAAAATATTTTTGCCCGAATACAACATATAAGAATGAACAGTTGTTCAATTCAGGGGCATTTTATGACCCTGGATAATTTATAACATGATTAATGCGGTGCCAAGGTACCAGTTAGTAGGGAAAACCTGTATTAAATATTTCTTGTTATAAGGTAATTCCGGGAGAGATGCCCCAGTCGAAGTATTTTTAAGGAAAACCACAAAACTGCTCTACTGATGGTGCTAGTCAGTTAGTTGGAATGCACCTGCCTATCTGTTATATAGTATAGAGTTTCACGGCGATTTATTCTTTTTACGCAGTTTTATAACAATTTCAAGTAGGTACTGTTATTTTCCGCCCTGTTATAAGATAGAGTATAAAGTTTCTGGTTGGCGTCTGTTTAATTGTTTGAATATTTTGAATTAAAGGGAAAAAACTTGTAGCTATAGGTTCATCTAATATCCACGTGCAGTGACAGTCCATCTTGGACAAAGTGTAGCCCCACTGGTTGAAAGGGCATCTCTCCCGTACTGAGAGAATAGACACCCTAGTGCTATCTTTAGGTATATGTGCACTATTAGTATCAATTTAAGTTTAAAGTGATACTGATCAAGGCTTTGTTCAAGAAAACGTTTCTAATGTACATTTAAATTTCAATTCAAATTTAAATACTGTCGAATGCATTTTATGCACGATCAAAATATGACATATTGTTTAGTAAGCACCAGGGTGGAGCGTTTTGCCTCTTTTTTTATTGAAATGTAAGGCAAAGTGGCCCGCTCAAATGACCATTACAAATTTATTTTTTTAGAAATCAAAAAACATCTTATATGAGAATTTTTGCCTCGAAGTTTCGAAATTTTGACAAAAAAATCAAAATTATCATACATTTTTTCGGTTAAAACGACAATATTTTTGCGTAAAAAGATGTCACTCGCAAAAAAAACTGATGACCAAGCCTCAATATGCTATTTATATACCTCTAGAGGAGGCTGAGATGCCTCATAATTTTTTGCAGATGAAACTTCAAAATAGGTTTTAAAGGTAACTTAAAAGTTTAGTTAGATCCTAATTTCAAGTTCAATTTAACAATTTTGTCATATAATAAGCGTTTTCGAGATTAAATGCAGTTTAAGGTAATGGGACAACTCTTCTCTGAGGCGAAAGGACCCGGACACTCGGAGAGATGACAAAATGCATGGATCCAGAAAAATTTATATATTTTGGGTGAAAACTTAAAAAAAAAAATTTGTTAAGGAAAGGGTAAGTAAAAAGAATACGAAGGAAAACGGAGTTGAAAAAAGTCTGACTGGGCCGGGAGTTGAACCCGGGATCTTCCTCTATCCGGGAGGCTTTTTTAACCACTAGGCTACCGAGACAGAACTTAATTTTAATCAAATGTATTAATAATTATATTCTATCACGCAGTTTCCATTCTTATTATCACTTATGTCATTGTTATGAAGTCATTTCCTTAGGTGGGGCATCTCTCCCGGAAGTACCTTACCTAATTTGAGATACTGCGAAGTTATCTTCAAGAATTGAATATATATCATTGCTTCGGTTAAAGAAATGTAATCGCATTCATTATTTAACCATTTTCTCAATCATGTCTGTGATGATATGACAGATACTGAGGTATAAATGATGCTGAATCGCCGTAAGGAATGCTATGAAAAAGGTTATTGTACAGCACTTAGGTGGAATTACTTCAACCATAGGATTCGTAATCATTATTATACCAACTTATTGTACTTGTTACAGTAAGGTAAATTATCTCGCTTTTAATCTTGCACAGTAAGTATACTTCTCTCACTAAAGCTATTACTAGTTATCGGTGGTGGGTTTGAGATTCAAACCGGACTCTAGAATAAGTACTGCATAGAAAAACGTAATCAAAAACGCTGCACCGTTATAGTATCTCTTTTTAACGATAATACCTCTTATGGAAATTACATATGCATATAAGAAACGATTTTCCTCATAATACTCTCAAAGAAACAAATGAAATTCGACTTAGAAGAAGCGAGTGGAGCTATTTGGGAGAGAAAATGACGAGAGGCTGGGCTGCTGGGAAAGGGACCATCTCAGCAGGAAACAAGAAAACTTCAGTGCTTTTTGGACGTTTTGCTTGGGAAGGGTAAAAGTCTGGAGGAGTAGGGCCAAGAAAACGTTCCAATGGAAGCAGCAGGAAAGTGTGAGGGGAAAGACTGTCTGACCCCCTTTTTTAGAGGCGTGTTGTTTGTTTACCACGGTTACCCTTTTTTCTCGCTCTATTTGCTTAGCAAATACGGAGCAATGGCAGAGGCTTGAAAATAAAAATACCCATTCGAATAAAACGTGGGAATCCCCTTTACTATTTTTTTCGATACTTTCGAGAATTCGACTAATGTCATTTCGATGTAGGAATTGATATCAGCTGACGGGAACGCAGTGGTCTTTTTGAATCGTGGCAAGTAGAAGCTTTTCGACTAAAATGAGTTAAAAATGTGACGGAATTTGCGAGGATGTTTACTTAGAAAAGGGTTGTTTGCGTTAAGAGTTAGCGCGAGAAGGAAACCCTTTTTTTATTTTCCATTTGCGCGACAAACGTAGAGGTGATCAATACCATACTCCTCTGCATAAATAAGTGAAGGAAGAGATCCACGCCGTAGAGCTCCAAAACAAACAAGCGCGTTCCAAAGAAATATTCGAAAATTGCCTTGGTATCATAAGGTACGCCGAATATGACTCGGTCGCATTAAATTGGAAGTGATTATTCCTGTTTCAATGGTGCGATAAACTATATCAAGGAAGGAGAGAGAGTGAAATCAGTATTCCTTGGGATTTTCTTAAAAACATATTGAATTCCCTAAATGTTTTATACCATTTCATTATAGAGCTAAACAAGTACTTGAAATGCTAAAACTTTAACTAATTTGAACAATTTTCCAATAAAATGATAGGAAAATTAATCATATGCAACAATTATTCATAATATTCCTAGATGAAATAGGGAAAAAACACAAAAAAATCACACCGTTCTATCAGAAGTAATTCAGGTGAACCTAACTTGCTTTAGTATATATTCAGTACACAAATATAAAGAAAATAATCTGGTCATATAAGAATTACAATGGTTACGGCTTGACCCCATACACACTCAATATGGTACACGAAACTCTTAACCATAATTGCCACACCTATCTTTCCTCTTACTTCAAATATCTCAATAGCTCAATAATTAGTGTCATTTGTGAAGATGTTTTATTTGATTTGATTGCTTGAAGTGAATATGTATTTTTCCCATGTCGTTTTTGCATAATTTTTATGTATTCTCTGCTTGTCTTTCATAACTCCTTTAATTCTCCTTCATCACGAAATATAGTTTTCTATCTGTAGGTTTCGCAGGTTTTTCACATTCCCCTTTCTGTGAATGTTTTCCTGCAGAGGAAATTTTTCTTGAACCCTCAGCTTAGAATTTTTTTTATCCACGTATTAGTTTTCTTCTCTGTATTTTTGCAAACTACAGTAGAACCCCGGTAATCCGGACACTCGCTAATCCGGAACCCTCGGTAATCCGGACGGTCCATTAGGAGTTATGTAAACCCGCAACTTCTTCTTGTGAACATATAAACACACATATTGGTAACAAGAAACGAGAGGTGGACAGACTATTTGAAAAATGTCTACATTGGAGTGATGGAGAGCGAAGTATTTCGTTTATTTTGATAACACATCTAAGTTGTGATACTTTTCTGAGAGAGCATTTTTCCATTAGAGGAATGCTTAATATGTGCAAGACTAAACAATTTTGAAAGACAATAAATTTTCAGTTGCAGCAGGGTACCACTTCTCAAAACATCACGTTCATTAAAAAGCTATGAGAAAAGAGGCGTAAGAAGCAATCTTTCCCTTTGATAGACGTCCAATGAGGATGACCATGCATGGGCTATAGAGTTGGTGTTTATAAGCGAGAAAAACTAAACAATTTTAAGTTACTGTGTGTAATATATGAGAAAGTAATTAAAGCGAGGATTAAATTTATGCCGTGTGCAAATGTGACTGGCAAACATAAGCTTCCTCTGTTTGTTGTCGGAACAGCCAAAAAAACCCCTTGCTTTCAAGTCAGTCACGCTACCTGTGTGCTATCGAGGGCAAAAAAACGCTTGGGTCACACGAGAATTATTTTTGGATTCGTTTAAAACAGAATTCGTTCCAGCAGTTCAACAACATATGAAATCCGTCAAAACAACGTGCTTTATTGTTGCTTGTTAATTGTCCTAGCCATCCTTCTGCAGAAGAATTGTGCACTGATGACGATTTGAAATTCCCGCAATGTTTTTACCCCATAACACGACTGCGCTGATCCAACCCATGGATCAGAATGTTATTCAAAGCATTAGGTTAGGATATCGTAAGTTGCTTCTTACAAATATTCTTAATGATCCTGTGAACAATGAAAATTTGGAAAATGCACTGAAAAAGGTAAATTTAAAAGATGTCGTGTTCAATCTAGCTAACTGTTGGGCATCTGTGTCTAAATTAATAATCAGCAAGTCGTGGAAAAATTTACTCACAAATTTTATAGGTTCGGAAGTTTTAGAAAATGTGCAAACTGAAGAAATTCAGCTTGCGCCACTCATTAATCAGTTACAAAATTCGAACCCAATATCTAACTCTGAAGCTCTCGTGTGGGCTGCTGAGGCTGACGACAGTTTGGCTCGAAACGAAGCTTTAACAGATGACGAAATTATCAGAACAGTAACGGCAGAAGATGATGATCATGACGACGACGACCACCACCACCCTGTGGACTCAGTCAAAATTTCTCATTATGAGGCTTTGGCGGCACTCAATACATCATTAAAGTGGGCCTTGGAGCAAAATTTTGAAGCACATTAAATTATGCTCTTTAGACGTTTTAGAGACAGTGCACTTGATTTAAAAATAACGGTCGCGCAAAAGAAAAAACTGACTTTTTTGCTCGCTGATAATATTCACTCACTTTTTTATGTTGTAATACATTATGTAATATATACATGCATTATCTATACAATATAATTTTTGAGAAAAAATGCTTTTTACGTTATTTTTTTAAAACCTCGCTAATCCGGAAACCCCGCTAATCCGGACGCCTATGTGCCTGAATTCGTCCGGATTACCGGGGTTCTACTGTATCTCTTTCTTTCTGTTTCTCATATGATGATGGGTTGAATGTAAGAAAAGAATTCCTAGTCTCAATCTCGCCCGAATCAAGGCCATTTATTATTGTGATTATTAATTGCCTCAATAATGTGTGTACACGTCCATCGGGTAAACTTGCGATACCAATAAATAGAACGGATTTGTGTTCTAAATCATTTCACTGTAATTAAAAATTTATAATTCCCTTCTTTCGAATGCTCATAGTTTTTAAGTTTAGTTTAAAAGTACGTATTTTACTTTCCAATCGAGATACCAAATAATTTTTAGCAAGGCATTCATCTGAGTTATCAACTTAGTATTTATCTTTAACTTACTTTTTATTATCTATTTTCGCACTCTGAATAAAACGCGTAATTTGTAAACGAAAATATTTACATTTTGTATTTAAAAATATATGTACTTGCTTTTTTTTCCTTACATTTCTAGATAATTGAGATGATCCAGGGGGAATCATGATACTGATGATGGACTAAGATATGGATTTTTTTCTATGATGAATTTTCATGTTTTTACTCCTGTTGTTTTCGCGGTTTTTTTTTCGCTCCCCTTCTTGTGTGGACGGTTTCCCGCATCGTGGGTTTTTCTCCGTAAACCTACAGTCGAGGAGTTTTTTGTTTTTCACAACCCAAATCTTTTACATATATATTTTATAATAATAATAATAATAATTTATTTGCGTCACAAAAACATTCATTACAAAGACAGAAAATAATTCTGCCCTGAATAGGTGACATGTCAATATACAGTAGTCAACAGTAGTTTTATATGTACTTATCGTTAGTAGAAAACTGTGTACATTGTTGTTTTTAGAAGTGTATACCATACTTTTCTTTTTGCCTATCTTGTTAGTCGTAACTTAATTTTAGATTTTGAATTTATTGTTTCAATATTATATAATATCTTTAAAGGTTGGGCGGTAGAGAGATCTTACCGGCCTAACCCCACCAAAAGGGTTAAATAAATAAATATAAATAGAGACTCACCACTGACAGCAAATGTATAGTAAAGAGTCACAAACACCTTAAACTGTCAAAGATTATTATTTTTTATCCAACCATAAAGTGAAACCAGTATTACCCAAGTTTTTGGTTATTTTTCAATGTAGATCATATGCTCGGAGTTCTAAGTTGCAAAGTCTGCTGTACAATGATTTTATTTCTAAATTAATCCATTTGAGCCTTGCTGAAATAATACATTTTTGCCTATTTGTAGATTTAATGCTAGGGAAAACATCAATAAATTTGGGGAAGACACCATGGCTCTTACAGAGTTATAAAAAATAAATATCAGCCTCAATGTTTAATATTTTAAGATGTAGGTTAAAGAATTTGTTGCAATCCTTAGGAGATGGAGAATTGGCCATAGTAAACACAACCAAGTTCAACCAGCCAAATAACCAAACCAACCCAAACCACCCGACCCAATAAGTGTGAGTGTAGTCCAGTGTAAAAGATGTAATCAAACTAATATCAAGCAAACTGACATAAAGTGTCACAGCAAATGTAGGAGCAAGCAAGTGTACGAGACAAAATCGAAAAATCAAGCAAATGCAGTAAAAGAATAAAAGTGTAGACCATGAACAGTCGAGGCCAAGAGATCAATGTCAAAGGATAAAAAATATACAGACTTAAGTAAGGTATGTCAAGGAGTAAAACCGAGAAACAAGGCAATCATGGGCGATGCAACAGTGAAATAACTGGCAAAACTCCCACTTCGATAAGAAAACTGACAATAAACAATGAACAAAAATCCGAAATAAAATTCGAATCACAGTATAGCGGTGGAGGTTGGAAAACCAAATTATCAATAGAGACTCACCACTGACTGCAAATGTTATAGTAAAGAGTCACAAACACCTTAAACTGTCGATGATAAATTGTATAAGATATAATATACTTATAATAAACTTTGACCGTTTAAGGTGTTTGTGACTCTTTACTATAAAATAAATATAAAGTAATTATATTGGTAAAATATGTTGAAAGAAGCATTCTTTCTCAAAATACATCATAAGGGAGGGTATATTTTGTTTATGGAACTATATGTCTGTATTAAACTGCACAAAAATCATTATAACACAACAATGCAGCAACATGAAACGGCCAGGCAAAAAATTCAATATTAAATCATCTGGAAACGAACGGAGCAGACGGCATATTCCTACGTAAATAAATCGCCAAGCTAAGAGGCTTCACATAATGAGGTAATGAAGACATCACAAGAAAAAGAAGTCAAATGAGCAGAGTAACGAAGAAATGGGCCCAACAAGGGGCAGCTGGTGAAATTTAACGCGGCTGAAAAAAGAAATGAAGAAGGATTTACGAGAATCAGCGGATGAAAGAGTTAACAAGTGCGGCTGGGAATATTAAAGAAGTCGGCAGTTGATTGTGTGGATCGTAATAAGGCGAGGAAAGACGATTCGTAAGGACGACGAAGAAATAGAGAGAAAGCTCGATTGGTAGCAGAGATAAGAGACTAGTAACAGCTGGTACATATTTGGATGGATGGATGTGCACTATAGTTTTGACTTGATGGACAGGCTGCGAGGGAGTTGGTGCTTTTTTCTTTACTTTTTGGCGGCAATGGAGGAGAAAAACTTGACAGATCGTGTGGGATGCAGCTTGAGTAGCGGGAGAAGCTGCAAAGGAACGCCTCTCGTCGCGGCCGAATGCAAATAGCTAAAGAGCTCTTCGATTTACGTCTAGTGTAAGATGGAAAGGTCACATTGAGAGTCTCAGTTAGCTTGAAAATTCTGCGAGAGTGATGACTCACCCGAAAATAGGTTATTTCGTAATAGTCTTTCATTAAGGCTGGAGCGGAAACTTAAAATAGTGTCCGAATGGTGTTGATGCCAGAAAATTTAAGTGTAAAATACGAAGTAGTTTGATTCTATTAGGTTTCATTTGGCATTTGAAAGACATTGCCTGTTTCACGCTGTTTCATAATATAGTGGCATTCCATTAAGGAAAATTGCCATGATCGGTCCTCGAACGTCATGAAACTGACTCTGAGTCGTCTAATGAATATATTATTTACGTGCCTCTATGTAGAAATGTAGTTATTTTAACTTAAAATTTTATCCAAAGATCGAAAACCAAACAAGAATGAGTATGTGATAAGAAAATAAAATTTGCATTCTCACTTATGAGATATAGAAACCTAAGGAACCTACTGAATGTTGCTTCAATTTAAAGGTAAGATATGCGTTTTCTTTGAAGTAACATATATGACTTTATTTAAGACACGGTCCAGTAAGTAAACTTTTTTTCGTATGCTCATGAATGATATGGATAATTAAGGAAATTAAATAAGTGTGCAAATAAGTGAGTACATACATGTCTGAAATAGTTGATTAATTTATGGCTTTACTATCTGCGGAAAGTTTTTGAGAAAAATGTCATCCTATTCAAGGTTTTTAAAAAATATATTTACTACAATCATTTTCATTATTTCCGCATGGTTTTTATGATTAAGATTAGATATAGTTATTATGTCTATTAAGAATTTTATCTTTCTAACGGATCAGTGGGATGCTTCATACTCCATCCATCTATACCTATACATATATATTAATATGCAATTATTAAAGAGAAATAATTAGTACACTTCCAAAGAGAATTTTATTATACGACTGGTTTCACGAGCGGACTTGCATCTTGAGGATAATACAATTCTTTGTGGAAATTTACTAAGTATTTATCTTATTTAATAGTGCCTTTCCACCAAGGGACGCCTTCTACCACCAAATTCATTATCAATATACAATCTATATTATACATCCTTAACATTTGAGAAAGACCACTCGGCTTCATCATGAGAGTAGGAGCGAAGAAAAAGTAGGCGAGCGATATTACTTATCGTTAGTTCGGCCTCACCTAAAGTGTAGAAGTAGGTGGTGTGTGCAGTATGGGACCCTTCTGAAAATAATTTTTATTGCTGAAATGGAAAAATTAGAACGAAAAGCGATACCATTCGTAAATAATAGTGACAACAAAGCAACGTGCGTTGTACCCAGATGCTTCTGGATGCAGGATTGGATTCTTTAGAAGATAGAACATGTAATCATCTAACCAAAAACTTGATTTATTTTATGAATTCAATGAAAGTATTTTCTCAGAGAATATGAGCGATATTACACGTCTTCCTTCTTATACAAGGCGTTAAGATATTTCCAGGAAGATCATTTTAATTTAACTTATTAAAATTAAGAATTGTTTCTTTAAAAAACCTTAGCATGAAATTAAAAACATTTGGAACAGCCGTATTAACTATATGGAAAAAACTCCATAGCTGTAATATGAAACATTTTATATGCATGGGGTGCATACCGGTGCCAGTTGCCAGAACTGAAGAGCTAGCCATAGAACTTAGGCGAATGGGTTTGTCATACATAAGCATGTTCCAAGGAAAAGTAACGAATCATTTCTTTACTCATTTTTCTTATCCTTTTATACTCCATTAGTATACTCAGTAATCCTCCAATATCCAATATCAGAAGGTTTATGTTTTAATAGACTAGTTATAATGTTATCATTTTTATAATTTTCTAACCAAGTAACCTAAATTCTCATTTCCGAGGCGAATTCCTATACTCATTTGCTAAATTCGTGGCTTTCTTTAAGACAACGTTGTCCACCCTTTCTCTAAGAAGACGAAGTGCACGCAGTACGTTGAAATACTTTCACTTGCGAGATTCAATCATCATATTGTAATATCTGAGCATAAGAAATAATCTAGCGACTAAATATCTAACTTTTTGGTAAATTACTGCTAACAAGTGTTAGCATATTTCAAATCATACAAATGAAATGAAACGTGCTGCTCAGTGTAGATAAGTTTTCATATAAGATTTCCCTTCTCGAACTTTGGGGCCTCAAAAGCTTACCTCAGAAACATATTAATCCAACGAAAACTCAAGGACTTTGAAATTACATCCGCTACAGGGATAAGCTCTTTCATAGAAAGTAACCTTAAAAGCTTTTAAAGGAAAGAGATAAAAATGAGATTGTATAAGGCAAGTTAAATGCCGAAGAGAAATTGCATTAAAAGAAGTTCCATAGGGTTTTCGTTAAATACAGGAACTAATACTTCTACAGCGGAACTTTTGTCGGCTCTCTTTCTAACCTCGTACCTGATTTCCACTAGTATATTTATTACGAAAATTATTTAATGCCCTTGCGAAAGATTGATGAAAAAAGACCACCTATATAGAAATTCGGATAAAAGCATTTTTTCGTTGGGAAGCATCAAAATTGGAGAATTGAAAATAAGAGGAAATTGTTCAGCGAAAAGTAATAACAACGATACGGCATGAATGGAAATTTTTATTGAAAGCGAAGCCGAAAATTTTGAAAATCTCATAACGCAGAGAAGAGGCTTATTCGGTTGAATACTTAACTCTCAATCGAGTACAGAAGAGGAAGCGATGAATCCGATTCTCTACATTTATTTATCTTTGCTCCTTCAAACTCGATAGTGTTTTTGTTCCCTTTTACATTATTTTTGAAAGTTTTATTACGATTTTTTCTCCACATTCTCATCAAATTTTGATAAGGTCCTTCCAGAGCATTTCATTACACATTGTTATAATAAACATACGCAAATAAACATACTGCTGCATAATGGAAGAAATGCCAATGGAAGAACTTGCCAACAAAATCTTCCTTTTCTATTTTTATTTCCAAATATTAAAAAGTAATAGCTTTCATTCGGGTCTGATTTTACCAACGAATGTATATCTTTATTCATTACAAATACTGTAAGAATTAGGAGTTATAAACTGCTAAAAATTACAACGAAATCTTCAGAAAAAGCGTAATTGATTTTAATTACAATAGCAAAAGTTCTATAACTTGAAAATTTATTATACTAGTAAAGGGTAAATGATGTATAAAGGCATGTATCACAAAATTTGCATTCTTAATCGTTATATTTCTGAGGTTTTCATACAATTTACACTCACTGTATAATATAATAAGTCGCAGTTGCATTGAACTAGTAGAAGTATGCATAGGAATGTTTTTCTAATGTTTATCAGTATATAACAGGCTGAAATTTAAATATCTCATTAAGAGATGCCAGAAATTATCTTTCGTATCTGAAAAACTCTCAGCAAAATAAGATTACATAAGCTGCTTTACTAATTTTGGTTCGATATTTGCAATTCTTTTTTAAAACATGAATGAATATTTTAACATTAAGAATTTTGATCTCTTTAAATTGTGCAAACCTATCTTCTACAATCAGTGTCACATTTATATCTTTTAATCTAAATTTGGTTGCATTAATAAGTTATCCTGCCATTAGATAAATTAATCTTCAAAACGTATGCAACCGCTGATATTCCTAATTCATTTTAATTCTACAATTTTATGTGAAACTGAGTATCAATGATATAGTTATAATACTATTGAGTTAAGTAGCTGTTTAGAAATTATACTCTCACTAAGGGTTACTGTTTGTTAAAAATATAAGATCTTAAAATATTTAATAGGATGAGATTGTAAGAAGAGCCTTCTTTTACCTTTCATATATATGCGTAGGCAAGCAAATTAATCTTGTAAAACTAATCTGATTAGCACGGGATGTAATTTATTAACTTATCATCATTTACGTCTAATCTGAAATATGATCTTACATCCTTAAGTTATGTGTGCTGGTGTCGATACTGGAATAAATAATGGTAACCAGCAGCATCACAGAGACTTGAAATCCTTGAATTCGAATTTCTACGAACACACACTCAAAACTCTGGCCCATTCGAATGCTTGAAAATATCGTAATTTCCGATTGCTCCTCTCCAAAAATACCCTCAGATGTGGCGCGGCGTATTTTTTATCTCCGCATTAAAGTAACGAAAAACATTCGACGAATATTGCCTCTTTTCCATCTCGATTCGTCCCGTCACTAATGGAGGCTTCCAACAGATGTCCCTAAAAAAGCCTTCCAATTCCCACACCACTCTTGTCCATCAAAACGCATTCCGTGCGGTGTCCTTGGTTGCTCAGAGTGTCTTAATAAATTACCCCGCGCCTTCACCCACCCCATCTTTATCTCTCGGAGGGAGTCCCCTCTCTCCCGCGCAATTTCAAACCCATTAGAGGAGATGTTTCTCCTTGTACTCATGAACAGAGAGCACTAAATTTGGTCAAGAGTTGCCGAGGAGCGTAGGGTGGAAAAAAAGAGGACACGGGGTGGAAGCTCGTATGTGGTTGCGCGTGAAGGATAGAATTCTTTTTTTTAGGAAGGGACACACTTATCTCTATTACTGCCCAAACCTTCTGCCCGCATGGTTTCTCAGCAAGTCATCCCAAACCTCATAGTCCTCTCCCGTATTCTTCCCTACCGTCATATTTCGTGAGAGCATAGCCATTAAAAAAACTACTGCCACTCCCTTAACCAGCAAAGGTTAAAAAAATGAGCTTTTTTATTGTCGCTTCTTTCTCCGTACAGTTCCCTACATCTTAGCTCGTTTTAAATAACAGGACACCAATGAATATATTTCTATATGCGATCAAGCATAAGTGATCACAGAGAAATATACAACATGCAAGAAAGTAGTAATTATCCATCTTACCACGTCTTCCATAAATTGTGGTTTACAACAGTCTCAGTTCCAAAATATTTACTACTTTGCATATAATATTTGGGGTTAAATACCCCATCGTTTTTTGAAAACTGAGAACTGTTGATGAAAGAGTATGACTTAAACGAAAAGCATATATTCCAGCGACAGATTGTTAAAAAGGCTAATAATATACAGTACATGGATGGGTACATACGGTTAATGGACCTTATAAGATGCCCAATCTGGTATTTAGAGGTTGCTTCCACTGAAAATATGTCTTAGGATCATGTACGAGTACATAGGACGCAGGAGTTGTCATTTTTTCTTGAAAGGTAACCTAAAATCGAAATACTCAGAGATAAATAATGTCTCAATAATGTTCATTTCATTGTGCTAGACTTCCACTAAAAATCGGGGGTTACACTTTTACAACGAGAAATAACTGAAATTTCCAACGAAATTTAAACTGGAGAGAAAAGAGTGCATTAAATCAATTACTTCCTATTTTTAGCTAAGTAATAATTTGATAGGGAAGGGTGGTTTTGAGTGCAAAGTAAAAAGATATTAATAGCACTCTACCGGAAAAACTCATTCGTCATCGAACCTGGAGAGCGAAACATAGTCCTCATGACTTCCCAAGAGCGTCCAACGTGGTAGTTACGGTTCCCTCCAATTTAACACCGGAATTACGCGATACTCACGGAGGAAATCGCTCTGGAAGTCTTCAAACCAATAATTTAAGACGCTGTCCTTGGAATAAAACATTTCGAAGGTTGCATCAATTATATAAAGATTCTTTTTCCATTAGAGCTGAACAACTGGGAATTTGTAAAATTTAATGTTTCCACGAACAGTGTCTTAAATAATTTATTAACATAGTTTCCATAAATCAGAGTAACATAACTAAGAAATTGTCTCATATTTATCCTCTAATCTACTTTATAAATATCTCTTAATTTTAGATGAAAATTGTGCATTTCGTAGTAGAAAACACATATTAGAGTTTTGACATATCTTGATCTCTTGTCTAATTACCGGCCAAAGGAACATTTGGCAAATGGGAAATTTAAAAGAAGATTTTGGGTTCTCCATTACCCAAATGAAGAGCTCAAGGATATTGTTCTGAATGCGGAATTTCCAGGAGTAATGCATAACCAAGATCTTCCCAAAATTATTAATCAGCACTAAGAGACGGAAGTAAAAAGTTCCGTAAAGAAGAAATAATTTATTTTAAAATGTAATAACTCATTTTATTTTGCTGTTTGATAACGCATTTAAAAATCTGCACCAATATAAATTTTATTGTTTTACACCCTTTATTATTACATGAAAATGAAAATATTAACAAAGAACTTTGATTGTGTGCAATATTTTCTGGAAATAAGTGTGTTGATTATAAATATATAATATTTTATTAAAAGTAACCCCTCATTGTAGTGATAAAATAATTTCAGCAGTACTTACAGTGATGCTTATGAAATACCTCTTTGATTGCTCCGGAAGATTATGATGTAGACCAGAACATCACAACGTAAAACAAGCAACGTTTATAGTTAACCGCATTAAGTCATTAGAAACACCTGTGGCTTACCATGATATTTTCAGAACCTTCCGAATAACCTCCATTGCATAACCATTGTGTACGCATTAAATGTTTAAAGAAGAGCAAACAAGCAAACACCGAAATCTGAATTAACCCGTCAACCAAACAACGAGGAAGCCGTCTCCCAACCCATCCGTCGGAGAACCAACATTTTCCAACCCTTTCCTTCCTCTTAATATTCACTCTTCGCATGGGAAACACAGACACAAACCCTTGAGTCTCCATTTAGTATCGGCGCAAAGAAAGAGGGAAGCTCTCCTTTTCGGTATGACAAAACACACACCGCCTATTCCTCTCGGAGGATGACAGGGAGCAGTGGGTTTCATTTATCCGAGAACGGGAGCAATCTTTCCGTCCCACACCGCGTCATAGTGGAGTGGGTCCATCAGTCAAGGGAGGCTGAGTGCACGTCTTCGAGTCGTGGGTGTCGGAAGGTGGTGTGGGGACTAATGCACCTCCGAAGAGCCACTCCAGAGATGGACTTCCATTCCTTCCTTCGAAGGAGTACAACATCCGGTCGAGATGGGTGACAAGGAGCGCGTGGTGGAAAAAACCGACCGCGACGCTTTGCTCTGCAATTACGCTCGCAAACGGTCACGAGGAAAAATGTCTTTGCTCTGAAGAGAGTAGAAAATTTAAGTGTAAATGCAATGATTAATTATTTTAGGATTCTAGGAGGAAATCATCCATCAATACATAATTGTAACTAATATTAATATAGTATTATATCAGTGTATAACAAGGAAATGTGTTCGTATAAACCAGTATTGAAATTATATTAACACCCGACTATTTAATTCTATCCTTAGCATATGAATCAACAAGTACACTAAAATTACTTGTTTTTAAATCATCATAATTCAAATATTTTAATCATTACTTCTAAATTTACAATTTAGTTGCAAAAGAACTAAAATATTAAGCGGCTGAATATATAACTCAGTTTGGAAAAAAAGTACGCTTGGTGCCTGAGAAAAGTTTGAAAAACTTCTTAATAGTATTAAAAACCATTCATAAAGAGCAAAACGTTACTTTGCTTACAAATGTGTGGTCTTACTGAGGTATAATTTTTTTATCGAGAATTTGATACTCGACGGAGATTGAAATAGGATGGAAAATTTGGATTGGTTTGTATTATTTTTTCAACTTCATGCATATAATATTGAGCAATCGAATTTAATAATTATAAATGGTATAGAACATAAAAGCAAGTAGGTGAAATACTAAAATCCGAGAAAATAAATCTCATTGTGTCCAATTAACATAAAAACGATAGGTTTTAGTAACATTACGTAGTAAGTTTTAATTCATATGCGAAATAAACGAAGATATGGCAGTTACAGGGCAGTGCTATTTGGTCGCTTCATTATTCGTGACCATAAGCATCAATGAATGCTTTATAGCTGGCGGTACATTCACGAATTTCTCAGAGGATACTTAAGTACTCGATCTCAACATTACACTTTCCTCAAAATTTGATCCTTAACAGACGATTATATGGGAAATTGTTGGCGTGCTTCTCAATTTTACCCAATCCTTAGCAGGCGTGATACATTCTTTTAATCTCCCAAGATTTCGATTTTATCTTCGTCTAGAAAATAACCCTTAAATCCTTCCTAGTTCTCCTGGCGCCAGCTTTTATGTGTACCATTTCCTAACGCCACTCTTTCCGATTCCTCCACACCTCATTTCCTTCCAATGCGTTCGAAATATTTCACCCCTTCGCGCCCATCTTCTCTTGCTGTCGCACGGCTCCAAGAATCCAGCTTTTTCATATCCGTTCGGCGTATTTAACGTCCCTTTATAAAAACCGCTTCCCTCACCTCTTTCCACTTATATAAAATTTATATCTGCAGGTTTCCGGCGTTATATTCCTGTCACATTATCTCTTTTCTTCGAAAATGAATTTATACTTCGTTTTAGAGATCGTGGAAATATTTTAAAATTGAATTGCATGGTGGAGCTCTTTCCATAACTTTAAATTAACATTCTGATAGATTTATTAGTTGTACTTTCAAATATTACGTTCCACATGCCAGAAGAGTTTACTCTTATGATACACCACGGTAAGCGAATGGAGAGATATTAAATTTGCGTATATGGTGTTCTTATATAATAGCAATTGTTAAATTTTAAATAATCTCTAAAACTATTACATATATCGTATATCTGTAAGTGAATTCTATCAAAAACGTACTTTTTGGTTGTCAATATGTAAGTGTTAGTTTTCTTGAGCTGTGTAATAACTATACGTGATAATAAATATGAGAAGGCAGGACTTCGTGTTACGCCATGACAACTGAATGAGGAGAGTAAACTTCGTATGTTCCGAAATGTAATATTGTGGAACATACGAAGTTTACTCATTTAGTAATTATACGTGAATTATTTTCTTCTTTACTATAGTATTAAAAAAATACATTAACTACGTAGATCGCGGATCAATTTAAACTTCCTGAGTCTGCTCAATCCCATATTACAAGCATTTACAGCTGAGTAAAATTAGTTTTGAAGAATAAATCTGCGATCTTGACCGATTTAATTTAAGGTCCAAGAAAGTACCGTATTAATGAAATAGAATATTTGTAACCCCGATATCTTTACAGAAAATAAATTATACAATTAAATTCTATGAAAGAATTCCATTTTTATTTGTCGAAAGTGGTACCAATTTTGGAAGCAGCTATTCATGTAATTTGTTTCATTATTAATTTATTTTTACCAATTTTGAATCTACATATTTAAATATTTACCCAATACCTATACTTTGGTATAAATTTTTACAAGTTACCTACACTCTTCCTTCCAATCAAACAAAAAGATAAAATATGTATCATATCCGCTGCCTTCCTCTACAGGTATATAATTTGCCAGGGCTAATTATCATTTCACTTGAAATTATCAAGAAACGATCAGACATAAAAGTTATTTAATTCTCTATCAATACTTTACTCAGTTTTTCATTGACGCTTCTGCATTACAGTAAAACATTTTCCTACACTTTTAAACGTTAGCTATTGATAGTGAAGTCGCCTTAAATCATAGGGGATGGTAACTTGTCTTTAAATCGTAAAAAAAATCCATCCTTCCAACCTCCAGTTGACCCAGGAAGACTAAACATCCTTTTCACAGAACCTTCCCCACTAACCAATGTCCAGGAATAGCGAAAAAACACCTCCGTATCGCCGCCAGTCTTTCAGCCGCCCCAACTCAAAGCGGAAACTTCGGCGCCCCTTAATCTTAGAAAACCTCTTTCCGCCTTTTAGTTCTAAGCTTCGGAACGTAACCTCCACCGCTCTCATTTGCTCCATATAACGCAGACCTCCCGCTCACTTCCGTTCCGAGCTTAAGTGATCCGAAGATCCCGTCGCGTCCGAAAGTGCTCGTTCTGCTGCACCCCATTTACTCCTTGGTCCATTTCGAAAACGCCTATTGCTCCGCCCTCTGCTAATTTATAAGGTGTGGAAATAGCGGAGCGGAACGAATAACTACCGCGCTTGTTTGCTGCGACGGCACCCTCCGCGCCAGCGATGACCGTTTGGACATGTAGCTCAACGAATGCGATTTTCGCGCCATAGAATGAGAGAAAACCACAGAAAGAAAGTCTTCCTTCATTACCTCGAGAGACTGACTACATTATGCCACAAGTACTATAAACATCTCCAAGACGCTCGTACAAGCAGACTGTAAAAAGGGGAGCAGTAAAATTCAAGCAGCCTTACTATTAACTGCTAAACGAGGTACATTATCACATCCTCTGTCATCGTTAATTGAGTTTTATGGAGTGCTTATGCAATTGAACTCCTGTCAGAGTTTGCGAAGAAGAAGCCGCAGATCAGGAGTTTCCATAACCGTAATAAACAATTTCGAGTACGATTCCTTCGCAGGAAATTGAATAAATGTTTCCTAAAATAAAATAAAATCTTTCGCCTTTGAGATATGCTTTCATAACTACTGTCAACTGAGTGGAAGTAGGTTATCCATCCGAAAATAATAATCCTGTAAACTTTAAACTTGTATTATTGCTTCAAATCTTTTAATTATTTTAATTCGTCCTCATAAATACTCGTCATTAGTGAGAGATTATTTTCTTCGTGCTTCGCTTAACATTGAAATTAAACGAGACTCATTATTGAAATTAAACTTCTAAAATTTTCACATCTTTCATCACCTGAGTTTATGGCACACTCTTCAATTGAAATTTTCTCAAGATGAATAATCTATTAAGGCAAGTATATAAGTTATGTAATATTTAACGTTATTATTCACCTAACTTTTTTGAATCGGTTAAACACGTTTGATAAGCAATATTTAATTGCCTTCAAATTGTAATACAGTATGTTATAATATGAATCATAATGCGTGATATATAAAATTTAATCATACATTCCTGATTACTTTCTTGTCTATAAAATATAATTTTTATAATTTAAAGTTTCTATATTTTAAGGCGAACATTTTATATTTAAATGAAGCATATACTGCATATCTCTTATTATGTTCACTCCCACCTTAAATATAGCCGTCCATATTCGACAGAACATCACCCACTACCGTTGCAGGAATGTCGAGCAAAAGTTTTACATTTCTTTCACAGATATATTATTCCTCTTAACCTCGGAAAATATTAATGTATCGATATCGTAAACGAGGAGGAAGGGCAGTGAAATATAACACGGAAATAGGCGTCCCGTCACCCTCCAAGAGCGAAACCCCAGCTCAGCCAAAATATATTGAACCGCTATCGCATTTAAGAGAGTTTGTATTTTAAGCGGTTTTCCATTTGCCTCCTCTCCTTGCCAACGACATCTCTCATATTAAAACAGGAATCCATCCTCCTCCCCTTCCCGCCATTTAATACGACTGCCATCTTTCATGCCTTGCTCGTAACTCATTAGAAGTCCCTCCCGAAAAAACTTCCTCCACTCTTCCTTCCTCCCGACCCCCCACTCAATATCCTTCAATCCGTCGGTCTCATATACCGCCTAAAGGATTGCCCCCACGCCCTTGACGTCGCTTGCTTGGATACGCGGCACTCCAAAGCAAAAGAGATTCTCAGTGCTCGCTCCATTAGCACGAGCCGTGTCTTCTGGAGGAATTGGAGGGGATGCTGAGGAGATGGTCCATGGAATACTGGCGGCAAGAGTTAGGGATTTCGGTGGAGTTGAACCTTGGATGGGAAGGGGTGTGGTAGGATATAATGGGTACAAAAAAGAGTTCCCACTTAAAAGAGGTTGGGTGCACTGAGAAGTACTCTACTACAGCATTCGGTGATTAAATGACGGGCAAATAGGCGTGGCGATCGGGCTACTTAGTTCTGTCTGTGTTTACGCCGGGTGTATGTAGTTGCATAGACCACTAAATCTATCACTAATGGGCAGGATAAACAAATACTAGTCTCTACAGAGATAATAAAGGGGATGGAAATTGGTGCAGTGTTATAATTATAAAAATTCTATTTCTTTAATCATTAGTTCAAACAAATATCAATCCAAAGTTTTACATATTACCGAAAATATCCCTTTGTATATAAAACAACAAACTTGAAATTTCTATTGAGTTTTAGCAAATTATTTCAGTTTAGATTTTTTTACTTTACACATTGCATTATTCAAAACAATCATTACTTTGCCAGAATGATGACAAAAATCGTTGTCAAATTATTTCGTCATTTCCTAATCAGACTCATTTTTCAATTTTGAATTTTTACCTACGATACCTTTTTAGGATACGATCTACGTATTCTAAAATAGGATTCGTAGATCGTATCCTATTTTCATAAAGTGCCAAAACGTAAAGTGCTACGTTTAACAATAACGAGCCAGCCATATAAATTTCAATTTTCTCAAACACGGAACATGGATTTGATCATCAATTCCCATATTTCCATCAATCTATAAAACTCAACCCATCTGTTTAAGCACACGATATTCCTCGCAACAATTTTATTTCCTCAAGTCAACACATTAGGCTTCACTCATTGCGGCCATTCCATAGAGATACGCATGCACCAGATGAATTTTCGATACGCGAAATAAAAAAATTACAACTCCGGTTCCTTTTGTCTCCCAGAACTTTAACACCTTCACACACAGTGGACACACGTGCGCACACGTAGTACAAACGGGAAAGAGAGAAATATACGTGTGAGAGTTCACAGTTTATCGCTTTCACCGCTAACAGCACAGAGACCCATAAACCTCAACGGCATTTTTCTTTCTCTCTTCCCACGTCCTACGAGAGAAGAATAATACCCGAAGGCGAGAACTTCTTCCTATCTGCTCCACCAACCACCACTCCCACGAAACCACCCACACGGGCACCGCCGCAAAGGAGGTACAGAATATATATATAAATACACATGCAGCGAAGAAAAGAGTTAAAATGTAAGCTGCGGAGGGTGTGATACGAAGAAAGTGGGCAGAGGGCGCGCTGGTACGGTTGCATGAATAACGGTGCGAAAACTGGAGGAAAAAAATGAAGGAAGAAATTTACTGCCGGCGAAGAATAAAAGCCAAGATTTACGGTGCTTCGTCAAACTAGCATTATCGTCTCGAGAGGGAATTTTCGCCTTAGGCCTGTGAGAGCAGTCGATGAATTATCGAAAAGATATACCACCTCCCGCCGCGTGTCGCGACTAGGGTTTCTCTCCATGTAAAACTTTAATGTAATTTACAATTCGAAAGACTTTCAGGGCTGAAGTTTGAAAGACTTGGTTTAATGGAAAGAAAGAGGTTTTATGGGAGAAAATTGAGCAGTAAAAATTTCATTTTGGTGCACTTAGCGAAGTCAAACACGAATTTTCAAACGAGAGTAGCACACAATAAACAACGAAAGATACACGAAAGAAGGGATCGATACATTACAGCTCATATGAAATTTAAAGTATTTTTTTATTGATCCATCAATATAAAATCAATATAATAATACTCAATGCATTCTCGATGAATTTTTAACTTCGCCTAGGAAATACAATCAGTTATCAATGCTTACCTCAAGAAGTCGATCACTCCTAGCACATATTTAGTTTGCAATAGATACGGTGTACATTGATATAGTATTTGCCATGGAACACGACTCCTAGCATATATATATTTATTTTATTTCGCTTATTCTCTGAGGCTCACATATTTATTAAAAGATACCGTTACATGATAATAAATCTCTAATTCTACCATTTAGTCTAGATACATCCTTTTTATCCAGGGGTACTCAACCTGGTACCCGCAGGCACCCAGGTGCCCGAAGCGACCTCGTACAGTGCCCACCAAGCTTCGGTAAAAATATTTTTTGTATTTACTACAACATTATTTCTTGGGATTGCACTAACGGGGATAAAGTGGAAGATTGGCGGGGAAGGGATCAGAAACTTGGTTGTCCTGGTCTTGGGTTTCATAAACATTTCACCCCTCTTATCGCCTATGCCCAGATTAACAAGACGCGTATCTATGTCATATTTAGTTCATTATGCGAATGTGAAGATTCAGCTCGGCTCAGCTTATCAAAGTATCAAACTCCTCGTAATCAAGGACTGTTGCTTTTAGGAACGCAGCGGTGCACATGCAGCGAAAGCCTTCATACCAGATGTTTTCCCCGTTAACAAATCTTCTTCGGAGATAAAGACTTTCTCACATGAGAGGTTCTCACATATGAGACGTGAGGTTTTGATGAAAATAAATGCGTTGTAATATTTTGGATCTTATTTACCATGAGACGTTTTTTTTTCAAACGGCCAACGGTTAACTGGTAAAGTAATAATATTGCCAAGGGATGGCCTGAATGTCACCATGGACGGAAATGATATGTGGTGCCCGCTTTGCTTTCGGAAGCGCCCTTAGGTGCCCGGGCGCCAAAAAAGGTTGAGTACTCCTGTTTTAATCATTCACGAATTAGTAAAATTTATATATCTGTTAATATCTTAAGAATCAGGCGGTTTTATTTGATATGATACTTAAGTTGGTCACATAATTTTACTATATTACTATTTATAAATGAAACTGAAATGAAAAACAACGTCACAGCCGTGGCTACGGATTGCAAATATTAATTTAAATTTCTCTGAACAATTCGGTGAACAACGAATGAATTAATTCTTTCTTCCGATTAACGTTCAACGAACTAATTGGCAACCAATTCGAGACTCTGACAGAATCAAAATTATGAGAGCGAAATTCGACTCGGGAAAAGGTAAAAAAATTAAGCCACATTCGGTTCCAATAAATCTAAAGGGATCATAAAACACGCCAATGTGAAAGGAAGGTCGCTAATAAATTCCCTCTTTCGAAAAAAACGATCGTAAGAAAAGGATCCATTATAAGAAAATAAAGGAATCGTAAAAAGCTATTCCGCGTGGAAAAGGAAAGACCGACAATCACGAGGCGTACAGGTGGCTAATTCGCCCATCGAAGAGGTGAAAGATCCCGCGAAAGGAAAGGTGCCGGCAAAGAACTTTTTCGCTCTTTCCCCGTAATAAACATCAAGTACGGAGAGAACGCATGCCTCCGGGAGGGGGGCGTGGCTCGCGGGACCTCCCAAGAGTTTCAGCACACCGGTGCGAAAAAGACGGAAATAAAAGAGAAATAAACAGTGGTGAGGGCGAAGATGTGGGAGAAAGGAGGCTCAGAGTTAAGAAATGGCGGCAAGGGATTTTGACGGAGCAAGAGGTTGAGAATCGAGAAGCTTCAGCGAAGGAAAAAGTGGGTAGGAATGGAGTGCTTGGCTAGGGATCAAAATCTCGTAAAATAAAAAAGGGTTTTTCCCCCATCTTGGGGGGAGCAAAAAAGACGGAGTGTACGGGCGAGTCAAATAGGGGGAGGGAGCCGCTCCAGGACGCATCAAATGGAACGGAAACATCGCAGGGAAAGAAACGAGCAAGGATAGATGTGGGTGTATTTTCATAAAAGATAGAATGCGACCGCAAACAAGAGAGGGCTTTGCGAAGGAATTTTTACACACAGACCGTTCATCACTGCCTCATTTAAAGACTTTTTGTTATATTCACAACTACAAGGGGGGAAACGTGGATAGGATTTTCGAGACCATATTGTTTTACTTTGTCGGAAGAATAACGATTCATGTCTTCAATGCATTTTTTGCACCCTTTCCGTACGGAAATCTGCGGGTAATTGAGCCTAGTTGAACGGAATAGCCACGAAAAATGATAGCCACTGTGCAATTCCATCGTGATAGACAAAGTGTTCCGCTTAGCACGGATATAAATCTGTCTATATTCTTTTTGTTTACTACCAAACGAGAAGTTCCGAAGAACGTTTTCGTGAAGGAACTAAATTACCGAAGCTGAAGGTTATGCGTCTCTGTCGACCAATTCCAGAATCTAGACGCCGATATTTCCTACGGACGTTTGGCGGGGTTCATTAAAATTCAGTTCCATATATCTGAATCTAAGGAAGTATTAAAAAAATCTTGTGGCCAACACATAACTTTCTCCGTATTTATTGAAAACAGAAGCCTATGCCGGTAATATATAAATAACTCCAAAAGAATGAGTGTTACAGGAAAATGTTTTGTACAACATGTGTAGTAAAAAACACTATCTATAACTTTGGTACAGAATTGTACATACCTACATTGCATTCTGACAGAGATATGTATGAAAAACTTCCATTTCTGGATAAACAACAACTTCCGGTTAACCATTATTGAAGAATAACTTCTAAACAATCAGTGTTACGAAAAAATGTTTCATACAAAAGTTGTAGTAAAGTACATTATCTATAACTTTTGTATATGATTTTATATACCTTAATTGCATTTTGACAGAGATATGTATGAAAAACTTCCATTTCTGGATAAACAACAACTTCCGGTTAACAATTATTCAAGAATAACTTCTAAACAATCAGTGTTACGAAAAAATGTTTCATACAAAAGTTGTAGTAAAGTACATTATCTACAACTTGTTTGTTTATAATTATATATATCTATATTGCATTCTTACAGAGATATTTAAAAAACAAATTTTTGTTCCGGATGAACCGCAACTTCCGGTAAAGCGATATTCACCAAAAACTAATCAACTCTTGGCATTATTAGGAAAATACTAAAAATAAATTTTGAAAATGATCAGATAATTACTTTTTAAGATAGAGCGCCCACAAACTTTTTAACCACAGACAGACAGACACGCAGACAGACATGTTCGGGAAAATAGCGAAAACGTGCTCTATGGGCCCCAAAACATCTATTTCCGTCGAAATCTGGAGGTCGAATTTTTTTGCGAATACAATACTTTCTCTATACTACGTATAGGGAGAAAGTAAAAAAGGGTGAATCAGCAATAAAGCAATACCGGGTATTGGATAAAATATGAGAGCACTATATGGATAATACGATATACATTTGTAAAAGGAAGGAAAGATATTTATTAATGGTAATGGCAGTTGAGAAAAAAAATAAAGTAGGCAGTGAATTAAGAATAAACAAATATATATAATGAAAAGGAAAGAGTTAAAGATTCTTTGCCCATAAGGGCGGGCACTCAGGAGAAATTCCAAGAAAAAAAGTACTTGAAAAATGTCTGACGGGGCTGGATATAGAACTCGGGATCTTTTCTCAATAAATATTCCTCTAATATATATTAAAACTCAGTAAGAGTTTTAATGATACTATAAAATTAAATGTGATACTTAGGTATTTTATTTCAATCAGTTAATATTTAATTCTGAAGAATATAAAGAAAATGGAGATAAATGTCGCTAAATTAATTTCTAAGTTAACAATATTAAATTAAGATACAAAAATAATAATTTTGAAATGATGAATGAAACCTAAAGTGAAATTAATCACGATGTATTTTAAGATTAACCATTATAAATAAAAGTTAAATCGTATCAATATAGGAATTCCTATTGAAATCGCTCTGAGAAATTAAGTTAAATTAAACTTATAGAGATTCAATTTATGGCAGCATAAAATGTTCACATGCTGTATAAAAGTAATTCTTAATAATTATATAAGGACTTGAAAAATAATAATTCAGAAACCGGAATATTTAACGAAAAATCATTAGATGTCCGAACTCTGTCTTTCTTCATTTTATAATTAGATCATCAATTTTTAAGAAGAGGTATTGATTGACCATATTTCCAGGAACTTAACACCGTTATATTGATCATATTTCCTCTCACTAAGACGTAAGGATGGACGGCATGATACACGGTGTTGGTAAAGAAGCATCTGATTCCCGTTGCTCTAAACCCTATTTCCGAAGGCGTTGGATGTTTTTGTTCACACATAGTGTATGAATATGAACCTGTTAGCTGCCGAGGAATCCTCTTTGGGTAAGATGATTGAAGAGTTGGGAAAAGGTGGGAAATGATGGAACTGTGAAGGAGACGGAATGGGATAAAAAGATTTATTAAGAGACAAGAAATGATGAGAGATGGAAACGAGGAATTGGTACGTATTTCAGGGAAAGGAAAGGACTGATGGATGGGAGAGTGGGACGTCCTAGAGAAAGTGATGATGAATGAGACACGCATACAAGGAAACTCAAATTTCGGGCACTAAAAGAATGGAAATGAATGTTAAGGAACAAGCTTTCTATTTTGTGTACTCAGGAAAACTTCAGGAGTAAATTCTCTTCGGGAATAAATTATCTATTTATAGAAAAACTGATGGGATATATAGAAATCATTTACGTACAAAAAATAAGTATTAAATTTTGATCTATGAAGTTTTGGTTAAATTGGATGCGGAAAAAGTTTAGTTACTCATAAGTAGTAATTTTTTTTAAAGTCGGAAAATCCTTTGTTATAACTTTTCGATTTCATGAGGATTGTACAAATATCATCACAATAATTTCAACTAACAATAGAGTAGAATAAAAATAGTATTTTATCGAATAATACATACTCCCTATAAATAAAATTTTTATCCTTTTCTATCTTCAGTCCTTCCAACTAGTATTTGTTGGAATGAGATATTCTTCGAAATTTAACCATAAAAAGTTTCACAAAATTGAGGAATTGTGCTGTATTATGTAGTACTTCAACTATTAAATTTCTATCTCACTTATTTGGCATTGAATACTTATTATCATCCAAATTCGAGCTTTTAGTGTATTCTCTAAAGTGAAATTAAACATTTCATTTCAGAGAAGTAAGTATTGTCATTGATTAAGCTCACAATGAAGTGAAATTAGTCATTATGCTTCAACCCATAAAGGCAAACTGTGGCTAAATATCATCTATGATAACTTTTTCGAAATCTTTCAAGCGACGAGGAGTAATCAGTCCAACTAATTTGCAGTATAATATATCAATAAAATATCAAATCTTTTCGAAAAATAGGCGAAAACAAAGAGCAAAATTGGTTGAAATAAAGACGTTAGTCGAGTGCGTAGAATATTATGATGTCAAAGGTCGCGAGGAGAGCGTCATGACAATGCAGCGGTCAAGTGGGTAAAATAGAGGAAGAAAGTTGAAACGGGTGCGGAATAGGAGAAATAAGTAGGCGATGGAGCGTGTTTGATGGATGAGACGTGTGGATTTTGGATGCGTGCTCTAAGGAAGAGCATCTTCCTCTCGCACGAGACATGAATATTGTGGAAATGCATGCTCCACTTTGGGTGTTGAGGAAAGACCAAAATGTGAGAAGAGCGATAATTTGAATTCGATTTTTGAAGAAAGACCAAAGACGAAAGATCGAATCCCAGATGAATATAAACTTATCTTAGGATTCAAAAACCTTCGAAAAAATTAAGAGAATCATGGCGACCAAAACGATGCCAGAAGCATCCATGTATTCCATCTATCGAGGATGCTATGGTATTTCTTTTTTAGGGATATCAATTATTTATTATGGAGAAGAGATTAAGAGACCCATGCATATTAAAATATATTTATATAATTAATAAAAGGATTAGCTCTTTTTTACTTCTTGCGTCAGCGTGATATATATCGTTGATAGAGGGAAAATAAAATTTTAATGACCTGAAATTATTTTCAGAAACGTGACTAATCTTGTGGGTGTTTTCCCGCAACGTGGGTTTTTTCTTAGTCAACCTTCAGTTGCATAGATTTTTTCCCACACCCTTCTCTTTTTTTTGTATTTTTTTAATAAGTTGAGTTTTTTAAAATGTAACGACATACGAGGTTAGGTGGAAGAGAGGCCCACCTGGGCCTAACCTCGCCAATAAAGGGTCAAACTAACTAACTAACTAACTAATCACGCTGGAAAATCCGAGGAAGTGAAATAAGTTATGAACTAACTTTCGTAAATATTATGATAACTGTTACAATAAACCAATATGGAGTGTGAATTTTATCTCATCAAGAATTATATCATTTTATTTTTTCTATGTAGGAAATAATTATGAAATTATTAATTCCACGTAATATCATTTAATTTTATAAAAGACAGCTTATTTTAGGTTTATTTACCACTTTAAAAGTAGTATTAATGGGATTAGCATTTTTCTTAACCACTATTGTGTTGTTACACCTCAAAATTTACATGTGTATTGCTGAATATACCGTAAACCATATTATAGGCCACTTTTTTCAATGTTTTTAATTAAAAAGTGCAAGTCGTAGATTAATCTGACTCTGTTACTGTACTGTTACTGAATCTAGTTACCCGATAACTTTACCTCAATGGTGAGTAAAATATGCAGCATCACTACCTACTGTACAATAGCAAGGATATAATCTCATGCAAATACAAATCCTACATTTCTAGGATTTCAGAAGAGCTATATCACGCGTCTGAGTTGAATCTCATCCAGAAATATCACACAGAGGCACAGCAGAGAAAATAAGAATGCTAAAAAAATATCATCCCACTCGTTTCTCAAGGACTGCCCTGACAACCTAATATATAAAGTTAAACTTAATCTCCCCATCATTTCTCGAACTATGACTCACAAAACGGCCCCATTTTGAGGATTATTTATGCCTCAGGCCGCTGTATACATGGAATACTTTCTAACAAATCGTAACTGCACGCTTCCTTAGACTCACGCCAGGGTGCGACCCAATTTGCGCTGCGTTATACACTAAGTAAAACTCCCTCCAAAGTGCGTGTAGTATTGATTAACTAATGAAGCGTGTCATAAGGAGGGACAACAAAAATGATTTATAATCCGACTTGTATCGCTTCTAGGGAGAGGATAAATCGTTTTGAAACCGTGTATAAAAAGGGAGTCTCGAATCGAGGAAACAATGGACGCTGAGTTTTTACGCACCCTCAGGGTGCCTCTTGGTGCCCTCTAGGGCCCTTCCAGGAGCACCAAGGCCTCCGGAATTCACCCCACAGTAGATCTCCCTTCCGCCACCCAAAAACGGTCACCCCTCCTTACCAAACGCGAATATTATGCAAATTGACCATAAAGGGTAGGGGAGAAGGGAAAGAAGAGGGTTTTGTATGAGGGTTGAAATGGCACAAGGGAGGATATGGAAGTTTTGGTATGGATCTAAATAAAGCGAGAAGGGGGTGATGGGTAACGTACGCGAGGGTGCGACGTCGACGAGGGAATCAGAAGGAAGCGCGTGGAATTCGGAGGGAAATAGCTAAGCCTAAAGAGGAGAATTTAAAGCAAAACTTCCGTTGCGAAGAAGTTTCACTAAGATTATATTGATAAGTGGTGTTGGATTATTGAATATTCAGAAATATCAAGAATGTTCCATTGTATTTAGTTGATGAGACTTCTAGCACTAATCTAAGTAGAATACGACATTTTTGAAGTATTTGGTTACAGAAAAAATTTCAAGAGTTGCTTTTCGTGTATTAATTGATTATAATTCCTTTGACGGAATTTAAATTATCTCCATTACTCTATGTCGAATTATGTACTACGCTTTTTAGATTTTACAAGATTGTTTAACTTTAATTACTAGCCAATCCAATTCGTACAATGGACAACCAATTTCAAAGGATGGATGAAAAATATTGATAGTCAAAATTGACTCCTAGAAATAGATTAGATTCAGTAACTATTTATTTCAAACAAACAGAAGATTTCGATATTTTATCAATTTAAATGCATGTTTAAACTTAACATTGTGGAGAGGTGCCGTACGGTACCAAGAGAAAAAAACATAGATGACTTTAAACAAAATTGTTATTATTTTGGAGCTATTTAAATTCACAAGTACTCTTTAAGACTAAGAAAAGAACCTTTTTCCACAGAAAATAAGATAAATAAATATGTCTACATGCCGACGAAAATTGCTGCAATCAAAATGCATTTCTGTGGAAATACAAAGATTGTTTCTCTTGTCGCATTTTAAACTTTTCTAGAAATTTTGTTCTATGGACTGTAAGGCTTTCCAAAGTTAAGATACTCTAGATATATTTATATATATGTCACAAAGAAAGGTAAAAGATGTACCACAGATAAGAACATCAAAGTCTTACTTAAATCTGAAAGCTTTCTCTTTATGTACCACGAGAACCTGCAACTACCAACTAATACGTGAAATATCGACCCGCGAAGTTCTCCGAGAAACCGGAAGTCGTCATCAATAACGTATAAATGGAACATTAGCATCTTCTATGGGAGGAGGGAAGCAAGTGCTAAAGCGCGGATCGCCCCCGGAATGCGAGAGAGGAGCGCATCCGAAAAAGAAGAGAATGCGATTCGGGGGAAGACGTAGTGCCGGTCGGAATGGGAGAGGAAAGGAAGAATAAACCATAAAAAGTAGTCGGGGCTCCATCCTAAATGATGGCCTCCGCGGAATAAAAGTACGAAGAGATGGTGCTAGGGATGGGAAGGAGCATTCTAGGGAATGTCCTCCTTTACCTCCGGGAAATGCTCCGAGATGGATGACGAATAAATAAAGCGTGCGTGGCCACGGGAGCGGCTACGGAAGGGCCTGCACCTCGCAGTGGACGCTCGGATGTGGAAGAATGGAGGTCCGGAAAAAGAGAAGCGTAAAAGAGAAGGTGTGCCGCCATAAAGAAGAGCCATGTTTTGCGAGACTGAAGGATGTGCGGATGGGCTTGCGGCGATTGGGGATATGCCACCGTTTTATGTGGGGATTTTTTCCTGCGGCTAAGTACAAAGCTAAGCCTAGGAAGGTGGTGGCCCTACGGTTTTTTCAACGCAGCTATGGGTAACGTAAGGCGAGGAAGTATAAATCTAGGGGAAATGTTAGAAGACATCTGATTAGAAAATATTACTTCTTAAAAACTGCAAAACATGTTTCATCCTGCTCTATTATCTATGAGTTTGGTAAAATTTTTCCTTTTTGTAGTATCAGGTTAGTATTGGGTTAGATGGAAGAAGAGACTTTTAAGTCTCAATCTCGCCCAAATAAAGACGATTTATTATTATTATTATTATTATCAGGAAATTTTATATTCATATTACATTTATTCAGTTTCGATTGAAATTTCTTAGAGTTAAAAAACTTCAGTAAATCGATCAGAAATATATTTTGTGTTAGGTATGCTATACATTATTATATAATATGTATGTTACTTTTATCAATTATGGCGATTTTAACAATAAGCAGATTAAGTTAAACAGAAACAACTTCAATCGAGATCTCATTATTGAAAGAATTATCCCAAGAGGAATCCAATACTAAAGTGAACACGAAACAAATAATTGAATTTACTTTTCTAAGTACTCGCTTTATTTTTTTGGTATTGAAATTCTTTTTGGCGACGTTAAATAATAAAACTAAAATATGAATGATTATGAATGAAAGGAAAGGGTAAAGGTAAATTGCACATAAGGGCGTGCACCCAGGACAAATTCCAAGGAAAAACGGACATCAAAATAGTCTGACTAGGCCGGGAATAGAACCCGGGATCTTCCCCGGGATTGAATATAGCATCCTTAAAGTTCAGTTTGCCTAATGGTTGCCTCCCTCATTTGACTTTTGAAAGATTGAATTAATGGAATTAAATATTATAATTCTGACGGATGAACTTCAACATCATTAGCATAATAGATCCTTTGAAATAATCCTGTAGGAAGCATTATTCTCTCTAATTTTTAGAATCTCGTCCTCATTAGTAAGAAAAATCTCTTCTTCTGGAAAACTGTTCGGCTGATTGTGAAACAATAAAACAGATAAACTTCTAGAACCTTAATAAAGATAGAAGTATTTTTTATTAATAAAATACTAAGTTTAACATTAAAGGCATCATCCAGTCACTCGGGAT
Source organism: Sympetrum striolatum (assembly GCA_947579665.1). Taxonomy (NCBI): domain Eukaryota; kingdom Metazoa; phylum Arthropoda; class Insecta; order Odonata; family Libellulidae; genus Sympetrum; species Sympetrum striolatum. Next base: position 42,518,912 of record OX388346.1, read on the forward strand.
TTTTAATGTGTCTCGTATGGCTGTTTTATGTTTATCCTGGATCTTATGAAACCCGCTTAACGTCTCGATTTCCACCTCGTTATATACAGAATCTCACAAGCCTTATTCAAACACGAAAACTTAAACACCTGCTTTGCAAGTAGTAGATAGTGTTAACTAACCCAGTAAAATTCACAAAAAACAGATAATCATTATGCGCGATATTTTTATCGTGTTTTCGTTTCTACGTAATCTATGCTAGGGGTATCTGTTTCGGAATCAATTAGCTATCACTTTCAGTAGCTTGGTGTAGGTTTATCACACCACCTTGCTTTGTAGGTGTTTTCCTGCTATGTATACTTTCCACTCTCAGCTTTGTTTAGCTTATGTGCATTCACTATGAATATTTTTCTATTCTCTTTCGATTACAATACATATGTTTTGTTTCTTAATTCGAACGATTTTATATCGACGATTGGTTAGAAGGAAGAATTTATTTTTGAGACTCGATTTTGCCAAAATACAGACATTATTTATCTATATATTAAATTCCTATATTACCCAACTGTCAGCCATGAACTACTAATTGAAATATTGGTGTTTTAGAATCAGTTTACCTTAGTAGGTGCCTCATTTAGCAATACAATAAATATGTATATGTAATGCAAGTTTAACCCTATAAATTTTAATTCATTAAATAGCATTCTTAGTTTATTCCTTCTCATTTGCTGAATTTATTCCGACGGAAATTTCAATAAATATCAGAAAACTCATAACTAGTTGACCTGAAGCGGAATATCACAACTCTAGGTATATCGAGTGAATAAAAAAATGGCTGTTGAAATAAAATCACTCTATATTAGTGTCAATTCTTGATCCATAGACTAATCAATTTTGAGCATTGATCATCTTTAGCTATCAAATTCTATAATCTGGCTGTAGTAAAAAATCCGAAGAGGGAGCATGGAGATGAAGGCAACAAAAACAAAATTCCATCGATCGAAATTCGTCTCTCCTTTCACGATCCGCTTAAAGTACTTCCTTTTATGCGTCCACCCGTTCGGAAGGAAAGAAAAACGATATGGACGCAATAACACACGCTCAAACACACATACGAGGCTCATCCTCCAAAGCAGAGGTTCACCATTTACACGAGTGATGTATGTTAAGAGGTGAGTTAGCCGAAACGGCGGACAACGTCGCGGGCGCTTCACTAACAACGATTACCATTGCAACTCTCTCTATCCTACACACTTCCAAAACACGGGGAACTCAGCCTGCAGATTAAGCCTCTTTTTAATATATAGGGGTTGCTCCTCTTTCTCCCCATTGGTACTCTTCCTCTCTTTATTACGTCTTCTCATCCTCTCCTTTCGCACCCTTATCCCCTGTTATTGCCGGAGCGTACCCTTTTCGCCCATTCGCGAAATAAAAAATACCTTCCCAATCGATTTGAAACTCTCATTGAAGCCCTGATTCGCATTCAGGGGTATTTTTATTTGGAAACGCGGTGCAAAATGCAGTGCTTCACCGGGAGCTTTCATTCTCTCTGCCGTCTGCTTTAAGCACTCCAGCTCAACAAATGGGATTAAGCCTTAGCCTCGGTATCATCATCAAACGATATCGGCGCGTGATGTTTATGGTCTACGGTTAATCTCGGTCGAAGCCGAAGTGGCTGTGAATTGCGAGGATTTTTTCCTTTCGAGTGGAAACTTGCCTTTTTGGATTAGCGTATCTCCACCTGGAATGCGCCGCCCACGGACTTGGCGAGATTTATGGCTGAGGATACTTTAAAACAGGAAAATCTCGCTTTTTTAGGTGGGTTCGCGGAATAGCTGCGGATTTCGAAGATAAGTAGTTATTAATTAGGCAACGCGAAAAGTTTTCACATTGTGCTAGGGGGCTTGAACGTATTTATGGAAAGCTATAGAAATCTCTCGTGGTATTGAAAGGTAGATAAAGCTTTGCAAGCCCATTCAATAGCTTTAACTTCGGCAACCCATTGATTTTTGAGTGAAAGGACTATTGCACCAATAGAGGTGATATTCCATAACTGTAATATTTAATTGTAATTTCCAAGGTTTCCTATATGAGCTATTTTATTTCAGCATTTCAGTAAGAGGACTTCATAATTGTCTTATTCTACATCACACTAATCAAAATTTAGTACAATAAAACATTGTACATATTATTTAGTAAAAACTTCTTTCTATATAATGTGCCTTTTGCGCTAAATAAAATTTCTTGAGATAAATAAAAATGTTTAAATACTTTTTTTCATGAACATCATCGTGGACGAAATTATTGGAATAGTACTTCACCGACCCAGATATAAAATTTAAGATCCTTATAAAACTAACAATAAATACGATATCCAGCAAGAAACGAATTTCAAATTATACAATAGTTATTCATACTATCAAATAAATACAAAGACAACAGAAAATTGTTTAAAATCACTTTTAGGTAACACAAATAGCAAATATTATCACAATTGTCTCAAGGAAAGCATAAGATTAAAATTGTCTTAGTAACATATATTGACGACTGTTACCATTTGAGTAGAGAAAAAATATTTTATAGCTAGCTATTCATTCATTAGCGTCATTACTTATTAAATCTCGTAATATTTTATTCTTCTTTTCCTTCTACTTGTCCATATTTGACCATTTTACTCTTCGCAATAATAATTTATATTTTCTATTGCATTTTTACTTGTTAATTCAAAACTCGAAAAACCAGGCTAGAAAAAATGCGAGAACTAATAGTTTAAAAATAAATGATTCTTTATCAATTGACGAACCCAGAAATAATATCTAAACATCTTTAACACCTATTTTCCTTGCCATCGTTTAAGCATTTCCTGAGACAGTTAACAAAATTTAACTGATTCTCTAGTTAATATATTCCCCGGGATAACTTTTCGGCTCCAGGGAAAAAGAACGAAAAACGCTGCAGGAAAGGAATGGACGTCGCCCCCTCTTTTATAACAAAGGAACCCTTTTGAAAAACATAACCGACCCCTTAATCCTCTTACCATTATACGCGGAAAATAAAATATCAAAGGGAAGATATTCCATTTTTAATTTTTGCTAGACCCCTTTTATAATCGTAGCGGAGACCTCGTCACCATTGCGGGGCTTATCGAATTTCCTTACCGTAAATTTAATCTTTTCCCCCTCATCCGGCCGGGTATTTTTTCTCGATTTCTATGGAAATAACTTTTCCCTGGACTGGCCGATCTATCTGCCTCTGATATTCCTTCCTGCATCCAAACCACACACTTCTATCCACTCTCCGTTCCGTTCTCCTCCAATTACCTCGACCCTAAAGGCGGGTTGAGGGGCAAAATAACCCGCCAAGCGTGGTGCATGAGAAAGGGGCTTCCCTTTACACCCCAACCCGCCGACCCACATCACCTTCTATTGGCTCACTTACCTACAGTTGCACACGCGTAAATACGCCTACACAAGAGTTCGATCCGAATGTCTGGGCATTAATTTCTTCGAGTGTTTCGCCCATCTCTCTTCAACCCCCTTATCCTTCTTGTGTAAAGTTCCACTTTAACCCGGTGTGGGGGAGGCAGGATACTCAATTATTGGGGAAAGGGTAGTGCGAGAAAATCTTGGTGGAAAATAAGAGAATAAAGAGTCAGGAAAAATTTATTTCTTTAACTAACTTTACTATGTTTACATCGTAGAAATCTTGGCTTTGCCCACTGAGTTTTTTCATTAATGGAAAAATACTGCTGTGTAAGTAAAATCTCAGTAGAGAATTAGTTTCTGCAGTTCTATTTAACCTTTCTTTGTAAATTTATATTATTTGTATACATTACTTGAATACTTTGTCGGTATCATTAGAAAAGAATACTATATCAACGGCTAAATACGTTACATATTTAATATATCATACTATATTAGTAGATAAACGGTAAACATGGCTGTTATATTTATTTAAAAAATGTAATTTGAAACAAATTCAACCACTTCGACCTTCACTTGGCGGTAATTTTATCTTACATTTATATGGTGATTTGAAACTATCAACTCATTATAAATGTAAGATATAAATGAGTATATATTATCAACTTATTGCATGATCGTGTTTCTTATAAAACCCACAAATTCATCATTATCTCCAAGGTCAAGAATTTGCCAATCTACTTCATTCTGTTATTAAAAGTATCGAAAATTTATCATTTTATTTCCGGCTTAAAGAGTTGAAACGAGGTAGAGAATTTTTTATCAAGTATCAACTCTCCTTCGCTAACATTCCATTGAAAAACATGTAACGCAGAATTATTTCTTCTTCATCGCTGATTTATTTTCTTCCACCACTGGTTACTGCAATTTTGGAAAAAGCCACCTCAATTCTTTCCCTCCTTATTAGTATTTAAAGAACAGAGAGGATATATATTTAAATCTACATTTAAAATGATATTTTTCAAATTATCAGAAAGATGAAGAAATGTTTCATTTGGATTTATTAAATATCAAGGTAAGGGACAGAATGCTACCCTCATATTTCATGGCACGCCACTGAATTTGCAGCTCCAGCAATGCTCCTTAACTCTCAGGCGACCGGAAATTTCACCTCAGCTTTCCTCCATTCAGGGTAGATAACCTTGGCGTTATTGCCATACCAAACCGTTCAACCCTTTCTACATAGCCTCTCCTCAAAACCACCCAACTACACTTCGAGGTACATATTTACCATACTTCCCTCGCTCACAATCTCGGTCACGTCGAGTAAAAACCAGCTCTCTTCGCCAACCTCTAGACCGAACCTTTTCTGCACCCGCTCTTCTCTCTACACCCCACCTTTCCTCTCTTTTCCTTCCAAAGTCACTCACTCCATTCTAGAAATCCCCACTACATGGTATCCCAACGTGCTTGTATGGTCCCGAACGAAATTTCGTCGGATTAAGAGAACCCAGATTTATGAAAACGGTTTCGCGCATGGAAAAATACAAGGTGGAGCGAAGTCAGGGAAGGGGAGAATGAATGAGAAAAAGGAAGAGGGTAAAGGATGGGAATGGATTTAAGAGGAGAGAGGAAGCAGAATAGCAAAATGAGGAAATGGAGGGCAGAAAAGATGAATGTTCAGAGGCGAAACTAAAGGATAAAGAGGAGAAAGAAATAAAAGAAGGAGATAGCGAAACAAGGAAATTTCATGGAACCAAATTCACATAGTATAAAATAAACCCATCATAATTACTAACTACGAAAGCTTCCTTGATTATTAGATAGTTGGTCTTACATAAGTTTTCAAACTAAGATTTTCTTGCACGAATTTCCCAGGTGATTGGCGTTAAATCTTATGAATCGATTAGTTACTTTTATGCTGAAAACTGTGACGTTCCTATTATACTCCATTCACGAATTCATAATTTTTATATTCATAATTTTAGACAAGATGTGGTGTATAAAGTTGATGAATATCCATCTTTATGCCTGAAGAATCGCTAAATGTGCAGATATGAATAGCTGAATCTTTCGTTTATGTGTTGTTTTCCCATCACAAAAATTGGAATATGTTTATTTGACTAAAACGAATGAGAATCAATAATCGAGTAAATTCTCACCCATTGAAGGACTCTCATGAATAACAATAACTCTGCAACTAAAACGATGCACACCCGTTTACCGTTATGCGAACGAGTTAGTGAGAACAGAGTGTCAGCCAAATACATGAGGATACACCGTGCCTAATAAATTATACCGAATATTTAAGGAAGCTTGCAGTGGTGAATTTACGCTGGGAAAACGTTTTAAGTAAGTCTGGAAAATATGTCGTAGTTTTCTCACGGTGATATATTTTCTGGTGGGAGATTGGAGCTGGTTTATTCACCTGAAAATTCTAACTGCTAAATTTTGTTCCTGTACTACTTGCCTATGACAGGCATTCATCAGAGTTTAACTATCTTTAAGAATCTTAGATCAGTAAATTACCGCGGAGATATGCTTGAAAATATATAATATAGCTTGAAAATAAGTATCAGTTTTCTGTAACGTATTATAGCATTTATTAAAATAAAACCCTCTTCTAATTTAATAACCGTTTAATTTTAACTGTCGCCTTTTATGGATGACGTAGACATTGTCGCATGAACCTAATAATATATTTGCGCAGAGGATTATAACTAGAGAGGACATTTAAAAGGTGGTTTACGACATACCCATCAACTAAACCCATTCCAGCTGACACCCCTTTTGTTCCGGATGTAAAAGGCGTAACCTTCCGGAGAGTTTCCGGGACCTCTTCGATTCTCCGGCAACAGAGCATGGCTACAGGAAGGATGGCGAGATCTTCCGTAGACGTGAGGTCATCGGCGGAGAACGGCAGAGGAATACTGAGTTCCGGAAAGCGGAGAAGACCTGTAGGATAATGAGGGACGGTCGCTCTGGGGCATCCAACGTAATGGAAGCTATTCATCACCCTTTCCGAGGGAAAATAAAGGCAGAGGTGATATGGAAAAGATGTCTTGGGATAGGGTTTACGATGGGAACGTTGTCCTATCCAAGGAATCCTGTAAAAAGGATCGAGGAAAGTAGGTAAATTGGTCTAGGGACGTGGAGTACAGTTACATTTGCTTCCTTTTAGCAATTTTAAGAAAGATATGACTAGCTCTTTCATACTTCTAGATATTAGGATTTTGTCTAGAATCTTACCTTTTGCAGTATGTATGCATAATTTCGTGTTCTGTATTATTAAAAGCTGAAACGCAAATTTTAGCAACAGAAGACTTACGCATGAAGTAAATGCTCTCCAGTAACTTATGTTTGATATTTCCTCTAGATATTTGTAAATATCGTTTCAAGCAGAAAATATATGTCTCATAACTTTCTAAAATTACCCTTTGACGAATTAATGAATCAAACATTAATAATGAATATATACATTAAAATACTTCAAAGGTAAAATTAAAACAAAATAAAATCTTTGATTGGGATTGCATCTTAATTGAAATTAATAATGTTACGGCGATAGATAGATTACGGTGAATGTATTTTAAAGGTTTCGGGACAATTTTATTGAAAACATCTTTCATGTTGAAAATATACGAATGAGCATTTAGAATGAAAGGCCATAGTTAAAAGGGAAAATTGAAATATTACTGTATTAGGTAAATTAAACTAACAGTCATTAATTTTAACTATTATCATTAAAACAAATTAGTTCAGGTTTTTGTTTGCTTTTTGTGGATCCAGAATCTTTCTAAATGATACTGCAGCCCATTGAAGCTAAGAATTGGCCCATTATAAAAAATAATTCATACCAAAAAATGGCTCTTTAAAAAGCTTTTATCTACGGACACTGAGTACTTCAACGCAATTATAAAATAAAATTTTTGTTAGGATTTGACTCTTGGGTTTTACAAAAACTTTATCTCATAATAAATAAAGTTGCATATATCTTTATTTAGAACATCCAAGTGAGGTGATTACTTTTATAGAACTGGCATTTTGTATACCGATTACATGAATACGATTTCCTCATATCTATACGAGTAAAATCTATTTTTTCGTTGCCCGGTTATCTCTAATAAGATTTATGTGGATTTATCTACGCAAATGCATCCTTCCTGAAGTGCCCAAAAAGATATATTATTTCGTTTCACTTACACGAAAAAAATCATAAAGACTGCCTTTCTTTTCAGGTAGCAAACCGAACGAAATTGGATTTATCGACCGAGCGTGCCGCAATAATTCCTCCGATATCGTATCTCATCGCGCCATTAATACATCTCGACATCCCTTCAATTCACTAAAGAGCCGATATCCAGGCCTCCGCTACATCCGTCAAAAACTCCCGAAGAAAAAACCGCTCCCCCGCAAAAAATAGTCCATATAGAAATACTCGTGTCTCAACCGTCTATAAATCTATCCCGAGCAGTGAATTCCGGGGTGAGTCACATCCACCGTCATCTTCCCATTTTTTCCTCCGAAAAGGTTTGACCGATGAGATGTTTTCACGTCCATGAAACAACAGCCTCTTACCACCCATCAACACAATGCTGGAAGAATGAGAGAAGGGACCTTTCTTCCTGCCAAGCTTTAAAGGTAGAATTCCGAGCGGAGACCGTGGGAATATGCGGGTCCAGCGAGCGGAGGCTGGTTCGCGAAGAAGGAGACGGGAAGGAATGAGAGAGGTGGATGAATGATGACGGAGAGGAATAAGATAGATGGAGGGGATTCTGGGTAAATATTGTCGAAGCAAAAGAAGCTGCTGTATCCGAAGGAGAGAGAGAGAGAGAGAGCAATTATTTCTCCGAGATGACTTCGGAAATCGCTCTTTCGTGTCGGCTTCGCGTAGAGCATCCTTAGATTAGAGAGTACCACCGATTAGAATTTCTTTGAAGATTTCCAAGTTACTGTTACAACATCAAGAAATTTATAATATACGTTTCTAATGGTTACTCGATTATCTCCTGTCTTCATAATTTCCTTTTATGCTTCTATGTTGTTTATGTATCCATAATTTTATCCGAAATTCAAAAGACATTTATGCAACAAGAACCAGTAAATGGTTCTGCCGCAGGTAGCTCCGTTGGTTCTAGTCCCGTATAAAACAGATGTTTCTCTTCTGATCTTTCCTTAATATTTTATTCTAAATGGTTCTTTATTTATCGTATCTAACAGTAAATAAATATATAAACCACTCCCAAAACCATCAAAAATTTTGATGGTTTTGGGAGTGGTTTATATATTTATATATTTATTTACTGTTAAGTATCCATCAGTGCCTTTTTCTGATTATCATATCGTAACTTACTTAAAGAATCAGTAAATAAGACTAATAGTAAATATAAAGTAATAAACTGTTTCGAAAAGAAATTATTAAATGCAAATCAATGCGCGCACAAAAGAGTCCTCTAACCACTGAATGAAGTATGACTTCCAACATTTTCTATTCGAGACCCTTTACTTCTTGATAATCTAGAAATCACTTTTTCATTGAGAACATTTTGTTTTTCCTTGGTAACAAGCATTCAATCTTCGATTGATTTCTATCAATCTAACTTCTCTTTATATTTAACCAACACATTCTTTCTTCTCCCATTTCATTTCTTAACTTAATATTCTTTCTTCATCTCCTATCTCCAGCATTTTCTTCTTTCTTTTCCTTTTAACCTAATATTTTTCCAGTCTTTACCACACATAAAGTTCTAGTACCTTCAATAATTGTATACCCTTATTTTTAAGGGCTCATATTTCACACCCGTTAGTAAAACACAACAGAATTATGACTTATCGCAAACACAAGATATTAAACACAGATAAAGTCGAAACTATATTTCGTGAAAATCAATCTCAAATTTTCTAAACAGTCCCTTATTCCCTTCATAGTCCCTATTTTTGAAAAACAAAAAGTGTACATATTCGCTAGTACTGAGTAAGTTAGATCGCTTTGTTGTATATGGTATCATCCTGAACCGTCCTCTCCTATGTTTCAACGCAGTTAGAGGATCACATGACAGAAATGGGTCACAGGGGCCTATTTCACAGACACGGAAGTTGTTTCCACAATATATCTCTCAGCGGAGTTGAGAAGCGGATATTTCCAATAGAAATAAAAGATCGGAATAATGGTGTTTGGAGTAAATGGACCAAAAAATTAAAAACGCGAAGAGCAATGTCAGCGACCCGTCAACCTACACGTAAACAAGTTTAAAAAGGGCATCGATTTTATTTCCTTGATTTTAATTCTGTGAAGCTTTACGTGATGAGTTTGATGACCATCATGCTGCTATAAATATGTAGTATCATCCAGAACCTCTCTATGTCAACAGTGTTCCGTGGGATGATATATTTCATAAAATATTAAAACCAAGATCTTTCCAAATTCTCCAATACGTCGCAAGTAAGCTATATTCAGCTATAATTTCTGTGAAAGCCACGATGATATTATAACATAATAATCACAGACTATTTTGCAATCTTTTAGGATTTGCTTGTTTTTGTAAATAGACATACTCTATTTTTTTCGGAAAAGAAGATATCCGGAAAAACAATGCATATGAATATTAATACATAGAGCTTGCAGTATGAAAGCACATTACTCATACATGTATTTATATGACTTCATCTCAAGTTGTACTTTGGATATTGAATCCCATGTAACAAACAATATAGAATTTATCCGAAATTTTCGTGTTTTCGTAAAGTACTCGCGTAACCAAACGAAAGCTCTCGTTGAAGATATTAGATGAGGATTTGTCTAAGAGAGAATTCAACAAGTATAGATTTGAGACAATTTTGAAGAAAAAATTATAACATATAAAATGCTATTTTATTTTTAAGCGTTATGGAAGAATGGATTTCATAGTAGAATATGACTGTTTACGAACGTTGATTCCTTTAACTCGGTAAAGTAGGAAATACTATCTTAGTATAAATTTGATAGTTTTTAAGTATGCACTTACCATGTAATATAAGGAAAACTAATGATGGGTACGGCCAAAGCATTCCCACCCCAAGAATGATGAACTACATGCCAATATAAAATTCACCCACCACAGCATGGATATCCCTTTTAAAACGTGAAAATGTATGTACCTTTTATACCATTATCTTCTAGAAGCCTAAAAGAATGAGTTTATAATTGAAACGCATCGCTTAGTATAATTTAGGAGATCCATTCCTGCAGCCACCCAGCTGCAATACGAGATGAAGCAATTATTCAGAAAGCTTTAGAATTGCATAACACGATATTTGGAAGCGTTCTCTTGAATTTCCAAAGAGTGCATATTCCTATTTGGTTTTAGTAATCAAAGCAGCCATATTTTGAAACAAAAATCGCGTATAAAATCTAAGCAGTATCACAATTCAATAATATAGATATATTTCCAATTTATATTCCAGGCATTTGATGATAATTAATGGGAGAAAATTACACTTTTCCAACATTAATTAAGCACCGTTGAATCATGAAGATTGCGCCGAATCTTATCCTGTGGTCGATCCAGAAATAGAAAAATCTAAGCCTCTGTGACGTTTCTCGTTGTTCTTTTTTGCAGAAATTGTACGTAAGCGCTAATTTGAATTTATACCCATCATTCCAACGGTAGCGCAAATTTGTACAGCAAATGGCGTGCTTTTATAATTATTGACGAAAATATTTTTTTAGTTGCATCATCTTGTACAATTTACGAGGATTTGGTAAATTATAATATTAAATCACTGCACTGCTGTCATTGAGCACGATTTCGAGGCAAATTTGATGAGTGTCTGCCAAATGAAATTCCAGGGATTGTACCTGAGGGGGCATTTGAAACGAGAAGGATTTGAAACCGTACGCTTGGAAATTAAAATGGGGAGATTAGGGCACTGCTAACAAAATAGGTTAGGGAGATTGGCCTTTGTTGCTGAAGAGTGGTGGGCAACTGCAATATAATATCCAAGTATAATCGCTTATTTCGTCTCTCATTTATTCTGGAGCTACCAACGAGGTTCTATCCCAGTGTACTGATGCTGAGGGTCATAAAATTACAGCTTTGGCATGTAGCGGTTGAATCAAAGTGCACATGCATTAAAATCATTAACGAAAAATATGGACATTTCGCTGCATACAATAAATTCATGGCATTTCCTGTATGCATTTATCTATATTATCCACCTATATTTGACTACTTGCGTTTAATACGCGGAATGTTGAGTTTTTAATGTCGTTTAATAAGGTAATTATACCACCTAGCAATCCCTAAAAGCAATAAAGTCATATCAAAGCCAATTAATAACAAATACTATAAGTTCTGATTTAAGTCAATCATGTTAATATAAAAGAGCAAATAAATCCCGATAGCATAAAATTTCAGTGTAAAACTTAAAATAAAATTTTCGATAAATGCTTCATTGCATTTGTAAAAAGTTCGATTATCGTAAAATAAATTTTGAGTATTCAAATGATAGAAACTGTGATGATACGAATTAAAAATTCAGCCAGAGGCACAGGTAGCATAAATATGAAAAATGTCTTATGAATATATAAATTAAGATCTAAAATGAAATATTAAACACTCTCGACAGATTAAAATTTTTCGTAAATTACCAAGCTGAAATTTTAAATACATTGTTTTAGCAATCTTTCAAACAATATAAAATATTTCTTTATAATTTGCATTATATATTATAATTTTTATGATCGATTCCTTATTATTTTCCTAATTTTCTTATATTCGAAAACATCACACTTATCTATATTAAATGTCACTTTCTGATCCAAAATCTCTACAATTCTCCTATTTATAATCATTCTATATATGAAAATAGATGGAGAGATTTTTTTAAATAAGTTTATGTTGACCAGATGATGGCGTTAAATAAATTCGAAGTGAATAAAACAATCTGGAAACTTTAAAAAAGAATTTTATTTCTTTATTCACTTTCTAAAATGTAAAATAGAAATCTGAAGAGTCAGGGGATTTATAATTTCTACCTCCCGAGTGGATTATCTCTTTGTTGCAAATGAATTGTAGCGGTTATTTTTAATGATTTTATCTAAAATTTTGGATAATTAATAATATTAGAGAATCATGGGGCTAATTAGTTTGTTTTTGTCGATCAGAAGGATTTTTAGTACTACAGCACTGCAATAGAAAAGAAGAGGAGCCAAAAGTGAACGGCTGGAATCAATTCCCCGGCATTAATCAAAATCACGTCAAAGAGAGCCCTCGTGCACCGCCGAAAGGCGTCTTTATCCAAACCGAAAGAAGAGCCCAAAGTGGCCATCCTTCCACGAGGACGCGCAGAAATAAAAAAACAAATAGGCGAGAGCTGCCCCGAAAGGAAACCCCAAACAAAAAATTTTAACCCTTTTTGGAACGTTTTGCGGAGCCATTCCTTTTGCAAATTTCCGCGAACCATACAAAAGCCCGAAAGTCAAAGCCCTTGGCCCCTTCGATCTCATTCCCTTTCCTCCAGCATTCCCCGGATAAAAAGAGGGAGGTCACGGCGTACTGCGAATCCCACGGCCCCGCATGATTACGCCGCTCTCCCTGCATCCAAGTGTGCGGCGCCTAGTGCGGATTGAGCCAGTGGAGTATCGGAATGGAGAGGCGGAAAATATATGGGCGGTGATAGGCTTTTCAGCGGATTTCGCACGAGAGGGATTTTAGAGCCTGTTGCCAAAGCGGAATCTCCCAAAACCAACACGGCGATCAGACCCCGGCTAACTCCAAAACGAGCGTGAGCGGAAAGAGAAAAACAGATGTGTCCCTATGGCGAGGAAATAAGGGATGGAGTGGAATGAGTAGTCCAAAGATTAACGAGAAAAATACGGAAATCGGGAAATCTGAATGGTGTAGCAAAGGGATAGTGGTCTCTTTAGATGTCTTAACGAATTCAAAAGCGATCTATTATAGTAATGGATGAACATATCCTTCCAATAATTGGAGACCTCTTCCAAAAACGTATAACTACAGATTTGAGTCTTTGAATATATTATAAACAACCAAATAGACTTCATTCATGAGGCTAGTCAAAATAACCCCGCAAGTGAAGTCGAGTGGTATATTGATACAAGTGTTGCAATTAAATATATTTTTTCCTTGTAATTTATTTCATGTAACAAGCTTGGATGATTAAGATGAACTTCAGCTACGGATTGATTATAGTGAAAAAACAAATCGCTTTGCATGTATCAATAATATAATAGTGAAGAGTTTAAAGTAAGTTGACTTCTTGGAGGAATCCATAAATGTTGACAGTCATATGACAAACATTAGAAAGAAATTTGACATTTAAACTATTCATGCGAAAAATGCACGGCGTGTAATGATTACCAAATTTAAGAATGTCGATTTATATTTGGACCGAGAAAGAGATTCAAATATTTCTACTATGGGATGTAACTGGCTCCTAGATCCGCAAACGTGTAATAATAGCGACAAAATTTATTAGGATACAATTTTTAACTTAAAGAATAGTTATGAACTGATTTCGTATCATTAAGTTACTTTGAATATAATGAAAGATATTTCTCAACGAGCGACGACTGATTAACATCAAAATCTTGTATGATACTGAGATATTCTATAAAATCTTATTTCGCACCACTATCTAGGTGAATTCCCTTGGGTATCTTATTTCACTGAAATGAGATGCAAACTGTGATTACAGTAATTGTATAATACCCGCATGCTAACCTGAACCTTGCCAAAGATCGTTTCCTGCCCACCCAGGCTTTTAATCTGGCTATGCTTTCACAGTTAATTCTGAACATAGAAAGTAAATTAACTAATTTGTATTAGCCTTATTAGCAAGAATAAAGAGACGAATCGAATATTTGCTTTAAAAATTTCAAAGTAATTTTGTAATAATATTTTTTTCGTTTAAAACAGTTAAATGTAAAGAATAGCACCATGAAGAAAATTACGTAAGAGCTGGAATATAAGAAAATATAGTAGGAGCTGGAAATAGATTATTAGTATAAGTACTTAGTTAATTTATTTAAAAACCTAGAACTGTCGCCGTTATTATTTTCAAACACTCCATTCAGTGATATTACACGGTATAAAGAATCTTCTATGAATATTTTTATGATGAAATTTATCATGACTTTTAGCACAATGCACTAAGTTATATCTTCTAAATTGGAATCACCTGCGTGTTTTTAAGGAAAAGCTAGCTCGGAATTTTAAAACAATAGAAATGATTATTTATACCGACACTGTATTTATGTATAAGGAAGTAAACCAAAACGGTATTATCTTGAAACTATGTCTAATCTTAGTGTTAATGATGATGTCATAATTTCACTTCATTAATTACCACTGAGCGAACTCTGATGGAAGTAAGTGTTACATATACGTACAAACTTCTTAATGAACCTATCAATTTTTTTAAGATTATTGTTAGTTGTAGATGAAAAAATAATGTTTGAGTTACGCTTAATATGAAAGTTATAATTTAAATGAGAGGTTACGGCAGTCTAAATTCAGTTAATAAACATCTTGTAATCCATCGCAGACTTTTAGCTTCCTAGTACCTTCCAGTGACATAAAAGTTATTTTTATTAAAGGAAGATAAATTGAAAGTCTTTGATTTTGTTTCCTTTTCGTGTAAAATTATCATTAATCATCCTATAATTTTTGAACTGCAAAGGATTGTTCCCACATATTTTTTTCAGAGCAATAAATGGAAAAAATGCATTCTATTTCTGCAAAATAGTATCCTAGAGAAGTATAAAAATATAAAATAGCAGTGTAATCATTGTTTCCTCTTAATCATTTAAAATCACTTTTATACTAATAAGACAGGAATTCTTCTATCTTCTATATTTAGCTCGAACGAAAATAAAAGGCCGTAAACGTGTTGGTGTATACCTACCTTCCTGAGTGCTATACTTATTTTATAGGATTAAAATGGTGATCGGTTGGTAAATCATCTTCTTTATAAATCTAAACTCTAATGCCTAGAGAAAGGGTTTGACCCCCTAACTCTTCAATGATACCTTCTTTTTTTCACGTAAGTATTAAAGAAATTGGATGAGGGTCTCTCACAGATTTTTTTATTTGTCAAGCTACCATAATCTGGTATTGCTTCGATATCATAACGTAATCGGAATTGAATTATTCAAAAGGGAACCGATTAATACAACGAACGAAAAATTGAATGAAAACCACCCACGTAAAAAATGATCAAATAAATTCGCTCCCCAGTAAAAAAATTAGCAATGCAATCAGTAGAGGTAACCAGGCAGAATTTGGAAACAAGGATGGGTAGCAGAAAAAGGGAAGACTAGGAGAGACAGAGAGGGTGTGGGAAGACAATTGACGGAAGGGGTCGGTCCGAAGAGGGGAGATAACGTGATGAGGCAAGGATCGTTGGGGGGAGGTATAGCGGCCCGGTCGATACCAATTATTCCAGAAATCAAACATGGAGTAAGATGAACACAATGGAGAGAGATTCGCTAAGGGAATCGAATTGATGTGTGGATGGGATGAAGACTGAAGTGGGAGAAAGAGACAGGATTGCAGAGGTTTTATAAATGAAAGAAATATTTAGATCGGAAATGCTGGAGAACAATAATAAAGAGTTGCGTTTGGAACCAGTAATGTAACGTAGGACTTAAAATGGATTTATCTCGAATTAAAGCTTCATTCCAATAGTCCGCTGTGAATTGCGTAGCTTTCATTGCAAATTTCTTGATATAGGAAATAACTCCGATCTCTCTACCAATCATAGAAATTCTAGTCCGATTAATATAGCATTCTCTATTTTTCCAAGTTTTTTTAAAACTTTAAATGAGTAAGAACTTTGAATTCACTTTGTGAATATAACAAAAACTATTACCTTAATAGGTGCGAGGATTGCAAAAACTACTGGGATTGTTAGTCAGCAACGGTGAAATTTCTTCTTTTTTTACAGTATTTTTACGTTGATAAACAAAATTAAATATAAAAGCTGGCAACGTAATTTATTCGACACATATTAAGATTTTAAATCTTACCAGTTTTTTTAACAATAGCGATACTTCTGCAATAAAAGATATTAGGCTCTTTTGGGCTTCAAAGATGATCGAATTCGGATTGATACTCTCGTTAAAGATATGTAGGATTAATTATATTATGTTTCGAATATGAAATCAAAAAGAATCTTATATTTAGCTTTCTCAGGGATTATGATAAATTCACAAAAATTTCCCTTACCTCGATTATTGTATCTAGAATTTATTTTATTTTATAGTAGTAAATGTATAGTCATCTTAACATTGGAGAGAGAGACCTATTCTAACCCTTAGAAACATTTCAGCTGTAGTTTAAATCACTGAAGTTAACGAGAAATAAGGTAGAAAAATTTAGATACAGGTTTTCTCCATTGTTTATTCTTAAACAATATCGCTTAAACCATGCAAAATCTGTTGAGTACGCAGTAATTACTTTCAGGTCGACTTCAAAGATTTTTGACGAATTATAGCAAATTGAGTTATTTAAGAAATTAAGAGACTGATAGATTCTCATAATAAATTTTTTGACGTAATATTTGTGCATTTCTATTTCCATTTTGAATGCATAGTGGTGTAATATACAGAAAAGGAAATAATGAAGGAATCTCTTAAATAAAATAAATCATTCCCAATTATATTTTTCTATTCGTATAAATGCCTCAAAAATATGACAAAAGTAATTATAAAAATATTATTCCTTGAAAGGAACTGAATTCATGATTTAATCTGATAGGTCACTCTTTATATAAGATTATTTATAGTAGAGAGATATATTTTCCCCATCGTGCTTAATTTTACTCATATAATACATAATCAATCTCCTAAGGATATTTACATTTCGATGGAAGTGATTCAATTTAATATAGCAATGAAAGAGAGATATCGTTTAATTACTACCAATTCCAAAAAAGGCAATGAGATAGAATCATTTCAAGTCCTGGAAAGAATCGCCCCGTTTTACATACTGAACTAACAAAGACAAAAATTCCTATCCGCGATAAAAATTAGGCAAATCGGACCAACGGCATTGACGGACGCGGTCCACACAATCAATCTCGGATATTGGAATGCCGAAAAGAATCCCAACAAAACGGTAAAGCTTAAAATTTCGCCGGAAAAGCAGATTATTTAGGCTTTGATTGAAAATCGAGGGAGAAAAAAGGAAAAACACGTCCGTCGGTTAATTTTTGCGCACGTCAGGAATTCGCGATAGCGACCGACTCTTTATAACCGCAAAAACATTTTTTTCGTAATTTTCTCAATTTCCTTTCCGAAGACACATTCGGGGAAAGTCAGGCGCAACGGGCGATGAGGTATGGGAAAAAGGGAAAACAAATACGAGTGCGGGGGTGAGGTGGAGCGATTGACGAGGTATTTGCATCTGAATGAAGAAGGAATGGCGCTAAGGGAATCAAAAAAGAAAAAGGAGTGGATATAGATAAAGAAGGCAGGGAGGGAATTAGGAATCCTTATTGATTGCCTCTCGACTGAGGGGATTAGACGAGGGATCACAGAAGGATCTCTCACTCGGAAAGGTACAAAACTCGAAATGGATGAAGAAAAGACGGTAAATATATTTAATCAAATTTATCTCTTTGAAATATTGTGATTCAATCACACTGAAAGCTCTCGGTTAAAAAAAAAGATTGCGATTTCCTGCCATCCCTTTGAACTCTTTTCTTTTTCGGGATACTTAAGCCCCCTCAAAGTTATTTCTGAGCGATTAAAAGGAACTCTCCACAGTGCAATCCCGAAATGAGGTTTCCAAACCTTTTTCCTTATTAGTAACGCATGGGGAGACGTGAAATCTCCGCCGGTAAGTTTTTTACATCGTCACTAGCGGCCTCATCGCACGCCGTATAAAACCTCAAATGGCCACGTTTCGGTTTCGTGCATTCCGGCCGCAAAAATTGATTTCGTAATGGGTTTAAATGTACTTTGGGATATAAAAGGCTTCCGGAAAAAGCCTGCAGTACCTACTTACGGTTGGTTAGTTAGTAATTTCGGATTCTGAAAGAGACTGAAACGAAGCACACGATGCATTAATAGTTTTTCAAAGGATCCCATAATATAGCTTCTGGAATGGGGCATACCGTCATACTCCATTACATATTCAGTGCACTCTTTCGGAGAAAAGCTAAATAAAAATCCATGTCGCTCGCTAAAAGGGTAGTTATCCCACAAAAAAATACCATCTTAAATGCGGAAATGCGAGAAAAAGGAAGTCAAAGTCCGAAGAAAAATAGCTAACTAACAGATAGTAAAGGTTAGCTTAATGAGATGGGAAACATAAAAGTAGATAATGGATAAACGAAACCTAGGTCGTGTTTTTCGGATATTAAATCAGTGGTCTAGTAAAAGTTTGTTTACCATGAATTTTTTACAAAGTAGATAATGGATTAATCATATCCACTCCATGCATTGTTTTAATTGCACCCCATAAGTAAAATATAATTTTAACAGCAGGATTATATTGATAATTTCGACTTAGTGTTCTGGAATGGGAAGTTAATTTCATCGCTGCAATCAACGATTGCTATCCATATTCATGAATTGAAACAAATTGAATTATGAAACCAATTCAAACTTCTAGCAATGCCAATTCCACATTCTTCAACAATTTGCTACGATTGAATGCCGAAGCCGCATTAGTATTCTAGTATAGTATTTCATTAGTAGCTCTGGATATAGGTTTCTTAGAATAGTTTTTCGGAACTAGCTGAAACTATGACTTGGAAAGTATTCTGAGAGCCGAAAATTGGCACCAAAAACTTTAATGTAAAAACTGTATTGTTCAAATTCATCCAGCTTTTCGGAAACTAAAATTTTGAAGCGGAAAGTTTTCAGTAAAACTGAAACGATGCCTTTACAGAGTAAGCTATTCGATACCAATCAGAAACAGGCTCTAATTCTTCCGAGATATCGCAATCCTGGATAGCATCCCAACACCATTCCTAGACATGCCACGACTAGAGCCTCTCCAACATCACCGTACATCGACGGGTTAAAGATTGGATTGATTGATCTCCTGTAGAAACACGGCTAGAGATCGGAATTCTCCAACGAGTCATCGACGTAGACAACGGGAGGGAGCGAGAAGATAGCCTGTCATGTGCCCCATGCCGAACTGTTTGAAATGCGACAATAGAGCGGTTGATTCCTTGTTTGCGAAGCAAAGAAGAGAGGAATGGGGGGTGCGCTCGATATGGGAGAGTTGGCGTAGTTAGGATTGCAATAGGGGAGGTATCAGGAATGGTAGAGTTGATAGGATTGCGCGGCGACGGAAGAGGCGGGGCAGGGACTTCCTGGGTCCACACCGAATTGGACAGGGGTGGTGCGACGGGGTGTGATGGAACTTCCACGGGACCTTTTCCAGACTGAAAGGGGGATGATCGAATCAACGGAATGGCGGGTGACAGACCGGAGTAGGAAGGCGATGGAACGGCGGGACCACGGGGGAATCAAGCGGATGGAGAATTCATTCCGCCGGCGTGCTGTGCACTTCGATTTCCTCCCCCCGAAAAACGGAACGACTGCCAGTTAATTGAAATTCTGGATAAGTTTCGTCCCACCTTTTTATTTTGTTTCTCCGAGAGGCTTTGTATTATTTGGGTTTGTTTTATTTCCCGGTACTTCGTCGGAGGTGTAAGCGCATGCGGGAGAAAGGGGTGATACATGACACGGCCTAAATCATGTTTAATTAAGTACAGCGCGGGGGATTCAATCGGTTTCCCCAATCCGGGGACATTTTTTTCTCTCCTTTCCGAGAGGGATTTTGAATGAACATTTCATGACGGAACGGCGGCCTTTCAATGAACTATTGATGGCGAGTTAATGGATTCGGGGAAAGATCTAGCTCCCATTCAGAGCGATAGCATCCGAAACGGATCTGTAATTGCAGCGAGCAGTTTCATCATTTTTCCCGCCGATAATGAAGGGCCCGTGATCTGATTTGGGAGCTAAAGCGAGTTTTGAATTTCCTGTGCCCGAGTCTTACAATGTGAATTTTATGGGAGCCTCGATATTGCTGCAACAGTGGCCAGTAAAGAAATATTTAAGCAATGAAATAACCGTAAGATATTTGGCTAATTTAGACACTAATCTTATTCCGCGATATATAAAACAGAAGTGAAACTGTTAATTAAAACAGTAGTCAACACTTTTAACTCATTAATTATTTTATTAGAGAGGATTCTAATGAAACTGTTGAATGACTAACCTGCAGGTAATATATTATTACTATAAATCACGAAAACTAAACCTGGATCTCATATTTAAATCAAATGAAAGCCAAGTAAAATAATATAAATATATTTGATGTTTGGTCTATAATTTAAAATGGCAAGTTTCATCAACGAGTGAATTCAATATTTATTAACAAATTACTTCTACGCTGCAAACAGGAGATTTCATAACACTCGATGATTTGGGAAAGGAATCAATTATGATTAACTATTGGCCGGATTGGTTTACGTTTTTTGTTTTTATAAAGGGACTAAAAAGGTTGTATATTAACAGAATTTAATACCAAAATTTAATTCAGAGTATGAGTAACTACCTTACCTCCTTATTTTCTATGCTAATAACAGAGTGGCTCATAATGTTAGGCGGAAGAGTAACCCTTTCGTACCGATCACCCAATTGAAAGTTGATGTCATCGAATGTAATCTACATTTATTTAGAAAGGACTTTGTTTAAATGAAATTTGAGACGATTAATTCTCTTTTTAATGTTAACCCTATTAGGATCCATAACCCTATAGGACCCATAGATAAACAGAGAAGTAAAAGAACGAATAATAAAAATGGAAACTAAAAAAACTTCCATGAACCTCGGAATTTATTATGAAAAGAATACCCCACTGCAGGAAAATATCCATTCGAATGTGTTTAAGAACCTTCTTTTTGCTTATACTAAATTTAAAAGACATGGGGGAGGTATTTTAATACTTAAAAAGTAATTTTGTTAAGAATTAGAAAGAAAAATTAAAACTCTGCATAAGTAGAAAGAAACAGGTTGATGTATGAAGCAAAAAGGGACTAGGACAAATAAAGTTGTGCAGCACCTTCTTAGGACAGGTATATGTCAATTTAATCGCTTTAAAATATTTATGTATTGCAAAAGCATATAGGGAAGCAACGATCAAATGAATCCGAAATTACTTGGTGCATTTTAACTCAATTATGAATATTATCTTTCATTGTTCAATTAAAAGTGCTCATATTCGCGTTACAATATGCTGATAAAGAATGAAGAATTCACTGTGGTACTTTACACGATGGAAGCCTCAGAAAAAGAAAGAAGAGGGGCCAGACTAACATATGACCAAAGCATGACCATGAGGTCATTGTGAAAAGATTAGAGTTGATGTTGAAACATAGGTTTATTGGAGCGTGTGAATTGGAAGCAGGGAGCGGTAAGAAAACCACTTAACCAGGCAAGTCGACAGCGACGCAGGACCATAATGAAGAAGAGGAGAACTGACAGGGTGTGATTAAGAACAAGGTTATGCTAGCTCATCTGAACCATTGCGCTGATGTGATATTGTTTCAAAACCAACGTCGCGAGAGGGCTCAGAGTGGGGTTAAATGGGACGAAGGGAATCAAATTGAACGAGTATAGTCATTGCCATCGACGTCACTTCCCTTAACTGCTTATAGTTAATACCACTTCATTAAGGATAATAGCATACCAATGTATGCAGCTGAAGGCTAATTTGACTTCATATCAACATACCTTAACTCAAAACTAGAGTTTAACAATATAATATAAAAAATAAGAAATATTTTAGAATAGTTTTAAAATCGATAAACAAGCCGTTCATACAAGAAATCATGCTGTAGTATTTCCAATAGAGAGTAACAGACCAATGGTAGCATACATTTTTAGTTTATTCTAAAAACTAATGAAATGAAAAACTACCCATAATATAAAGCTGAAGATCATCCCAGTGAAATCTCAATTGTAATTTTCTTGCCACAATAGCATCAATATGAACAGGTAATTGAAACTTTAATTTATAATACATGCAAATATATTAATAATATAACATTGACGTTCAACTGTGAAGTTTAACTCTTATTTCAAGAAAAAAATTCAATTTAGTGGCCCAAAGTCTAGGTAAACTGCTAAATTTTACGCCATTGATTTCATCATTTAATAGAAAGAAAAGCCTCTGTGACCAACGTTCTGTTTTAGAACGAGATGTTAAATTTTCTTATAATAACAATGATGATGAGAATTATTAGAACAATTTTTACTATTATTTCAACTCGAGTATGTAGATGTCCCAAAATATTTAATGAAATACTTCTTTGAATAGGATGAAGTTCTCTCGGGGTGGAAGCCGGTTGGTTTCTTCGATGCCTGTCGACGTTTCGGTCCCTGTCTCTGGAACCATCTTCAGGAGCAACGGACCGAAACGTCGAGAGACCTCAAAGAAACCACTCGGCTTGCAACCCGAGAGAACTTCATCCACAAAATTCGCAGGGAAAGCACCAGATCCTTTCTGCTTCTTTGAATACTTTGGAAAATTACACCCCTTAGCATGCTATCCTTCCTATTCCTGCATTATAATTTTGCAATGATTTTAAGTAAAGAATATTATTGAAAAATGTTTCTTATATTGACTTGAATCAATTTACAGAAATTACAGATAACTTAATAAAATAACCTCAATGAGTTTTTCTCTAAATCTCGATCTTTTATGAAGATAAAAACGATTTATTGTACAGATACCGCGAGCCAAAAGAACCGTACCGGATTCGAAACGGTTCTATCGGCGGAATCGCATCAAAATCCTATTAACAGCAGAATCGTATAAACATCGAAATCGTATTGTAGCTTTGGGTCAAATTGACAAAGGAATCTTATTAACGTTCAAATCGTGATGAATCCTAATAAGATTGGAATCCGATTCCCGTTAATCAATTGCCTTCCGCAGTCGGTGAACAGTTGCACTTTTTTGTTTCCTATCTCCGGCTTTGCAGACGATAAAGTACGACGACCGGAAACATAAACCCTATAAAATGATTATCCTGTAATAGCTCTGGATGATTAATGTGCACGTATCTTTTCGGTCTGAACCAAATAGAGCGATTGAAATAGATTTCCTACTTGTAGATAAATGGGGTGCGATTGACAGATAAAATAAAATACTTCCTAAGACCAGTTTAAAGGTCTTTAATCACTAATTATCAACTACAACTATTATTATCCTCAGCAATAAATACTAAAGAGGAAGCATTATTTGTATACTCATCTCTAGAAAATCTTTAAAGGATCTTTACAATCCGAGCATGAGAAAATCACACTTCATTGAGCTCGCATCCTTTTAGTGACAGAAAAGAAGTAACACAAGTGGAATTAAATCAATAATTACAAGAAAGATACGAATACTAAAATGATTACATAATAAACATAAATTAATGGCTTCATTACAATGCTGCAATTGATATTCGATGGCTCGACTTCGTGGAAAGGCACTGCAGAAAGAAAAATACACTTCATAATTTTTAACATGGAATTAAATACGCTGAAATAAATCTTCAGAATATGTAGTGAAGATGTAAAAACGCTGACGAAACTGGCGGTGAATAAAAATTCTTGCAGAAAATTACGAAGTGTGTTTTGCATTCCGTCATTTCAATGTAATTGAGATTACAAGGTGCATAGTTGATAAAATTACAATTTATCACATTCATACAAATCTAAAGGTTAAGTGATATGTAACTACTCGTGTTTATTATTTGAAATATCCTATATCTAAATTTTATTATTTATAATACCGATAGTAATAATGATAGTGATATTTATGCTTTTAACTTATATAATTAGTGATATAAATTTCTATATTTTTGATATGCAAAGTCCACAAAACGGGATGATTAAACTCTCTGGACGGGTAGCCTAGATGGTTAAGGCAGCCTCACGGATAGAGGAAGATCATGGGTTCGATTCTTGGCCCTGTCAGCCTTTTTTTAAGCCCCTTTATCCTTGGGAATTTTCCTGGGTGCACGCCATTATGTGCAAAGTCACCTCAACCCTTTCCTTATTTCTATTGTTTATTGTATTTTATCCTTTTAAATTCTGATGGTGTGATATTTGTGTTCTCACATTGTTGTTGTAACAAAAGGGTATATGCCGTTGATTAAATAACTAAATAAATAAATACATTTTCTTCTAACTTCAGTTATAAAATTTTTAACTATTACTGCATCAAAGAGAGTTTATTCAAAGATTTTTTATAAGCGAAATGAAAAAAGTTTTATAATTGATATAATAAAGATACTGAATACATAAACGGGAGTGCAATAACTGAAGTAGAATATTATTTTCGAAATTTTCCGAACTCTATTAAACATTTATGTAATATCCATCTTACCCATTCGCTTATATAGTACACTGAATAACCAAAATTAGATGTCCTCTAGTACTTCCGGATTTTGGGCAAAGAAAAGTGATTTATGGAAGAATATTTAATCATAGAGCAGATTAAAGGAGACGCAAAAAACCTGCATCATCCCGCTGTCACAGCTTTAGAGATGACCCGCAGGTGTCATCAGCGAAACATCCCTTTAGGATCCATTTATAATGGAAACTTTGACGCAGTAAGTTATTCCCATTTCCTTGGGTTATAATGATATATTTTGTGCCGCAAGTAACCTCGAAGGCACGAGAGAAATGAACGTAATATACACGCTTCATATCGCAACGAATGTATGACTGAAAAACCTGGTATGGTATTCTGCCTGAAGATTCACTTGGGAGTGAAACCATTTGCCTATGAAAGAATACTCTGTGGAAATGTAACGGTTGTTTCCACAGTCGAGCTGTGACTCCTTCCATAGTATCGGGCTTGCTCATTTACAATTGGGTCTATTCTTAGTTATTTATAATCCTTTTCGTTACAGAGCGTATTAAAATGATTTTTTTTAATTTCTGAAAATCAAACTAATATAGAAATTTCCAATCATTCCGTATCATGACTCATTTTCATAAACCGTAAATTTATGGAGTCACAGATCTAAAAGCAAAGTTTGATACTTCACCTAAACATATATATATAGCTTCTACGTACAATTATTTAAATTTGGTCAGTAAAACCATCTTCGTTCGGTAGCTGAGTTTATGAAAGACAGACAATTTCTTACCGCTGAAGACAAGTACACCTCACAGAATCAAGTAAAAACATGCTCCAAAAATAAAGCCTTCCTTCTCCCCACAACAGGTCTATAAGAATAGTAAAATACTCCTCCCGTTCATTTCTCCGGGGAATATAAAGCTTCTTTTGGCACAGCTGCGCTTCTCTGTTTACCTCGTCATAGCCAACGAAAACTTTGTGTTCCTTCGACAATGCTAGCCAAGGAGTTGAATGGGAAGACGACCGGCGACTCATGCGTGGTCGGAAACGTGATAATGAAAACAAATGAAAGGTGGAGGCCGTAGTGGGACTCCTCAATGGATGGAACAGGACCACACGGGGGACCACCCACACATGCGGCACGTGCTGACATGCGCGGAAATCCATGACGAAACTAGTTGGGATGTGGGAAAAAAACATGGAAAAACTCAAGACGGAAATAATGGCGATATTTATAATTCACGGCGCAGGAGCGTAGGAGCCGTAAATTTAGTTATGGGGAGAGAAGACATTCGTTTTCGGGGAGCTATGATTCTAGGAAGAGTTGGACGGCCTCTGGGAATTAAATTACGCTCCGGGCGGTACAGTACAAAGCAACGAAATGTGAAGTCTAGTCATTTACCTCACACGATGTATGCTCGCCCGCGAAGTACATTTACCCTATTTCCGCCCGTTTTTCAGAGCGGTGTGCCATTCAGTATGCACTCGTTAATGCAATTTAAAAGTAAAACATTGGAATTGGATTGTTGGAGCGTAACGAAGATTTAAAAATGTAGACATATAAATGCAGATAGTGTCCTCTATTTGTTCTCGTACTAAGTAATCAATTAATGCTGTAAACAGTTATAATGTTTTACGTACTTCTGTTATTAAGTAATTTCAACTGCTAATGCAACCTGTATTTATAATTATTTCTGCGAAATCGGCTGGAAGTTCTATTATGTTGTAATCCATTACGGGAATTCATTTAATAAAGTTGTATATTATCCTTAATGAAATAATAATGCTTGGGATCTACAAGACAATGAGAAAAGGTTCGAAGTTGCTGGGATTGGCGATAAACGTACCTTCATTCAATAGAAGGACGAAGGGTATTCACCGATAGTTTATATGCTAGACGTGACTTGAATTCGTGTTACGATTTCCTTAAAAAACAAGAAGCATGGTATTGCATCATCCTCTGAATTACTTTTATTTTTATGAAAGAGAATTCAAGAATGCGGATTAAATCTCAAGGAAACTCTCTACATAGTTATGCGTTAATCACAGCATTTGTTAAAACGGCCAATCGCGGTATCAGCTGTCTATATTAAAGATGAGGACCTCTCCTAAAAAGAAAGAGCAAAGCATTAGGGGGTAAAAGAATTCTGATCCGTCCAAGTTCCTGCTTTCTTATCATAGCACTTCCATATTCATAAAACGGGGACCGAATTCAAGAAAAACATGTACGAGAAATAAAAAATTTAATAACCGTCCTGCTGTCATCCACCGACTCCGTGTCCTGGATGTCTTTTGTTTCCAGTCCCGAATTGAACTTTCAAAGGACCGACTTGTTTTACGATCGACATTACCTTTGACAGAACAAGCAAATCGAAAGAAGAGAAAAACGACTCCGAAGACTCTGCCGAAGACTACATTCCCAGTTAACGTCCGACGTCCAGATGATTTGTGTCTCTGACGAAGGATGTCGCTCTCTGAGAGGAAGGAAGCGGGAATACGAATAGGAATCTACAGAGGGATGCTTTCTTTCCAACTCATCACGTACTCCGAACATAAGGTCGATGATACGGGGTTTTTTGAGGCTCTGTCGTCGGACCTTGACTGGTGTCCATGTGAGTGCCTGACATCTCCGAAAATGGAGCGTCTGGAAGCACCGAAAAATTTGCTGGCGTCCTGCCATAGGAAGACTGAGGTGGACTTTATATGGGCCATGGAAGAAGGATATTCGTAGTTAAATGTAGAGTATAATTTATTGAAACAAGTACATGATGGTTCTGAAAGCGACAGTTCAAAGGCTATTATTTGGAAATATTTTTTCGGAAATTTCAGGCACCATTTTGAAAAACATTTATCATTTGACTTGGTACAAGACATAGGTAAAAAGGAATTTTGATAGTTTTACTCTGTATTGTTCATGTCTGTGATAGTATGAAATCCAATGAAGTAAGAGAATTCTGATTTATTACTTCATTCATGAAAACTGTTATTTATAGGGGGTGCTGTGCATATGAAATCCGATGCACTTAAAAAAAACACACACACAAACACAATGTTAAAAGCAAAGACAATCTCTTTCTTCACCGTGCTAAGTAAGTCTATTTTCGTTCGAAAGTTTTTGTTGTTAGTGGAAGGATCAAGCTAGCCTTCGGGTTAGTAACTAAATGGATTGACTATGCTATTACGCATAGCTTGATATTCAGAATTATAATTTCTGCACAGTTTATTCTGCGCTAAAGTGCCTCACTCCTTATCTTGCCTACTTCCCTGAGACCAGCCTTTGGTCCGATAAATTTGAAGACAAGAGAACTCATAAAGTAGTTTCGCAGTGAATGCGGGTTTCAGGCATGGTAACAACGAGACATAAGGAACAAAAAATGGAATTAATTAGTAAACATTCGTGAGACAGCCACTTTAACATTGATGAGGTAAAATAACTCCTCCGATAATTAAACAAATAATTTTACAACAAATACGAGTTGTAAGATGCCCATATCATGGGTCGTTAATTTTAGCTGTAGATTTTGTATTTGTAACTTTGCTTTTAATGTGAAATTGAACTTATGATGCATTCGGTTCTTTGTTCGTTAATTTCAGAAAATTGATTTTCGTTGGACGTAGTAGAATTGCTAAGGAAAACACTCGTGCAAATCTGAGAGACATCAACGATTGAATTGAAAAGAACAGAAACGCGTGAGGGAGAAGTGGAAGGTTTGTACTTTATGATATTTTAAACTTAGGTTTTTCTTATAGTTTTGTTCAAAAGTTAGGTTAAGTACATTGCCATGAACTGAAGAAGAACATGATCTCTATCATCACAGCAAATAATCATGTCCTATTTAATGTAAAAGAATCACGCAATAAAATCCCATGGTTTGTTTAATGCTTTTAATATCATATAGGAATTTAAATTAAATAAAGCGATAATAATAATGCCGTCTTTTTAAGGGTGAATTTTAGCCTTTGAAGGCCATTCCTCCAATCAACCCCCTTTTTTATATTATTCCTACTTTGTAGTTTTCTTTTTTACATTAATAACACACATACACACACAACATAAACAGACAACCATTCCCTAACCGGAAACATCCGATTAGCCGAGATTCGAACCCGTGGCCGTAATGTTGGAGTGTTAACACGCTAGCACGCTAACCACTCTACCACAACGGCCGGTATGAATAGAAAATATAGACTAGAGCAAATGTCTTCCGCCTTATGCTGAGTAATTGATGAAAGCCAATTGAATATTAGAGTCTTGTGGGGATCTTAAGGAAGGCAAATTTAGGAAAAACACAGCCCTCTGCAAAGGCTGGACCAATTACGTCTAGTAAAGATTAAAGAATCGCCAACAGATATAAGTAATGCAGCATACATCGAAAATACTACTTCACAGTACTCTCGCTATTTCTATTTCTGTATGACAGTTAAAAAAGGGCATTTTGGTTCCGTTAAACTATTGAGGATTTTGCGTAGGTATAGTAAACTGTCTAATGTGTTTGAACGAAAATAACAATTCCACTAAAAATTTTAAGTTGAAGTTATCATTCGTTCGACCCTCGAAAACGCTTTAAAATATAAGGACCTAATACCTATATAAATTTTTTCTTCTCAAGTATAAATGCATCTTTATAGTGGATACATAATCATCATAACCATTCTGTGTTAGAACCTTAAATGTACATTAGTAACATTCAAAGAAATAACTAAAAACGCATTAAGCGAAGTGACTAAAGTTTTCATATCTATTATATATAGATTAATTACTAAAATGTAAAACTCGATATCATTATACTTTTTCTTTAAAACCATAGATATATACGCTTAATATGTGTGAGCTATTTATGTATAAAGATATGAATTAATCTGCTATGGATTCGGGAGACAATATACTCAACTAAGTAATTTCAACGTCAATTAAAATAATAATATGATTCTGACTTTCTGACTTACAAGATATAAAATTATTACATTTTTCCCTTTATTCATGCTACAGAGAGCGATCGGAAAATTTCCATATAATTTAGCCCCATCACAATTCACGAATAATGATAATGGTGGCGACATCTTGTGAGATATTTTCCAATCATCGCATCATTCTAATATAATAATGACGTCCTTATTAGGCGAATGTTCAGTCTAGAAAGACCTTCTTAGATTTAACCTGTTTTAACCATGCCAGGATCCAACAACATCAGGATTAGAACCCGAGACTACAGCGTCGCAAGGCTAATGCGCCACCGAGAGGACAATTTATATAAGAACGTTTAAACACATTAAAAAAAATAATTTGTTTAAACGCTCAAATTAATTTAAATATTAATTATTAGTTAAGTTCGGCTTGAAGCAATCCATTCTTTGAAAACAAATTTACGATATTAAGCTAAATTTAATTTAATTTAATAAATTTTGTACTGCAAGCATATCGTAGGCACAAATTTCAAGTCGGCATCATATCGAGAGGGTCCTCAAAAGAAAAAAAAAAGGATTAAAAATATTCTTAAAATTCGCTGCAATTATTTCGTCCGGTATCGAACCCGGGTCTTCCTGGTCATACTTATTATGCAGCACAACAGAAAATCACCATTTCTAACTTTGTATGAAAATTCAAGCAGAAATATTGGGTGCAACTGCCTCAAACGACGTCCTACTTTTCACATATATTCCTTATGTGAGAAATTTAAATGTGCACTGGCATCGAACCCAGGAAAAGCATGGTCTTATCTGAATTTTTTCTTAAACCGGGTCTTAATATACATCTTTATCTAAGTAAGAACTTCCTTTCATTTCGATAAGTGTGTTAGAATTGAGTGACGTGACGTCAGGCGTAGGAATATATTTGTGACGTCATAGATTACTCCACGAAGAGAAATAGTTCCGTGAAGGCGGGAGACTGACAAGCGATGTGACCGCAGATCTGCGTCCTCTCTCTTTTGAGACAGACACGACAATCCGGCCCGTTCGAAACGTTGGTCTTGCCGGATATTTTCTCATTTTGGCTAACAAGTGCATCAAAAAAATAATGAAAAACTACCTCAATGTATTTTAAAGGGGAGATTTTTGCATCGTTATAGCATCGAACCCAGGATATTTTCCGTGTTTTCCTGCAGCGGATATTTTTTCCTAAGCTTTTCTTAGGTTTTTTTTTAAATCCGCAATCCCTTCTCACATTTTCTTCTATTTTCCTCTAAGTTTCATTGATACATGTAATATACTCATAATAATGTAACAGCTTAACTACAGGTTAGGTAGAGGAGACTTTTTAGTCTCAATCTTGCCTAATAAAGACCCTAATAATAATAATAATAATAGGCTCCTTGAGTTTTGATTCTCTACCTATCCGGAAAGTATTTTTTTTTAATTCCCGAAAATCAAAGCAATGCTTTTAAAGGGGAAAAATCGGGAATTCGGGGCCCTTTGGAATCGAACCCATGACTCTGAAGTTCAAAATCGCAATTTTTCTGGCGGTTACACGTTATGGCGTAAAAATATCAAGTCAACGACGCTTGTGGTTTAGCCTGTGAATTTGTATCCTATCTATCTATCTATCTATATGAATGAATCCGGAGAAGCATCTATATATAATAGATAATAGATGAATATCTTTTGTTTTCAAAGTAACGTTTATATTTATTTTATAGGGTGAGAATGCTTCTAATTGTATTTAGTTAAAAGTTCCATGCTGATCTGTAAAAAGAATATTACTGAACGACATATTTAAGAGATTTTCATTAACACATAACCGTACAGAATAAGGAAAATATGGTAGTGACTGAAGTTTTTAATCAAGAGGCCACAACAATAGCAATTATCTGAGCTAATAAAGCTCCCAGAAAATCTTTTCAAGAGAGCAAGAAACAAAGAAATCCCTATTATTTTGCGCAGTTTCATGTCGCGTTATTAAAACTTTCTTCGCCGCACTTAAATGGGTCATTAAAAACTGTCTCAGCAATCCGCCCACCCTCTCTCACAAAAAAAAACACTTTTATGACCCTTCCAACCTACGCAACGCCAATAACAGTTAATTCCCGTCCCTTGTTTCCGACGGAAAAAAAGCAAAAGTAATCTCGTTCGCGTCCTTGCTCGATAAACAACTACTCCGGCGAGGAAAACATAAAGTGGACCACTGAATCACGCTCCGAAAAAAAGATGCGGAAACCGATCGAAGGAAAGCAATTTACCAATCGCAGAAAAAACGGGATGATACCCCCCGTTTTGGAGCAAATTTTTTTCCGGAAGGGCTTCTGGAAAAGGCGCCAGTCGTCCGCCTGGAGTTAATGTACGCCGCTTGCGTCTGCAGAGGGATTGATTGTGCCGACGTGATTGCAACGCGTGGGCGGACAGGAGGAGGTGCTCGGTGGACGCTTGGGAGTAGCTGGAGGAAAACACGAAAGGGAGTTCTGTGCCAAAGTTTCCAAGGCGTGAGTAAATTGCAAGAGGATGCGGTTTATTTTAATGCCTACCCGATGCGCTTAATGGGCGGACGTTAAATCAAGGGGCATTTTAGACCGCCAATGGCCGTAAGGTCATGGACACATTTAAGCTAATGCCTGTTTGGGATACAAGAAGGGAATTAGGAGAATTTTACAGAAGGTAAAACCGGAAAGGCTAATATGCTTAAGAACAACTTAAATCGGCGATTAGGATGTTTACAGTCGTTGAAAACAGTCTGCTTTGAGTAAGGATAAATAAAAAAACACAGTCACTTGCTTTTAAAGGTAAACAATCTTGAAAAGCTGTTTTTGTTGGCGTTCCTCTTCTCATTCACCGGTATTCCGAGAAAACAAGAAAGGACACTTTTTGAGAGCACTCAATACGTATTTCGAATGCGATCCATTCTTCTTCTGGAGTAAATAGATACAAAATTTTTAAAATGTACTAAATTACTAATGTACTAATGGACTAAATTGACTCCTGAAGAAGAACGCATTACATTCGAAATACGCATCGAGTGCTCTCGAAAAGTGCTGTGTCCTTGCTTGTTTTCTCGGAATACCGTTGAATGAGAAGAGGAACGCCGACAAAAATGGCTATTGGAGATTTTTAACATTTAATTCCTCCCGGCCGTGTTCCAAATTTTCTTTGTCTTGAGGCATTCGCTTATCCAGAGATAAGCAGAGACCTGAGCAGTTCGAGAAATACTCGAATAACCACCCTAATATTGCTGAAAGTATCCATCATATCCATCATATTTGGTTTTATAATTACATATATTAAAATAATAATAATATTAAAAGGTCTTTATTAAGGCGAGATTGAGACTAGAAAGTCTCTTCTTACATCTAATCCATTGCCATATGAGAAACAGAATGAAAGAGAGAGTTTGCTAAAGTACTCGAAGAAAACTAGTATGTGGATTTAAAAAAAATACCTAAGCTGAGGGCTCAATAAAAAATTTCCACTGGAGGAAAACACTCACAGGAAGGGAATTGTGAAAAACCTGCGAAACCTACAGATAGAAAACTATATTTTGTGAAGAAGGAGAATAAAAATAATTATGAAAGACAAGCAGAGAATAGATAAAAATTATTCAAAAAAGACAGGGGAAAAATACACATTCATTACAAGCAATCAAATAAAATAAAATATCTTCACAAATGACACTAATTCAAAATTTCAAGAATTATAATGGATGGCGATAAGTGGATACGAGCTCAGTGGCAAACAAATTAATTCTGCAAGAAATAACAAAGTCGCGAATAGAATTTTAAGAAGTCAGAGAGTGGATACGAGCTCAGTGGCAAACAAATTAATTCTGCAAGAAATAACAAAGTCGCGAATAGAATTTTAAGAAGTCAGAGATACTTTTTAATGAGTAAACAATTTCAAAATTAAAGAAACCTTTGGAAAAATGGTTAGAATAAAAAATAAAATCGCTATAATAAATGTAAACCTTAGTGAAACACATTTTTTACATTAAGTGGCTTAAAAAACCTATCATGGAATCCTACAACTAACTCTTAGTTGTCGATTCGAAGGGCACTTCCGTCTATTATAAAAGAGAGAATGTAATAACCAAAGAAATTGCTTTGTAAATGAAAACCAAATCCATCGCAATTCTCGAAATGCGTAGTTGTTTTGCGTTTAGTAATCTGGTTTGGCAGCCAATACATTAGTAAGTGACCTGTATTATATTTCTTGGTAGTTCGACATTCAAATTATGAATACAGTTATGTCAGGATTAGGAAAATATTGTTTATGTTTGAACCACAGTTCGCCAAATATCACAAATATCAACAATTAAACTGATCAACTTACGAGCAAAAATATAAGATAACTATTGTCCTTACTAATTACTAGTAGAGTCTGTGGCATACTTACAAGATATATGGCGGCATTATCGTCACTATACATACAGAAATAAGTTATTGCTTAAATAAATTAACGGAAAGTGTTTGCGATTTGAGGTAAATTACGGCAATTCCAAACAAATGACATTCATGTGTTGGCGGCTGACTTGGCTACACGGCGCAGAGATAACCTAAATTTTCCGCATTGTCTCCAGCTATCCAAAATACGGCCGATAACATTTTCCAACCCACAATCAATTTATATCATTCTGTCAGATTGATCTTGTCTTCCATAGTAACATTGAAACTCAATTATCTCTCAGTTTCCGCTTACAAATCCTACAATCTATATCACTTTAAGCAGTCGTCCTTTCTCTTTCCTTACGTAAATCCCGAAAGAGAAAAGGCAGGATCATTCGTTCTCAGCTTAGATTGGGCAAAATAACTTTTTTCACCGAAATCTAAATAAAATTCTGACGATTTCCTTGCGTTAAGAATATAAATTGTAATTGAAGGCGAGGAATGTTTAATGCACCAAACCTACGAAGGTGAGTGAAAACGAATAGTTTATCCATGTAATCGCCAATAAAAAATTAAATACTGCTTTTCAATGAGTATCTGTATAATTAAATCTGACTCTACATTCACATAAATACCCTGTAGGCCTCTAAAAGGCGGGTGAGAATGGGAGTCAACACCGAGCGACCGAGCAACTTCTTTTATTTGTTACTATTGCGTATCGTTCGTGGAAAGAATCATTTCGTAAAACGAAATGTCATAGCTTCTTCTTCTTTTAAAGGTATTCATCACTGGAATTAAGTAATATACGAGAAACCTTCCACTTTTTTATTTTGGTATCTGAAATAATGTAATATATATATATTATAATGAATATAATTTCGATCGTGAGAAACTGGGATACAGTCGAAACGTGTCCAGTTAAAACAAACAACGTGGCAGAGAACCCGGCAACCATGCAGAGATCACCCGAACGCCACGAAAATCCAAGAACTTACATAATAATAAAATATGTTTAAAATATGACAAATTTTACTTATGGGGGTCTTAATAAAGGTTGTTAGTAGAATTTTTTACTTGAAGTTCATTTAAAATTCTTAAATTTACACGCTACTTCTTGTTCCATTTGTATTTTTTCATCCGGTTTTAAAACATTTTAAACGATTATATTTTTCCTTTTTTGAGAGGGGACCCATACTTGCACCCCATTTTTTGGTTCAATATTGCTAGCTTTATGCGAATCTCCATTTTAGAATAGAAATTATTGATATTAATCATCGGTTTGCCTCTTATCATTTAGTAAAATAATTATAGTTGTTAACGATGGTAAAATTCCTAGAATATTTATAAAAGAAAGTACCTTAAAGTCAAAAACAAAACATGGTGATAAAACACTCATATTTACACCTTTTCCTCTAATAGTTTAGTAATAATAAAATCAGTTTAAAATATGACGTACATTTTACTTCTGGATGCCTTGAGCTTGTGCTTTGATTTCATTTGATCCATGCATAAGAATGAAATTGGAAAGCTGAAAATTTTAAAAATAAAATATTTTTTGTAAGAGCAAAAAAATGAGCGAACAATTCACTTTGATTACTAAGGAAAAGCTTCAGGGGAATAACGAACAACGTGACTCACTCTCTTCCGCAAAATAATCACCCGCAGATAACGAGCACCCTACTGAATAATCAACCTACATTTTTCCCCGGACTTTCAGATGTTTTCCTTATCTCAGATAATTATATATTTACAACGACCGTCAAGTAATTGCGGGCGCTCGGATGGCCGCGAAGAATGGATTCCGGCGTGGCATTCAGGAAAGCCGACCAATTTGTGCAATCCGGCGCGAAACGTGGAAATAGCTCGGACGCGGTAATTTCGATGCATTCAGGTCGGACATTGGCTCCAATCAGACAGAGCGTATCTTCCAACCCCCTGAGGCGACGGCAAGGAAAGAGCTAGGAAGCGGTTAAATGGGCCGTCATCATCATAGGCCCTTTTGATCAAAGTCGCTTGTGGCTACAGAATGGGCTTCGTTATCCGCGCTCTTAGTTAGCCGATCGGCGCTGCCAACATTGGGTCTCCACAAAAAGGGGTGTATCGCACCGTTGGCCTGGAAACTTGTAAACAAAGTGATGATGGAGAAGGACCGCGTAAAGGGGAAAAACGTATGAAACGGGACTATATTTTCAAAGGACCGGCGGACTTGGTTCCAGAAATTAAAGAGAGAGTCGCGGACAATTACCGTATTTTATGACCTCGCGTAAGGGCGGTGCCGGCTTCGTTCACCAGCGTATGACGTCACCGAGGCCGAGCAAATGCACCTTTTTTAAGTGAGGAATTTTCCCCTTTACTTCTAAAAAGAGTATAGAAATACTTATACTCGTAGTTCGGAAAACAAAACGTTTAGGAGAGTCATTAATGTGTCGGAAGATCTAAAATATGTTTCTTTTCTTTTACCAGTTGCTTCTGAATCGGAAATGGATAAAACATCGAAGACATTCCAGATATTAAGTCCTTAAAAGGAGTAAAAATGTGTATAGAGATATTTTCATCAATTATATGTATGTAGGGTCGTTAAAAAGGGAAAATGTTCGGTGGCTAAATTTCATTCTTTAAGCCGGATATTTCTTTGACAGCGCCAAGTTTTATAAGTAATTATTTATAAAACCTAACATTTCTTTAATGTTTAATCTCACAATTACGTTCCCGAAAACAGAAGGTTTTTAAGAGTACAAGGGAAAAATATCTAGGTAAAAATCTTACTCTTATACTCGCTCTAACTAATAAGAAATTGTAGAGAATACGATGAAATGCTAAACTAAATAATTAACACACCTATAACATAGGCCTCAGCAGTCAAAACATTGTGTTTCCCATGAATTAATCAGAGAGCATGCCGAACTTTCCGAATTAATATCACTAATCCATATATTTATCTTCATATTCAACGAGTTGGCGTCATCAGCTTCGGCGTTAAGCAAGGATAAACTGCATCACGTTCGAGGAAAAGGGGCAGTTCATTTACATATCGGGCAAACACAACGGAACATCGATCAATATAGAAATCTTGAGGCCAAAGCTTCGCTGCATGTGCAACAGCACAATGGACGACACCACTCTCATGCACGGAACGAATAGTCCACACCCGGGGGAAGCGAAAAAGGACTGCACAAAGCAAAGCCGCCGTCGGAGAAATTTGCAAAGTGAGATCACTACACGAAATACGAAAGGGGGTACAAACGATAAGGGTGAAACTGCTTGGGGGAGGGAAAAGAGAAATTGTGGATAATACACCGGATGGTAAGAGGGAGTAGAAAGTATGATGCATTGCCACGAGGTCCTTCGGTAGTGAATTAGCCTCCTACTTCGCCACCCCCAACCATCACGGCCAATCTTACGGGAAAGAAA
Organism: Sympetrum striolatum; assembly: GCA_947579665.1. Taxonomy (NCBI): domain Eukaryota; kingdom Metazoa; phylum Arthropoda; class Insecta; order Odonata; family Libellulidae; genus Sympetrum; species Sympetrum striolatum. Next base: position 42,556,418 of record OX388346.1, read on the forward strand.
GGTGAGTCACCCGTAAGTATCACGCCATCGCGTGGGCAGACAGGTACTGCAAGAATCACGGGTCGGAAGGGTATGACGAGGGGTGGGTTGCGTAGGTGATGGGCGTATTGCGAGGATTAGAAGGGTTGGCCGGAATGGAGAGCAACACGTTCTTGCTTATGGATAAGAAGGGAGCTAGTTTGCCCGTCTGTGTGTACGTTACGGGAATTAATGGGCATTAGTTTCCCGCGCCACAGTTAATCATGTGGTCCCGCAGCGAGTGGGAGTTATATAAAAAGGGTTGGAGGAAAGGAACGCCCGCTAAAAATATGTCTTGATTTATAAGTGCCTCCTAGATATTCGGCGAAAGATATCCTGCTGCTTTTTTCTCCTTTCTGATTTTTACGGTTTGTTCTGGTGATTTGTGGAGAGATCTGTGGAGGTTGTCGCGAAAAAAGTACGGAGTGCGGAGATTTTATGGCTCGTTTAAAATCTTAATGACGGTATATTCAATGAAAATAGCGTAATTTAGATTTGTACCGTCCGGATATTTCGCGAGAACGAAGACTAAAGGGTATGAAGGTATTTTTATGAGGAGAAAAACTGAACATTACATTTGTATCATTAACGCCCTTCATTGTTAACAAAATCTTCCTAGCAAGTTATATGTGTAACACTTAAGATTAGTTTGATAACTCATGTGAGCAATTTAATTAATGAGAAGATGGAGATAAAATTATAAAAAAGCCTTGAATTGCTCAATTAAAAGTTGTTCAATCATTTGTATCGGTATATCTCTACATTTTAATTTTAGAGGAAGTCATTGAGAAATTAAATTTATATTTACGTACAACTATTCCTTGAACAAGGGCATCAGTAGCATTAGTATGATAGTTTCTCTAAACAAGTAACCGAATTCATACTAGGCTATATATTTCCAATATTTTACTTTAAACACTGGAAATCAATTTTTATGAAAGGAAAAAATATCGTCATTTGAACTGAAAGTGACTTCCTTGTATTGAATGGCAGCCTTTTAACTTGGTTATAATTGTAACTTTGATTTATAATAGCTACCTTATTTTGCAAATAGATTTTGAATGTATATAAATTATTGGTTGCTATCTTATTTTGAAAATGATATGATGCTTGTTTTGTTAATAATGATGATTTAAGCAACACATTTTACGTGGACGCTAGCTAATAAGAAAATAGAATAAGATATAAATTGAAATACAAATACTCAATTTTATATCTACTTTATTCTAATAGATTTCCTTACGGTGAAGGCTAAATCTATCAATAATAAGAAAATTATCCTGGCAAAAATATCATTGCAGATTTGTGTATTTGATATGCTTGGTTTACAAGGGGAATACAGTCATTGGTCACCTTCTCCAAGTCTCCCGACGGTGAATCACGAATCGCATTAATAGATAACGAAAACCTAGGAAATTGCGCTCTTGATACCCCTTTACACACATGAACACTCTTAATCAACAAAACCGAGGATATGCTCCGTAAGGGGAAAACTCCATTAGGTATATCGCGCAGAATTATCTCCATACCGTAGCCGGAAAGGGACAAATATAACAGAGGTACACAGCGAGGAAACAATCCCTCACGCAAACAAAAAGGACATGGGCAAAACGAAAAACAGGTGACACTCTTGTCGCCATAGAGATTTAATTCTGGAGAACTGTTACATGTGAGATCAACGACCCCAAAAACACGCTCACAATGGTTACTCCGGCGGCGAGAACAGGAAAGCATTAACGGTGGACTCATCCGCAAGGGACGCCGCTTTCATGGAAAGGAGGTGAAATGGAGGAAGGTGAAGATAGGGAGACATCGTGAGGAGAGAAATGCAGATCATAGGGAGTGGAATAAAGCACTGTTCTGGGGGGAGGATGAAAAGGACGGATGCCTAAGAGTGTGCCTTGATTGCATACCGCAACAGGAGATGCTTTCGGCGTCGTCATAGAGACGAAGATGGAATATCACATGCGCAGTAGGAGAGCGGGGGTGCGCTGGTCTAACAAAGCGAAGATGAAGAGATTGGGATAGGAAAACATAAACTGAAAGGCTAAAGAGCGAAGAAGGCTGAGTCACAAATGCAAAATCATTGTCTATTATAAGGATATTAATGACATGTACCAGAAATATTGCTTGTTGATTTCATCCCTCAAGATTATGACTGCCATTGAATATTACGAACTACGATGTAAATAACAATTTAATAATATAATATGTATAATAAAGTAAGAATAAATCACGAACTAAGATTACAACTGCGGACAAGTACTATAAGATAATACTATTACTGCATTTAAGAGATAATTTTTTCTTCTAATCCTTACAACTAATGATTATGAAGTTAGGTGTGGCGCTGATTCCTGCCGTTAACCTAATTCGGGAAAATCAGACATGCATCCGCATAACAGTAGCCGGGACTCGAACCGGGAACGAGTTGGAGCCCAAGCGATCTAACCACTCCGCCACCGGCCGTCCATTAGAAAAAAAAACACAATGTTAGATCAAAATCACGCGGCCAGGGTTTCATGAACTATCCTAATCAAAAGGTAGGTTTGTTTTGATAAAGATTATAAGTATTTCTCCTCATTATTTGTTTAGTATTCATTTTAAATGGTTTTGCTTCGAAAGTCATCATCTGTTACTTAATGAATGTAAGCAAGATTCAATTTCATTTGAATCTTGCTTACATAAATTTAACGTAGAGTTCCTTTCATCATTGCGCATTTATTGCCAGGAAAAAATCAAAACGCGTGCAACATTTAGATCATATAATAAATGAATATGGGTAAACAAGGGTATTTTGGTGTTAATTCTAATTAATTAATTCATTTAAAGATAAATTACAGCATTGAATTTTCAAATTCTTATTACATTAAATACCTTTTTTTGCATTAAAAATCCTTTTACATTAAATGCCTTATTTGCATTAAAAATAACAATTAAAAAAATAACCTATCCCTAATTTGATAGGTATATTTCTTGGACTCATTGGATCAAACTGATTGATTTTTGACTAAGCGAGTTTCTGTGTCTTTCTACTTATCCAAACGTAAGGGGGGGGGGGGGGAGTTATTGTTGATGGTTACTGAGATGGTTACTGTGATGGTTACCTATTTAAGGTTATTTTTAAATTTCTATTTAACTTTGCAAACGATATTGTTTCGAGCCATTATGATAAGAGAAGGGAGCACATGCAAAGCTACATTGAGTACAAAATCAATAAATAAACAAACAACAATAATTATCATTGATTCTAACGGTACAGAAGCTAAAATACTAAATTCAACTTTTTCATGATTCGGAGAGTGTATCCTAGTAAGATAACTGAAACTTGAACTAGAATGCTGCATATTTTATTTCCCAGATAGTGAAGACCAATTAAAAGATATCTATCAGATATCTCTTTAAGACAAAAAAATACTTAACATTTTCTGTCTGGATCCATGATGACAATAATAAAAAACGATTTGTTTGGTATTCATGCGCACAAATTAATAAAATACTCATTTTACACTTACGGTTCGTTATTTCTCTCGTGAACAAACCCCTCATATTTTCCGAGGTTATTTCTGATTATCGCGGCGGCTATATCGTATGCAGCTTGGGCAGAACTCGTTCGAACGCAAGCTAGAATCACCGGCACTTGCTTACGATGCTATCCTAAGCTCTGGGGGACTATTTATTTGCGAAGCCTAATCTCGTATTATGCGAAAAATTGCTTGCGCTATACTATTGTTTGCAATTTCCGTAAAAGCTTATCTTTTAAGCGGGAAATTGCACAAACTAGGAATGCAGTAGAATAGGAAAAACCTCAACGAACGAAGAAAAAAAGCAGATACAGGGCTATTTATAGTAAAAGAGAAAATTCACCTACACAAAGCGTGTATTCCTGAAACATTTTAATTGGAAAGGCATGAATATCTATTGATTATTTGACCTTGTAATAATAAGAAAAATCAGATACATAAATATTAATGTTGGGAAAGAAAATTTTTTTATTAAAAAACATTAATCAGTAGCGAATGAAATCGAGCGATACTTGATAGAACTATTTCATTATTTATTGAAAACAAAGAATTCGATGAGTTTCTACTCTCTAAACCATTAGAATTTCTTTCCTTTTTTGCGGTATCTGTGCTTAATATGTTAATTTGGATTATATTTTTAATCTGTATCTCCTATTTATGAACTCAAGGGGTTAAAATGGCAACTCATAGGTTCGCAATTATTTAAAATAGTTAAATTAGCAAGAGCTAAAGAATTAAGCAATGCATGAAAGATTGGGAAATATTTTGAAGGAAGATAGAATAAATAGCTGCAGGAGAAAGAGGGATTTGTAGCATAAGAGATCCAAAGCAGAATAGAAGATCACAGCATCATGCAGGATGTCGAGGAGAGTATTAATTTTCCGATCCCGATAGAATGGATAGGGGAGCATGATCCGGTCTAAACCTCCACAAAGAACCCTGGATTCAAGCCAACGCTGGAATGAGGGTTATCTCCTATTCTGGCGTATCTTTTGTATGGGGTTCCGATCCCCATGCAGTGAGATGCAGATTCTTATTGAAGTCCATTTGGATGATTGGAATTCGAAAGAACGCGAAAAGGAATTGTTTTGATGCGAATAATGAATTCTTTGGTTCGTGTGGCCGTTTTGAAACATGGCTATAATCAAAGAGATGCTTTATGTCCTAAATTCTTCCCGAACGGGTTGTCGAACTGTGTTCTCTGTAAGCATAGGATACCGCTGATATTTCATTATGGGTGTTCCAAAGGCAAGTCTTTTTGAGTCCGATGAAGAGCTCTGAAATCAGTTCTGCTGATGAAAGGAAATATAGAGTATGAAATCCAAATAGTTAGTCTATATCTGTCTAACCACAATATCGGCATATTCTCTAGTGAGCAATGCGCCGTACATTTAGCAGCTATGATCAATCTGTAAATTCATCTTAATGCCTTTCATTTGAATAAGAAAATATCGAATCATAGATGATAAAGAAAACTTGATGATAAATTAATATAAAACCTTATAAGCAGGTTAATATTTCTTTATAGCTGAAAAAATCATCAATAAATCAAACATAATTGGAAAGCTAAAAGACTGATTTTATTCGAATAGTATTATAATTATACAGTGGTACCTTGGTTAACGACGGCCTTAGTTAACGACGGACTTGGTTAACGACATGTTGCTGTAACCAAAAAATATCTTGGGTAACGACGTAGGATTTGGCTTACGACGCCACGTCGATTGGTCTTTCCTGAGTTTCACGTGTTTCAGCACGTCTATTTATAATCACTATATTATAATCTAATATTTGGCGTACGTTACGATGTTACATCATAAAAACATACTTAATAGCAGCTAGCGGAGGATATTAAAAATAGTTCAATGCTAAATTGTAGCTAATTCACATAGGCACATGTTGTCTCACCCGAGTTAAATCGGTAAATATTATAAGTTTTGCTTCCAAAAACTGGGGTGCGTAAAATGCGGGAAATACGGTAATCCATTACCATTATTATACCTGTGGAAAATCGCGCCTTGGATAACGACGGTTTTGGTTAACGACGATTATTCTGGAGCGGATTAGCGTCGTTAACCAAGGTACCACTGTATATAAAATCTCATTTTGGCGCATTTTCTGAAAATTTTAGAACGAACTCTTTTACTTACTGTCTGAAGATTCGAGTATGTAAAGAAAAACACTTAATGTCTACCGTAAAATAGCAGTTTTTCACAGAATAAAATATTATGGAAATTACAAGATGTTCTTCCTTTATCAATGCCTTCCGCAAATTTGCACTTCCTCACTTCAATTTCGATTAAATTTATAATGCTTTTTTAATGATGAAACATTCTAAACTACTCTTAGCCACTACTCCTCTACCAATTAGACCAGAGTTTAAAGTATATAGTTCCTCCCCAAAGGTATGGCATTCTAATTTTAAAGCGTCGTCGGGTCGTGTCTTGCAATCTGCGAAGGAAACGAGGCACCCAGCTGTAGGATGAATCCAGGCGTGGAAAGAGATCCCCGAACATGATCGAGTCGAAACTTTCCAATATTCCTCGCGATTTCTATTAATTCACCTCCGGGAATCTAAAATTTGATCTCGGCTCCAGAAAGGAGCCGATCGGAGTATAATTCGCCTTTCTAAAGGCACCGAATATCCTCTCGCCGAGCACCTCAGACTCGTGAATATTGAAAAAGGTATCGGGAGGAATTAATTTCGGTCTCGAGCAGCCACTTTCCCATTACGCCCGCTGCACTGCGACGCGCCGTGGGAAAGATCCCGGAAAATACCCATTTCGGCAGATTCCGACCCGTTGGGCATCTCCTGCTACTTCCCACAGACGGTGCGATGTACCCGAAATATTTTCACGGCGAAAGAGGAAGGCTCCTTGCATCTCCGGAAATTAAAACCTCCACGTTTAACCGGGAAAATTGGGAGAATGAAGGTTAGTGAAGAGTGAGGAGACGAAGATAAAGAGGAAGGGCGGAAAAATGGGATTCTGTCGCCATGGCAACTGAGAGAAAACTTTCCGATTGACAGCGTAGGACGCTAACTCATCCTCCTCGGTCCTTTTTCCCCGGGCATTGTTGACTCTGAGTTTTGATGGAATTGTTTCCTTAGTCAAAGAATTCCGCTTAAGATGGCTTCCTTTTATTTGCCATTTTTATTCCGCTCTCGAGGAAGTTGTCGGAGGTGTGTGCATTACGGATTATGAATGGTGCGCCGTTTATAAAATACCGAATCCGTTTTAAGAGGGCGAACGAGAGCGATTCATAGCGATTCAATTATTAAAAAAGTAAAAAGATAGTAAGTACAAAATAAATCCATATAATAGCGCCCAGCAATTATGAGCATTCATTTTCAGAGGATATTATACTAATGCAAGTTGAGCCTTAAACAACTCTATTGAGTACCTTTTACTCCTGGAAGTGACTCTTTGGTATCCAAAATATATTTGGACAGAAAGGTGTAAAGTGATTGGGATTAATTAGGATATTTATATTCTCTTTGTAAATCATTTTCCAATTGCCATCAAAATGGATACCTTAGATAGAAGAGATCGAGATAGAGAAAAAATATGTTTCAAGTGATAAAAACGCAGCTTCAATGCTATATTTCCAAATTCATGGACTGGATAAAAGTGAGAATGAAAAACATACGGATTTCAAGAAATGATGATCTCAAAACTACGGATTTATTCATGAAGGGCGACAAAGAAACAAAGTCAACGCCAAGAAAATCCATGATTTGGCACTGATACCGAGAATCATCGCAGCTGTGTGGGCACTCAATCTCAACATTCCTTGGCTAGATATCGAATGCGCTCAACCCTACAAATGGACTTTTCACGGATGCTTCGTAAACAAAGAAGGTTTTCTCCAGTAATCCCGGAAGTGTAATGATACATGCGGTGTTTGCTATTCCCCGAATAATCCCGCGTGTTGATAAACGGTCTTCCCGGAATCCTTTTATAACTTTAATCGGAAACGGAAGGAAATAATGAAAGCAATCGCACCTTGCCGAGGCTCCCTCAAACGCTATCGAAGCAAAAAAGAAATTTCCGTATCTCGGGAAGCGCCATCCGGAGAACGCGATATCTTCGCATATTTCCCCGCAGCGCCTCTATCCGCAGACACCAAAACAAAAACACGACCATCGGATAGCCGAGACTCCTTTCTTCCCCACGGAAAGGCGGCGTATGACTCAGTTACACGGCAAAGAAGACACCGCCGCCGCGTAGAACTCGGGAGAGAGACACGTATAGAAAATGTTGCGCAAATCTTTTTTCCGCTTTTAATTCAACTTTTCTCTCCCTTCCGCACCTCCGCCTTCTTTTGTCTACGGTGCCGACAAAAAATCCTCACGACGCCTGTCCTCGGGGCGAAAACATTTCCTACCCCTTCCCAACCACACGTGGCATTTACCCCCACCCCGTTCCAACCCCTCGCCGCAACCCCCTCTTCATCCATCCCATGACATTCCATAGCTCAGTCATCAAAGGGAAAAGATAGAAGGAGTTCGGATTGGATCACGCAGCGCACACACAACAAATGTTTCCTCTCCCTCCAGAAAAATCCGGGAAAGAAACAAAAAAGCGGAGAATTAAAAAAATCCGGGGATGGGAGGGTAGAATAAAAGGAAAAAATGCGCCTCCCCGCTTTCTTATTTTTTCCTACCCCGCATTTTTCGCGTGTTCAGACTCATTCGTATCATTCCTGAACTAACCTCTGCCCTTTCCCTTTTCTACGGATTTATTTTTTATCTCCATCCCGACCGATACGTCCTCTCCCTTTCCTCACCACTTTTCCCCTTTCCCTTTCCATCCTCTTAACTTTACTGATAAACGCTGTTTCTTTCTCTATTTCTCTCCCATCTCGACTATGTTGACATCTTTTGTTCATCAAGAGAAGACGATGGATATTTACTAGCTTACTGTGAAATATTAATAGGAATTTTTAATCCTTTTTAGTGATAAAAATACATATTATGGTTCATCGATTGAAAGAATATAGGTATGTACCCAATAAGTCAAAATCACTTGCTTTAGGGTTAACGTCTTTTTAAGTTTATCAAACTACTGAAAAAAGAGTATTTGTTGAACTCACACTTAAACTATGGCCATGTGTCTTGAAAGAGATACCAAAAATCCAAAATAATTAACGTAAGAAGAAAACATCAAATGAAAACATTTATACCATCTTACTTAACAAAAATCATTATTTTCATGTATCAGCAGCCAATTTTTTAATTTTATTGCAAATTTAATTTTACTTTCAATAGAAGTGATACACATAGGCAAAGCATATATACGAATAAATTATTGCCTGAATAATTCATTGTAAGGTTTTTTAAGATTATAGTATTACGTGATCTCAAATTACCGTAATTTTCCAATTATAATACGTACCCACGTTATTACGAGCGCAATATGAGAATTTTCTTATCACCATATATAATACGCATTTGGCTTTTAGAGAATGGAATTCTACGCTATTGTTCGAGTATGGTCATCTGCCGGACCGTTCAGCACCCGACAGATCACCGCGCAAGCATGGAATGCTGCTAATGGCTGGCTTTCCCCCTTGCTCTTACGTACCCCTTTGATTTCTCAATGTGACGATCTATCAGTAACAGGTTCTTCCCCTCTGAATTTTTGTTTTAATTTAATAACTTTATTCATATGCAGCAGTGTTCTTTTCAGAATAAACGTGAAATCAGAATACATATATGTATTTTGAGTTATTTACTTCAAAAGTCATCTACAGCCCGAATAAAAAGATGATTTTTGTAACCATGTATAAAACGCACCCTACTTTTTTGACGTATTTTCGTGCTACTATATGCGTACTACATATGGAAAATTACGGTATACACTTTTAGTTTACCCCTATCCCCTCCACAATTAAAGAATAATCTTAGAAACTTATAAACAAATAGACGTCTTAAAAGTAATAGTTAAGCTTTAACAAATAGTGGTAGAGTTAACAAAATTGAGGTAGCGTTGATTCCTCGTCCGTTTTGTGCTGCGCAGTCTCTCCACTGTTATCTCTAAAAGGCCTTACTTTTATTCCGCATCACAGGGCATTAATCGACAGCACTGCAACTTTTCGTAAAGGGTTTTATCCTTTACAAAAGGATTGGTAGGTTTACGTAAGGTAACCTGACTTACCCTATTTCAGGGGTATAATGCCCCGTTTCAGGAATTAATTTTATAAAATACCCCTGTTGTGAAATTATGAATGAGGTTCGAAAAATGTTGCTTTATAGTGTTTGAGATATGATATTCATATTCTGTTCATTCATATTGTATTTTTGTTCTGAGGATGGCGTACTGTCACCGAAGCCTCAACTTGTCACTAGGTCAACTGTTTGTTTTTTTTCTCAATTTTGTGGAATTTGTACAAGTTTTGTCATTTAAATGTATCATGATATTCATCTTTTAGTTACTCTCCTAGTGATCAAATATCTAAAATTGAACAATCATCGACTGAATTTACATTCTATTAAGCTATGCAAATTACGTCTTGAGAATACATTTACAAGATAACTTAAGTATTCATGGCAATCAATATGATGTTATAAATTTGTTGACATTTTTTATAGGTGTGACTGTTCTTGATAATGTTAGAATAGCTCTGAAATATTCATCTGTGAATGTCAAACAATCTACATAAACGGTAAAACGTATTGAATATACTATTTCAACTGTTTATTCTTCTTGTTTGATAGTATGGTAATCTCTGAGGCTAATGCTAATAATCAAAACAGTGAGTACCACAAATTCACCGCACTATGAACACCCGAATATCTACATATTGCTCCTCCATAATTCAAATTGAAACACGGATCGAAATGATATTCAACCAAATAATTTAAAGATATTTTTCACAGTTATAAACAGCTCTAAAGGGTAATGATTTAATCAAAAATGTTGAAGATGGTCATGCTCAGAATATTCAGTAAAACAGACTATATAGTCAATATATATATTTAACATTGATAATTTCAATTTGGACTAAATTGATTACTTGAATCTAACGAGTATCGGATAATTATATAATAACGATACTTGTCATTATTAGAATAAGATCGATAATTAATTATGTAGCACCATTATAATTGATTAATGTCATGTTGAGCAACGCCAGAATGGCAATAAAACATTTATATTTATTTAGATATTAAACATTTTCAAGTAGAATTCATATATAGAAAGTAAGGATTCACAAAAATACATACATAACAATCATATTTTGTTTTATAGATTTTTTAATTGACATTTTAGAAATTAATGCCACCAAGTATCGCCGTAAAAGATTCCTTTTATTACATATTAACATATAACAATACAACATTGAATTTTATTTGAAATGAACGAAGCAAACATTTATTTTCAAACTAAACCAAATTCTAATTGCTTCCCTGAATCGAATAGAATCTCCTAATTTACATTGCCATCTTCACGCAGAACTGCATGAAAAGCTATAATTCAAAGTTTCTACTTCACCTCATTTCATTTCACTCTCTAATTTACTAGAAATTTGCACTAATTGCGTCATCGATTGTGATTCTGAATATTTATGTATAATATTCATACAGCAGCAGGTTTCACATACCTCAAGAGGTTATTCTCAACTTAACTTTTAGATCATTACTTCTTTCGGTAATTCTCAAATTCTCATTCTGGGATTTGATTGCATTTTAACCTCGTTTACAGTTCTTGCGGTATTTCCACCTATAATAAACAAAGGACATTTTCCTGCATTACCATTCCTAACTTCAAGTATCTAGACAATCGCGCTCTGCGGGGTAATTAGATTTCATAGGGCATTGTGACCTAAAATTCAGCAGTGAGAAAACCACTGAAATGTATTATTAAAGCACTAAAGTACATTCAGAAATTTTACTCTATAGCGGCCAAACGTGCTGAGAACGTTGTACCATCGTTTTTGTTATACGCGAAACAATAGTTACGGAATCTCAAGTTAGACCTTCAACCCTACATACGATTTCTGTTAATCCCTGAGAAAGATTTCAAAACGTAAAAACACTGAAATCTCTGCACTTAAACTTAATAGGTTTTCTTTTAAAAGATATTCTGAAAATGGTACCCCCTATCCTTTTCAGAAGAATTTTAATAGGCAGGTATAAATTTTGGAAAGTTGTTTGTCGGATTTTCAAAGCTTATAAAATGAACTAAATAATAAAGAAAGTGATTTAGGGAAGAAAAATAAATTCTAGAGAAGCTTAAGTTTGGAAATTTACCAAAGCAAATAAGGCTAAATTAACACTCAGGGTAGATGGGGAATATCCAAGGGAATCAATACACCTACTCGAGCAATGTTGTTCCTTAGTTTGGTAGCTCTCAGACGAGAATAGAAGATGATTAGAATATGTGGATGTGAAACGTGGACCTTAAGAAACGATTACATCAAAAGATTTTGTCTTAAAGATGTAGCACAATCAAAAGAGAAGTTGTGAAGATGGGAAAACAAACACGTAAGACCTAAAGACAGTGGATTAAGTGAGGGCTTTGATTAAAGTAAAAAAGCAACGGTTGAGAAAATGGGTGGCTCAAATATTCAGAGTAGAAGAAATGCTGAAGAAAGTAACTAAAAGTCCAAGGGAAAACATAGTGGCGAAAGCAAATTCCATAGATCACGTGATAATGTAAAGTGTGGAATAAGTCATTAAGAAGAGAATTTTAGGGCACATAACCCTACTGGAAGGTAGATATTGAGTTTTAAGTTGTGGTAAAAATATAATCAATATGTTCTATCCTCACTTTGTGGAATTCAGTATAAACCATCGTAATCAAACACTTAGTAACTTCCACAATTTTATTTCAAACGACCGGTTTCGTCAACGAGTTGACATCTTCAGGTACATGTATAGAGATTTCCCGACATACGTATGAGAGAGGAAAGGGGGGGGTTAGGAGGATGGAGAAGGGGGGGAGTTAGAAGGAAACAAAGTAGCAGGTACGGTTCCGGTTTCCTTCTAACTCCCCCTCTCTCATATATATATCGGGAAATCTCTATTCATGTACCTGAAGATGTCAACTCGTTGACGAAACCGGTCGTTTGAAATAAAATTGTGGAAGTTACTAAGTGTTTGATTACGATAGTTTGTGGTAAAAATATTATTTAAGCAGTGTTACCAAATTTAAATTTAGCGTTATAATTTAGCAAAGCTACAAAATGAATTTGTCCTGGGACAGGTTTCATCTGAACATCTCCGAATTTCTCTATTCGGAGCCCACTCTTTTATTTCCTTGTAGCTCCGATCTGAGAGCATGCAAAACCTGTTTCTGCCATTTCTGATGCTAGGCTATAAAACGTTAAGTAGGGAGTTTTAGGATACATAACATAACGGAGGGTAGAACATTCTTGATCACAGTTATTTTAACGTTATTAACCATATGTAAAAGTGAGACAGCTACTTGATGGTAGATTAAACAGCAGTATAAGAAATTTAATAACTAAAATATGTATAATAAAAAGCTGTTTATAGGATTTTTCCCAAGTAAGTGATTGTGGTACCTAAATGAAAAGATCGAAGGCACCTTCCGCGAGACGCGAACCTGCACGTCTTCCGCAGACAATGCCGAGGCCCCCACCGGCGATGATCTTCGCACCAACCGCTTATTCAGCATTTAGCTCCTCTACCCTTAAAAAATCCCCTCCACCCGCAATTCAAAAACCTATTTGGACGCCGCATTTCGACGACTAAACTCCCTAACATTCATTAAAAGCGACCGCCGTTCTCAGGGGACACCTCATATCAACCGAACTCATTCGCTTCAACTTCCCTTCACCCTCTTTCCCTCTGCCCATTTATGTCTCTCCTTGGCGGAGTTCATCACCGAAAACCGCATACCTCCCGAGCTCATTAGAACGACGGTCAGTTGCCCCGGAGTGTGGAGGACTCATCGGAAGGGGAAAGTCAACGGAGGTACAAAATGAATAAAGATTCGAGAGGATCCATTTATGGGAACCAAAAGGGCAGCCCAGTTCTTTGGGGCGGCTGAAAATGATTTGTGGCCAATTTCGTTCTCCTAGTTTGTTTTTATAATTAAAACGCTAAGATTCTCTTCAGGGTACTGTAAAGTAGGGTCCGAAAGAAAGAATGCAGTAGAGAAAGAGACAAATCTATTACACCTGTCCATCTACGGACATTACTTTGTTGATTTACCTAAAAGTAAGATTTCTTTTAGGTTAAATCGTATTCTACTTAAAAAAGCGGAATTTTCTTCTAGTCTAAATTTACCATTCAATGGAATTTTTTGATGTGCCTTGAGCATTAGTCAAGCATTTTTAAACTCATTACTAGATTTTATCTATATTTTCTGAATGTATGTAATTATACGTATACAAGTTCTCTCCTCTCTGCAAGTAAGTGATAGCCAATACTCATTTTTACGCAGTTCTTTCTTGGGTTATAGAATTAGTCATCATTTATGTCATCTTTTATAGATCACTACTGCAAAAAAGTAAAAGTTTTCTTCAGTTAAAGGCCATATCCACACCTACATAATAAGATTTTTGAGTGAAAACTTTTTTTTTCTACAACTAGAAAGAAGACATCTACCACCCTATAGAGCAGGGGTACTCAACCTTTTTTGGCGCCCGGGTACCTAAAGGGCGCTTCCGAAAGCGAAGCGGGCACCACATAACATTTCCGTCCATAGTGACATTCAGGCCATCCTTATCACTTTACCAGTTAACCGATGGCCGTTTGAAAATAAAAACGGTCCATGATAAAAAAAGATCCAAAATATTACAACGTATATAATTTCATCAAAACCTCACATCTCATATGTGAGAACCTCTCAAGTGAGGAAGTCTTTATCTCCGAAGAAGATTTGATAACGGGGAATACATCTTGTATGAAGGTTTTCGCTGTATGTGCACCGCTGCGTTCCGTAAAGCAGCAGTCCTTGATTACGAGGAGTTTGATTCATTGATAAGCTGAGCCGAGCTGAATCTTCGCATTCGCATAATGAACTAAATATGACATAGATACGAGTCTTGTTAATCTGGACATAGGCGATAGGATGGGTAAAATGTATACGAAACCCAAGACCAGGACAACCAAGTTTCTTACTCCTTCCCACGCCAAACCTCCACTCTATCCTCGATAGTGCAATCCTAAGAAATAATGTTGTAGTAAATAAAAAAAAATCTTTTCATCGAAGCTTGGCGGGCACTGTACGAGGAAGCATCGGGCATCTGGGTGCCCGCGGGCACCAGGTTGAGTACCCCTGCTATAGAGGCTCAAACACTCTCTCATCAATTTTATGTTTCAATGATGTTCAGGTATTTAGAAACCTTGAAAAATTAATAAAAATTCACTGTCAGCCAATCATAAATAAAAATCATGAAAACCATGCCAGCCATGAAATTGGATGGCTATGCATACAACCACAGGAATTCGTTAAACTCCGATAGTTGATTAAATGAAACTTGTACTATTATTCTCGCTTATTTAACAAATCCAATTTATATCTTAGCACTCATTAAAACTTTTACGTTTTACTTTGACCTAAATATTAAATTTATTAATTGATAGATTATTTTACTGTGCTGCTAATAACTCTAGAACCTGGATTCGTCATAAATGTTCCAATTTATGATTCAAGTATTACTTAGAGTAATCAAAATTACATTTATCTTCGCATTTTTATTTATAAACATCCCAACCTTTTTGTTGTCACCGGAAATTTTTACGTTTAAATTATGAACTTTTCAAAGATGAATTTTTAAAGTTTGAAAACTAAGATAAATACGTTTATTATTTTTCCCGGAATTGAAGAAAAGAATTATCTCAGTTTGGTCATGAATATGGAATATAGAATCCCTTATAATCTTATTCTGAGGGTATAATTCCATGAAAATTCATGACAATGTGAATTCGAAACTAAGTTTATAAGAGTATAAGAAGTAAAAGTTCACACTTTCTCCTCAAAGGAATTGTTATAAACTATGAAGCCGTGGTATAATCAACGCATACGAAAGTGCGCATTTCCCGCTAAGTTTGAATCTTCGGAAGATGGTGATAAACTTTACCTGGCCCACAGCTTGGATCAACGTAAATCTCGCGAAACAAACACGTGGGGAGATCTACTTTAATCCTCCTCTTTCACAAAGAACGCACAACTTCCGCGTTTCCACCTCGAGTTTTCTTTTGTTGGAAAGTTTCTGATCCTCAACTTTATGAAACATGTGCTTTTGCACTCCTTTCGCTTGAAACGCTTTCGTAGGAATATCAGCTCTTCTTTACCAGATATCGCATTTTACTGTAAATTGAATCCCGTTTCCTTTCTTTCTCATTAGTATATTTCCTATAACACGCAGAGTATAAAATTTTCAACTAGAAATAATAATTGCAAATTTTATCCAAAACACAATGTTGTTGTTTTGGAGTAGAATGTAAAACGAATTTATTTATCAGCAGATATAATGATAAAGTGATATTTAAAGAAAATTAATCCACAAATGATGAAACGCATACATTATAATAAAATTAAAATAAAATTATAGTGTTCTATATTTTTCTATTTGTTACCAAAATAAGTTGCTACTATATCCAGTGGGAGAGTATATTTATTCATAGACTGAAGTAATTGCTATTTACTTTCAATGTTATTGAAGTAATTACTTTTTGTAATATTTTTAATTTTTCCATTTCATTTATTCTCTATTTGTTAAGCAATATTAATTATTCCTATATTTGGCTAAATTCTTATTTTCAATTGAATGTATTTTGTATATACCTTAAAACACGTCTCATGTTCAACATGCTCTAACTCTCAATTTATGTATTATTTTCTGAAGAAAAATAAATTATTGCTATAATTATGCACAAGTCGAAATTATTTTTAATTAATGTGGGAGAGCTAGCTCATTTTTACGATACCGTGACCCTTCCATAATGTCCCACTGCCTCAACTAGGGTATATAAATAGCTTAAATTTAAATCTCATTTCTGGCAATTAGTATGCAGATGAGTTCACTTAACGATTTAGCAAATGGGAGCCAGACGACAATTCCGGGGCCTATGGTGGCCATTATATTTATATTCAGCGTGAAGGAATTTACATGCGAGCCCGCTTAATAGTGGTACAAGAAATGAGGCAATTTTCGTTAAAATTCGTTTTTAAGAATAGATAATGAGCTTCCAGCAAAAAACAAGCCTTCATAAAATTTCTAGGGAATGAAGTTAAAATTACTTGTCATTCTGTTGAGATTTGAAAATATCCTAAAACACGGAAGTTTCTTTCTTTTGGAGAAATTGCGCTTCTCCTCTGGCGTCTCCAGCCTCCCATTACGGGAGAGCATTACTTCCAAATTATTTTGATTAAAAAAGTAGAAAATCCCGAAATTGAATAAAAGCGAGACACTCGGTGAACAAACGTGGGGCATCGGAACGTAGAAAAGTAGTTATAAAATTTCGGAAGGAGCAGCAAATAAGGATTACGAGATTAATTTGGCACGGGAGAGTTTTCAGGGTGAATGGAGGGCCCAGAAAGGACCCCGGGGGGCTATTGTGACGTCCGCTTAAAAAGAGGAGGATCCTGGAGGCTGAGGAGTCCCAGAACTTAGGGAGCCGTACGTGAGGAAGGGCGGGAACGATAGGGTTAAGTTAAAAGAGGAATCGTGAGGGAAAGGGCAGTGGAGGTAGGGAAAGTGAACGGACAATGAAATGGAAGGAAGGAAACGTGTCGGAACCCAATATTGAAGGAATTCCTTTATCTACGCAAAGCCTTTGGGAGCAAAAATGTGGTTTAAGAGAGAGGGGGAAAAATTAAATGAGAAATAATTGCCGCAAACGGAATCGCTATGCATGTCCTAATCTCTCGGTTTAATTAAAATGTAGACCATATAATAACGGTGGTATTTTACATATACGGGGCAGAATACTTTAAATAAATGTATCACGAATTCTACAATAATGTTACCGGGAAATTGACCATGTTTCGTTTAATTTTAATACATTTTTATTCTTGCATATAGCCCCAGAACTTTTCATACTACACATGCATAATACAAGACAGATATAATCAGCTTTACTGAAAGCCAATATATATTTTGTATTACACCTTCCTAATTTTTCTCGCTCCGATTTTTTATCCCAATCTATTTCTTATAAGGTTATTTTTGATGTGTTTTAACTTCATGAGCGCCAATAGAGCAATGGTATCCAACCAAAAATCTGCAAAGAAATTAGAAACGGGTCGTCTGAGGAACCGTTTAAATCAGAAAGAAAATAAAAATCTCACAAACTGTTTCCTAACTTCTATCCACTTCCTCTCTATCGGCAACTTTGTTTCCCTCTTGAACTTTCACATCCTCTTAACCTATCTCTAATCCCCTTCCTGACCCTATTTGGGACGTGAGGATCATGTACATTGTACCTGAAGATGTAAACTCGTTAGCGAAAATGGTCTTTTTGTGGAGGCTGTAATGGATTTCTTTAAGATTGATTTCCAAGCGTTACTAGTTTGAATGGGTATAAAAATATTTCTTTTAATGAATCGCCATCCCTGTCAACAGCAAAATTATCTAACAAATATCTATTTACCCTTTAACTTTCACGTTTTTCGGTCCAAATAATATATTTTAATAGTTATATAGTTGTAAATAATCGACTAGTGGTAAAAACCACGAAAATTTTGATGATATGTAAAGAGTAAAATTTTTGAATCAATGTAATACTATTGAAAATCAATAATAGATCTACTAAATCCTATTCAGCTGCGAAAAATCATCACCTTATATGACGTTTTTCGGTCCAAATAATATATTTTAATAGTTATATAGTTGTAAATAATCGACTAGTGGTAAAAACCACGAAAATTTTGATGATATGTAAAGAGTAAAATTTTTGAATCAATGTAATACTATTGAAAATCAATAATAGATCTACTAAATCCTATTCAGCTGCGAAAAATCATCACCTTATATGACTATTAGGAAGTAAACGAATTTTAACCGTTTTTGAGACTAAAAACCGTTAAAAATAGATTTTCAACGGACACTGAAATTCAAAACACCATTGAAGCGACCAGTAACACGGGTAATCAAGTTTTTTATTACAAAAATGGTAGAGAGCCAATTGGAAAAAATCTTAGTCAAATTTATTTCTTACGAGTAATAATTTCCATAAATCGCTCTAATATAAAACATCGTTTTGAAGGCATGAATAGAAAAAGAAAAATAAGAAGTGCCATGAATTTGGCACCTTATCCACGGATTGTAGACAATGACCGAAATCGCTTTAACTCACGGCCCAGCCATAGATGCAGTAACCAGATTAACTCCGAGACTACCGGAGTCGGTTCCCGCCCTCTATTAAAAGATTAATATCTTCTCGGAGTTAAGCGACTCCACCTGTCATCTGAAAATAAAGGAGTCCCAAACATCGATGAGCTGACGACCACTCGCGAGGATAAAGCATCCGCCTGTTAACAAGTTAAAAAGGGATATATCCGGTTGCTCTTTTAGACGTATCTATGGTTACGGAATGGGAGTGAACTCGTGGCCGTCTCCCAAAGGTGGGGGCCCGCCCTTAAACCAATCTCGAAGGCCCCCTTTCTTCTAGACGGTCCGACAATCAAACCGAGTAATGATC
The DNA here is from genome assembly GCA_947579665.1 of Sympetrum striolatum. Lineage (NCBI taxonomy): Eukaryota > Metazoa > Arthropoda > Insecta > Odonata > Libellulidae > Sympetrum > Sympetrum striolatum. Next base: position 42,575,582 of record OX388346.1, read on the forward strand.
CAGTCTTAAGCAACGCTATGAGGCCACCGCCTACGCTGTTTCCTTCCAATGGACCACCGACGTGGAGCTTTCGGGATGGGCTCCAAAAGGCTGAGCCTTGGAGTACGTTCCAAATGCATTCCTTGGATGGGGAGTGGAAGGGGTCAGAGGGGATGAAATAATAAAAGGTGGACGATAAATGCGGCCGAGATGAGTTTTAAAGGATAAGGGAGTTGTTTCCTTTTACACAGGTGGTAAAAGGGAACATAATGTGAAGATACCGATCGAGGAGGATGATTTGTGGGGTGATTTTTTTCGAGGCATTGAAGCGTATAATAAGAGGACCTGACGTACAATTATGATGCGGTAAGTATTATGGGCGTAGTCGAAAACAGAGAATGATAAATAATGTATGGTCGAGCTCAGATTATCACGCGCGGAACTAATATCCTGTGACATACATGACTTTTTTAATATAAATGAATCGTTTACTTCTACATTATTACGTCTAGAAATTTTGGATTCCAATTCATCGTTGTTCACGGCTGGTTATAATTGAGTCGGAACGCTACACCAACTCTCTGGCGATATTATCGGATGAGAATCGATTTATCTGATACAAACTATAGGTTTATTGATTTCAGCCAAAAGATCGTACCCACTTCAAAGGGAAAACTGTTATACTTGTCGTTTTCTCTAAACATTAAACCGATTAAAAATAACTTGTCTGAATATTTCTAAACCCATAAAACCAAAATCACTGTATACGATATTTCTAAAAAAGAATGCATTATTATTCTGATAATTTGACAAAATAAATGAGAAAACGAGCTTAAATAGGACCTGAAAATTCAAACTTCATGCGCTCAATTAGAGACAGTAATATGACATTTTTATCTTTTCTTTCAGTGGCCGTTTAATAGAATATCGCGGAGTGGCTTTTATGCTTATGACTTTATAATTTCATTGCGGCTAATGGCAACGGAAAATTATTTAACTTGCATTTGCTTTCCATCTGAACATACTTAACTCAGCCGAATAACCATTTAATTTATTCACTCTGTAAATAGGAAGTAATCGAGCAATTTACTTTGAAATAATGTATGATAAGGTTGCTAATAATCAACGTTAGGGGGAAATGGAAGTTGTGGTACTGAAAGTGATTGAGAATGAAATTACAAGCTCGATGCCTAAATTAAGGGAACGGTAATTTGCAGTATTCAAATGCCAGGCTCCTTTCACTGCAACAATTAATCGTATTTAGAATATGCAAACCTTCTGTAGCTTGTTCCCAATTCAGCCTATGGGCCTTTCGTTAGATTTATTTTCCTGCTGTACGTACGAGTATATATTACAGATTCAATAAGTTTAAATCAAATTCGAGGGAAAATCATAATGCCCTTTCTATCAGAGAGAATAATTCAACGATGCATCAAAATGTGTTTTAAGTAATATTATTAAGGAATAAACTACCGGCCCAATGCCTTGAATATCCAGAAGTAATTGATAAATATTCATTTCTCACTATAAATTCAAATAAATGTGAACTAATAGCAGAAAAATTCGCAAATTTGTAGTTATATGATATTTGTGCTATATGATAGTTTACAGAAAAACTTGAAGGAAAATCTTTCGCCTCATCTTTCGACGATTCTAGCCTTCAAAATTCTAGTTCCAAGTTTAGGGGTCACATAAACTGAAATTTCTCTCGTTAGGGAAAGGATAACTTTAATCTGACATTGTTAGGTACTATAGTTGACCTCGTGAATGATTGTGAGGACTAAAGTAAATCTCATATATAAGTCTATCATTTTTTACCAATTACGGTCATATTGAAATAGTCCTCATAAAAATTATTCCAAAATTAATTTGATAAATTAATCATCCAAGGTCGACATAGATAGCAGAAAATATTGCCTAAGGTTCAACACAAGATAGCAACTCATAGAGATATTCGTGAGAACACGTCGTGGTGCATTGGATGTTAAATAAAAAGAAATCTGTACGTTTAACAAAGAAGGAGATAAAAATCATAGTATTATAAGCCTTTTGTTCAATTAAGCACCCAATAATGGAGAACATAATGGCTATCTAAATTACTAAAGTGAAGCAACAAGGACATGAAATTATTGCGTTAAGAAACAATTTTAAGAATATCAATGGAGACAGTCATGTTGATGATGACGGTCATAGCGATGATTTGAAATATCACTGCATCGTACTAATGTTAAGGATGAGAATATTTCCCCCCCTAGAGAGCTTGATTCGTCACGAGAATTGAAAAAAAAATCACCTTCAAACAGCAATGAGGCCGACTATATACATTAGCGGAATCAAACACAAAGATCGCTGCAATTAAGCATGGGAGAGAGCCAATACAATAGCTACAGCAAAACTCCGCAAATTGCAAATCTCCCCCTTCATCCAGAACACAATCGGGGCATAAATATTCTTCGCGTGCGAGCGGAGGGAAGATGGCAGCAAGTTGTTTGAGGGCGGAACTGGAGCAAACGCCTGGAGGAAGGATCAAAAAGGGAATCCTCGAGGGAGAAGAGGAGGTGGAAAGAGAAGATTTGAAGGCAGACAATGGAAGGGCGATAGAGCGACTATTGAGTGAGAGGGAAAGGGTTTTGTGAGTGCGTGTGTGGAATTAGCACACGCATGCACGCTCGTGCACAGCCGAGGGGAGGACGTTTCAGAGAGAGGCTTTCGCAGTAAATACTCTAACTATCGGATCTGCAAGACAACTATTTCCTAACACTAATTTTGCTTTCATAACTACTAGGATTACATAATATTTAACTTAAAAAGTTATAATATTGTACTAAATTAATATATACAATTATATGACACTAATCAAGGATAGATGGATTTCTCTAAAATTGGAAATACTAATTCTATATCTCGATGTATTAATTCTGGTCTACGAAACATCGCATGTATAGACATTTTTGACGTTCAATACCCAAGTATAATTTAAATTTTGTGTTCCTATACTTCAATATGTATGTTAATAAAATACTTACTTTTTTCAATCTACTGAGGTATAAGTAAATCTTAACTTGGTCGTATTTGGAGTAAGAAATTTCTAAGGGTTATACTGATGACTATTGAGAATTTTCATGGCAAAAGGATATTCTGCTTAAAAATAAAGCAGAGGAAAAACTGAAAACGTTTATTTATTTTTTTGGTCATTAAAACAGCGCTCCTGGCTGAACATTTTTAATAAAGAAATCAACATCCGAACGGAATAACATATATTTTTGAATAAAATCCACGGAAGAGGGCGTCTCATTGTGGAAAACGGTTTTTTATAAAACCATCAGCCTTATTTAGTTTTATTTTTGAAATTTGTCATGTCTAATCTGGTAACGGAATAAACTTATTTATTCAATTTAAAACATATAATTTATTAATTATTCGATCATAAATGAATAAAGCAATGACTTTCACCTAATGCTAGAATCTGGCACTATGAATATACTGAATACAAATCTTAAATATCATATCAAGGTTAAATAAATATTAAAGTATATTTCCGTGTAATACAACTATATCTCCTATTTTTTCTTAGTCTTTTCCTATATTATTCAGAAATAGCTCCTATATCTAGTAGTTTATATGCTTTTCTTGAGGTTTTATCATAATCTGAGACTAAGGAGAAGTTGAAAAACGGCTTTCCTTTAAATTGAATAGACCAGGGGATGGAAGGCTAAGATTTCTTCGTGACAAGATTTTTTTTAAATTTTGTAAGTAAATATCTAAAATTTACAAATTTTCCTGAATGGCAGCAAGATATAAGTAACATACTATATCTTTACGATAAAATGTTTGATGGTGAATCATCAGCTAAACCACAATTTCAACCCTCCTCCTACGCCTATACGGCCAAACAAGGCAGAAAATATGAACCCTATTACATTCTGACACTAAAGAAATCGATTCATTTGCCTCAACGACGAGGAGCTTTGTAAGCGCTAATTGCCTACCGATGCCCTCTAATTTGCATAGGTTACTAACTCGAATGGTGCTATTGCGAACGAGAGTTTCAGATGCGATCGTGGGTTTATCAAGAACGGGAGTAGGTTGTTCCATCAACGGTGACTCATAAAGATAACGTAAGCCCTTGTGACTGTTATTTTAGACAACGAACATATGGTTTTACTTTATCAATCAAAAAATTTAATTTAATAATAATATTAATACTGACATGAATTAATGTTTTGGTTTCATGAAAATTGCCCATTATTCCTCGGCAATATAAATAGTGATCGTGGCGTTTTTTTTGGAGCAGCATTGAACAACTATTTGTTCTGGAGAGCCTGCAAAGAAATTTGAATGAGGTCTTCATAAATAAAAGAAATATTCTACCATATATATATACTTGTATACGCGTGTTGCATATTTGCATACTTTTTCATGTCAACAGATAAAAATATGCGTAGAGTAAACATTGGTAAGTTCGTAATAACTTTTCAAACATCTGTTACGCAATTCCCAGAGGTTATATAGACTTAAATTTTGGCACATAGAAGGCTCTTGCATCCACTTCTCTGCATACAAAAAGCCATTTCATTTAATTTCACTGTTTATTATATTACGTAAAAGATGTTTTAAAATTAAATACGAATTTACCCAAGTCTCGAAATTACCAATGTTTACCCGATACAAATATCTAATTATAGCGCTAAAATTACTCATAAAAATAGATTAAGAAGCTGTGTAGAATATGTAATAATAACTAACTCGAGACAAGATTGATTTTAAAGGAAAATACTATTAGATGTTCGATAAGATCTCCAACGGATATTCATTTGTATATTAAACTTTATATATTAAATTTTGGAGAGACTGGCACGCTCTTTTAAAACCCTCAGCGGGCCGTCTTGCTTTAGAAAGCCATACGGTAGATATCGATTCTGGTACATTGCGTTAAAGCGACAGTTATGTTATGGGGAAAGTGTTGAGAGACTTCAATATCCGTACACATCAGTCATTAAAACATTTCATCCGAATTCGATACTTTCCGATTTTTTTCGACTCGCAAAGAAGCTGAGCGGGACTCGATCTCTCTCATTCGCCGGAATCTGCAAGATCGCATTGAGCATCTGTCGATGGAGCAGAGAGACGATTCCCTGTTCACGACGAATGATTTATTAACTTATCCATCAGCGCGCCTCGACTGGCGCAGATCCAAACCTCAAAGACTGGGAGCAGCGGTCGAGCCGAGGTGGGGGGATGAATAATAGTGGGGTGGAACGGTATCGAAATGATCGATGGAAATAGTTTTGACTAAATACACCCATATACAACGACATAACTCGACCAAATGGAGATTAATGAATCGGTTTCTCTTTCACTCGTTGCGCGACGAGCGCTACGTTGCGGAGATTGGTCGTACTTTAGATTGAGTGATCTAGTTTCGTTGAACAAGAGTGCGCTACAACGAAGCAGGAATGTATGTAAATCAGGTTACACAGTATAGATACTGATTCCACATTAACTACAATGAGAGGAAAATGTGCTATTGTATTTTGTAAGGACTTAGATAAAAAAGATTGTCAAGAAAATTATCATTTTGCGATATGAAAGCAATAGTTTTTAATCCAATATGTCACAACATATAAAATGAAAGAAAATATGAAAAATCTTCTGCTGCTTTCATAAAACTCAAATTTTAACAAAATCTTAGTTAACGAGGTTTATAATACAGCTGTTGAGCATCTACAGAACATAAATAATTATAAGCTGAAATTCCAAAAACTTTAAACCATCCAAAAATTTAGAGATGACACAATGTATAAGGATACATCCTATTTTTTTATTTTTCTATGTAATAGGAATAATTTTAAGGAAAATAGGTAAAGGTTATGCTGCACGAAATGGCGTGCACCAAGGAAAAATCACAATGTTTCAAGTATATTATTCCTTGGGAAGGGATAATTTTGTTAATAGTTACTAATCAGGTATTTTCCCTATACATTCACAGTTTCAAGTCGTAAAATATTAATTTTCTAATCCAATTAAAATTAATCTGTAATGAGTCGTAGTTCCTCATATGAGTGCTAAGGGCTGACCTGCTAAGAACATTAAAAAGTTTACTCCTCTGCATTTACAAATATTTCCCTTGTTATCACAGGTGGTCGAGACTGGCTTTTCTGGTACTAATATAGTACTAATTATGAAAGATACAACTGATTTTCTAGGAAAAGATATCGTCTCAGTTTTAACGAAGCGCCGTCGACTTACAATTATCACTTATTCTCAGCTACCTTAAACTTTTCCTCCAAAATTAAAAGATAAAAACCGAAGCTAACAAGCTCCAGGAGGAAATGAAATTACACTCGTTACCTCAAACTTACATTGGCCTCAACTCGGTTATACCCAGAGAAATTATACTAACAAACTCAGCGGGCAATTCAAACTGCGGCCCATTATTCCCACGTTCCTCCCGGGCAAATTATTCGGGGTGCTAATTACCAACTCCCCAAAGTAACAAGCGATAAAAACAAATAGAGCACCATCAAACGGAGATGCAGATTTCTCGAAAATCCCGCGAGACGACGGATTTCTCATCGACTAGACTTATCATCTCCGAAAAGTCACCGCCAAAATCTTCCCAAGTTTCGCGCGGAGACGTTATGCAAAAGACTTGAGGGTTGGGAAGTTCTTCTCGGAAGCACACCTCGTTTTCACTTTGCAACCGCCTCACTACAATGTGTAAGGAGGAGAAAGGGGCGGAATGGGAAAACTACGGGAAAGAGGGGAATTGGGGAAGGGAGAAGAACACTCAAGGAACAAGCGGTTCTTGATGAATGGGCGCCCAAGAGCAACGATTTCAGGGGGCGGAAAATAAGTAGAGTGATGGTGTGGGGATGACTGGAGAGTCGTAGTTTGGTGGTTGCGGGGGTGGCAAACCTGTGGAGACGGGGGAAGAGCGTTGAACCCAGAAGTGCACAGGAGGGATGCTGATCATGTGAGAGTGGGCAAGAAGGGAGACAAAACGCCGGGAAGAATGTAAGGTAAATTCACATTAACTTTGGGGCGGGTTTGCGGGGTTCTCCAGTAACAGTGGCGACAAACAAACCGCGGTTGTGATGACTGATTCGTTTTAGGGTCCTAAATGCATGTGCCAGATGGATTCCAGAGGGAAAGCTTGATTGATGATTGTGTGACAGGTATGACTGGAGAAAGACGGGGATTAGAGAGGAGTACTCGACGATGGTAAATAGAGGAGTCAAAAGACAGACATTGAGTAAGAGCTGGAGAGTAACTTAGACAAATATGTACGCTGCAACTGATGTATTATTCCAGGACCGAGGGAATTTTTCAAGGAGTTGAGTAAGTGATGGGAATTAAAGGGAAATTTTTGAGAGATTGAAAGCAATTACAAAAATAGTCATTGCGAACGGCAATCGTGACTTATTCAACACGCTGGACTAAAGATTGAATTCTCATATTGAACGCTAGGAAATGATTTATTCTTCCGGTAAAGAGTTTATTTTCTTTTCAATTCTATAAAATAAAGTATGTTACCTAAAAAACGCGAATTAAATCCAATAAAGTTTATTGAAATAGAATTCTGTAGTGAGTAGTAGCTTGATATACTTGTATAGGGAGTAATTATCGATAATACATCAGTATTTGTTATTTTAATTTGAACAAATAATCAATGAGCAATTTCAAAAACTGTAACGTTTGGCAGTAAGTTGTACGTACTCAGCATGATGGCTTGGAGGAAGCCATCACCAATGTGATCGCCTTGTCTTCCAGTAAAAAGTTAACTTTATTTTAAAATTATATCTATAAAAGGAATTCTTTTACCTTAATAATGTGGTTATAGAAGTATATAAAGTAAAACTGAAATAAAATGAGTAATTATCAATAACAAATATAAAATTTCCATTTGTTATTTTAAGCTTTACAGATTTATGTATGCTTTAATCAAGAATCAGTTGAGAGTAGGATGTACTTTATTCAACAATTAGATGAAGTATAAATTGGTTATATGCTTCGACGGTTAAGGTACTCGCCTGCCGCGCATAGGGATACGGTTTAATCCCCAATTTACCTGCCGGCATTTTTCGAAGAGAACCCAAATCGACTCAGTCAGTGAAAATGAGGTAAATCTCAGCGTAATTGGTGGTGGTGAAAGCGTGGTGCCGGCTGTACTACCTTCCTTTCTATCCGTTAGGATAAGTATTAACAGCATTTACCCCCTCACGTTATCAAGAAAGATTATACGCTATAAAACGAAGATTATTATTAATTATAGGGTATTCGATGTAATGTAGCTCAGATATTCTTCATTCGAAAGTTTTTTCTTATTTTAATTTCCAACGGTGTAATATAAATTAAGAATAATTAAAAAAATATAACAGTTTTTAATTTTTGCAAGGAAGTGTCATCTATTAATCTTCACATAAGTTTTTCCTACCGAAAGTTAATTATAGAGGTAATGCTATAAAATTAAAATCACTTTTATTACTGAATTTATTTGTCGTAATCAAATAATAATCAATACATCTATAATTCGTACTTGTTGCCTTGGATTCTAAAACCACGAGAAAAATTGGGTTAAGCTGAATCGAATATAAAAGATTCTTTCCTTTCTTTCCTCTCTCTCCATCATAATCTAAGATAACGCATGGAAACAGATAGCATCCGAATTCCTACGCAGAGAGATAATTAAATTAATCTATAATGGGTAGGCTTTATGGGTGTTCTTTATCTCTTAAATTAAGAAAAAGCATTCCCAACGAACCAGCGGGGCAACTCTTGCTCCCACCTGCACATAAAAGAGAAACCTTTTTGTTCGGACCCGATCGGTCAGCTCCTCCCGTCCTTAACCCCATAAGTTACGAACAGCAGATATTTTCCCGGTAATATAGTGGCGCCTGCGGAACACAAAAGGCCTCACGAAACGACTCAACGACCTCATATCGGACAACCCGCAGTCAAAGGATCTAAGCTCCAATTAAGGTCGATCGGAGCAAATGGGGGAGTGGTCGAATCGGATCGATACTTATCGAATAAAAACCTCGAACGGCAACGCACCGGCGATTGATGGGCCGAAAAAAAGGACAGGGCACCATCGTTTGGAGACAAAAAGAATACAAATAGGATCGAGTCGGCTGGATCAAGTAATGAGATATGGACGGTGCAGTGGATGCTACTTGCTGGTACACGGAGGTTTAATGGCGATTCGGATAGGCTGTTATGGATTGAATCGAGGGAATTCTATTGAAATCGATTTCCCATAGCCTTCTTTGGCCTTAAGGATTGGGTAAGTGGATGCAGAGGGAATTGGCCTCCATAGTGATTAATGGGAGGATTTTTAGGTTGCCATTGGCGATGGACAGTTGAATGGTGGAGGAAATGTTTAACTGATCTGGGAAAAGGGAAACAAACGAGATACTTTGGGAATCACATACATTATTTTTCAATAAATTACCAATTGAAATATTTTAGATGCTTGCTATGTAAATCGAATTCGTATCGTTTCAATTAATCTCTGACGCCGACTTTGATTGAAACCGTTAACTCTTCTGAAACAGTGACACGAGATTTCCTGTAAATTATAGTTTTATTCTTATTTTGAAATTGTTACAAAATACAAGAAGAAACGCTCCATTAAATGCGTCTGGAGAATCTTCCTTTACGACGAAACTTATCTAAAAGAGTGATCGAATAAATCAGACAATATATTCATTCAGGTATTTAGATTCCTGCTTTATGTAGGCCCTAATCATTCCTTAGAAAATAACCTTTCCGAAAACTACACAGTTAATTAAGACGTGAAAGATGGGACAATTGCGGCTTTATGACATTATTTCGATAGAAAATTAAATCATTTACCGCATTTTCAACGGAAAAGTATACATTTACATAATCATTCCATCAAACGTATATTTCAGCATCCAATAGAAGAAAGCTACAGATAAAACACGTTGAAATGGTCGATAAAAATAGCTGAATTAGAAGCAGCCTTAATAAGTGACCGTCGCCGAACCGGTTGGTCCATTCGGCTTTACCATTCCAATAAGGTCATGACGAGGGACTACTGTCTCCCGTTTCGTGATCGGATTCACCGGATGATATTCATACATCATTGTCGGTCGATGATTTAGTGGGGAAGAACTTGTTGTGACAGTTGCGATATAATGAGCCAAGGGAAATTGTGATAATGACAGATTGATGATATACGGTTCCAGTCTGACTGGGTTCCAAAAGCTATATGCAGATACGATCGGTATGCGAAGGAATGCTCACTGTGAAAATGTCATGTTCATCGATAATCGCGAAATCATGATTCAAGCGATATTTTTATACGATAAAGACAGCCTATTAAAAGTTAATTTTGGTTGGCAGAATGAGTTGATAGAATTATATCAAAAGTATGAATCATATTCCTTCTTTCGGTTTATGCTATTTGCGCTATCAATGCAAGAAAGTTTATCCTAAGGAAATATAAAGAGTCTCATTATCTACTCGAAAACAGAATATTACATGATATTTTAGTTACCGATTTCTAGTTATTACATATTTTTTATTATATTTATTAGTTATTAAAATAGCACATACAATGATATTTATACATGTTGAATTTCGTAATTTAAATTTAGCGAAACTAAAATTTTAAATGACTAAAAGTTGAGTTACAGAATTTTTCGCCATTTTCCTTTGCTTGAATTTGATATTTCGTTGTGTTGCAGAATTTTAATCAAATTAAAGTTAAGAACGCTGAAATATAAATAAAATTAAAGGTGAAATGCATGCATGCTGTAAGAATATGTCAAATTTCAATCACAAAGAACATGAGTGGGAAATATGATACGTGTATTCTAACTGAACCTCTCCCTGAGTAAACAAGAAATTTTTACTTGTTATTACTCTTGAAACGAACACTACAAAACAGTGATCGATATTAACTTTTTTGTTCATAGAAAGTTGTGAGAAATATCTATTTTCACAACTAAGCTAATCTGAAAGGTTTGAAGATCCTAAACGTGTGTATACCTTTGTAAGCCAAGAATGCTGCCAAGATTATAGAAACACTACCTAAGCTTTTTGATACTAAAATGGTGCTTTGCGGCTAAAATCAGAGAGAGAATGGATCTGAAGGTAAACATTCGAAAGGCAAAGGCCACTGTTTTCAACAGAACACGTGTATCGCATGACTTGAACTTAACTTTACATAAATGGCATGTTATTGACACTAGCTTACTTACCCAGAAGAAGAACTACGTACACAGTTGAATTTTACTTAAAAGCGAGTTCATCCAGCTGAAATATTATACGTTGCTTTTCGGAGAGGCTTCCCTAAGAAATAATTAAATCGCGGAAATTGTATTCTTCATTCTGCTCAGAAATTTAGACGTTTCCAATAGAGCCAAACTCTTCGACGATGTATCTTGTAATATTTATATAATTCTGTAGCGAGATAAATCGGTTATCAGCTATATTTAGTGGTGTCGAATATCGATTATTTTTCGCCGTCTTATTAGTAAGTACCATGAACGTTTCAGAGATTTAAAGTAGAGATTTCCCCGGAAATCGAACTCTGACTTCGCTGCATTGTATACTATCTACTCTGTTGTAACTGTAGCTACCACTCAGCTAAAACTAATTTATAAATCGTATATATAAATCACTATCCTAATAATATTTCGTTTATTTTGCCGAAAAATGATCCTTAATCTTTATCTCTACAACGGCATGTAATCTTTCGCACATAACCTATGGTATTTTCCTATGAATATTACTTCAACCCCTAAATCAAATCTAGTAATTCTTCCATGATTATCTCACTAACTCCAAAAAATAGTCGATCTTTCTAGCCATACCTATTTTATAAGGAATCTCTATTGCATTGAAATCCAACGCCCATCCAATATTCCATCTCCAAATCCAGTGCCCACTCTTCATATCTCCGTGTAATTCCACATCCAATACCCAAATCTATTTTCTTGCCCTCCTTCAGCATCTTTCCTCGCAATCTAACTCATCTTCCATCCTCTCCACCTTATCTCCGAACTCAAAAATGCTTTCATCAATTCATCCACCATTTCCCCTGTCTCTTCCCTCCTCTCTCCTTATATATATCTTTTCCGACTTTTTTCCCATTATATTTTTTATACCCCCTATCAAGAAAGGGGTTAGGAAGACCGCTAAAACCCTCTTCAAAGGGATGACCGAAACGATATTATCCTTAATGCTCTGTAAGAGAAGACTTGCCTCCCACCCCATCCCTCCATCCAAATCGCTTTTTTATGCTGGACCCGAAAAGGATATCATTTTTTATATGAGAACGTCGTTCCTTTCCCACCCTATTATACCGGTATGCATATGTAATACATGCTGAATATTTCTTTGGAATACAAATTCGCGGATTTCCATTTCTCCGATACAGTTGGATTTGGTTTGGTGATGAAAGCCCCTTGTCGCTTAGTTGTCTCTATTCATATGCTAAAAGATTAATTGTATTAACTCGGAGAAAGCGAGTATGAAGATCAAGCTTCAAACAAAATCATAAAAAATTAAATTTCAGTTATTTTATAAAGTTTTACAATAAAAAATTCTTATACATATGATCTTCTATCAATCTTACTTCATCCCACCCTCTTTACTAATAAAATACACCATTTGTATTATATCTTGATTTATTTCCTAAAATTCGGTTTAATTGAAGTATTGAAAGAGATCTGTTCCTAATGCTTCAACTGGAGTATTTCATGATACTTGGGAATACGGAAGGCTCTGTTCCTAATGCTTCAACTTCAAATGATACTTGGGAATACGGAAGGCTCTTTGGTTGTTACTCTCGATGAAACATTTTCTTCAAAAATTTAAGAGTAATTTTAATCGAAGGTCAAAGAGGAAGAAAATGTTTCATCGAGGGTAACAACCAAAATTACTCACATGTTTGAACAATCATTTTACAATATCTATATAAACTCTAATGTAATATATTTCCTTTAATGCTCATTTGCAATGTACAAGGCAGTGGAACAGATTTTTACTTCAATCTCTTGAACCAAGGGAAGTTTCAATTCTGTTGAAAGTCATTTCAGCTTGTTAAAGACCTAATATGTAGTTTAATCACTCTACGAAACGATTTAAATTGTTCTTCGTGAGGATAGCTTTAATTATGTAATGGCTACCTTTGAAAGAAAATAACTTCCACTCGATGGGAAAAGAAGAGCACCGGTTCTCGAAAGAGATGTTATCGCTACCGTGAGGCTCTAAATCTCTAACGAAGCCATATGAGCATTTCTTAATTAAATGCTGAACCGTGATCCCGACTGAGATAACAGAAGCCCTTAATTCAACATTTAAGGTAGGCATAGACTATTCTCCCTATTAACAGATTAGATAACCTCCAAAAGAGGCTTAAAACTTGCCAAATCATATTCGAAAGCTTTGAGCGCTGAATGTGGAGGATTCTATCTATTATCCAATTTGTATTGTTTATTTCCCATCCTTGTATGTTCTCTCTATTTTCCGAATAAATTGACATAAAATTGTTTGTTCATAATTTTCACATTCGCATGATTCAATACGGTCAAAATAGCCATAAGAATATTATATGACATTTATTGGCTTGTTTAAGTGATAGTCCTATAGGTTGAGGGTAAAGTAAATGTACGCTATTAATTTACTGTATTTAATTAAGTAAGGTAGTTATCGAATAGTTATGGTCTATTGTAAATGGAATTTAATATCAATGATAGTTACTTAATGTAATGTGTATAAAAGATGGAACTTTTCTAGATAATTTGTTGATTATTTTATGAAGATGAAAAAATTCTGACGAAACGGTTTTCTTTATTTTCCCGTCATTACCGTTAACAAATATCGACTCTCTCAAGTATATCCATTGTTTTAACTTAACTTTTGAATTATTTCATCCTTGCATTGTAGAGAAAAAAAACTTGGTTTCCCATTGGAGACCTCTTTTCACAAACCTCGCTTGCCTTTTCAACATCCGTGGGGAGATTTAGATGCTGATTTCGCAGATTTTTAGACTACCTTCTCCCTATGAATCATGGGAAGGTTTAGGAGGGAATTCGAGAGGATTGAAGAAGGGTCTCTCTTAATACCAGGAAAATACTCTTTCACCCTCGAATAAAAGTTTGTTTTTTCACCGTCCAGACCCTTTTTAAACCTTTCATTTAAACCCCAGCACAAAAACGTAATGACAGTGCCATTCTTATACATTCACAGCTTTTCTTACCCGGACCCATTATCGAAATTTTCAAGAAAAGAATTTCGTGGTGAGGAAGCCCGTATATTTTCTAAAGGTTTCAAATTATTGAATATGACTGAAACAACTTGTTGAAACCTCTAGTAGCGGAAATAATGCAATAAATCACATCCTAGCCTCTCCAAGAAAATTTCTTCCCTATCTATTTCGACGATCCACTCTTGATTCAGTTACTCGACTATTGCTTCGTTGCCTTATTCGATGATTATCTTGAGCGGCTATATATTTCGCTAGACATTTCTTCAAAAGAAGTTTGAAACTTTGAGGTCATCCAGTATCGTCGTATGTTCTGTGAGGAGCTTATCGCTGAGCCAGAATGATCATCACGGAGATATCTGTCCTGTGGGTCATTCATTTCTGCTTTAGATATCACATAATTAATCATATCGATAAGTATGAAATACGAAAAGTGTTTCAGGTAATCTAGATTAACCGGACAAGTCGTATAAAAGATTAAATAAATTACTGCTACATATACTTATTTTTTTAAATCATCGGATGTAACATACGTTAAATGAGCCAATGAAAGATCAAACTTCCAAGAATATAATGGAATAATCTTTAGATTAAATAAGCGTGAAAATGAAGTTAATATGTATAGATACGCGAAAGCAATCTAAGAAGTAGAATCATGGTATTTGCATCATCAGTCACTCACTGAAACGTGGCTAGCGGGATCCTTACAGAGACATAGACAAAAATCTTAAAATCATTAGTCAGCGCATAAGAATCAGAAGCTTCACTATTCTAATTATAGTAAGTCTTCTTTTAAAATTTCAAAAACACTAAGGCATCTTCTTCCTTAAATCCGATATTTTGTTTCCTCCGCTCTAAAAACAACAGAATAATTAAGAGCCACGTCTTGTTTTCGTCCTTCGGCCCAAGCGCCTTTTGCTCTCAATCATCCCCTAATTCCAAACCGTTTCCAACCCCCTTCATCCTTATCCCTCGAGAACCTTCATCTTCATTTTGAGACGGGGAAGTGCTTTGTATACGCCATCGCCTCTCACCGCGTACATCTCTTCTGAAGACGTATCCGCCAGTCTCATGAAAGCTACACCCCCAAAAAGCGGCCCTCTCGTCCATCAATCCATCTCCTGCACTCCCGGTAGCCTACGCTTTATCTCTCTCCAGACGCCCTCAGCGCCACGCCCCTCTATCTGTGGGAGCAGGCAGCATCCCCGACGACCGCAGTCACCCTCTGGACCACATCCGCGAAGGGACTCCAGCTGTCTCTGCCCCGACATCTCCCTTCGGATCTCATCGGACTAGAAAATCAGTCACGCCTGAAATGGGACAAACAGCCGTCTACTCCCATCCTCTTGTCTCGAGCACGCCCACTACTGTCTTTCTCTCTTGCAAGAAGAAGACCTGTCCGATTATTACAATATATGTTTTAATTCACTACGATGTTTGATGTTTCATTATAGACGTTGAAGTAATATAGAGTCTCACATCACCTTCGTTATTAGAGGTTACAAATATCTAATAGCCGTAAAAAGAAAGCATTACTTTCGAAATGGGCATTAAGTGTTATTAAAGTGCGGTGTCCTCTCTTGTTTTCTCCGAAAACCGGTGAATGAGACGAGGAACAAAGACGGCAATTGGAAATTTTTAATCTCTAATCCTCTAACAGCCATATTCTAAAATTTTCTTTCTTCACATCACCTTTGCTAGGCCATTTTACTAAGCAATAGTTCTAAGTACTGGAAGAGCTAATCGCTCGTAAAATATTCAGGTTAAATATTTTATAAGGAGAAAACGTAATCAAAATCACACTAAGGAAACCCAAATGGATAGGAGCATTAACTAATCTATCGACGGAACTATTAAAAAAATCTATAAATACAACCACGGAATAAATTCAATGGATAAAAAGGCTCAATTAAATTTACTCGTTTTTCGGAGTGAGGGATTCAAGCAGTGAATTTCTGATTTTCTATTTCTGCGAGAAGATTTTTCTCTGTGAAAATATCGTTAAAATACAGTGATAAATTATATCTGAGAAAATTTTATTAAAACGTTTCGTGAGAAAGTGCAAAATATTTTCCTAAAACTAAATGTTTGCTTTATCTTTGAAATTTTCTGTTTCAAAGATGAACAAATTTTCTTCTCTCGTCTTATTGCAACATATTTTAGTCAATTATGACATAGGTACTTTCCGAGTAAAACCAGAGATTTTAATAATTTTACCATGAAGTACGAAATAAGTGAAAAATATTACTTTTTTGCTAGCAAATATCAATTTCTTCAAGGTCTGGATCGATTTTCAATTACTGAGATTAAATTGAAGTAAACCGCAATCGTTAGTATATGATATTCCTTGTAAAGTTAGTCTTCCAAGAAAAGAATGAGTACATTCATAATGGGTAAGAATCGAGAAATAATTCCTTGGTATAGTAACGCGAATTCGTGCACTATCGTAACGTTTACCGATAAGGTAAATTGATTTCGAAAATTATGTTTTGCCTTGTGGGTAACATAATTTCATTTCGTTGAATTAAAAAGGTTAATTTCTCATATTTAAATAAAAAATTTCTTAGCGATAGAATTTATATCTCTAAGGTACCGTTGGGACGCACTGTTAAGTTTTCAATAGATCATAAGGTACTAGAACTCAACAAATTGTTCCATTTTCATGGTTATGTTAGATTATATCTACCGATATTTCATTCCCAAATGAACGATATCAAATGACCTAGATCACAATCGTAGATAGTATGAAAAAACTAATCTCAATAATAGAAGTGCTACACAGAAAATATGAACTAACCTTGATAATTGTGGCCTGGAATTACTGGTGGAGTATTTTAACTTTCTGATTTGAATTGAAAACCAAATTTTTGTTTCGAGAGCAACATTTCTGAAAATGATCTATTTTGTTTCGAAACCTCTCTTTCATTAAACGCCTTAATACCAATTTAGTGAAAGTCTCCTTTGGACTCCTTTTTAGAGCAAGCGAACGTAATCAAACAATGAAATGTAAACAACCAATCAGTTCAATCAGAGAAGTCTTTGTTTTTCCAGAAGATTACGAAAATGCGAAGCTTTCCTTATTCTTTGTTCTATTTCTTTATCATCACAGCCTACTCTCGTATTATTTGAGCGAAGCGCGCAGTGATTGAATACCAACTAAATTACTTGGAGATATCTCGCTCTTTGAGCCAGACATCACTGAGATCTCCTACGGATTCCAGAAAGGTCTTCTGCTGATTTCTCAAGAGACTTTGCTCTCTCTCTCGGTTTTCATCTTTCCATTTGATCACGCTTTATATTTCTACCGATCGTTCCTTTGGCAATTCGCATAAGTTCTCCTCACCCCATTTGTATGTACCACAGATTCTCTTTCTCTCATCCTCTGTTCGCCAAAACAAATCTTACAAACCCCTTGACAATCAATAACTGCGTAGCTAACTGCCGATTTTTCTCCCTGGGATACTTAACAATGGACTTGGGTGTATCAAGGAAGTACCGGCTTCCCCTTCAGACATCACTTCCCTATTCATCTTCCTCTATCACTCTCTTCTCCATATCCACTCACACTCCTCTGTCTTTTGATCCTGTTTTATCGCTCGGATCGTGCTTTGAATTCCTTTCCTATATTAGAAGTCATCGTCATTTCTTGAAGCTATGTATTGGGACAGAAAGAAAATTTCCGTATTTTCTTCAAATAAAAATACTCAAACATCTCCATGACTCTTTTTAATAACAAACATTAAACCATTCATTAATTGTTACAAGAATATTTCACAATGATGGATAGTGGAAAAGAGGCTCGTCTCAATTAAATTACAGCAAAAGTAAATAGAACGTCTTCTGTTAGGTGAGTCTCTGCGAAATAGGAAGAAAGATATGGGAAACATTGTTGGAAAACGATGTACGACCCAGCAATACTAAAATGATTATTGAATGCGATGCAATTATTCGAATATGAACACCATAGATAGATGAGTTATTGAATAATCTTTCTTTATCCTTCTGAATAGAATGGGCTTTTCATGCATTAACAGGTTCCAAGTCACAAAGCAATACTACCAAATATCAGGGCCTAAAATTTCCATTGTTTTATTTAATTTCCTTTGAATTCCTTCTTTTTATTGTGAGTTTCCTGAAGTGGAATGCGCGTAAAATAACATACTAATCTTTAAAGTATCATTATTATTTCCACATCATTTACTATTCATGGCTGCTGTTTAATGACCCACTCCTTATGATATTCACAGTCTTTTATCGAAAAATCATAGTGAAGTAGATAAATTTTCACTACAACGTTGGTTATTAGAATTATATCATCTGAACTAGTTCCATTACCTATCTCTGGATTTCCACTCCACGGACTTTAACATCCAGAAATCGCTCATCTCCAATGGAAAAACAACCGCAAGGATGAATGCGAATGGAAACTAATTTTCTCGAGGAAATGGAAACGTTCACTCTGTTGTGGTAAACGATATGTTCATTCTACTGCCGCTTTAATGTATTCTAGAGACCCTTAACACGACCCTGCTTGTCCATCCGTGAACTCTCTGATAAAACCTCTTGTCACAAACTCGCAGCGTTATATTTTAACATGCCAACGCGCAAGACATAACACCGCAACACCTCCGAACGCATACATTCCTCCACAATTTACGCCCATTCATCGCCATCTTCCCTCCAATCTCATCTCCCTCGAGTCTCTCCATCGGACTTTTCACACTCCCATTCGCATCTGCATAACTACCACCCATTCCATATAACAGATTCACCCGCACCCTCGTAACCCTTCGACCCTCAGCCCACACTCGACGCGACACACTTCCTCCTCGAAAATTGCGACCTTAAAAAGGCGGTGGAGGAGAAAGATTACGCTGCCCCACTCCACAGTAACTGTGGGGGGAAGGACGCTCTGAAAGGGAATGAATTCTTACGCAACATTTCTTTACGTTGAATAATTTTCTGAAATATGGTTTGAAGACGGAGAGCGTACCTGTTAAGGGATTTAGGAACAATTGTGACACTGATGAATACATTTCTGTATTAAATTGTAAATTAAATTCTAAGCGTCTTTTGACCATTATGATTATATTTATAAACTGTTTGAGAAAATCTTTTGGCCGATTAGCATATTCGGCTGGCTGTATTGCCAGCCGAATATAGAAAGATCCCGGGTTTGATTCCCGATCCCGTTAGACTTTTTTCGAGTCCGTTTTTCCTAGAGATTCTTAGTAAATTCTAAGTAAATTATTTTGGACACATTAAATATTAGGTTATGTGAAAGCACAGTATTTAAAGGTAATTTATTCTTCAATAAGTCCTCTCTTGATCTAATATGCCCATGCTCGATTTTGTGGAATGGTGCCATACTTAAGAAAATACCATAGTAATGTCCCCAGAAGTACACCTATTCCTGATGATGCCTAAGTGTAGACTAGACTAGTTGCCCCAAATTGGTTCCTGTGGATATTATTAAATTCTTTCATATCACTTTCTCTATTGACTTCATGGAATACTTTTAAACGTAATCTAGAAGAAGATACTGATTTCCTGAAGGCTCCGTGAATGTAGTTTTTTTCAGAACGGAAATGTTCTAGTAGGGTTAGGTTGGGCTACATTGGATGAAATATTTCAAATTGAAAAATCAATTTTTATAACGTTTGTGACTAGCATAAAAAATACCAAATATTGTACGATATAAGTATGGGAAGTATTTAATTCTTAAAATATTCGCGGCGTCAAAAAGGTGTCGTCGAAAAGTAACTCGTGAAGTAGCGTTTGGGAAGCTACAGCGGCGAAACGTCTCCTTCCCCTCCTCCGTAAGGGGACCGAAGAGGAGTTCGCCCACGAAAGGAATGAATTCTTATGCAACGTTTCTTTTTGTGGAATAAAACGCAGAGGGACGGTTTGACGACAGAGGGGGTACAAGTTAAGAGGACAACGAGCTTAGAAAGGATACCTCAAAGGTCCGGGAAGGGTGAGCCGGTGTTTACGGGCGTGGTGATGAAAACAAGAGTCTCCTCCGTGAAGAGAGGAAAAGAAAAGAAAGAGTAGAGGGTGGTTCCGGTAGAGGGTGGAGGAATACATTTCTCACCCCTTGAGAAGGTTTCCGTAATGTCATGCAGGGGGAGGTTTGTTGCCTTTGGAGAGGGAAAAATGGAATATGAAGATTTTTTGATGGGAATGAGGGGTCGTAATGCTAGAGTATTTCAGAGGAAGTGAGTATCCAGAAATGTAGCTTACAGAATGAGGGTTACAGGGTGAGGTCATGAAAACGCCCGGACATTTCCCTTTTCGACGAGAATGAATTCGCGCTTTTTCGAAGAAGAGGGAAAAGGAAGTTGTGGAGACGAAAATGGGATGAAAACGCCGACGAAAGTGGGAGAATAGACTCATTGGTTATTCTGGAACTCTATTTCCGATGCGGTCCTTTTTTTCCGTCCCCTCTCTCCTCTGCCGTGCATTCTAAAACTCCGGGGATTTTTGGAGACGAAACGAGCATCGTCTGATGTATAAATAAATGAAACGTCGATCGCAAACTCTGCCCGTCACGAGAGAGCCGATTCGATGAATAAAGAGGAGAAGAGTCGAATAAAGACATTTTAACTACAAAGATAAGGGGGTGGAAAACTCTGAAAAGTACTCAATAAGTATTCATAACATACCAAATTATATATTTTACCACTCATCTGGTGAATTAATGCTCATATTATCGTAATTGTCTACAATTATCATCGGGATTCAGCTACAAAATATAAAATAATGTGAGCGAAAACGAAAGAAGAAACTAAAAGAAGAATTAAATGAGAATAATGACATAATTATTTCAATGTATTTCTATCTTTTGGTAATAAAAAAGTTGATATAACAATTAATATATATACGATGCAAATAAATAAAAGTCAACCAAAAATATAAGCACCTACAATACGAAAATGCATTAGAAAAAAAATGCATGCATTGATAGGTTTTCCTTTCTTATTTACCATTCCAGAGTAAAAATTCCTATATAAATTAATTATATAAATACTATTGAAAGAAGTGATAAACGGAATCATTGGAAATCACTTTGTCGATTGCAATCTATAATATATTCATACTATTTCAGTAATAGAAAAAACGCAGGGAAAAAGTTTGGAATAAGAATGCTCCATAGATTCTTTGACGTCTCCAAAGAATATTTAATTCTACTAACGAAATAAATTCGGAATATGGCACTTATTCCCATATAAGGAAGTAAAAGTGAAATTCAAGAAATCAGAAAAGGTAGATGACCACTGAGAAGACAATTATCCAAAAGAAAAACAATGGAAAATACTTCCGAATGAAATTCAATTCCCACCCTCAGTACAACCTCAAACAAGAAAGAGCAAGACATGATATGAAAAATCCAGCTTTCCTAAAATGCAGCAATATGAAAAAGAAAGAAGTCAATAGAGAGGAAAAAACCCCTGTATTTGTATACCTGTACTATTAGCCAAAAACAATTAAGTTTATTACCTTTAAAATATTGGTAACTGAAATTCATAAAAATGTGGATTTCCTCTGGCGCATAAATATTTCTTGATAAGTAAATTTCTAAGAAAAAATTTTTAATGTCGCAAGAGGAAACGAAGTTTTGGGAATTGCTTTTTACATTTAAAAACGGAAAAAATCTGAATGAATAACACTTAAATTTAAAAAATCTTTTGAGGACATTAATAACTAATTAGAGTTCTCAATCACTTTCTTTTCGTCACAGAAATAGCTCACTAGCTCAATAAACAGAAATCCTCACCACTTAGGTGAGGATGATTATCAATTAACAAAACGTCTGAACAAAGATCATTATTATCTATGTTACAAGATATTATTTTATATACAGCATAACAAATAATGATGATTATCAAGCAATACCTAATAAAGTACTTCTATCAATTTGACCCTTATTTCATCGGGAAGGGATGGAGATTACTAAGATATCACTGGAAGAGAAACTGAGGGAACCCATAAAGCAGGAGATGCTACTCCGAAAAAAAAACGAGATAACTAAAAGAAAGGGATAGATAGGGTGAAAGAAAGCGAAGGTTAAATCGAAAACAGTTATCGGAAAGACGTAGAGAGGTAAAAGTAATGGCGAGGAGAAAGAAAAAAGCAGGAGTTTGGCTCCTATATGGTAAATGGAGGAGAACTGAATATTAAGGGTAAGAAAGGACTCTTCCAACCGCTTCCTTAGGATGAGGTTAGGGCAGGAAAATATGGGAGAGGGATCTTAGGGAAAACGTTCTACTCGAAATGGCAACATAAAATCCTTTCTTTGGCCATTAAAGAGGAGCGGAACCGATATCCCAATGAAATTAATTTTCCCTGGTTTTCGACAAGAGGAAAAACAACGGCCGATCGGAAAAAGGGTAATCGGCTTCCGATTATCTCTTGGGTCTCGAACCCTTTGCGAAAGCCACTTTTGGACCCTTATAGGAACTATTTTTGCTGGGCGATTGATGGGTCATTTTGGTCCTTGGAATTTAGAAATGCAGTTGATTTACATTCCATTGAGTGTATTGAGAAGTCATTTATAATGATATTTACTATCAATTCAATCCTAGTATCTTATAAAACTAAAATTTATGGACGTTTTAGGGCTAAAGATATAAATTTGAAAATCTTAGCAATATATTTTGGAATTTGTGGTGTAATTCTGATAAAATATTTGTCCCGTAACTGGGTATTAAATTTTTTAAACAAATCTTGTAGTGGAGAAAACAATATTTTGATCGATATTTTACAAGCTTATGATGTTAGATAGCCATTACGATTTCCTTTAAGAATGTGATGAAATTTTTAGATATTTAAGGCTAACTATCCCATCAGAACATCTTAATAATATTCGTGCCTTGTAAGATGTTTTCTTCTCACGCTTAGAGGTAATTTTTTATGAGCGAGTCTAAGGATACTCTCCCCGCTTCTAAAAACGACCCAGAAGAGCGTCTTAAGGCGCGTATCCCATTTAAGAGGTCAATTACGGATTACTCTACTTGAATACGCCCACTATTTTGCCGGTAATTAGTGACCAAACGTAATTCACCGCCTTTCTATACATTTGGCATCATATTTCAAGCAACTGCCTAAAAAAAAATCGAGTTAAAATTCACATTTCTTACAACCCGACTGAAATGCAAACGTTAAATTCAGCCAGTTTAATTTTAAAAAATATTCATTAAATTTTCGCAAGAACGTCCATTATTCATAGCGAGCTGCTTATTTTCGGAAAGTCAACCTTTTTATTCGTGGGAAAAAAGTATTCATCCACAGAATAATGCACTCATATTTCACAAAGACATTAAACTAGAATAGCGTCTACTTTGCTATAAATTCCGCTCCGATGGAACCTGCGAAACTCGTTTAAAATAAATCCTCTCTTGTACCAAAGCCCACGTTAAAACACCCTTGAACAAAAGTCTCTTCCCTTTTTAACTGAGAAACTAATGCCTCATAAATATTTCAAAGATAAATATTTCATTCTTGAGGCTTTTGAAGGCGTATAAAAGGTTTTGATGTCGCCGTGATTCAAAAAAGAACGCTGAATGCAGAATACATGTCTCTCATATCGCCGCACGAGAAGTTTACGAATTTTGGAAAGAGGCATTTTCCGTGGAGAAGGAGCGGATAGAGGAAAGGGTAAGGTAAGGGACTAAATGAAAGAAGTGGAAGAGGAAATGAATGAGGGAAGGAGAGAGGGAGAAGAGAAAGGTTGAGGTTTTGGCTTAAGAAAGGAGCTCGCTAAGCGGTGACTGGATGAAAAATCTTTGGGGTACACAGTCCAAAAAGGAAGAGGGGATGGGAATAACCCGCTCCATTGTTGATACTTGTGCTTTATGGAGGGAGGAGAAGTGAGGTCCATTGTCTCGCTGGACCGCTCCCTCGTCCTCTCCTTTCCCTTTCTGTCGCCCCACCCCCGCCTCCTGCCTTCTTAGCCTCTTAGATTTTTCTATCCAATCTCTATCGTAGATTCCTTCGATGGCCCATTTGTAAAGAGCACATCTTCTAAGAGTACATCTGGTTCCACAAATTTTAACAATTCGTGAATTCAAGAATGGTAAGCATTGACTTGAGGTTTATGCCATTACAAAAAAGTAACATATTAAGATGTAAGAAATAAAAATTTGAACACGGCTGTTAATGAATTAGATTCTAATAATCACTCAATGAAGATTTCAACAGCGATGATATTATCTTCAGGTGTAGAAAAATACGAAAAACTTACTTTCCATTAAAATACAACTTTCTATATAGGAATACAAAAACTTACTATTAATTTTTATATATTTGTATGCCCCTGAAGATAATAGCATCGCTATGGAAATGTACACTGAGTGTTTCATAGCAGGCTCTTTTTTCTAATTCATCTTACTATCATGCTATTGGGACTTCAAATATAACTCGATGTGCGTTATTTAATGTGACAACTGTTCGGAACCTCTTATCAGTGAATTTTTCAAGAATTTAAACATAGGAGATGGAAAAAAATAACGCTGAGCCATTCATATTCAGAAGGGGTCCGCAAATATTTGTGAACATATACCTCGTTTAGCAATTTCCAACTTTTTAGAGACCGTTTACTGAATAACTTGATTTCACTTGAGTACAATTATTCTATGTCATAATAAGAGGAATAGACAAAACGACGACTATATGATATTTTTAATACATATTTAGTTTTGGTAATCATGAAGTTAGATAAATCTCATGCAATCATTCCAATCTCTTATAACTTTTATATATCCTTAAAAGAGAAATATGAAAATTTTAGTAATAAATAAATATTAATCTATATATCTTGACCCTTATATGAATTCCTAGCAGGATTTCACCCTTAACTATATCGTATCGTCCCTTGCGGGTCTATGTGGGCCACTTTTCGGACCCTTGATACATTGGATTCATAGCTGTTAAGGCTGCTGTAGCGCTTGAGGATTTCCGATTTTAACGGTCGCACCCTAGAGCATACGAAGTGGTGAATTTCAGAACTAACGAAGAGGTGGGGAGGAACATTCGCCTATTTCGCTGGAGCTGTTGGCACTCACTGGCCACTGAGTCGAACCTCTCTTTAGGTGGGCGGTTCGTTTTGGTTTCGCTTCTTCACTTATCGCAGTTCCCAGAAATTGATATAATGTTAGGCATCGAGTTACCACCACCGCTCATTCGCTCTCAAAGACGGGTGGAACAGAATGCTGTTTCACTTAGATTTAGAAATTTTGATGAGATTCCCAACATTGTCCGCTCGACTTTGATCCATGCAGTCCCGCGTTCGATTCCCTGCACGTAATGATATCCGATCGAAGAATTTTTAGAAGAAGAGATTTATATTCTCTGAATAAATATCTGCTTTCGAATCTAAGAATAATTTATCGTTGAATTATTCTACCTTTCTGTAATTCTGTACGCACTGTATGATTATTCTTCTAAATAAAAGTTTCTTAATAATTATCCTTGCGAGTCTAATACAATATAATTACTTTTAATACAATAATTTATAAAAATACATTATGTATGTTATTCGAAAAGGAACTTGATATCGAAAATTCGTCGACCTTTAGGGACATACGCAAATGTCTCATAATGTTCCTTATCGATCTCTGATACTACTGTTTCACCCTTAGACATTCTATGTTCCTCATTTCCTGGATTCTCACACAGTGGCAATGGTGAGTGTACCTGAATGCTAAACCAAACAAGAGTTATTTGAAATCCCATAACAAATATCACTGCAGTCCTTTACTAATTATCATTCTACGGCATTCGATTGATGACAGACCCCCGAAAGATGGCCTCTTAATAATCGCCAAGTTTTCAGTAAATATCATGTTTTCTCGGAAGAAAAGTTTCATATGTTACGGAAAATTGTATAGTCATAAGAAAACGCATAAATACAAACATTATACGAAAGAAGAACTTGTCTTGTTAAGATATTTTACCTAGAGGACATTCTTTGCGAGGAATGATCCGTATCTTGAGGTTCATGGGAGAAATAATCATCAGTTCTCGATGAACACCCTTCGTCACGAGGAGTGCCTAAGACAAATTTCTCACCGAGAATAGCTTTCCTAATTTTGAGAAATCATGTGTGAAACCATGGTATTAAAGAAATATCAATCGGCAAAGAAATTTTTTATGACTAACTTAAATTTTTCATTTACATTAATTTACTAAGCAAGGAGGATATTTAACTTAACAATATGAAAGTTTTGCTTTATTACACATTCTGTCAAAGACCTGTTCATTCTTCATTCTTTCAGGTTCTTCCCTTTATTTTTTTTGCACTTGGTCGAAGATGTCCACTTTTCGTATATATACGCATGGTCACTCACAAAGGCAGCAATACTTTGTAACCTAATCCTCCCTCTGCAATGCAAGTAATCCCTACGCCCGGCTGGGATAAAATATAAGAGCAGGGTAACCACCATGATCGCTTTTATTCAGTCGTCTCGCGGAGAATCTCCCCTCCAAGTCCCTTCCCCTACTTCCCGGCCGTTTAGAGGGCGCGCGATCTGCTACCTCGATAGGCGAAAACAGAGGTGTTTTATTTCTCAGTTTACAGCCGATTTTGATCTGTGACCCCCTTATATTTTTACACATTCCTTAAGAACAAAGTTTGAAAAAGTGCTTGCAGCTTTTAATTTTTCGAATATGCTTTAAATAAGCGAGTAAATTTAGCTGAAAAAGTAGCTATTTTTAATGAAATCAAACGCCTTTGGAAGGATTTCTATGACTTAACTTTAAATTTAAAAACCTAGCAACACATCTTCAATCTTTTTTCTTGCGATTGCTGAAAACCGCAAATCTCTGCAATGAAATTCAACGTCTTAAAAACGATAAATAAAACAGGCTTGAATCGGCCGTTTCGGACGAGCGCTACAGCAGCCTTAAGGGAAACGCGTTTTTTACAATATGCTATCACTAACTTTACAATATTTGCATAATATTATCACTCGTAAAGAAAGTATTTACTTTAGTTCTATTCCTAAAATTAGGTTCTAATAGAGTTCAAGTTCTAGTTCTTTAGCCTATGACCTAAACAAATAAGCCCTAACAATTTAAAAATACTAGTGTATTAATGGTTTGCATTTTCGACAACAGCAAGCTTGTTGTTTTGTCTGCAGTATTTAATAATGGAGTAACTGGAATGGAAAACATGATCCATATATTAAAAATAAGACTCACAAAACCAAGGGTAATAACCTATATAGTTCCCAAATAAAGGAAAATTATATAAGTTGAGACATTGAACAGGGCAAATAAATTTTAAAATACTTCACGATGTATCATTGCAATAACCGCATAAAAATAATACTCTCTCTACTTATCGAAATAATGCCTAATAATGCCTTGACCATGATTGTATGCTTGCTTAAAGGAAGGATAAGAAAAGATAATTAAATAGGTAAATATATTTGACACTTTTGTGAATCTATATCCACTACTCATTTAAAGTTCACATTCTTTCGAAATAAAAAATAAATTCGTCTTCGTTAAACTGCTCACGGCATTTGATGTTACCTAAGAAGAAACACCATATTACGATCATAAAACCAAGTGTTTCCAAGTCTATCGGGTATGCATAAGAACTGCTCTCAGAGCCATCAACAACAGCAGAGACAACTACAACAGCAACACTTCGGAAAGCTCACCTCTTCAGCTAATTTTCAATGCGGACGCAATACTGCAACACGTAAGTTGTTTTCCACCTGAGGCACACACCCAAGATATCGTGTTTTTATTAGCCGTACCTTCGCTTGGCGTCACGAATACACGTCGCGAGAAAGGACTAGCATAATACTTCTTCTGTCGTCCCTTCCGATACAGGCGACATGCACCTTCGTACACGACCACATTGTTCCGTGCCTTGGCGCTGTGACCATACGCTATCCGACCAAGCGATTTATAATTTGAAGGATGGTATCAAGCGAAATACGGCGAGAGCAAGCACAATTTGTATGGAATTTCAAATTAACTCTCGCCCTGCGCGTTACTGCCAGTGTTTCATGCCTATAAACAGGTTATGGTGATGTGGGACTTTGATATTCAATCGCGCAAGTGCACTTTGGGTGGTAAATATCAGTGATTTACTTGCATTCGACGCAGGATTATTGCATATCACTATTCTCTTGCTCTTGTAAAGAATCATTACGGTGCGATAAAAAAGGTAAGTGTTTTCGCAGAAACGAATGCTTCGCTGTTGCTTGATATCTGGGCGGTCTAAGAGAACCGAATAGGATATCTACCACAATCGCTCTACATTCGCTGGCGTTTTGATTGAAACTTTTTATAAGTAAAGCCCTTATATATAAAAGGTCTCTCCACGAGTAATGATATACGTGATTCTTTCAGCAGAGAATGATTACTAAAAAAATATTCTTATATCCAATAAAGCATTATATTTATAATTTACTTCGAACTAAGATGAAAAAATAATATTAATTCTTCAGATACGATATTGCAGTATGAACTAAGTTATAAGAAGCCACTTATTTGAAAAAGTTTGTGAGCTAAATATTTTAAAAATAAGTTGAGTTTGATAAGTTTTACTACGTATATTTATGAATAATTTTAGATAATTCAAGGTCGTGATAGATTCAAGTCTTGCTTAAAACTCATTCATTCTACTTGACGTCAGAACGCAATATTAACAGAAATTTCGGCTTAACCTTGCCAGAACTTATCATTATACATTCCTAATAGAAATTTCCCAAAAATAATTTATTGTGTAGCTATATAAAAATCGAATGTTGGACAAATTATCTAGAATATTCTACTCTAATAATGTTTCAAATATTTCAACCTGAAAAGAAAAGTATTAAATCAGAAATGATATATTTACAAAGAGTAAAAGAGAGGTATGTGCGCGATTGACTAATATATTTAGGCCATTAAAGAAAATAGGTACCGAATAAATAATTTGATTGTTATATTAAACCGATTAGTCAATAGATTTAATCTCTTTCAACATTCAGGCTTTAATCGTAGACGTATTTCAATATTCCCTTGCGATAGTTTTTTCTCATTTATTTCAAAAGATTTCATTTATATTTTTGTATCACTTCTTCATCCTTGAATACAAAATTGACTAAATCAAAGTTATCCAACCTCTTCGTTTCATGAGTATAGATAACACTATTCAAACTTAGCGAATTTATAACTGTATAAAATAAATTGCAATCTAATAGGCAAATCTCAGTGAGATGCCACAAATAACTCCTGTTAGAGGAATCAAGCATCCCATATAAATTGAAAAAGTACTCTTTAAAAGCCTTTCATATCCAAAGATAGTAAAAAGGTACTAAAAATCATACTAAAACATTAAACAACAACAACTAGCAAAGTTCTGTGGAATTGATTCCATTTGTCTATAGGTATGATGAAAATGAAAAGCCTATTCTCTCACCCGGCGCCGACAAACTTTTCGAGAGCGATATAGAGCACCTCATTCCAATTTCCTCTTTCTGTCTCATTTTCGTTAGTGTTTCCGTTAACTTATCCTTCTATCTTCATTTCCTCCCTTTCCTTCTTTCCCGCCGTCTCTTCCGCTCGTCTTCTCCTTACGAATGATTCATCCGATAACATCCCCGTCAACCCTCTCTTCCCCATCTTCACCCTCCTATCTTTGACCCCTCTCTCCTCATGCGTCATCAACTTGCGCGCGTCAAGACCTTCTCTTTTAATTACCGCTGAAACATTTTTTGGAGACTCTCAACATTTCTTCCTGCCTTCCGCGCGTTTTCTGGAATCACTCCCCACGACTTAAGTAAAAAACAATCCTCTCTGGTCGATGCCCTTCATCCGACAGTCCCATCACTCCAAAACTCCCTTTACTTATATCTCTCGTAACATCTTCATCATCCTCCCGTCTTCGTATCGCTCTTCTCCCTCCGTAAAGTAGACAAAAGAAATCGGAAACTTTCCGACTTTTCCCCGTTTTATACGTCGGCCCTCGGATGCGAACGAATCTGATCGAACGATTCTTCATTTTCGGCGGCGTTTTTCCGTCTCTGTCACTTTGTTTCAGCGCGTTTCCACAGACGGGGAAGAACAACTGGTTGTTAATGCATGAGCTGTCACGAGGAGCGCCGCGTTTCCAATTCTCGGCTTGACGTTTCCTCCTTAAACGCCTATTTTCTGCCGCTTATCAGACGAAAAAAATATGTTTTCATTAATCTATGCAAGGAACATCATATGCTGAATAGTAAAGAAGCAGAAGTATTCATGGTGTCTAAAATCTGATAGCGAGGAGGAGAAATTTAGCATGTAGTTCTGATAATAATAACGTAAAGAATACTGAAAGTGATCCATTTAAGGAGAAAAGGCTTGGATGCATTTGATAGAACTCGTATAGTTGATACTCAATGGATTTAAACAAGTGAGTTGGAAGCTTTAAATTGATCCACAAATCACTGCAAACAGGTCTACGGTCCATCTAAGCTTTCGCTTTTACTTAGTTCCGATACAAAGATATCTAGCCACTCTTGTATCAAATATATTTCACATGTTCATAACTTGATAAAAATTAACTGTTATGAATTCAATTTTGTCTGTTGATGAAGCATGATACATTCTTAAAACACATTCAAAGCTCTATAATAAACGATTCGAAGACGTCAAATTTTTAACGTTTTTTGTTGAAAAAAGACATGAAGGTTAACTGCAAAAGAAGAATCAACATTTTTTTAATACGCATTAACAACTGTATGTAAACGTTTCTTTTTAGAACAGTTTAAAATTATTTAACAACTATCCTAAGGTTTTAACAGCAACAAGTGGCTTAAAAACAGAAAACAGCGATAAACATAAGCTATAGTATATGGAATGGTGATGGCAAGTCATAAACTATAGTATTTCCACAATCCATGAAAGGAATTATCGCAAATAGAATAGTG
Organism: Sympetrum striolatum; assembly: GCA_947579665.1. Lineage (NCBI taxonomy): Eukaryota > Metazoa > Arthropoda > Insecta > Odonata > Libellulidae > Sympetrum > Sympetrum striolatum. The sequence goes on from OX388346.1 coordinate 42,606,713, forward strand.
GAATGAACAGAAATAAAATATTTTGAGAAAGAGTTCAATAAAAATGAAGTAATTCAATAAAAACCTATTCTCCAACGGACGAAGCTCGTACGAGAGTAAATATTTCCATTTCCGAAGTAAATGCAATAAAGGCACCAGAACCAGCAATAAAGGGACCAGAACCAATATCGAATGAAAACGAAAATCGCTGAAATGCTCCCTGCATTCGTCCACCTTACCCAAACTTGGAAAATACCTTCCATTCACAAATATCTTCGCATAAGCCGCAGACGCTGAAAAATATATTTCCACCGATTGTCATGAAACGTAGTCTTTCCAGATTTGAGAGACGCTGTACCTTGACCCTTCCATTGTAATTTCTTATCGAATGGGAAGAGAAATGCATTCGGGGTCGAAAAATCTGAAAACCACACAAAGGGAACTCCGTGACGCGGACGGGGGTCCATTCCAATCCTGCCGAAACCCGTGGTTCCGAATCCTTATCCCCAAACCACCCGCTTTTCCTTCCATTCACCTTCATTCCATTTAATACTCTCCGCCCCTCCTCGCACTGACTTAGCGGTATACATCGTATCCATAATAATACCACCACCACTTTCATTTTCCACTTAAGTCTCCATTCCCCGCTCTCTTGAGGCAGATTGCGGCCCCGTCTCTCCCTTTTGTCTGCATCCTATTCAAGCCCAAGGAGGAAGGGGAGAGAGTGTTTGTGGAGCCCAGTTTCTGGTTAGGGTACGTGGTATGGAAAGGAGATTCCGCGGAGGAGAGATCCTGGAAAGGGGGGAAGGGTTGTTGTTTAATATGTGGAGACAATGGATGAAGTTGAAGCCGGTAAAATGGAGTGAGAGAGGGGAACAAGAGGGATATGAGATGGGATTCCACAGTAGGAAGAGTAGAGAAAGAACTGTGAAAAATAGAGAGTAGGAGAGTAGGGTTTTGAGGGTGCAGGATGGAGATATTGCAGGGTGTGATGAAATGCAATAACGCGGAGGGGATAAAAGATGATGTGAGGCTGTGGGCTCAAGGAGACAGAGGGAATGGAAGAAAAACAGGAGAGGAAATAAAGTTATTGAAATGGAAGTAATAGAAATGCGAAGGCGGAGAGAATGTGTAAAATGGAGTGAGGGAAGCCAATAAGGTGGAAGTGGTGGGATAAGTGCAATGCAGAATGACTGGATCCAATGAAGAGAAGCGGACATTTAGATTTTATTGGAAGAACAAAGGAAAGTCAATATGTATACCCAATTGAGCAAAGGGATGCCTATTTCAAACATGAGAAAACGATTGTTTGAGCAAACCTCTGACTCAATACTGTTGCGTCTCATCTCCTGAGAGCGTGGAATACAAGCAAATAATATTTTCATGAGATAAGAACGCGTGAAATATAAGCAGACTATAGACATCAATTGGGAAGGGAGCAATTAATATTTAATGAAATAATCAGAGAAGAATGCAATCGCCTCTTCGAGATTGATTAAAGTTATTAGCTCCTCAAATATTAAAATTTCGTTCAGACAGGAACGCTTTTATAGATAAATTTAATCAATGGCATCCATACACTATTTTAAATAAATGGATTTACTTCACACTAATCATTTACTCTAAAATTTAAGACATTGAAATATAAAAAATAAGAAATACTTAAATGTCATACAAGTTAATAGAATCGATATCTACCAAAAATTCATGAATAATACAATTGATGGGATAATGGAAATTAAAAATGCATCCACATTAAAATATATAACCAAGAAGACCACGCAAGAATACTTCATAATTAAGAAAGAAATCGGATAATTTTAATTATGAAGCACATTAAAAAACAATGACAGCGCTATTTAGTTAACCGCGTGGGAACTGCGTAGTGACTCTGATAATTTCGAAATAACATTAGTCTACTTACGCAAGTTACCGTAAGCAGGATGACATCACTTATTGCGAAAACGGTATTATCCACAGATGTAATTGAAGATACACTCCACGTTATGTACAGGTACTCATGGTGATGTAATCAGCTATCCATTGTGCAGTGAAATAGGTCAGACACAGTAATAAAAGAAGACAAGCACTTTACTTACTAACCCTTAAATGTCCAACCTTTTTTTGGTTACTTCGTGGGCCAAGGGAGGGTCAAAAATTGTCCACATTAGGTTTTTCGATATCATAATAATGAAACATAATATCTCTTCAGCAATTGCCTTATTGGATTTTAAAAACTTCTTACAATGATTTTTGTTGCTAAAAATGCTACTACTGCGATAAAAATAATGAAATTTTTATTTAAAAAAAACTCATCGTAGACGAGGATATGATAAATCTTCTTCTCAATGGTACCGGCTTTAAAGCTCTAAGTTGGAAAATAAGTTTGTAAATCACCGTTAGTTATGCTTATTTCAACAACGAGGTACAATTTTAAAAAATAAATTAAATTGTTAAAATTAGTTAAAATCTCTTTGTCAAAATATATGATTCTGCTTGGTTCAAAAATATGTCGCAGGTTGGACCGAGGTAGGGTCATTTTTTGTTCACCGCCTATTTCCACTCTCATTAGATTGCTTACCGAAAACGTACAAAAAGCATCAACGTATACATAATCTTTCAGAACCTATATTTGACAATGCAATGAAGTTATAAGACAGTATTGACACGATTAAGTTCTTAAAATATTTAAAAAGAAAAGTGGTGGACATTTTTTAACCCTCCCTTGGTCCTTGGGTTAAGCGTGTTAAATACATTTGAACATTGAAAACAAATACTCGAGAAACAACACTATCATGTAGAGATCTAAACTTTCTCACTTATTGTTAGGGAGGCTATTCGAGGTCAACTATAATGGAACGATTATACTCGCAGTTTTTTCGTTTATTTAGGTTCGACTACTCTGGAGTTAATTCTTAAGTTCTTACATTAACTTACTTTAATTAAATTACTTTAACCATTCAACGACAAAAAATACAGTTTTTACGATTTATACCATTTATTGTAACAGACTAGGAAAAATATAAGTTTAACATATGAAAAGACTCACATTTAGTTAAGAGTCACTTCAAATGTCAGAATTACAATTTGATTAAGATGAGCAAAAATTGCAAAATTCACTATATTTATATGGTAAATCGATATATAACTCAAATATAATTTTAACTGATTAATGCGCCCAGAAAAGCTTATGATTTAAATTCTGCATTCAATCTCGGTAATTGGTCACTATTTACTCGCCAACAAAGAAAACAAAATTAAACTTCACTCAGAATATCTTAAGAGTAATTTGTAATTTCATCGAACATGAAGCCTCAACGAATAGGTTTATCTTTTAAATTGAATTAAAAGCTAGTTAGTGCGCTAGATCAAGGGAAAGCTATTCACATTCTTCCGTTAATCATGTCTCGCTCCAATGATGGGGGCCTTTTATTAGTCTTCATTAAACTACTTGTTCCAGGATTCCGAAACCCGATACTTATAAAAGGAGGTTTCAAATCTCATCGAACCTATTCATCGGACAATCTTCAAAAGGAAAGACCGTCCGATTGACCGAGAGCGGGACATTTTCCAGTTTGTCACTTAATTGATTAACAAAAGAGGGAAATTTCAAATGAGGAGCGTGAGACGCAGGGCGCCACAATCGCAGCTCCCGTAATTGGCACAATTTGGCTCTCCGGCGACCCGAAAGGGCCTCGGGGGGGTGGGGGGGGGAGTGGGGGGGAGGAAGGGCGCAACATTTTTCTGACGTGTGTCAGCGAAGGAAAATAATGACGACGATGGGCGAAGGAAAATAGGGCAAAAAAAAGAAACCTCGGTTAATAGTGACAAAGTGAATAAAGGATTAATTGAAGTCGAAGGACTCTTCCGCTGGGCCTGTTGGCATGCGATTCTGCGCCTTCACCTAATTGGCAGCGTGGAACGTCTCTAAAATAATAAAGACAAGCAATTAGGAAAATTGCATCTCATTTTGCCTGCCGTTTGAAATTCCTAAATTGATTAAAAAAATAATGAGTACGCGAAATGAATTGCAGTCTGCTTCAAAAAGACGCAGGCGTAGTCACTTACAAAATGAAAATAAGAGGAAAACAATTTATATTTTAATTTATAATTAGGTGAAAATGGAGTAGATAGAGAAAACTGTGTCATTATACGGTATTAAATCAAGATCCTAGCAACTTTAAATCTTCTCTTGAATAGAAAAACGGTTGGCGTAAACAAAAGACATACCAAATATCTTAAATGCATACAGATAGATTCTTGAAACAATCTTATTACCATACATTTTAGTAAATTCAAAAACGTAAATAATTCTCATTTATCTAAAGCCATTAAAATTACGCACTTTTCACAAAGACCCCTCAAAACTGAGTGAATGAGTGGACTCTCGATTCATTTTATTAAAAGCTGCCCTACTTATACGAGGTACTAGTATTTATTTTATTTTTTTAGAAAGTGAAATCAGGATTATTTCTCATAAATTGCTACAACAATAAGACCAATAATCATTACGATCACTTCATATAATTCCATTAACTATTTATAGTTAAGGAATGAAAATCACGCATCTGAAATTAAGATACCATTTTTTTTATTTCTGCAAACGCAATTATTCTAAATGTGCCAAGATGACGATAGTTAGTGGAAAGTATGCTGAAGGCTTAATTTAAATGAATTTTTCCACGTAGCAATCGAAAAAATGGAGATTTGGGAAAACTTCAGGTTTTTCCATGAGATAAGTTATACATTTTTCATGCAGTAGCTCTCATACTGAGCAAACGCTAAACAACTTTCTTTATATAAATCTGTATTTCTGTCACTTTGCCTACTTTGAGGACATTCGGCACGAAAAACGCCAGGGGCGGTAAGACTCGTTACATCGTTAAACCCACAGTTAAAAAAAAGGACTGAGAGGAAAAAATTGGTTGGGATTTGCGTCGTTTTCCCCCGCGGCGGTGGTTCAATTGGACGGGAAATTGGCGCTGCTGGCGACACCAACGAGAAGCGCGTGAAACACCTAGCAGCAATCTATAAAATGAGGGTGCAAATGGTTTAGAAAGGATGCGAAAATAGTGTTAGGGGAGGGCATTTATACGAATGATCAAAGGATACTTATAGCCTGAATCTGGCGAAGAGTGAAAATAAAGAATAGATATAGTAAAATTTGAATTGGTGAAAGATTTGTTATACAGGGATATTGGTGTCCATAAATGGGATGGCTAACGAAAGAGATTATCGCTTTACGTTTAAGAGATGATAGTCCAAAATGTGTGGAAGACCATAATATGGATACTGCAGATATATAGATCATATAGTAGCTGAATGAATGAATGAACTTACAGATATGTTATTAACATTATATTATTTAACATTATACAAAATAACACTATAGTATAAGAATATAAAAGTATTACATAGTGATTTAAATTTATTAAAATCTGATATCTAATTAGTTTATTAAGAAAATTTTTAATTGGGCTACATATTATAAACATGAATTACTACTTTTCTAGTTTTTATATTAAGATTTTTGTATATCTTTCCCAGATATTTAACTTGATTCACGGAAAATATTTATACCACTGAGGTAAAGATATTGCAATACCGCAATATTCCTCAAAGAAAATAATTTACTTTCTTATTTCAAAACATCTCGCATAATTCCAAATTGGACATAATGATTGATTACTCTTCGAAAGACGTTCAAGGTATCCCATATCCATTAATCATTGCCAGTGTCTCCAATTTGAGGCACGACTCCACTTCCTCCTCAAACGTCCTTTAATTTTCATATCGGGTCTCAGAAGATGTAAAAGCTCCCTCTAGGAAAAATATATACGCGGCATAATCTAGGATAGGATTTTATCAACCTGAAACTTCTCTGGCGGGATGACAATGTAATGCTATTCAACAAAATGAAATAATCGCGGATCAAAATGACAATAATGCGATAAAAAAATTTCCATCTCCATTTCTAAGCTCTAACTCAAATCCATCCCTCAAATTTTGAATTTAAGATACGAATATTTTTTTATTTCCGGGCATGAGTACTTGATCCACTTTATTTTATCATTCCTTCCAATTGAATGCGGTGTCATTTACCTCTTTCGATGGAGAATATATCCGGAACTTGCTCCCTTACCCCGAGACGCATTCATCACCTCGCGGTTGAAAAAATGACGAAATAAGGCAAGTAAACCGCGTCGCACGAAGACGGGATAGGGCCCATGCGGAGCGCATCAGACGAAAAAATCTTTCTTTCAGGCTTCTGGAAATGATAATCCCTCCACTCCCTTACGCAATATGTCTCCTAAAATGCCACTCAGCTTAGCTGCCTTTCCACTTCCTTCGAAGAATTACACCCACGCAAGTGCCTTATGCTCTTGGGTTAGCATCTCTCCAGTTATACTTACATCTCAGCTAATATAGAAGAAATTCTTGCAAGTAAACTCGAGTAAAATTCTGGATCAACAAATACAATGATATTTCTTACATGAAAAACAACTGTTGAAATTTCGGTTGGATAATAGGGGAAGGTTGCTGATATTAGATCGTTTACTAAATTAGACCACATTAGTTACCCCCCCACCTACGAAAATAACAAGCATTTGAGTTGGCAGTACTTGTTGGTGATACCATCTAGGGAAGGTGATGAGACGGGCAGAGAATTGGCGTAATTTTTCCGGTGTGGATGGTATGATTTGGTTGGTTGTAATATAATTATTTACCCTCAGTACGTAAACTGCTGTCTCAAGTAAAAGTAAGTAAACACTCTTTCTATGGAACACTTTTAACCCGAATTATGTTAGCTATTAACGACATGCTACTACTGCTTATGTGTGTGAAACTTCGTTAAAGGGAACATGTTGCTTAAGTTGGACCACAGTGTGTCTATTTTAGGATACTATTGAATGATGATGTAATTACGATATTAATTACTTAATTAATTGATTACTTTTGCCATACAAACCTACTATATTTGGTGAATATTTGTATAGGTTTTCATGATGATAAAAAGGGATGCGTACGGAAAATGGGACGAGAAACATTTGCAGATGGTTGTGCCCGTGTGTATGGAGAATAAGAATGAGTTAACTTAAGTTTAACCCACAAAATCTGTAATAGTACGACTAGTTTCGAGGCATAGGTGTCATCATCAGGTAAAAAGATTTTAATTTGTTATCGGCGCTATTTATACTCGAAATAAGCGGGAACAGGAGCGGCTGGATGTAGGAAAGGTGATGGAAAGGTGACCGGAAGGCAACCGGTTTCCCAATTTGGACCATTAGCATTAGTTCGGTTTCTTCCTCTTAATTTATCTCAAGATTAATGCATTGCAAAGATGAAACTCCTAGATGAAAGGGGAAGGGAATGAAATATATTTTACAGCATTTAAGTTTGAGATTGAATAATTATTAATGATATTATACAAGAAAATAAAAAAATGATCCAAATTAGGAAACCTTCCCCTGCTGTTGAAAATTCGATCGCACTCTCCGCGTCATCCAACTAAACTCATTTAAAATCAATATTAATGTTCGCTTAGGAGTTCCAAATTATTGTCTATATTTCCTTAGAATTTATCTTTCATATCACGTCTTGAAAATACTCCGAGGTGCATTAAAAGTAAGTACTGTCTAGACTTCTTTATGACTACAGCACATTCAAATATCTACTGACAACCCAAAAACATAAATAAAAACAATATACGAAAATTAAAAAATAAAACAGCGGTTCTTTTAACCACACCAATGGAAAGAGAATTTCTTATAATAATGATATATAGTTTACAATTTAAACTTCCATACGAATAAAATACACTTATAATCCGCTAATCGATGGCATTTATTACATGCCGAACTCTGAAATCGTTTCTTATTTTCTAAAATAGCGTATTAACAGCACAATTTAGCATAAATTCTACCACCAGTTCGTATTTATCCATCATGGGATGGATTTTCTAAGTTTTCTTACATAAACGATAATAAATTGAATTTAAGCCCCTAATTGGTGAAGATGGAATTTTAAAGTAATTAAATTCATAACGAATTATTGGAACATTTTATCACCTTCGGTAATTTAAGGCCGGAAGCAGTTTTTTATCATATTATTTCCAACAATGTTACACTCAATAATATCATTACTTATTATAAATTTTTGCAAAAGATATTATGTGAAAGTTTTGTAAACTAACTCTCCTTAAAGTATTGCTAGGAAAATATTTTTGGAGAACCTTTCTAGGAGGATAGGATTCTATAATATAACTCTACGAAGTAATTATATCTCTACGACGTCTATGGAAGATATTTCAGGGTCTCTGAATATTTATTTTCCCTTTTCAGGATAAAAATCCCTATAATTCCTCTCATGGGTAGACTACGCATGATTTTCAAAGGGTGATGAGAGCGTAGCGAACGAGAACGAAAAGAAATTGTTTATTCCTTCCAAATTTATGCGCATCGAATCAACCACCGTCCCTCTCGAAGGAAAAAAGGAAAAACTATCCGCGTATTTTTATTGCCTTTTCCTCCAGATATTTTCCTAACGCTCCAATTCACCTCTTACTTTTACTTTCATTTCCATATTTCCGATAAGATCCCTTTTTACGCGATTATTTTTGAGGATCCGTTCGGAGGAGAGCTTTTTCACATTTTCTCATTCGTGAAAAATACATCCAGTCCTATTCAAGGCTCTGAGCTGGTGATTCAAGTTCAGGAAAAAATTCTTCCGTAGAAGGTACATTCATAAAGAACAGCAAACCTGCTTCAAAGAATAAATCTCTTCGTCTTGACGAAATTTTACTTCTTATCAATCTCCTACAGTCTTGGAGATAAAAAATAATTTTATAAGAAGCTTATTTTTATTAAGGTGAACCATGTCCGAAAAAAAAATAATTTTCTTTTCTTTGATTTTCAAAGAATACCTATTTTGAATGGAAAGAAAAAAAATCATGATTTGAGTTCAGTCACAAATTACAAATTTTAATGAATTTTGGATGGGTAACTTACTTTGTTTTTAATATATATATAACAACTTTGAAATAAAACTATTGAATGTAATTAATTAGCTTTCATTATATAATCACTACCTTTATCTATTTATTTATCTTTCATTACATAATTCTGCCTCGGCCTAATATTAATCACTATATTAAATTTATTTAATACAAGTCTGTCTAACTTAAATAAAATGTAAATGGTGTTTAAATACTGAAAATATCATAAAACATGATTACTCTAAGAGGTCTGATTAAAAATTACTTGGTTTAAATTTATTTAATACGAGTAAGCCTAAGTTAAATAAAATTTAAATGATGTTTGTATTACAACGAATGGCATAAAACGTGATGATTCTAAGAAAAAATCTCTTTATCATAGCACAGTGCTGCTTAGAAATGGCGCTCGCCGAGCGCGAAAAATTGCTTTAATTTTTCAATGTATGAGTTGACAAACCAAAAAATCAAAACCTCCCATTATTCCCAATTGACAGAAAAACTCCTACGGACGGACATCTAATTGTAAGTAAATCTGTATTTTTCATCTCTTGCGTTCATTCTCCGCTGAGTAAGAAGAGGAGCTTGAGAGAAATGCCCACTGAATCTCAACCCCTATTGCCTCTCTTCCATCCTCTGCATCCCTTCTTCATTGCTTATCGCTTCCACTTTCAGGAGCGGAAAAACAACCTTAAGAGATAATCATTAAGGAAGGAGAGATAGAAAGGGATATATTATCTCCTGTCCTCCCGAGATGTACCCTCTTATATTTACTGCGTCGCGACTCAGAGAAAAAATGCAACATCTCCATCCCCTCCCTTATCTGGAGACGTCTTGAGATGATAAATTCTCATCGGGACCGAAATTGCGCCACCAGGCGACCGAAATGCGGCGAAGCGCTTTCGGATGAGGACGGCGAACCTTTTTGCGTCGAATTTAACCAGCTTCCGGAGAGGAATTGCCTGCGGCAGTGATCATCACCGCTTTGTGAAGAATAAACAGGCCAAATTAATACGATAAGAAGTGGAAGTTTAATAGCGCCTGGAATGAGTGCTGAATTAATGTCCAAATTTGGAATGCTCGCACAAGATTGATCGCCTTAACCTAATATATTTTAGCCCTTGATTCAAGTTTTCAGGAAACCTGTTAGGAAGCGTGACACCCCTGGATCCATTCCTTTCACATTACTCAAAACTTTACCATGTTGTATTAAGGTGTTTTTGAATGATGTTAGTTCGAGGGATGAAGGTTTTCGGTCGTACGTAGTTAGGATTATTCATATATTAATTTAGAAGTAATGGAGCTCCTATATAGAAAACAGAATAAATACCTGAAGAATCAACAATCCTAAATCAAAGTTATTATTTTCTTGTAACAATTCTGTAAAAGATAAAGATTGATTTTCCTGAGATGTTTCCTTCTTTCGAAAATTCCTGAGTCATATTTATTCTTTTTCTTAGGTAAGAAAGGATAATGTTCAAGTAAATTAGATTATTAAATTATATCTCAAAAATAAAAGCCAGGTTTTCAATTATGATTGAATTTTAAAATGTATATATATAATAGATGAGCGAACTAGAAGCGTAATGATTAGAATTTATTAACAATACCTTAAATAATCTGCATATGAGTTCATATTCGTGGCATTTCATAAATACGATATATTACTCCTGCCAACTTTGAAGCGAACAAGATGTAAATTTGAAAGAACGAATGAAATATTTGTACACTTTGAAAAAGGTGCGCTGAACATGATCTGATGCAAATTCAGTCATCACAGAAATACATTTTTCTGAAAAAATGCCGAATGACTCACGGCGATGCGCACAATTTGTCGGCTTTGAAAAATGCCTGCAATCAATTAGGAACCGCTGGAATATATTGCTCGAGGGCAAAATGACGTATTCGAGAATTCGAAAAATACATATAATGACAACTCCTAAAATCAACAGGAGGCGGACTCAAAAGAAATCCCGTACGTGACTATTCATACGCACACGCGTCGCCCTCCGATGGCCTCGGGGAAGAAGAGCGGGGAGATTGGCGAGTGGGTGGAATATGACGCACTCGATCGTCCTTCCTGGAAAAAGTGGGAAAGAAAATCTTATTACATGAGATTTTCCAATTTATGAATAAAAAGTAAGCATTTGTTTGCATTTAGGAATAATTGCGCGTAACTAACAGCTTCATCACTAATGGTATCAATTCATTAATAAGCTCGAATTCTAATATGAATCCTTTGCGTATAAAATCGACCATGATACAATTTTTCCTTCTAAAAACGTTTACAATTTCAGGTGGTAATATCTTAACCCCTGTAATACCGATATACTTAATGCATTCTCATTGCAGCCGTTAATTTTATTCAAGGAAACAATACCTTACATTGGCTGAAATCTTATAAAATATTGCCCATTTGAAGTACAGAATGAGTTAACCTGGCCATTGTCTACAAAATTAAAGCGCTCGCGTTCGCTCTATTTTTTACAAGGACAGCTAAAAATCCAAGATCTAACGTAATTTCATAGCACCCCGTTACATTCGCTGAGAGGTGATGAATAAAATTAAAATGAAAAGGATTTTTCCTCCCACGAAGTTTCCGAATGTCGTTATTGAGTATACGTGGCGGAAGAAGTAATTTAACAAATGTTTTGTAACATGTGTGTCTAAATATACATTGCAGACTTTCTTTCCATATGTGATAAAAAAGGTCTCCGATACTCTAGAGAAAAAGCCTCAATTGAAGATTTTCCACTAACAGTTATCGTGTGAAACACGAATTATTCTTACTTAGAAGGTGAACAGACAAGATTTGAGGATCTATTTGAGTGAAAACATATATATTATAAAACTCACGGCTGCTTTCCTCGCATAGTATTCATCTCCGACTGGAATTTAAACGCACATATATAACTACCATCTACAAACGAATTCTTGCTGTTAATCTAGAAAGAATTTTACCATTCAAATAATTTAATTCACGAGTGTCATCTGTAGATTAGCTTGGATTCATCAGCAATTACAATATAGGTAGTGGTTAGAGATTACAGCTTCCTGGATATGATTTTTGCATATATTCACTCGAATAATATATATCTATTTATAAAAGCTTTCATAATTTTTCAAGCTACAATCAACTCTTGATCTGGTAGCACAGTAAAATTCAGTATTAACTTCTATGGATAATGATCTATTTGAGAACAGTCTTTTATAAAATTAATAAAACTTTGCACCCATCTCTCTATTACACCCCTTATAGTCACAGAAACTATTATCAAAAAATATCTTAGAAATTAAATTTTCTATTGCATTCATTACACGAAGAAGTGAGCGCCTTATTCTCAAATATAAACTAGAGGTAAAAAATAGCGACATGACTGGGACACGAACGCAGGACTCCCACTTTCCATAAGGAGAAAGAGATTTGTTATAATTAGAGAGCTAACGGTTACAGTTCATTCAAATATTTTCAATATTCAATTGTACGCAATACTTGTAACTCTATTAAATCTCCATAACTATATTTATATCTAAAACTGCACCATTATTTCAATTTATTGGTTCTAAGTAGCCATCTATTTCAGCTCTTCTTTAAGTCGAAGATTTTCATTACATCCACACGAATTTTAGCCGAAGTTACCAAGAGGACACACCCAACAAACCGCCATTTGTTAGCCCCCGAAAAAAATTCACGCCACCACGTTGAAAAGGCGGAGATGGTTTTATTTTTTCCACCAGCAAAGCGGCCATTCCCTTCAATCAACTCGGAACGAAAGAGATTCGTGCAGCTTTGGCAGGAGAAGAGTAGAGAGGTGAAAAGATCACAGGATCCAGCGCTGTTTGCGTATGGAAAAGGAACTGAATTATGAAAGAAGAGCGGATAGCGATGCGTCGAGAGGGGAAGATTGAATGGAGAGAGAGAAAGAAGAGGAAGAAAGAGGTATGGGAACTACGCGCCTGAGTTACGCAGAGGGCATTCTGTTAATCCCTTTGTAGCGTGGGTCCCGTAGAAAATTGGGCGGTCAGTATGGGAAACGTTTGCATCTGTTGGAGGGGAGATTTGTCTCCACGCAGTCACTATCCCCAACTCCCCTTTCCCCTGCAAATCCTAAAGGTTTCCTCCCACATCACGTCCCTCCGTCTTTATTTGCATTTCGGATCCCATTGTAAGAGACTATGCGCATGGAGGGAGGGAATAGACGTTCCTTTTTTTAAGGTAATCTAGTTTCCATCCGCTACTTTTCTAGTTTTGATCCTTCCTTGGGCACAGAAAAGGGGCTTTATTCGAATGCAATGAAGCCCTCCGAGAGTCCAAGGGCTTGCGAATTTGCGTCCAATTTCCAATGCCGACTAGCTCCTTTTCGACTCGAAGATGTAGAAAATAGTTCTGTGTTCCCTTTCACCAAAGAAAAGTCACCGTTGAAGTCAGTTTTAACGGTCAAAAATAAAGTTCAGATGCGTAAAACTTTCCTCTTACTCATGTTATGCATCTGATGATACATTATCAGCATATTTTGATTTGTGGAGGCAATAATAATACGAAATGAGAGAAAATATATGAATGTATCATTGAACTAGTTATATATATCGCATGCATTTATTTCAAAATTTACCGTTAATGCAACAAAACTGATCAACTAAGAATCTTTAAAAAAATAACTCCATATCGAATAAGATCATGACATTTCTGTAATTTTAATCCAGTTTACATTAGCCATGTTACTAACTGTCTAGTGGTTCCCCAGATAGTTAAGCAGGTAGCGTGTTTGGTGAAAGCGGTCTCGGGTTCGATTCCCAGTGATTGTTATGAAGTTCACAACCGTGAATAAGGAATCCAAGTAGTCTAAAGAAGCCAAACATGGCGGCGTGCGAGTCGATTCACTTATCATGCAGCACCCTCAGTGAATGCTACATGGCTAGGATACCTCAAGGGATATGTCCTGGTAACACAGATTTTGCTTTGACTAACCCTCTATAAGTATTTCGCGATTTCGAAGCGATACCTATTTATATGTTTCGACGACGTCATTTTATTAATGATTCTTTGAGAATATATTCTTAGAATTTTTTTACTAATCTTGGAGATTGGCTAGCTTTTAAAATTGAAGATTGAAGTTATTTCTAAAATTAATGAAGTGATGCCATTGAGACTGAGAACTCGCAAGTATAAATAAGAACCAGTAACTCAATAAACTGCCATAAGAGTGTTTCGAAATAATCCAATAATCTTCAAAATAAAGATAAAAAATCTGGAAAAACATAATTAAACTTAAAAACTAAAATAATGTCAATTTAAAAAATTTCATTTGTAATAGACAACCTTTGAAACTCTCACTCAATGCCAATCATCATCATAATTGGAACGTGCTCTTGTTTCTAGTAAAAATAATTATTTTAATATTTATCCTCAGTAGTTACTGTAAAAAAACACCAATTTAATTTTCACACAATCGAAATCGTCAATTCTGATTGCTATCTTCTTTTTATGGGTTATATTTAAATTGGAAGATAGCAAATCCACGATATTTCCAAAATAAAATGAAGTTATTCAATAATTTGGTTGCATTTGGTGTTGAATTTTGGAATTATATCCATATGAAATATTTTGAGACAAATATGGCGTTCTGTTTTACCAAATTGAATCGAGATGAGGATAGCAGAAAGAATCGCATACTGAAATCGTGAGAATTTTGAAGCGCTCGAAATTGAATTCTTAGGAAATTAAAGCCACAGTTACCATGGGAAAGATCAATAAAGGAAAATAGCAATTGAATCTTTATGAAACCTTCCTTATACAATATGAAATAGAATATTTGTTTTCCAAGCTTCAAAACCGCATAATATGTTAATTTCTTTTTAAATGACAAAACGATTCATTATATTTTTATGCCCTGAGTTTTAAAATGATAGTAGAGTAATGGAAAACCGCAAAATATAAAATTAAAAAATATATAATTTTATCCAGCCATATAAAATATAACAAAGATGAACCTTTCAGGAAGATGCATGAAGCTCAAAATCTGTATTTTTAAGAGATGACTTTCGAAATGATTCAGATAAAAAAGAAAATCTCGATCTATAGAACTCACATTTCACCAATAAGGAAATAAGCTCTGAAATTGAAATTCTTACCATCCTATATGGTTTCGCTTCCAGATGTTTTCACAGAAGTTCATGAGGAAAAATGTGCACAACGTCGACCGGTAGGGAACCATTGAGAACAAAATCTACTAAATTTAATAGGCATTACCGTTTCTGTTAGATAATGAATCTGCTGCGTAAGTAACTTACTACCATGCAAAGTAACACCAACAAACATCAATCGTAAATAATATTTAAATTCTATTAAGGAGAAATTTCCTCCAATAAATTCATAACGTGCGGTAATTACTAAACTGAATCACAATAAAGTAGGTTTTCCTCATATTTCTCATAAGAAAATCCATTTTTCGCGGAAACATGCGTTGCAAAATTCCCTTTCCTACTATTGAATATCCTAATAGCTCACCGTAACAGGAAAACCATTATATCTATATAAGATGACGGAAAAGCATCTCGTAAAACAGTTAAGCCGCGAAATTGATTTCCTCTGAAGATTTCTTGAGGGATAGAGAGTTCCCTGGTGGCTCAAATTATTCCCAGAATCCCTAAGCCTTGCGCGTTCCGCTAAAATTGCGAGCTTCCTTTGAATCCCTTAAACAGAGAGAAAATCTACATCCGCGTAACCGTTCGACGTGAGCCCGTGTGACAGTGACGTGTTTATCCCTTATCACGCTCTGAGAACGTCTCTCCGTCCTTAAAGGAAGCCCTTCCGAGACATTCACTGTATGCAAAGACTTCGATTTCCATAACAATCACCTTCGCTGATCCCATGAAGTTCCACGCCGCTGACTGCTCCGTCCCCATCTCCTCTCACCGATAACCGACGACTACCGAATCAAATACGCGTCTCAGGTGTTTCGCCTAAATCACCCAAAGCAGGCGTTCATTCCGGAATTTTGTCGGAATTCAATCCTCTAAAATGCATATACATTATTCATAGCATCGAGGAGAGTGTCACGGAAGAGTACGAGGATAAGAGCTCGAAAGTGAGGAAAGAAAGGTTTTTCGTCAAAAAGCGTTTCCTCCAACGTCTCTAGAAGTAAAGTATAATCTAAAAAAATAGTAGAAAGACTGTAAAACGATTTGTCGGAAAATGCTATTCGATATCTCAAATTCTACGGAAAAGTATCAGTTCCACACCGTTAAAAATTTACATTTCAATCGTATATGTCTCGGATATTCCACGCATTCTTGTTACTGGAATCTTGTAAGCAAGGACTAATACGAGGAAAGATATTATCCGACTTTTGGAAAATCCATTTAATCCCAAATATTTTTATTTAATCCACTATATCGATGCTAAATTAAAGTGGAACAACTGAAAACATTCTAAACCCGAGTGAGTGAGTTTTTTAACCTCTCTTTTTAGGCTGTGCTGAAGTTAAAATACTTTGACTTGCGACTAGTTTATGAGGAAAATTAAAAGTCGAAATTTTCATAAATGTTTGTTTCCACCGTTAATAATGCTATAACGAAAGAAAAAGTTGCTTTCAATTTGTAAAATGATAGGGAACGTTGTGACCCCTTCACTTTGAATGATTTGAAATGTTGTATTTGCTCAGATTTTAAGTATCAATTCATTGCAGCGACGCTTTTCGATAATAATGTCCATAAATCGTAATTTTATGTTAACGGCAGAGGAACAATAAAACGCTTTTATAATTAAAACAACACGGATACAAATGTTACTATTTGTTAAATTCGACATAATTTATGATTCTGAAGATTAACTCTTCCTTGATTTAAACTTTTCTTTGTAATGTTTGTCAAAAAATGTGAGTGCCTCAATACGTAAGTTATAATTCTAAAACTAAAATTCCCATTTCATACTCCGGATTAATATTATTGCTACACTTTGACAGAAGGCAGCCACAAACATTGTTAATTGACAAACCCTCTCACACTTAAATTATTACACTTAAAATTCCTGAATAACATCATTATTTTCACAAACAGGATAAGCTCGTGCCTTTAACAACGAACATATTATAGATTTAACAATATCTTAAACAACACATTCAAAACCCCTTTCATACAATACATTTTTATAATAGCTTTTATCGCAATTAGTGAGTCTTGACCACCAACTTCCTTATGATACATATGCCATAGAAGCTTGAAATAATTCTACTTGCTAAAACTAATGTCTTTAAGTTTCAAGAAGCGTCAATATTTTAGAATAAACTAACGAAAAACGCTAAAACTATTACTTTATGGTGATGCACTGATGGAGGATGTCCACAAAAAAGACTCGAACGAAGAAAAAAATTCACTTTCACCCCGAAATCAATATCCTCGTCTCACAAAAAAGTTTCCTATCGAGAGCAGCCCGTACGTTTGGACGAGGCATACTCGTCCATTACGTAAATGATTTCCATTCCTTTTTCCACTCCCACAAGAAGAAAAAAGACAATTTTTCAGACGAGCTGCGTTAATAGTCTGGAGGTAAGCGGAAAGGAGACGAAGGAAAGACTGATTGAGGAAAGCGTTTACCGCTTTCGGGAGGTGAAGAAAGACAAGGGAATGGCATCGTGGAGTCAGCATGTGAGTGTTCGTGTGTTTGTGTGTTGGGCGTGGAGGGATGAAGCTCACAGGAAATCCGACAGCCAGAATCGCCAAAGCATTTGTCCGCGACGTTCACTCCTCAAGTTTCCATCTCTTCCAATTCTCTTCCATTCGTATCTCTTTCCATCATCACCCCTTCTCTCTTCACACTCACTTCTCGAATTTCTGTCAATATCCTTTTCTTCTATGACTGAATGCCTCTCTAAACCCTTCTCTTGCTTCTCTCTTCCTTATCACTTACTTTTCCTCCATTCCCAGAAACCATGGACTCTTCCTCTGAGATTAAGTTGATGGCGAAATGTGATACTATTTTTCTATATTGATAACACAGTTCAACAGCTCACAACTAGATATTTCGCTGTATTTCTCTGAGGTTAGTTTTTAATACTTATAGCTGTTGTTACGGTAAAGCTATACTTCGATCACAATTTTTCATTCCGTTTTTTAATTCATTTTTCTGACCCAAAGCAATTGTATAGAGAGTTCTCAGTCATAAGCAAATTACTTTATCCAATCTTCTCTTATCGTTATTATTCAAACTATAAATCACTAATACCTATTACATAAATATGAATGCTTATAAAGTACCGTAGATTTCTTTCCTACAGTAATTACGTGCCCAAGAAAGAATATGCATACATTTCTTATCTCTTTAAAGATGTTACAATATAGCAGTGTATTTGAAGACTTCAGACTTTAGACCAAAAAAGAATTCATTTTTATGTTTTGAATGCAGAATTTTTCAGCCTTGTTGATTAAAATAACATATAATTAACAAAGTATAGGAATATTCTTCGTGAAAAAGATGTATATATTAACTTCATTGTTAATTACTCAGTACCTTTTCATTCAAATGCCCATATATAAAAGATTACTTTAAACGAAACCATTTCAGGGTTAACATTATGGTACTTCTTAACTTGTAAAAAATTCATGGTAAACAAACTTTTACTAGACCACTAATTTAATATCCGAAAAACACCTGATGATTAGCGACGCTACGAAACCTAGGTCGTGTATTTCGGATATTAAATTAGTGGTCTAGTAAAAGTTTGTTTACCATGAATTTTTTACAAGATTACTTTAAATTTGCGTTATTGATTAAGTTCGCCCCACTCTAGACAAATTGTTTATAATTAACCCCGCCATTAAGTAAAACTTTCATTATATATTTTTAATGAAACGAAGCCGCTACACTCAACTCTCGCCATATTTTACTTCCCTTTCAGCAAACCGTTCTTTATACTCTATTTCCGATTTCCTGTGCAGCTTACCCCACTTCCGTCTCAGAATGTATTAGTGAGCAGTTCCAATGGATTTTGAATTCAGTGTGTATCACTTCTCCTCAACCACTGAAACAGCGACTAAATTCAACCGATGAAAGGTTTAAGCTTGACGAAAACTGATCCCAGAAATAGGAGTCTTCATCCAGATTAGGAGATCAACCTGTAGTTAGTTGGAAAGCTGTACAATGGTATAATATGAGAATTTATAACCTGTTGAGATTAGAATTTGAATAGAAACAGAGTTTATATGCACAAGCTAAGAAAAATATTATCCATTACCAGCCTAACTGAATGGATTGAATTATGAAAACAATTTAAAAAATTCGTTCAAAACTAATCCATTCTTACTTCCTTGATTAAGAATTGAAGAACTTTATGGGAATTACAGCTGTTTATGAAAATAAACTATTACTTTGAAAACTCTGATGTTTGATCATATACATACAAACATAATACAAGGAATTTTCTAAATAATATTCAAGATAATATGATAAATATTTCGAATGTCCACTAGGGAAGGTTCAATTCCTAAAACATTTTATTTGCTTAACGTTCACCTCTGGATGTCATTCATTGCTCTACAGAATTCTGTAGAAAATAAATACGTACGTTTTAATATCTAAAGTTTGAGAATTTCCTCCTCTGCAAATTTCATTTTTAAACATTCAGTCTGAACAAACCCACGATTATCGTTGGCGTACATTGTCATTCATTAGTGATTCATGCGAAATTGATTATCAGTCAAGGAATGAAACTTTAAGGCACAGATTTTACATAGGCAAAATTTTGAAAGTTAGGTTTTTTACATATAAGAACAGGTTCACAGGAAAAAATAAAATTCTTGAGTCTTGTCGAAATTAATGAACTTAAAAATAGAAATTCTTTTCGGAGGAAAAAATTATTTTTATCTATTTTTTACGATATTTTGTTAAAATAGCCCAACGAGAACAACATTTACAGGTCCGTATGTAGATTTTTAGTGAATTCTGTACCTATCAGTTGCGTTGCCAGCTGAGTTTCAAAAGAATGGAAGAATAGTACCGGTAGTCTGTTGTTGAGATGGGAAGAAAAAAAAGTTGTTTAGAAAAAAAACGCCCATGGGGTGGCAGGGGAGGAAGAAAAGAGCACCTAGCAGCTTTCTCCCTCAATCCCTCTTTCACTCCAGCGTCCTCATTAGAAACGCCAATTTGTTCAGGCTGAGCGTCGGTTCTCAAGGGAATAGCGGTGTCGGAGGCGTAGAGTGACTGAGGGTGGGTGATCGGGTTGGGCGAAATTAGAAGAGGCGGCGAATGGGAAGAGGGGAAATGGAGCAAAGGAACACAATAGGAAACACGGTCCGAATTGAAGAAAGAAATTGAGAGTGAAAACTGAATGCAGGTGAAAGGTACGGAGCGAGTAGCGATACTTGAAACGTAACTGAATAAAAAAGGCCATCGAGAAGGAAATAAATTCGGCAAAGAAACGAAAGAGTTCGATAGAATTAGGGAAACAATAGGAAAAGAGGTTTCCGACTGAAGAGGAATTTCAATGGGTGCGTGAAAAGCGTATAGTAAAAGGTGGTTAGTATACGTTGGAAGTATATGGAAGACTTAAGTATCAGAAATTTTACTGAAAGTGATACGAAACACAAATAAGCCAATTTTCATTCAGAATATAATTAATATTGCAGGTAAAGCTCTCTCTATGTTAAGCTAAATTTATTTGCTAATATTTAGGTGAAACACATATAATAATATTCAAGAAAAATGTTGCCTATGTGTGTATATAAAAGTTAAAGTTTTACAATTGAATCACTAAAATTTCAGTTTCCTTGTTGTAATGCTTACACTATTCCAGTTCATTCATAATATCATCACTCCAAAGGCCAGTTGGGTTCAGAAAACGAAATCATTGGCAACCAAAAACATTGGAGAGGGGATAAGAAATACCAGGAAAGACAAGGAGTAAGTTCTTCTGTCCTAGCCTTCTTAAATGAGCTAGAATATGGTGAGTGGAAAAAGTAAAGTGAATGCACCTCAAAGATCCTATGAATAATAATTTTCTCGGTATTCATTAAGGGGCTTACTTCTTACTCGGTATCACTCCTACCCAAATACCTTTCATATTATCATCACCATCAACCGATATCATGGAAACAATAGTTTGGAGGATACAAAATCCTTTATCCTATACCAAGTTAAAAGTAAAAAAATATTTCATTCACCGCGTATGGCAGCAGTATTTCTGTCTACCTATTTGTGGTACATAAAGATATAGATGAGGCAGTAAAGAATAAATGCGATTAAATTAGTAACTTTAATTATTAAAATCAATTTGATTTTCACGAAAATATAGGAAAGATGTAGGACTTACTACAAATTTCTTTTGTAATATAACATGCTTGAAGAAGACTGGTCTTGTTACTCCATTATGGTAAATCTCATTAAGATAGAACTGTCGAAGAGATTATTATTTCATATCATATAATAATGTTACACAAGAAAATTTTAAATCACTCATCATAGGATGAATCTATTAAAATCTTTTTCATATTCAGCGATGTCCAATATAAGATAACAACTCGATGACACCTAAGGAACAGAAATATTAAGAGATGAAATAAAAAATAGTAGTCGTAAAGCTACACAGTGAAATTTAAGATGGTTAAAAGGTGATTCTACAAGAGGAGACTCTCGGCAGATCAAAGACGTCGACGCGAGGAGCGGTCAGCCGTCGCCTCCGTCAAAGCAGTGCCGCATAACACGGGTGCGTTGCTGGTAGTATCGGCGATGTACTTCAGGCGCATCAATTGGCGATTAAAGGTAGTTCTAAGTAGCGCGGTCATGTAAACGATCTACATATCCTGTGATAATTTCTTCTATAGCTACCCATTTCTAACGTTGTGGAACTTGAAAGAAAACTATTAAATATTGAAGTTTACTTTTTTCATGGTTTGCTGCATGGTTTACATGGTATTTTTGTAGTGCATATTCTAAATCAATGATGAAAGAATGGGCTCAATTCCTTTCTCATAATCTCGTCCACCTCATACCCTCTCTAAAATATTTCACAACTTATAGTAGTGGAGATGAGAATCCAATCCAACCAGCCTTCGAGCCTGTGCTAAAGCAGTAAACATCTATAAATTCTAATAACTTCTTTATAGAGTATTCATCTAAAACAATACTGTCTCCACAGTCACTTTTCTTCTTTTTTTATGCCATAACATCTTTGCTTCATCTCTACCCAGCTCTGATCCAAAATTATGCTGTGATAATAGCTTCTTTAGGTATTCATTTCTAATAAAGTATTACTTGAATTCAAGTTATTACTACAGTGTACTAATGAAAGTTAGTGTCAATGTGGTGTATTTACGTAGTATTTTTGTAATATTCTAACTCAATGACGAAAATAGGGTCAAATTTCTCACTATTCATATCGTATGGTCACCTCATCCTCTCTCCAGAATTTTGTGTAGCTAATGGTTGCGGAGATGAGGCTCCGACCATCCATCGGGCTGCTGACTTCACATACTTATCATCGCAGTAAACTTCAATACAATCTAATAACTTCTTCATAGAGTTTTAACCCAAAACATTACTGTCTCCACGATTACTATCCTTTCATTTATGCCCAATCATCTTCGCTTCATCTCTCCCCAGCTCTGATCCAAAATTATCCCAGAGCGAGGCACTAAATAAAAGGGAGAACCTCTCGACTCTACGCATGTTCATCGACCAAATTGATTGACTGTTAAGTTTCCCCCGACTGATTACTCCTCCTCATTTACTATGCGATCAGTCCACCGTGAACAGATTGTGTCATTCAAGAAATGATTTCCTCCTCCACAGCGCAGTGGGTGGCTTCTGAGAGTCATATTCATATGCAACCAACGCAGTATACCAATCATCAGTCTCAGCTGTTAGTCTGAAACCACCGGTGTCTGCATAATCCTCAGCCATTGTTAAATTCTTCCCCTATCTCCTCTCTTTTCTTCATTTCCCGATTCTGATTGACAGATTTTTACTCCGCTTCCCTTTCTCTAGCTTTTCCTGGAAGCCTCCCACTTTGCTACTTCAGCACTTGGGTCCCGATCCCTGTGTTTTCGGACATGTCTGGCGATGGTCTTACGGCCCTCTCAAAACGGAGTTATCTCAAGCGCACACTTTAGGTCGAGAGTTACTGGGAGCAAGTTTCTTTGCTTTTAGTGTTAGGGGGCATTTTTTTAGGAGAGATTGGGGTTGTCGAAAGGATTCGGATATTGGGAGCACAACGAAAACTTTTTTTTGTGCAAATACTATCGTTTTCTCGGTATTCTTGCTCTTGAATTTTCAAGAATTCCAATTTTACGAAGTACATGATTCGGGTAGGTAAAAATTATAATGTTAGAGCAATTTACACTTGGAAGTCTATCATAAAGCTTTGAGTTAATCTCAGAATCTCCATAAAATAATTATTTTAATACGTTAAAAGGACGTACGGGTAACCTTTTAAGTCACTTATGTTTATAGTTACTCCATTACTCCTATAATTATTTTACTTATTTATAAACTGAAATATAATCGGTTGAATAAACTGTAGGATAAAAGAATTGCTTCCATGGTCTCACTCATCAAACGAAGCAAAAGAAAAAAGATTGTGAAACGAAGAACGGTCATTTAAGTAATTGGTAATTCTAAGAGTAAATTCATCATAATAAAATACAAACTTTTTATGTTTTTTTTTAATTTTTGTGATTATGGACATCAAAATGTGGTCAAAAACTTCGAATTCAACCTTAAATATAGATCTATTTTATAATTATAAATTTACAACCATAGAATCATTTTCTGTTTAGTACTTTTTAGCGTACATTCAGTATCTTTCAATATAAAGAAACCCCGCAGTTAGCAATTTTTGTTCCTAATGGTCACAGCCCACAAATCCACAATTGGATCACACAATCTACATTCAAATATTGCCATGAGCTGTTTAGGAAATGAAGATAAACTCAAATATTTTCCGGGAATATTTACGCGAGGGCACTAGAATCATCAATCAAAACTACTGCCAAAAATAAATAGCCGTAACCAACACAATTTTATGAACTCCCTTCGAACTCCATCCTGTCAATTCAGACACTGAACCTAAATTGATTTAAAACCATCATCCTAGCTATCCAACCCCACTAGACTCCCTCCTCTCAACACCTAAATCCCACAAAATAACCCCAACACACGACATCTAATGAACTATGAATAGAAGACGTGACGCCCGATGAATAAATTTCATCTCTCATTCATCAGCCGGATAAAAAATGACCACCCCTTCTCTAAACCCAATGAACAAACTTTGGGTCTAGGGAAGAAAAAAGAGATCAAGCCGGGAAGTAATTGCGCAAAGCTTCTAAGCTAACCTACGCTAGAGAGCAGTGGAGGAGAATTAGAGCCTGGGATAGCAGAATGTGGGAACGTCGGAAGGGACCATACAGCTCTGCGGTGGGAGGGCCTTTGAAAGTTGGCATTGTGTCGAGGAGGGAGTAGAAATTATGCAGCGACGTCGGCAGAGAAGTCCATAGGGCGGGTGGATGACTTGGAGTAAAACTAAGATCTTCGGTAAGAGGTCGTTGCACGCGGGGTGAGGAAAGAGGGGATGATGGAGAAATATGGGGGGCTCAGGCGGTGGGTGAAGGGAGGGGCAGCGGTGCGTACGCATGACCGCTCCCGTTGAAAAACGGAATGTGCCACTGATGGGGAGACATACAGCTCTATTCCGGTGCTGTGAGTAACAATGGTTGAGGAAGTAGTTACCATGGGGACGGGGTGGGCGGGCGGGGGAGTGGATGGGGATTCCTCGGATGAGACTGAGAGAAGGGCGATATTCTCGGGACCTTAACGACGTCTTGAGGGAGCGCGGTAAAAGAATGCCTCCGATTCTTTAGATGCTAAATGCATGAGTGCTTATCTGGAACGGGCCGTGATTTTCCGGTTCGTAAACATGGGTGACTGCGGCTTGGGATATGTCGTTGAAGTGTCACATCTGAGATCCAGAAATAATGCGCTCAGGGTCACGCGGAGGAGACACGTAAATAAGGGCAATTTGGAGAAATGACGTAATTTTTTTGCTACGCGAAGAATTACACGGAGCAGTTACACTGAAGGAAAGAATGTTTATGGACATAATTTAAGAGCTAGATTATGAAGCAAGAAAGTTGAGCAACTCGAGAGTTAATTTAGAAATGCCAATTTATTTAAAACAAGAGTAATTAGTGAATATTAAATGTTTCGTAGATAGGCAGCAAAGCATAATCTATATTAATGACGAATTAACTAATTTATCAGACTTATTTTGGTCTATAGAAACCAATCTTATATTTAGCCTCTTGCGAAGAACACGCAAGCATGCCCAAACCAGGATTCGATTCCAAGACCTCGGCGTAGCAAGGCTATCATTTAACACAAAGCTACCCCTTATGACACCGAGAAAGGAAAATAATAATGTGAAATTTAAAGTAATAATGAAAGTACATAAATTTAAATGATATTGGAACAGGGGATGAAATTCCATACTCAAAACGCTTTTTCCATATTTTTTCAGAAAAAAACAATCCTGCATTTCGTCTTCGAGGATTGTGGCTAATGTATTGAATTACCGTTACTTTCTTAAAGCTACTTGAATATTATCAACTGAATAAAAATTTGCTTATGCAGTAATCCGATATTTGAGCTTTTCGTAGTTTCTTTCTCATCGCAATTGGAAATTGTACAACTACATATTTACAGTGGTGCATTTTCTGTTTCTGATAAAACATTATTTTTAGCATATTGTGTATCTAAAACAGTTAAAATCATTTTACAACCATCTGAAGCATGTATTACTCTAATGAATAATTCCAAAATCTATCCGAAAAAATGACCTATGCCTACATTTATATCCATTGAGATGAATCATACAATTTCATATTTCTCATTACATTCTTTCTCCTTCCTTCTTTACTTGAGTAATCGTATTTTTGGCAGGTTTTTCAAATCTTCCTTTTTGCAGGTGTTTTACTGCCAAGATTTATATTTTTTTCCTAAGCGAAGCCTTAGATTTTTGAATACATTTTTAAAACTACTAGGCAGTTTTCTTTTGTGCGCCTTTTTTTCAAATCTTTTTCTTTAAGGTATATGTGACGAAGGGATATATTTAAGAAGAGATTTCATAGCCTCAATCTAGCCCTATTAAAAGTCGTTTTATTATTATCGTAATTTCATTATTACTGGGAATGATTCAGATAATTAACTTTATAATGTTAAGTTAATATTTTAGCCAGTATCTTGGCAAGCATCATTTTCTCATTTTTAAATTAATACTAAACTATTATACATAAGAACTATCAATCGGCGTTAAATTTATCCTGGCGGTAACCTATATTCTAAGGGCATCCACGGTTCCCTGCTCCAGGAAAAATTAATAATTATGACAGGCAAAGTATTTAATTAAAACCAAATTCCCAATTCCTGTTAATTATCTCTAAATATTCCGTTCCCTCATAACTCGTGAAGACTTTTATTAACGAAATTTGCTCGAAGATAACGAATTCTAGTGGCGGAAGAACCGTCGGAGATTCCACGTCGTAACAATTCACCTCATCCTTTTGAATTCCGTCCCTTAATTTTTTAAAGCATTCGCAGCCTCCCAGCGGAGAAAGAATGCAAAAATTAAATGGGCCACCCTTCGAGAAATCTAAGAAAAAAAGAGCTGAATAAAATAAATATTTAACGAAATAAAACGGGAAGATTCTGGGGCGGGAGAACCTTGAGAGGATGCCACAACCTTCTCTTTTTTTGCGAGTATTAGATCCCACTTCATCTTCTTTTCTCCTCCCAGTCTTAGATCATCTTTGCCCAGGCGAAAAGGAGAAAAAAGGAAATTAAAAGGGGAAAGGAAACCGAAAGAAAATGATTGGAGGACGAATATCTTTTTTATATCTTCCTCGGTGTGTAGCATTATTATTTCTCTCTTCGAATTCCCCATCTCCCTCTTTATTCCCTTCTTCATTGGTATTCCTTCTCCTTCGCTCTTTCCCCTCCTGCAGATTCTTAAAACAAGAAAATATTCTTAATCTTTAACCCTTGAGAAAAAGTAATGATTCAAGCCGCGTGATCGTGGTGTACCCCAACCCCGAACTTTGCCCTTTCATCCCCTAACACGATCTTCCAAGTGCGTTCTTTCTTATTCACCCCTTCGGTGCCCGATTACTGTAATTTATTATCCCATTTTCCATTTCACTCCTTCCCCTATCGTTACCGGTGCTTAAGAAGCTAACCTTTTGTACATTACAATCCTTTATGACCTCTCACCACCTTAATGATATCCCAATCATACTGCTAATTCCTTAAGAAACGATTTCATTAATTTATCCTTCAGTTTTCCCCTTTGTTCGTTAGATTCATTGCCCATATCCCATAAATTCACGCGACATCAAAATATACTAATATTATTATATTGAGATAGAATTCGTTTTCTTAAAATCGGGCTTACTTATACGGGGTTTTTGAGAATTATAAAAAAGACAGATTAATCTAATTTAGTTAAAACTATTAGTTTTCACTATTTATTGTTAAAATTGATTGTTTTAATTACACACTTAATTACGAAAATTATATCAAATATAAATAATTACGGTGGATGAACTGTTCGACAAAATATCTTCGAATATTTCATTTATTCCTGATAACTTGAAATAAGCCAGTACCTATTTCAATTTCTTGGTTTGAGTGAATAATTTCAATTTCAAATTTCAAAACAAATTCGTAGTTGTATTTTATGCATGAGATGGACTTGGAATTATTTATAGTTTCTTTTAAAGAGTATGGAACTAATATCTCTCCTAGAACTTCGTTCGATTTCATATTTATTGTATCGTTTCTCTAAGCAGTCCAATGACAAATATCAAACGTTGAATTTGATTGAATTTCATTTCCAAAATTTTAATTCATCCAGCCGTGTATCTCAAGGCCTACCATAAACGTAAAATAAGTCATCGAATTATACGTTTAGAATTTCTTGAGAAAATTCATCATCGATAGTAGAAAAGAAAATTGAATTCCGTCCTTTATTTAGGAACACGTTTTCTGGTGATTTTATTTCAAATTCAAAACCAATTCCTATCGTTCGAAAACTAATTTTCTCTTACGTCCCTAAAGTTAGAAACCTTGCATTGCGAGTACAGGCAACCCTTGTATTCCCTCGCTTCATTTTCCTATCGCTTTTCCTATCCTATTTCCATTTCGTATCGCACTGTCCTTGTCTGACAAGCCCATCACCCTCGCGAATCCACCCTCCTCCCAAGCGACAAAACTCCCAATATCTACCAATCCACCCCTCTCCGGCTTTTTAGCCACTCTCCACCCTCTTTTGCACACCCCTTCCTGCGCCTTCCCAATTACCATGCGATGCCCCGTGCCTCCCTCCCCACCCCCCGGGGATTAAAGCCGTGGTATAATTTCCCCCCAGACTTCCCTCGAACATGAAATGCAAAGAAGGAAGAATGAGCGGCCGAACGAAGGGGGAATGAAAGGGAAGAAAGGGAGATGAACAGAAAAAATGAATGGGAAGGAGAGGAGGAATCGATGATAATGCCCTCCCTTCTTCTTAAGCGGGAGGCCAGCTGAAGAGGGAATCTTTTGAGGGGGTGAAAGCAGAAGGGGGCGAGGATGAGACGGTCCACGGGAGGCTGGAGGGGGCAGTGGGTGGTCTCTTAACGAGCTAACGCCGCTTCCTGATCTCTGTCTTTCATTCTGTCTCTCTCATGTTCGAACTCTGGCTGCCTATTGTAGTGACGAATATAATGATGCAAAAATCGTGCTTAAGAGAGGAGTTACCCAATATCGAATGACCAGACGCCGATGCACCAAAATTGATTCCTAAAGGCAGCACACTGAGCTCCGTCCTATGCAGCGTACTCCTTGAAAGTGATGCGTAACGATCGGTAACTGGACTCCACAAAGATATTCGGTGCTTTTAAAACAAATACTTTTGCCAAAATAAACGTAATCTTTGGTGGTATCTTAGTTCAGGTAAGTCTTTGATTCCGATCCATATTCAGTATGTTTCTTTGGGTATTATATTCTATCCAAAGAAATAGCCCGCTTTCATATCTAAATTCCCTTGTATTTGAATAGCGAAATTTTATTCCAAGAAAAAGATTTTTTATTATACTTACTGCTTTTTAATTTATTCCATGAATTCCTTCTTGCGTTATAGGACGAAAACGTTATCAGAACGTACGACAATCAAGATATTTTAATTATCACAAGTACAAATCAAGTGTGCCTCGGCGGTGTAGCGGTTAAGGCGCTTGCCTGCCACGTTCAATTCTCAGCCACGGCAAATTACCTGCCGGCAATTTTCATTGCGGCCACAGTTCGACTCAGCCTGTAAATGTGTAAAAATGAGTACCGGAGGTAAAACTCTGGGTAATAGTAGGTGGTAGAAGCGTAGTGCCAGCCACACTACCTTCATTCATACCGTTAGGCTAAGTATTAGCTGCCTTAACCTGCTAGCTCCCAAGAACGTGAATCGCTTAGAAAGGGTGACTCCTACTACTACAAATCGAGTACGAATAATAAGGCTATTTTCAATTTTTGGAATAAAAAATCCGATAACAACTAATAGAATTTTTCTATTTCTCTGTACATTTCACTTTATCGTCTTGAGAAAACTTGCAGCTCAAATAGAATATAATCATATCAGAACAGAACTTCTGATCTATTATATAATATCTTTATATAATTTTTAAGCATTTTTATAATGTATTGAAAAGCAATTTGGATAAAAAGAAACATTTTTCAGCAGATGACGAAAGAAAACTGTCACTGAAAGACCCGCTGGAACTTTTACAATACCATCCTCAAGCCATCAGGATATTTATGATATTAAATAGCTTCTGAACAGTGCTGAATCATTTAGAATAAAACCTCACCTGGAATACTTCTCCCTTAAAATTTTTTCATTAATCTATACCAATTATAATAATCGCATCTCCATAAACGTATAAATGTTTTTTTCTGTTTGTCAATTTTATAAATAAATACTCTGTTAAAGGTAAATTAACAGTTAAATGCAACCTAGAACGGAAAAATAAGTGCACTCACGGTGAAAACGGAACTACTCTCGGAAATGAAAGCTTGCCTCTCTCAACTTCAACGACTGCAACCGTAAGTATCGTAAGTCGTACGAGAAATCCCGACCGGAATTGTTAACCGCGTTGAAGTTGCTCCCTTTTAGCGAAGGTTAAAAAAAGACGGTTTCTCCTCTCC
The DNA here is from genome assembly GCA_947579665.1 of Sympetrum striolatum. NCBI lineage: Eukaryota > Metazoa > Arthropoda > Insecta > Odonata > Libellulidae > Sympetrum > Sympetrum striolatum. Next base: position 42,636,901 of record OX388346.1, read on the forward strand.
CCGACGGAAGCAATTCTCCCAAGATACAAACCCTTCTCTCTCTTTTCTGTCTCGAGAAAAAGCCCCAGACCAGCAAAAATTGCCCTTCTTCCGATCTCTTTCCAAATCCGAGTCTTTTAAGAAGAAGAATAAAAGCAGAGGTAAGAAGAACTCTCGAGAAAAATCTTCGCATCCCCTCTCTCGAGATCCGTCCCTTCGCCAGATGTATTTAACCCCGCCTCCCGCACCTTTTTGCCGTCCCTTCAGTATTTCATCTCTCGTTCCACGCCGCGCTGTCTCTGGCACACGACGGTCGTCATCCATACGCAGACTAGCTGTCAGAACCCTCCTCTGAATCACGTGAATACCTTACGCTCACCACTTTTACCGCCTATAACCCCCGCAGAGATCCGGGGACCTTCCCCGACCACGCCCACACTTCAAATTTGCATCATTATATCCTTCCTTTGGCGTCCGTCCTCGGTCCCGCACGTCCCCACCTTCTTTAACACGCCCTCCCGTGCCTTTTCGCTGAGTCGGTATTGGCTCATTAAGAATTTCGGGAAGATCGGAGTGAGTCTTACTTGGCATGTTTATGGTTATTTCTTACGGTGAAGTAAAAATATGATCGTATTGCTCATCTTCAGGCGGTTGAGAAAGGATTAAAGCATCTAACAAGTCACCTCTCCCAGTAAATCAAGCTAAAAATCGCTGTTGTCTTGGAAGTAAATGATCATCTAATGGTATGCGAAAAACTTTCAACAAGTTTGGGAAGTTCATCCGCTATGAACGCAAGGTGTTCAAAAAGTTCTTGATGAAGTTCCCAAATATAGTTATTTTCACAGATCATCTTTCTGAGAGCTTGATGATGCTCTTAATGATTTAATACTTATAGAAAGCCTCGATTATTTTTTAGTTCTACATTTCTCCAGAAAAGATGAAGTTTGATTCCAAAAATCCAGTTGAATTCTCGGTATTTTTGCTACATAAATATCACCAGTCGTAAGGATGGTTTTAGTTTATGTTCACCTACTTTCAGGTGCATAAATAAATAAAAATACTTACACCTAAACACATATTTTTTCACTCACGTGATTTCCGATTAGCTTCGGTTTTACAATAATATATTTTCATAACAAATAATCTTGAAAATAGATATTGAGTAGCTCTTAAATTTTGAACTCGAAAGCAGAAAAAACTATTTTCATCAAATTTTCATATATTGGTGACTAAATTAATTAGACCATGTTAATCAAGGGATGATTCCTTCAAATTATAAGACTTTACAGTAAATTTAATATAGCTTTTGTGTTTCCAATAGTTTCACGAAAGTCTTGCACCTTTTGGTAGGCTCGTGTAAAACCTACCATAAAACCCCTATTCAAAAGAAATTGTTATATTTGATCGTTTTACTTAAATGATAAATTGAGTTACTTAAAGTATAATATTTTGCTTCACGATGCTGTAGATGTTATATTGTTTTACACCAAAATAAAACACCGTACTTAAAATGTATATTAATAACTTATAATATCTTCAAAAATAAAATAATTTCTCTATTTAGAAAGAATGTGAAATTGGCTGAAAAAATAATAAATTGAAATGCTAAAGTAACTAGATTTCTTTTGAATAACGCTTATTAGGGTGGCGAAAAAATGTCTTTCCAACGTAATTTTATGTTACGTTCATTTTGGCATTCAACAATAAAACACAATCTATACCCTCGTGAATCAAAACATAATGCTTTAAGTATGTCAATTCTGTATAGTTTCTTAAAAACGCAAATCTTTCTACTAGACCTTATAGATAGACCACGAAATAGGGTAGGCGAAATCAGGTGGTACAGAAGTTTTCCTAAAATAGCTCTAATTTAATTTTTAGATTATTGGCCCGCAAACTATTTTTAAACAAATCCACTTGTGTCTGATAAATTCAGGCAGCGTTTAAAATTGAAATATTAGTTTTAATCAAAGACAGCTTATTCAAACAGAGCCGAAATTAAGAGCAAACACAAACTCCCCAACGCCGATTCCCCTCCACGTGGAGTTCTTGAGTACTGCTACCGACATCCAACTTATACCGCTTACCACTCATACCGGTCACCGAGCATACGAAGAACCTCGCATTACCTGGCGTAGTTAATCCTACCGGTTTGAAAATCATTCGAGCGGAAAGAAATTCAAAATGAAAATCTGATGCACGTCCTGACCATGTGCTTCACCGACGGCTTCCGTAAACAGAACGCCGTCCTCTGCACTACTTTCAAACAGAATTTCTTACTTCGGAAACTCCTTTTTTACATACCATCCCTTATTGTCGGCTGTTATCTCCTTAAACAACCACCCCAGTCCAACCTTCCCAACGGCGGCACCGCCGTCGTAGGGCGCAAACAGACACGGGACGTCAATCATGCGAACCTTTCGAAGGAGGGTGGAGGACCCTCCCTCATAAACAAAAGAAGTCCCTCTCTTCCTTATTCCACAAAAGTCACGCCCGTGCGAATCGTACACGCGCGCGCCCCCTATCGGAAGAGGCTCTTTATTGCCGCAAGTCTGCGATTCCTTCCTCTCGTCTCCATGGCGTCCGAATCAATCCCCTCCCACATTGTTATTCTGAGTCATGCTATCGGGTTGCGTGATCTTTATACGCGCGTTTGGAGTTGCACGAGTGACCCCCCACGAAACGCCGCTACCTTCATTCGCAGCTTTTTCTCTGTTTGTGTTTGCTCTAAACCCCTTCTTCCTCTTGTCTTCGGTCCCTTTCTTTGCTCGGATAGATCAATCATCTTCCGAATTTAGAAGTGCTCGCTAACACAAAAGGGTTTTGTTTATCGTGCGTCGCTTTCAGGGAGAAGAAGAAATTTCCGCGCTCTGAAGCGATTATTCTTTGCTGATGAGGGGTGAAATCGCATACTGTCTTATTTGAGCGTTAGACGATCTGCTGGTAATGGACTGCTCAAAGTTGGCGCCCTTTCGGAGTAAATATGCCTCTCCTCAGGAACAGTGCATCCACTTATTTACCTTTCATTTCAGATCCCGCATTTATCGGGAAAAAGAAGATCTAATTAATTATTTACAAACAACAGGATAGTTGTATAATCGATTCCTCGATTTATTTTGCACACTGAGGGACAAGAGTAAAATTAATTGAACCATAATAAATGAGTGAGTAATGATTGATTCCGCAAATCTCGTTTTCTTATCCACCATCTAATTTCTGGAAAAATAAATTACTTATTTACTTATTACTATAAATTATTTATTAAATTTTTATCAAAATTTTTATTTTACCTGCCGCGTCGGCAGAGTGTTAATTGTGCTCCAAACTCAGCTACCAGTCCCAGCTAATCGAAATTTTCCGGTCACAGAATAATAATAATAATCACCTTTATTAGGGCGAGATTGAGACTAAAAGTCTCTTGTTCCATCCAACCCATCGTCAATAATTATAGAATCATAAAATTGAAGAGAATTGTAAGAGGAAAAAGATAGAAGAATTGTGGATGTAAAACATCTAAGAGATCCGTTGGAAAAAATATATATCAAAATATAGAAATACATAATAGCATAAAGCAAACAAACGATAAAAGAAAAAAGTGAAAGAGTACATGGATCCAATGAGAATGGTTGAATGTATCCGTCAATGATTATTAATTAATAGTCCTCATCGTAATTTACCAATGATTACTGTTGATGGGGCTTTATTGATCAAATAAATACATATATAAATATATATCATATGAATTCTAATGAGAAGTATACATCGATTTTTAAAAAAATAGGTAGGCATGTCAGCAACAAAGCCTATCCAATCTTTCTGAACCTATATCTGCTGTTCATACCAGATGATAAATTAGCTCTCCTGTTCCCTTGTAGTAATCGCAAGTTATCATAGTAAAAAATATAAATCACATCTAAAGAATTAAATAAAAATTAGGATTCTAGTTTCGATCAAGCATCGAAGAAAATATTCCCCATCCGGAATACGTAGATAGAAGACCGATTGTAGATCTTTTGTAATAATTTTCACTATTCATTGTCAAATATTATTACTATTATAATAATATCGCATGCACTATTACGGAAACCGTATCTTTAGGTATCTAAAGTATCTCAGGATCTCAGTCTTCACCTCGAATTCTACTCAAGGCAGTCGAATACATATGAGAGAACACTGAGCACTGAGAGAAGCCATTAGTTTCACATACTCTTTAATCAAATTAAAAACAGAAAGAATTTAAAAATTCTGAGTTGAATAGGATAATATACATTTTTAATGTTATTATTCAGTTTTATCGGGAAACCACAGCGAAACCTTGATAGATAGAAGATGTTACATAAGTAGATCACATAAAATACGAAGTAGATCAAGAGCCAGAATACTTATGACAAATTTGTAATACTTTTTTATAAACCACCGATAATTATAAAATATATTTAGCTTCCCATTCAATCATAATACGTCTCAGATCTTTATAATGCGAGAGACAGTCTTCTTTGTTCTTTTCTTAGCTTTCAACAGTGACTTCATATCAATTTCTACGTTCTGTCTTATCAAGATGAGTTTCAAAAAAATTTCTATCGTTACTATACCAATAGAATATGTAAAGCATTAATTGAATGGCGTATTGGTGTTGCAACATTTTGATATCTCACGGAGAATAATCATAAACAAAATCGTGTATAACGTCTATTTTCACCTCCTCGTCAAAACTTTGGCCTTTGTTTCAAGTTCCCGAGGCTTTAGGGTTCGTCGAAAATAACTTTCGGGGATGACGGCATTATTAAAATGTTGCGACAGATTAATTCTAACAAAGCCTTTCGTTCAGAAGATATACTCGCTCAGGTATTTCAAGAAGTAGCCCAAGGGGTGAATCCTTTCCTCAAAATAACATTTGAAAAGGCAATGAGCGAAGGTAAGGTTCCTAAAGACGGAAAAGCTGGGAATTTAACTCTTATATTTGAATTCTATGTATAGGATGATCAAACACATTATACAACTACCCCTCTAAAACAATAATAACAAATAATGCATCATGATGCTGTTAGTTACTTCATGGGACTTCTATAAACATCCAGCCCTATAATTATAAGCCAAAATCGCTTTCGTGAAATCTAAGATTCCTACGAACATCAACTAGCACTATTTGTTCAATATATTTGGGAGCCTGTCGAAAATAAAACTTAAGTTTGTGAGGTATTTTTCGAATTCAGAATGGCCCTTCCAAGTTTCTATATCTTTAATTAATTTACAAAATAAAATCTGCGGATATCAAATAAAGAGATAATCTTGACACTTGATTTCCTCCAGCAAAGAACAGCGGGTAGCACTAAATGTCACCAGTAGCAATGTGATTATAGTGACCTCGAACTTACATCGCAGTCACAATATTAATTGAGAATAATTATATAAGAAAAAATATTAGTTTAGTATTAATAAGAGAAAAACAAATCTTTAAGTGTAAGTCATTACAAAAGAGACCCCTGCAAATTTTCAACACCTACACCCACGTCAAATAAGATGTATAATATGACCTAATATATTCTTGTTTTAACATTATCTTTATTATAAATATTTAGTCATGAAAATGATGTATAAGAATGTAATATTTGGCACGGTATCGTTTACGCGATAAAGTTTATTACATAATTCTAGAATATTTAACCAGAAAAAAGATCATATTGGAATGAGAATAGGTGTAACAAAGAATGCTATCGAAAGAAAAAGTAGGCATAGAATTAGAAACGATGGTTTTCTCACTTAAGACCAAATTTCATTATCTAGCCATGCATAACTATCACTTGTTATTCTTGCTCTATAATCAAATTTAATCCTATCAATAAAGTAGATAAGAGATGTGATAAGCAAATTGAACCAAACCGTGAATAAAAAATATTTCCGATTGAAAAAACTTTTTTTTAATTAATATTGATAAAATGTGAGTGAACCTTTAAGCGCTCGTTGTATCTCAGTAGCTTAGTTTTCGCGAAGAGCCTCAACTTTGTTTTCGAATACAGGTAAATTAAGCACAGAGGGACTATAAGAATCACATTTCCAAGTTTCAACAGTAAAAAATATTTAGGGGAAATAATTTTAAACGCAATTGAATCGCAAAAGTTGGTAAAGTAAAACAATTGTAATTTTTATGTTTTCACAGTCTTACACTAAAAGTGATCCAAGACAAATCAACAGCTAAAATTAAAAAAAATCCGTCAGTATTTTCCTACGATACGAATTATGCCTTTATCAATTTTCTACGATACGAATTATGCCTTTATCAATTTTCTACGATACGAATTATGCCTTTATCAATTTTCTACGATACGTATTATGTATTCATAATAACTTTGCGACCTAATTAGTATAAAATTTGCTGCACGGCCATAGCAGGAGATGATATCACATGGAAGGAAGAACGGATGTGAACTATGTGGTAAGTAAGCTCACAGCTTACCCCTGCATCGCTGTAAATAACTCGCGGTACGTGGCGCACTTCCTTTGGTACACAATGCATTAAATCTTTCATCGCCCATTTTCTCTCCTATGCCCTTCTATCTCATTAACTTACTCGCTTCCTTTCTCTTCCCCACCCAATCCCCTTTCGTCCGCCTGTTTGCCGCACCCGCCACTTCCGGTGTGCGGCGTCCACTGGCACCCTCTGGGGTAAAAGAAGGTATGCGTGAATAGGGAAGAAAGGAGCTAACCAACCGAGGCCACGTTCCACAAACTATTCCTCCATCTACGTTCCTTTTTCCACAGACTATGGTAAACAAGTCTTGGTTGCGGCTGAAAACATAGACTAGGGAAACAGCGTTGTCTGCCAAGGACAAGGAGTCTCTCACACCGCATCCTGAGGCTAAACTGGTTTCGAAATAATTACGGAGGAGGGAAAGCATTAGTTACCGTTGGAACAAGAAATGTATGCAAGAAATTACTGAATTTTGTAAATCGGTTACAATAGATTCCAAATCATCTGATTAACTAATCGCGAACGAAGAAATCGAATTTACGGGCCGACTAATTTGTCACGCGTTGGAGGAGAATGGCTTTTAAGCTATCTAATAAACGATGAAAAAGTCGCTTCCAAAGGCAGAATTTTTGACGTTTATGAATATTAAAGTAAGAAAATAACATTAAGTGCGATTAGAAACTTTCACAGTGAGGTAGAAAATACATGATTCTGAAGGAGTTTGTTTGATACTGCGTTTTTTAACGATGTAGATTCTTAAAAAAATATTTATAACAGTATAAAAGACAAAAAAATACAAAACACTATCTTAAACTGACCAATCCCATTAATAATTTTTGAATATATAAACTCGATTCGCAGATACTCATTATCTATACCAATTCTTTTACCGGGAATGGTTCGTTAATTTACTTATTAGATAAGTTTACGTGATACGTAAACTGTTATTATTATATTAAATAAATAATCTTTACTTTTTTGAGAAGACGAGAAATTTTCCTTAGGGCTATTGAAATTAAAAATTGAGTGCTCTGACTGGAAGAAAAATCTATTTAATGCGCGCAGTAGATAACAGAAACAAACAATTTGCTTTACATTATTGATAAAATCCAGCAGCTTTGGGGCTTTTTTGTGTCTCTCCGAGAATGGGGAAAGGTGTTTTATCGAGGTTTCAATATAATCATTAACACTCTCCAATAATAATTACGGTAAGTTAATGTCTTCCCTTTTTAATATACCTATATTTAGAGATTTTTTTATAATTCCCAAAAATATATTAATTTCCATTTTGTATTGAAAAATACCTTCATATATGCTATACAATTGAAATAAAAATAAAAATTAAATTTGATGGAAAATCTACTTTGGATAATTTAAATTTTTCATGAGAATTATCCTATTCGGTGGACGTGAATGAGAACATGATATCCTTGCCACTTGCTTCACTTTGGGCACGATTCTGTTCGGTTTCAGCACAATTAACCAATACCTGGGAATCATGTAAGAACAATTCGGTGTAACGTGAATCAAAAGAATACTGCGGATACGACCTGAATTCCAAACGAGTGGAACACAGGTGTTTCCACTCGTGACTTGGCTATCATCGATGCGGTTTCTTTGATTGTTCTCGCCAAATTAATTGCAAACAAGCCAAATGGATGTTTTATTTTCCACGCCAATGAACAGGAGAGAAATTGGTCTGCCGATTGTATCGATAGATGCAACCGTTGGCACATTGCATGGGAGAGGTGAATCTACCTCTTGATTGGGGTCAATAAAGAAAAACGTGGTATTAATGAACTCGATTGGGACTTCCCTCGTATGATTCCAATTTCAATCGAGACTGAAGTTCGTGAATTTGGCTTACGTTTACCAAGAATACCTTGAAGTTTCAGTATCGTGTGCAGGAATTAATATGGTATAAAAAACAGACCTTTAAATATGATAGATATTATTGTATAATTTGTTCAATGTCATCAAACATCACTCAGTACCTTGATTTCAAGCATTAAATGTTAATTATAATCAGTATTTATTAAGCGGTTAAATAAATTATTTTATGGTGGAACCTGTTATCTTATGAATGTTCCATAGCATCTCAGTTCTTGTGAATTTCAAATAGCGTAAATAAAGAACATACATTTTCTAATTTTCACTGACCCGATTTATCAATGTATTACAAAAGTCTAATTCCAAAAAATTGTATTTGATAAATACGTTTAAATTATGCCAATAATAACGGGAGACCTCAATTAAGTATCTTTCTTCCCAAAATTCATAGTCAATAACGTGTATAAGATTGGTAAGAAAACATAATTGATGATGAAAAAAATCAAATTTTAAAATGTTTATAAAACAGTCAACTTCTTTGCGACGAAGAAGTTGATTTTAATATTTAATTAAAGAAATCAGAAAGAATAATTAGAAGTTGTTAAAATGTTACTAAGGTAAGAGAAGTCTTACAAGGACTGGTTTTTAATCCAAGAGGATGATCTTAATAAGACAATTGTTCGATAGAAAGACGTTTCGATCTCCATGATGGAGCCAGGCGGGATAATGATACGAAATTTAGGAAATCCCTTTGAGCTTCTTTAAGTTTCTTCTACTAATGAAATCTACTTGGAATTTTTAAAATACATTTTAAAATTAATATTAAGATAGATATTTAGCCATTTTTAACCTTATTAAAGAGAGAAAATAGAAAATCCAAATTGCCCTAATTGGGCTCAGCATTGCGCCTGCATAAACGATTCATAGGCTCCCCAAGTAATTTGTAGATGAGATGGGAAAGGGTATTTGGCGAGAATAATCGGCCTCGTAGTAAAAAAAGGAAAAATACTGTAAACAACGTATCAAAATTTTGGAATGTATAACCAAAATGCATGTCAATTGAAAAAAATCAAATCAAGACGTATCCAAAAAAGTTTAATGTGTACTGAATAGAATATTCAGTTTTCTCTCAGTAGTTATCAAAGGTAATAAACCCATTTTTTCGAAACGTAATTTTTCCATCCCCGGGTAATTTACAGCCTTTCAGCAACGATTCAGAAAAAGTATCGTAAGATTTAATCCGAAGGATACACGAAGGAAATTCTCAAACTAAAATGATAATGGACGGAAAGGAAGCCTCCGGAAATTCGTCCCAACTGCTTCCTCGGCAAACGCCATCCCTCATGCGGACGAGTTTATTTTTAAGAAACACAAATAATGCTAAAACAACAACGTAACATAACACTCCCCAGAATTTTGATAGCGCCGTACAAACTCGGAGGAAAAAACTTTAAAAAGGTCCGGAATCGTCAAACCACTCCATTTAGACCCCCGAACTCTCATCCGCCGTCAAAAACCCTGTCATCCGCCACCCCCGCTGTCATCCGCCCCATCCACAAGACCCATAAACCCTCGTTTTCCCCTTGCAACACCCATCCTTCTCGCACACGACCCAAACGGGGGTCTTCATATGTCAATTATGACGTGGCATGGTAACGTATCACATAACCAACCTACCGTACCCTTGGCGGGGGGAGACTCCTTGTCGCAGCTAAAAGTCTCCAAAGCCCCACGAGGCACAAATCTATTTCCTAGCGGACTAACTCGCTCCATAAGCCTCGATCCCTTTCCTCGTAAAGTTGACCTCGTGCCCTTCCGCCTCACTGGGCACCACCCCCAACAGCAGAGACGTGCCCTTTCCTTGTCTCCGATCCAATGGGCCATCGAGCCTGTCTGGAAGACTTTGCGTTGTTTTTATGTAAGCGTGTCCGAAGGAGGATATGAATTCACCGGTCCGGGAAAATTCTACGAAAGAGTCATTCGGAATGTTTCCACGATCTTCTTGTCCAACTGAGATCCTCCGATAGCAGGGAAACTGCTTTTCAGTTTACTACTGGGACCGTAGGAAAATATTTTTCCTGACAGAGCTGACCATGAAAAAATTCTTTCAATTCGCCAAGAACGATTTTCATAAATTATGTTTCTCATCTTCCGAGCAAGATTATCTATTTCCCATTGGATGAACATTATGAATAAATTTTCTGCTAAGTTACTACAAACGGAGAATAGTTTTATACTCATCGGTTTATGTAAAAGCCAAATGAAGCAGAGTTACGAGAAACACTTGGAATCTTGAAAAATTAAAATGTTTTTTTTTATTTAATGTATCAGAAACTTAAATACTCTACCTTTTACAACTTCATTACATATATGAAAAGAGTGGAAGAAAACGACTGAAAGGTTTAGGTATATTTACACCTCACATTATCGCTATTTGAGGTGCCTGTACTAACCAATAAATTAATTGTTACCAAATAATCACAAGGAGAGAGAAGTTGTTTTCTCTGAACACATAATATCTATACATGTATTTCTATGATTGAACATACATTCAGATTTCCATCAGATTTTTTTTAAATGCACCAAACACGGTACTTCGAATTAAATATAAATTATAATCAATCAAATTTCTATATATTTCTTAGTAAACATTATAGGTATCAGCTTAAATGATGAGGCATATTTTTATAACATTTCCTAGAGTAATTACGAAATAATGAATTTCACAACACCGTTTGTAGATAATTAGACAAGATCTTTCAAAGATAGAAGCGTACATTTATTTATTGACATATTTTACCATTACTCAAAAACATTTTATGCTGTGAAACCACGCATATACTAAGTATAAAGCTATTTTTTTGCCATATAATCACAGAATTTCTTCTTCAATATCCCATTCTAATACGGAAGGCGCAGTTTCATCTAAAATCATTTTTGATGAGATAAAATGTCTTCCGTCTGAGAAATGAACACTAAGTGATGCTTAATAACAATACATGCTCTGAATAACGCATATTGAAAGTGTATCAAAGCTACAAATCGTTGCAGATTTAAATTAAAACTCCTATCATGCTATTTCTAAGAGCAAAGATTATGGAAAGCTATATTCAAAGCCATCCAATTACTGAGGATGGAATTGAATTTGAATTCATTGGTAATTATGAACTACCTTTAGATTTCTTCTTTCTTGAGCTTTATATTTTTCGTCGTTAAAATGATATAAATATAATTAAAACAAATAAAAATACAAATTTGAGCTTTTCTTATGATTTATAACATGTTTTCGATAAATGCACCTTTTCTATTTCATTTCATCTTCCCGTTTCTTTATCCTGCTCTCTCCATTCCACTGAGACCGAAAAAATGCAAACCCATTTCCCTTTCTCACGTCTTTTCATCGCTCCTTCCCTCTTCTTTTATTTCCTTCTCGCTCATTGTTCTCAAAACTTTTGTTTGATGACACATTCCTATCAGAATCGCCATCCCTTCTTATCCTACCTCCTTTTGTCATTTCCTCTTTGAAGTTTACCGCTCTCTTCCCCTGTGTTCCCTTCTTTTGCTTTTATCTCAAATCTTTTCCTTCTCCGAATTCCCGCTGCCAATTCGCGAGGGGTTGACGCTACAGCCCAAGGGCCCAAAAAATGTTCCGTGGGGCACCACCGACCGTACACACAGTGCACACGTACTTACGGTGACGCTTCGCCGTAGTATTCGAAATGGATTTCGAATGTTTGGTGTCAAGTTTACGAAGACTGGATAAATGGAAATAAATGTAAAACGGGAAAGCTGGATATGTTTGTTTAGCGATGGCGATAGCATTGGGGGAGAAGGAGAAGGTAGAATTTCGGTTGGAAGAGGGAAAGAATGAACGAGCTCCAGCCATCCCTATATTTCGGAAATCCAAATGGTTCAGAAATTCGTAACGTGCCTACAATTGCTCAAATAAAACAATATTTTCGAATAAGTAGACATCGATGAACTTAAGTTTTGTTGCTATGATTGCGTATCATTTGTCATGAATGTGAATATTGTTCAAATATGCGAATGGAATACAAAAAAGGAAAATGAAAAATACTGTATACGATACATGGCCGATTAGAAAGAGAAGAGTGAGGTATGACAGAATATAGTGTATGAGACACGAAAAAAATTGACTCCACATACTTTGGGAAATATATTTGTGAAAATATATACGGATGTACCTGAAGTGAAATAAATGTGAAAGAAAGGAAAATATGAAAGTGAAGGAAAAACGGACTTGAAAAAAGACTGACGGTGCCGGAAATCGTATCTGGGATCTTCCTCTAGAACCATATAGCCTACCCGGCCAGAACGTTGTAACAAGCCGTTTTGGGAACTTTGTGTAGTTGTACGATGTAGACGATGCCGCACAGTCAGACTAAACTACACTTGCCCTTGTACACCCAAAACAAGTTCCCCAAATAGCTTACTAAATTTTCTGGCCGGATAGCCTAGATAGTTAATATATAGCTTAATAGATAGTTAATAGATAGCCTCCCGGATAGAAGAAAATCCCGGGATCAATTCCCGGCCGCGTCAGACTTTTTTCAAATCCGATTTTCCTTGGTATTTTTTCCTGGGGGCACGCCCTTATGAGCAAGTACCTTTTACCCTTTTCTTATGAAAGAAGAGTTTACACATACTAAATATACTATTTAATATCGTAACTACCTTACTACAGAAAATAATGGCGCCATTCGTACATGCAAACATTTTTTAGCTTTAAAATGGGTAATAAATGCCATCAAAATATAAATGTATGCTTAGATCTAACAACAGTTACTTCTAGGTTACTTTAAGAAAATAATAACTTATTCCTGAAAGTACGATAATAAGATCAAAATCATTAAAATTAACAAATGTGCTAATGCAACATATGGGAAGAGGAAAATTTAAATTACACTAGAATTTGTGAAAATTTTATATATGCGATACCTTAAATGGTTAAGTAGAGCAATAATTGAAACTAACCGTTCATCACTGAAATATTACACTTCGTAAAACTTTATGAAGCATTGCCAAGATAACATCAACATCCTCGGCCCTCTCAAAACTCATGGGGTCGAAACAAATCACAACGAATGCGTGTGGATGGGGGGGAATCAAAGGGAATTCGCGCGTTGTTATTCGCACACCCCTGCGAACTCGGGTCCATAACAAGATTCCATAAACATAAAGTCTTCAAAATAAATGCTCTCCATATTTTTCATTTCTATTCCGGGCTTTAAATTCCAGAGGGCTGGTGATAAACTGGATACTGCATGACGCGGAAAATGCCCTGGCCGGACGACTTCGTCCGCCCCTGCTTTCCCATTCGAAAACGCTGGAATACCGCTTTCCGAATCAGCAGTCCGTAAGAGAGGGAGGCTAGAAGTGGGACAAATTCGCCGAAAGCGGCCTCCCTTCCAGTCGCTGCGGAATCTCTCCGTAGTCTGAATCACGGGCCCCCGAAACGCAGGCCACCCGCTATTCACGCCTGTCTTTCCGGGAATCCTCCCTCGCACACTTTCTGCTCCGTTTTTCGATGCGTCACAAATGAAGTTAGAGAGAAATTAATGGGTGGAATTATTTTCTCTCCCAGAGTCACGTCTTCCCGACCGTGCCGAAGATGGGAAGGCAAAGCGGATCGGTGGGAAGGGAAGCGCCGCTCGTTCATCATTTCAAAGTAAACGTCGACATATAAATTATTTACGACTTTTCCTCGGAATATTTTGAGATATGGGAAAAACAAAGATTACTCATCCCGCTATAAAACTCCTTTAGTTCACACTACTGTTGTTTCGGAACGTTTCTTTCATTACTATATTCCAAAAATGTTACTATAAGATTCAACTATAGATTACATTAAGTTAAGAAATACAAGTTCTCCTATAACATTTTACAACATTCTTAAAAATAAATATGGATTTTAAATGCTTTTTCTTAGCCTCGAAAACTGGTTAAATAATTACGAATTTAATATGCTCATAATCTATGAAAGTTGATGTGTTACACGTATCAATCAAAAATCAAGCAAAGCTGTTGGTAAGATTTTCTCTAAATAGATATCAGATACTTCAGGTCCTCATCAGCATTGTGTATTCATATATTTTATTGTAAATTAATTATGAAATAGTGTAATTTCTCTTAAGATGTAGAGTAATATAGAAAAATAAGATAGATGAATGAGAATGATCTTTCAGTAACCATATATATATATATATATATATATATATATATATATATATATATATATATATATATATATATATATATATATATATATATATATATCTAAGTAGTTTGAAAACAAATTAGTACAACATTTTTTTTAATTCAGAAAAGCTAACCTAACTCTAGTCAAACAATTCTGAGGCAAATTTTGAGGCCGTCCTACAATAATGAGTCGACAAACTTAAGCTTAATAAATAAAGATTCGTTCCGCAAATTAAAGGGAAAACACTGTACCTTAGTTATCGTTAGCAGAATCTTCGTTATCGGTTGTATCTTACTAAACTCCATTGAAGGTACCTTCTTTTTTAATAGGTAAAAATATTAATAGGGGAATCCCAGATAGCCACGTGGACAACGCATTCTACTTTGACAAAAGCGGCCTAGGGTTTGATTCTCAACGGGATTCCACGTGCTGCAAAACTTTAGATTTAAAATAACCAAAAGCCGTCTTTGTTGGCGTTCCTCCTCTTACTTCCCCGTAGTCGAAGAAAGCAATTATAATAGTGAGGCATTCCTTTAATATAAACCTCTAATTCATTAACAGCCGGGTTTCAATATTTCTTTCTTTACAAGACCTAAGCTGCCGAAGCACTACAATAATACTACTATTACTACTAACACATAAAGATCGAACTATGTAGAGATTTCGTTGAAAGTACGTTCGGCGATGAATCGACAAATATTACTTCGCTTAATTATTTCATGAATCAGATAACACGAGATTATTCAATAAGAGCATCGATTCAAATTAACGCAACTATTGATTAGTAGCAGTATATTTTATAAACTGTAATTATTAATTTTGTCTGGTATTTACGACTCCATTAAAATCGGTGACATCTGATTTTCGTTATTCCATAGTCATTAATCCGCTTACATTTAGTCCCGCAAATCCCTTAAATCATTGGCTCGTTCCGAGTGACGCATGGTTTGTTACAGAATTCGCCTCTCTCCATGCAAACCACTCCTAATTAGGAGCTATTCCCCGTAAACAGTCCAGCAAACTTGACAACAAACCCTTGTCTCCGCATTCTGCTATACGTGATTGTTTCTCCACAGCTCATTAAGCTGCCCGTTAAGGGTGCGTTTTTCACTCTGCAAAATCCCTAGCCTTCCTTTCATTCTCTCCGCATATCTCTGTTACGCAAATGGTCTGCTCTGAGATTCCACTTTCCTCCGAATTTTGCTTTCACTTCCATTTGGATGTTGGTGAAAGTGAATGAATTATGCTTCGACAAGCTTGCCCCTATAAATCCTCATAATCAGGATAATCGGAGCACCTTTGCTAGCAAATGAATGATTCACAGTGAAAGCACTACACACCACATCCTTACTTACTTACTTCCTGAATAACTATTTAACAACATTTTAACCGACCAGGAATTACAAAAAAAATAAAGATAGGATGATGTTAGTCATGATTTTTGTGCTTGTAAAATATTTTATAAAATTCACTTAAAACTTTTCTTGTACAGTGTATAACATCAACTATGGTAATCCTCTAATAATTGAATTCATCTATTATAAATTGACCATTACATTCGAATTTCATACTCATATTTACTGTAGAATATGAATTAGTTCTCCGAGTCTCCATCAAAAATTTTGATGTAGATTAATGATAGAATATTTAATATTATGTAATGCTACCAAGAAAATTTTTAATCGATACGTAATGCAAAGAAAACTTTAGAGTCTGAAGTGTATGAGAAGAGAGTATTACGAAAGAAAAAACATCCTGAATTTCTGGATTCAAATTTTTAATAATCCCTTATATTTATATAATTCTGAAGACCCAACTTCATCCCCAGAATTAAGATTCAACACTTCGTAATTTCTCTCAAAATAATTGAATTTCAAGCTGAATTCACTCCTAACGTGTAATATTGATTATAGTATTGCAGTTGAAAAACGATCTTCAATTGACATTTCAAAAAGGTATTTTATACAGTCGATTCAAGAGAAAATTCCTATTAATCTTCAAAAAGGCTAACGAGCATAGAAGCGAACGCTCTCGTAACAATTTGTCATTCTAAGCGTTGATGAGACGACAAGAATGCACTATAAAGAAAAAGGGAAACATCAGAACGTTTGATATAACCCTTCTTTACTCTTCCGTCCAATTCATATCCTGTTTTTCACCTTCAGCCAGCAATCCTTATCCTCTTTCATCTTTCCTTCATTCTCTCTAGAGCGACTCCTTCCGTTACTTCATCCTTTTTTTCCAGCTTTTCTCGATCGCATCCCTCTGCAATACCTCTCCATGCGCCCACTCCACCCTAAGCCTCCTGCATCAGGGAGAAATGGGGCGTTAAGGTCCTCCTGCAAACATCCCCCTTCCCCTCGTTTATACTCCTTACGAACCGCCTTCCTTACGACCACCCACAATGCATCATCAACGGGCCGTCATCGCCAACCCCCCTTTCTTCACCCAGCATCCCCCTTATCCGCAAGATCCAACCTCCCTCTCCCTGGATAATCCCCACCTATTCTCCTACCCGTTTTCTACAGCCATCTGACTTCCAAGTTGTCGCCTCCTAACGCTCAAATCCACGTTGCTGAAGTTTGCACGACCTATCCAAATAGGCTTCGGAGGAAGGTTTTTTATTGGCAGAGTGACGCGTTGCACTCAAGTGGTTCCAAAGTTTACTAATGTTTATTTTCCCCTCTGCAAAGTTTGGGGAAGCGACCCATAAATGGCTCACAAAGATAGAGGTAAATTACAGGAAGAAAATAGTTGTTTGTGAGAGGTCATTACCAATGAACTACTGCAAAGGCTGATTTAATTAATAATAGTAAGTTATTACAAACTTTAATCTATTTCATTCCTATTACGAAAACAAGCGGCATTTGTATTTTCCCAGGTATTTTTTTATTCGCGCATATATTAGTCTACAAGTTAACAACGTTGGGTCTTAGTGCTTTCAGCCAGAATATGTCTACTTGTAGATAGTTGCAAATAAAGAGTATTTTCTGTGAAATATAAAGATTGTTTCTCTTTTCGGATGATGTCACCTTTCCAAAAGCTATAGTTCATTCCTACTCTCAGTTAGAGAATCTCCAGTAAAATGTCAGATTATCCCTGACTTATTTTAACTTTCACTAACTGTATTTAATGGCTAAATTTCTATAAAAAATATGAAGCATCAAATAATTGTACTATCAAATGTTGACATGTTTTAACAGGATTTATAACTCTTTAATTACGATTTCATGGAAAACCAACGGAAATAATATATTTATCCAAAGTCAGAGTCATGAAATATTTTATCAACAAGCTCAAGGGCAAACTTATTCTTACAAAAAATCCTCCTATATTTACATCAGTGTCCCATTTTAGGAGGCTAAAGAATGTCAAAATCTATACCTTATCTATATCTGTATGGTGAAATAATAATTTTAGGAAAGCGCACCAGACCGAAAGTTAGTTAATTTCTAAAATATAGTACGTAAAAATATCTGAATCTCTACTTCATGACCGAAAAGAGGAGGGACCACATAAAAACTATGGCAATGCGCACCAACTTAGTGGAGAAAGTGAACGTGATACAGCATATCGGACACTGAGTCACCGAAGCAGCGGTTCCATTTCTCCATAAATATTAGCGAAATAACGAGACAGTCATAGCGCACGCTGTTTTGGAAATAATTAAACACATTAACTGCACATGATTTGGAGCGTTTATGAGCTCATGAAAGATGTTAAGTTTTCATAGACCATTTGTTACGCTATTCCAAGAGATTAATTTCCAAGAAGATACGGAGTTGGAAGGGATGGCTAAGGGAGAGATGTGCATAAAAGTTACTGCTCCGCAAAGTACGATGGGATTCGTTGGAGGAACGTAAATTTTAACGAGAAGGGCAGAGGGTAGTGAATGCACACTAGCAGAAAGTACATGGACGATGTGGCTGGGAATTAGAGCATATCCTTTGCACATATCGATAATTGTAAAGAAGGTACAGGAATATTGTAGTTATTATTAAAAATAAGTTAAAATAAGAAATGAACGGGTTGAATCATTGAAATAAAACGGGTTAAATATCAAAAATTAAGGAAGCAAGATAATAAAATACTAAAAACGAGGAAATAATATCCATTAAGCTCAAAAAATATATTTTATTCATATTTGATAAACGCTATAGCTTCCAACTAAGACCGCAAAGATGCGTTGTTGTTACATTCGGTCCCTGAATGAAAGTAGTATTACCTATTGTTTATTCCACTGGAAGTAATGCTTAGAATGTTATTGATTCAAAAGAAAAACACTACCGTTAATTTTCAGAGACATTTTAACAGATTTTTAGCAAGGTGACACTTGTAGAGAGATATTTAATTAGCAACTAAATAAATCGACTGATCGTTATTAATATTCTCTTCCCTTGCACCATTAGATTCTTCATTTAAATATAAAAAAATAGGACTCTCTTAAATACGAAGAATTTTATGCTTCGAAGATCAATCTTAAATTATCCAAGTTGCTAAAAACCACTTATATTTCTCAACTACATTGGAAAAATCGCTTATTTCAATAATGTTTTCATCTTGAAAATTAACTTCACCTCGTCAGCTTTTACTCAAGACATCAAACCAAATTCATCCGACAAGTGAATTCCATCAGCGCTAATTTCACATTAAGGGCGTTCATTAACGGGTTGAACTCCATCTCCGCTTCCATCCGGGTCACCTTTTAATCCCTCCTTTACTAACGTGACTTTTCCGGGACCCTGCTGATGCAAGCGCTCTCAAAAATACCCCCCCATTTCACCCCGACCGGTTGAGGCTCAACGGCTTCCCCACACTCTCGGCTTAGACCAAGTGAACTTCACGCCACTCTGACCTCACGGTCAAAGAGGTCCCAATCCAGCACGCATAGTAATAGCGCGACTCAATCCCGACCCCTCTCATAGATTCTCATTTGGGAGGGTATTTATCTCATCCTCTGTGCACGGAGGTATCCTTTTGGGTGATCCGTGAGGAACGCATGCGTTCGAGTCACGTGCGCTTCCGATGGCTGCTTCACGGAGCGTGCGAATCGAGTCACGCCTCTGGCCCTCTTCCCTCTACCTACGATTAAACGACCGATGCATTCAATCGAGCGGGACTATCTCCACGCACGTTCGCTTAATAACGGATAATGGTTCGACCAGAGGTCGATTCCTGCATATATGCATCGGCTCATAGTTTCGATCTCTCGATTCTGGCCTCTGCGTCACAAACGACCGCGCGTTATAATGAAGGGGTTAGCGACGGAATATAAGTTTCGTGAGATGTGATGTCGAAGGGGAAATGGATCGAACACAAAGCCTCGACATTATTTTAACATTATGGTAGGAACAAAATATTTCCGCGTTATCGGATCGTATTACACTGCGCACTGTGTCGGTGTAATAATAGAGAACACTTAGAGGGGATTAAATATTCAAGAAATAACTGAGTTGTTACGACTGCATGATTGGTAATAAGAGAGGAGATACCTCATCACTTGCACATTTTAATGGTGATATTGAATTCTTCAGAGGGTTAAAATTCACTGTAAGCAAGTAGCATGTAGCAAATAGTAAGTAGGACAAAAATTTAATTTGAAGAAAAATATGTTCTCAAGAGAAAATATCAAAGGAGTAATATGCTATACTATATGCAATGGTATAAATGCGAGCTTTGAGACCAAATACTACTAAATAAGCAATTGTGAGCAAAGGAACCAATTAAAATCACGCTTAACACACGATTAAGAACGAGAAGCAAAAATGGGTTAATTCAACAGATATCTAAATGAATAAATTATAGAATGGAAGAATTATTTTTGCATATAAGGATGTATAAAGAATTAACTAATTTTGTAGATATGACTATGAAGATACAAATAAGAGAAAAAAACAACTGCGAATTTAAATCCAATCACGATAATGCAGCTGAGTGGTAAGAGTGAGCCTAATTACACGTCCAACATTATTCCAATTAAATTTATAATCTTTCTTCGACATTTTGCATTAATTAATTGGAAAGTTATACCATACTGGCAATACCTGTTAAAAGTTAAGAGAATTTTTTAAAACAATACCTTAAATTTATTAATTAAATCAATAAGGTCTATATTTTGGGCGAAATTAAGACATTGAAATCTTTTAACATATATTCTCCCTAACCCAGACTTTTGCTATTCAAATTATCGAAAAATACCAGAAATAGAATGTAAATGAGAAACTGATCTATTTATAGGAAAAACTTCATGATTGTTCCTCTTCGATTAGAAAAAATACAAAACGAAGTGAAAACAACATCTAATTTCCTTCAAAATAAAAATTCAGAAGCTCTAGGCCCGACATGGCATTGAAAATATGGAAATATTTAGGTCTCGGTCATTAAAATCACTGACAGCTACGCAAGAAACACGATGAATAAACTCCACTTAAATGTTCTTTAAATCACAAAAAGTAATCTTCTTCCAATGCCATGGATTTGCGTCAGGTACGAATATGGCAGTCAATTCCAAAAAAGAGCAGCGAAAAGCTTCTTGGGGTCAGGCCAACCCTTAAAAAAAAAGAAAGCAATCGCAGTTGTTTTATTTTTTGCGGATCAAAAGATTATGGGCCATTCTGCACCTATCCAAAACGACAGAGCAATAACCAGGACTTAGAGAGAGTCACCAAAAATTTGCGAGCGCTTCTGAAAAACGTCACCCCTTAAGTTTGAGTGCGCTGAAAAAAATCCTTCCTATCTTCCCCTCACGTGTTTGCGTTGTCAATTTTTCTTCCTCGCTGAAACGAGGACTTTTAAGGGCAAGCGCAAAAGAGCAATGCGGGACGAAAGAAAAGAACGAAAAATCGGTCCCTAAGTGTCTCAAGGGAGACGGCTGAAAACTCGAAACGATTCTGTTCCCTTTTTCTATTCGCTCGTTTGTTTCCCGTCGTATTCCCAAAGGCATTCGTGAAATCTGCTAAAGGCACGAGGATGAGCATTCATGGCATCTGAATGCTTGGTAAACGCCCGACTACTCTGCTGGTCAAGGTAAAAATAGAATTGCGAGGGCTTTGGAGAAAGCTCTCTAGCCGGCAGTAACACAGGGTGAGGAATTCCATAAGATGGAATAGAACATCGATTAGTCGAGAAAATTTATCGGGATTGGATATTTGAAGATGTGAGGAATCATAGTACTGCATCTGGTTCTACATTCGAAAAGAAAAATTTTATATATCCTTTTCTTAGAAATACTGCATTTTTCGGTGATATTTCACATTAGACAACAATTCAGCTTCCTTAAATAGGCATCAATTTTGAAATTATTGCTGGATAATGCCACCGAAATTACAAAATATGGAAAATTATCACTAATTCGCAATTGCAATGTTAAAATGTAACGATAATATATAGTAGTCGATACTAAACTTTAAAATCTTGATTGAAACGTAGATCCTTCAGTTTTAGTTCAGAAACAAAACGCTCAGTTGCTTTATAGTATACCTATGTTTAAAAACTGTAAATTAATGACAGCGAATTGCTGACTCTACAATTTATAGTTAAAGTTTGAATAAACTGTTATTACTTAAATTCCTCTTTGTTCCAACCACAATGATAGTTATATTCAATCAATGACTTAATTTTCCATTATATTCTAATTATTTGATATTGGCGAGACTAATAAAAACTTTGACAGGTTGAAAAGCATAACATTACGATTAAATTCAATCGAAGAAGCCTTAACTTGGTGGAACTCCGTTAATCAGGATCATAATAAATAAACAATACAAATTCCACATAAACTGTTTTTGTGGAATTTGCATTGTTCATTTAATATGATCCTGACAAAATTGCGAGCTAAAATCACTCGATTATTTCGTCTTTTGAACCTAATTGATAATTAATTTATTTTATGTACACATTTGATTATAATGGTTATCCCCTATCGTAAAAATAATCAGAAATGCTTAAAGCATATATATCTATTTCATGTTTATATTTAATATATTTAGAAAAAATTTTCCCTTTTCATGAAAAGTTAGAACTTGCATCTACTGGTACGCAGAATCAGCAAATAACTTGGTGAAACATTTCGATGTCATTGTTTCATATTCAAGCCTATTCTATGATTACAATAGATATTGTCATACAAAGGGAAAGCAACTTGAAGTAGAAAATTGAGCTGTCAACAGAGAATAAATATCGATCTCAAAAGAATAAAAATATATATAATAGATTGTCCATCCCCAAACGGTACTCAAAACCTTGCGTATTTTCCCCTAAAATTTGAAATGTTTCGTCGAAAAATTGAAAAATTCTCCCAAAAATTAAAACTTGACGGGCGATGGCCTGGGCGTTTAGCTTGAGTGGAAAAGAGCAGGCCTTCACCCGTGACCTCTCCCGCAAAACAAGAAAAAGCTGTCCTCAAACTCTCGTCAAAATGAAAATCTCTGTCTCGGTGCTAAGTAGGAAAACTCGCGTTTATTTGCATTCCTGCTTTTTTATGGCGGGCATGTCGATACGACCCTGTGAAATGTGTTCTGAACGATTCACCGTGAGCACGCGCCCTGGTTCATGTCACGTACGTGTCAAAAGAGCTAAAACCTCCATTTTTGCATGTTTATTTGAATATTTCGAAATAAAAAAGAAGAGGGATTTAGTAGGTGTTGAAAGATTTTTAATTGAGCCCACGAGACAGTCAGCCGAGCACGTCACAGAACGTGACGAAACGAACAATGAAGAGACAGATGAGGAGGGATTCCATTAGCGCCGAATAGGAAAAAAATCCTCTAGTCCCTATGATTAAAAAATCTGATGTGGCCAACACATGACTTTCTCCGTATTTATTGAAAACATAAGCCTATGCCGGTAATATATAAATAACTCTAAGACAATGAGTGTTACAGGAAAATGTTTCATACAAGCTTTGTAGTAAAAAACATTATCTTCAACTTTGGTACATAATTGTATATACCTAAATTGCATTCTGATAGATATATGTATGAATATCTTCCTTTTCTGGGTAAACAACAACTTCCGGTTAACCATTATTGAAGAATAACTCCTAAACAATCAGTGTTACGAAAAAATGTTTCATACAAAAGTTGTACAAAAGTACATTATCTATAACTTTTGTAAATAATTTTATATACCTACATTGCATTTTGACAGAGATATGTATGAAAAACTTCCATTTCTGGATTAACAACAACTTCCGGTTAACCATTATTGGGGAATAACTCCTAAACAATCAGTGTTACGAAAAAATGTTTTATACAAAAGTTGTAGTAAAAACCATTATCTACAACTTTGGTACCAAATTGTATATACCTACATTGCATTTTGACAGAGATATGTATGAAAAACTTCCATTTCTGGATTAACAACAACTTCCAGTTAACCATTATTGGGGAATAACTCCTAAACAATCAGTGTTACGAAAAAATGTTTTATACAAAAGTTGTAGTAAAATACATAATCTACAATTTTTGTGTGTAAATCTATATACCTATATTGCATTCTGACAGAGATATGTATGAAAAACTTCCTTTTCTGGGTAAACAACAACTTCCGGTTAACCATTATTGAAGAATAACTCCTAAACAATCAGTGTTACGAAAAAAATTTTACTACAAAAGTTGTAGTAAAGTACATTATCTATAACTTTTGTATGTAATTGTATATACCTATATTGCATTCTTACAGAGATATTTAAGAAACAAAAATTTGTTCCGGATAAACTGTAACTTCCGGTTAAGCGATATTCTCCAAAAACTAATCAACTCTTGGCATTGTTAGGGAAATCCTAAATATGAATTTTGAAAATGATCGGATAATTACTTTTTAAGATAGAGCGCACACAAACTTTTTAACCACAGACAGACAGACAGACAGACAGACAGACAGACACACAGACAGACATGTTCGGGAAAATAGCTTAAACATGCTCTATGGGCCCCAAAACATCTATTTCCGTCGAAATCTGGAGATCGAATTTTTTTGCGAATACAATACTTTCTCTATACTACGTATAGGGAGAAAGTAAAAATAGATTTGTTTTGAGCCTGGATGGAACAGGATCAAGAGGCGATTGTTGTCATCTCTCGAACCGATAGCGCTGAATTATACGATGAAAAACCCTCTTGCAAACTATCTGAATATATAAAAACAAATATCCTAAAATTTTAACCAATCACGTTCTTAGTTACAATTGATGTATCTCTTAAAATTTGCAAAAATATTTCCCTTGATGCATTTTTAGCCTAAGTGCAGATTAAAAGCATTCCAAAAGTGTATATATTTTTAGCTTTTGAATAGAGTTTGAATGGAAGGGACTGAAGAGCCAATTCTTACATTTTAGCCATAGAACCGATAGCGGAATATCAATGATGTAGCTAATACAATAAGATATGATAATGGCTATAAAAATGTATCCAAAAATAAGCATCAAAATCAATATTATACCTATGGATGTAAATACTTCCATTTCTTTTTGTATTTTAAGTATCAATTAAAATTTAATGTATTTAAAAAGATGCTTTAATGATATTTTTAACAGACATTTTAGTGATATTTTTCGCATTTCCGACTTCAATCATTAAAATTCTTATATTTTAATATCATTTACAAAACCTATTTCAAATAAAAGTGAATGTAAACATGTTAACGATAAATAGATTTTCGTTGAAATTACCGTAAAATTAAAAGAGTTGAAGATTTGTGTGCCCGCCGCATTACTCTGGTTGTATCAAAGTCTAAAAACGTACAGGTAATGGATACGCTGAACTTCTGAATTTGCAAACTGCGGTCAATTAAGGTTAAATGCATAAAAAAGCAAATTATTCTAACGTGAAATTATATAATCAAGGATAACAAGCAAAATTTCTCATAATAAAATGCTTACTATATATTCAGCAGTCAATAGTCAATCTTAGAATTTTACATTTATTTTAATAATATATGAAAATTAAAATGTATAGGGATGCTTATTGTTTATTATGTTTATAACAGAAATAATATGGAAGAAAATCTTTCTTTGGATTCCTTTTCAGAAAATTAATGTACAAAAGTCAAATGATTGCAAGAAGAAAGATTGAAAATTATTACGATAATAGAAAATCTGAACCAAACCGAGAGTACGAAAGTAAAATCTCGTTTTAAAATCTTTCTGGTTTAAAGAAAGAGACTGTCTACGAATGGAGATATGGTAGGACACTTAGCCTAGCGTTTCCTCGGGGGAAGAAACAGATTTTTGGATGGAAAAAGAGCGGCGATTTTGGAAGAAGCGGCCGGCATCGGCTCCCCCGGACACGCTCGGCCACTTAATTTGGGTCCCATCCGCACGATTCTCTTGGACACTGGAGAGCACTCGACGGAGTTGGAAGAAAAGGCGATTGTAGGGGAAGGAAGAAGGGGATTCCCAAATGCTCTTTCCCAAGGGCTACCTTATTCCGCTTCCAGATTCTTCTCACCTTCCCTGCCTCTGTCCCTAATGTCAGATAATTTGAGGAAAACTTTCGCAGTATATAACAAGATGTTTCGGTAAAGTATTATGAAAGAGAAACTGCTCTCTTTAAAGTATTTTCAACACTTCTTCCACGGAGGAAAATTTTAGTGGGAATAGATTCATTTCTTCAATAAGTGTGGAGGAAAATCAATTGGAATATTCTGTAGTAAAAGTTGTGCGTTATAATGTCAAAGTGCGTTTCAGGAAGTTGAGCAGAATATATCGAACTCAAGATGTAGAAATAATGCACGTCTTATTACAGTATATATTGTTACTATGTCCTTAGTTAACATAGCGTGTAATTTTAGTACAGTGAAAACTACGTAAAAAGAGAAATTCTGTCTGGTCATGTTTATAAGTGGTAGAGCACTGCGTTAAAATAATCACTTCAAACTGAATGAGATATTAGAATTCACAGAAATACACGAACTAGGGTGTTGATTTATATTGCACCAACCAGACAAAGGACATTATAGGTCAGAAACGAATATTGATTAGAAGTGAAATGATGATGAATGAACATATCTAGATTCCTATTACTGCAATGAAATTTTAACAGAACTGGTGTGTCCAAGCACGAATTTGTGGAAGGGCGCCATATTTAAAGAGGAAAACACTTGGTTATTTCAACAGATTATTTATTACACAAATAATTTATCTTTCAAAAGCGATGAGTTTCGTCTACAATTAGTCTAAAGGTATATAGCGATATGTAGACGAAACTAGCCTCCTTTAAAAAATAATTGGTTTATCATATCATACCGATAGTTTCATCTTAATCCTTAGAACCAAAAAAGGCACATTTTCTTTGGATTTATATAAAATTTCTTTTAAAACGATCATAATCGACTTCATAAATTATTACTCAAAGTGCAAGGGTATCTTCAATATAACTTTTAATTTTAATATAAACATTAAAAGGAAGTTTTTGCTGACCTTTTACATAGCATTGAAACCTCGAAAGTAAAGTCACGAGAGAAATATTACTGAATGCGTTCGATTGGGTAATAATTTAATGTAAAATATTCAGTTATTTGTTTGATTTTTAGGCTATGCTTTGAAAGCAAACTACGAAAATTAATTAGGTTAGTAGGAGGCATGTATCAGCATTATGATTACCTCATCAACCTCTAAGAATACAATTTTCGGATACCTTCATCCAACCCAAATTAGCTTCTACAGGTGACCGCTAACGTGGCGCTTTTATCGCCTGGAAGGCAAAACGTCCCATGGAGAAATTCTTAACCTTCCTCTTTCTGTTTCTCCAACACCAACGAAGAAGGAAATGCGAACACAAGAGAACGAATGGAAGGGTTAAAATTCCAAGAAGATGAATAGGACAATAACTCGGGTGGAAGAATGCAATGTTGGGACGGTGTAATTGAATTTCACACCCGGCGTCAAGCTGTGCGAAATGCCAGTAGGCAAATTCAGGAGGACATCGTGGCTTGAAGTGATCGTGCAACGGCGCGGGATGTCCGATAGGGGGAAGGGGTACAATAGCCACTGCCCATTGTTTCCATGTGGGGCTTTGTTGGAAACAATGCAAACAGCGTCCGGGGGTGTCGGGGTCGAAGCCGGGAGAAAGGGTCCAGATGCGATCGGGTCAATGGAAAATTAATATTGACACTATAAGACGCTCGGAGGAAAACTGACCATTGGATTTGTTTCAGCTGTGCATATATATCGGGTTTCTAATCTCTTAATCAGAGCAATACTAAATGAGAGATCTTCATTCGTTTTACCAAGATTCCTTTATCTTAAATGAAATGAAACAAGAGAAATGGAAAAAACTAACATTAGACTACACCAGATCTAGCGTTGAATTGCAGTTTATTTTAAGCTATCCATTAGCAAATGAGCCTTATTTTGCGATTTGATTTATCTATCATCGAGATATTAAAATATATATTTATCATTTCATTCAACTCTCATTTGATATCAATTTAGAAAATTATGTCTATGAAATGCTGGACTGTAACAAATAAATCTAGTATCTGTATGCGACAAAGTGCTTTAATTGGAAATAATTTTATAAATTTAACATATTACACGAACTTTTTTGTTAGATATTTTGGTAACTGTCATTGACGGAAAAAGGAATTATGTAAATTCAAAAAAATGACCACCTGTTGTGAATTAGGGATATGATTTCCCCATATTCTCCCTACCATGATTTTTGATCATTATATAATTTATGGAATAGTTTTTATGACTGAATTGCATAACCAAGAGTCTGAACAAATCAACTTCCACCGAAATAAATTTCAGTTCAACTTTAAAATAGACGCATGCGTGTCAACTGATAAGAACATTCTAAGACATAGATAAGAATATTATCTATGAATCATCAGAAACTTTTCAAGTGGTGTATGGAAGTTAAAAAATAGGCATAGTTAACACTTGCTAGGTTTATGCTAGGGAAAGGAGACAACGATAAGAGTCCGTATCAAAGATGGCCTGAAAATGAAATAGAAAATGCGCAATGGAGAGCAGGAAGGTTCATTTCGGGAAAATGCGGGAAGGCAGATAGTGTCAGTGCTATGATCAAAGAGCTGGGTTGGGAAGAACTAGAAAGAAGACAGAAAACAAAAGGGGAATATATACAATACTATAACGGGAAGGCCATCCATGAAGGTATCGAAAAATTTATTCAAAGATTGAACGAGAGGAATTACTACAAATACAAAATTACAACTCTTAAACGGGGAAAGGATATTGGCAAACGCCCATTCGAGGATAACAGGATAAGACTATTTAATCGAAATAGTTTTCAAACATTTTCCACCTTCCAGTAATTTCTGTATGGATGAAGATAAAAATTGTGTAAACTAACAATTAGGTTATACTGTATAACGCAGATAAATTTTATAAATTAGTGGATAGTTAAATAATAATTAATTTTCCTTGTCATGTAAAATATTTGAAATTGTAAATTCTGTGACAGGATTGTATGAATTACTAGCTTAGGGTTTTCGGAAGAGAGATACTAGGAATGATTTTATTTTTCCTTTAATATTAACTACCACCTGGTATGTTACCTATTTATAATCTTTAAGTATAACTAAATGAATAAATAAAGAGGAAAAGACAATTTTAAAAATATTTGCCTTTGTTAAGACATTAAAGCAAACAAGAGGCAGAATCTGATACGTGAAAAAAGAAAAAGTCAAACCGACAACGAATCTGAGCTGAAAACAGAAGCGTTTTCATTATATAGCATATTATGTGCCGAGTAAGAGGTACAAAGGACTTTTAAATGTAATATGCGATACTAAAAAAGTTGCGCCATAGGAATATCTCACGAAAATATTAATTTTTAGAGAAAAAGAGGAAATGAAATGATAAATGTAAGGTTGGGATGGTCAGGGGATAAAAAAATTCGAAAAAATAAATTAAAAAGCAAAAGAGAGAGCCAAAAAGCGAAAATAAAGGTCGGAAGGAAGCCAAGGTTGACTTCAGAACCTTCCCACGGTGTCATCGTGCCGTCAAAATCGCGGTCATAATGTATAAATGGCGAGTTGAGTACAAAAGGGGGCGAGGACGGAACCTTGTGGGACTCCCAAGAGACATTTTTTGCGACTTCCCATACATACGCATGCACACACCTGTAATCTCCCATCCCACCAAAAAAAATCCATCTTCCCTTCCTACCCTTCCTCTATGGAACTTCTCTCTCCTTTCTAATATTTTTCTCTCGTTTTAATTAAAACTGTGTCGCCGCATGAATTTTAATTACAATCACTTTTGTGCCCGTGCGGTCTTCTTCTTCACCCTCGTCTTTGTATGTACATTACCTTCGGAAAATAAAAGGATGCCCAGACTATGGGACACGCCAACTCTTCCCTCATTTACCGCCCTTGCCCAGCGAAATGTTGCGCAAACCCCGCCCTCTTTCTCTGAAAACCATTCTCCTACCGCAGACAAAACCCTGCAATTCCCTTCTCCCCCTATCCTTTTCGGTTACACGAAAAATATCGCCGGAGCACCACCCATCCACCTTCCTTAACCCTCTCCTTTCTTCATGCGTAGGGAAAGCATATTCTACCGACGCACATACTTGAGAGATTCCCCTTGAGAATACAACGCCTCCTAAATGATAATGCGTTCTGTGAAAAATACTTGTTGAGAGGGTGGGGTTAGCTTGTTCTTCTCGTGTTTTAAGCCTCGGATGAATACGAATGGCATATTTTCTTAAGCTTTAGCCGTGGTGCGTGGGCAAAGCACCGCTCAAGCAGAATTTAGGCGCAGAGATTTATGTTTAAAAGTTACCGTTTTGTGGGACTCTTCCCTTAATTGAGGTCTCTAAACGGTTTACTTTCGGCACTGTTTCATCTCCATATGCATATTTTCACAACCTCACCGCATCCAGCTTTGGAGTTTGCAGAAAGAAAGCAGAGATTTAAAATATAAGGATGATAAATTTAGAAGATGTTAGAAAAGTAGTGGTATGCTTAGGGCCTCTTAGTTTAAAAATTTAAATAGAGTTAACGACATAGAAAAAACTAGGAAGAACTTGAAGAATTCAGTTCTATACCTTCCTGAATGATTATTATGTGTAATAGCTACATTTTCAATGTATTTTAACTCCTCAGATCTTTACAGAGAGTAAATTACATTTTTACATTTGATATTCTATCTTTAAACTTCATATTTCAATACTGTCTGTAATAGTCTTAATCTAGTAATCATTTAGATATGAATTTCAAATATGAATCTTTAATGGAGATCGTCGTATACTTTTGAACCTTATCATTTATGAAAAACTATCTATATATCAGGCATGAAGAAAAATGTTTCCACACAGTTCCACAGAACGGTTTCACTACCAGAGTAGCACAATCGGGTACAGTAGAAATAAGGGTAATATTGAGGTACCCAGTGTACTCTTTGCTATTTAAATCATGTCCTATTACATCCCTGTAGCTGATGGCGGTAATATATAAGTAAAATGTGAGGAAAATTAAGCCTTACTTCTCTGTTACAGAATTCCACCTAGTGACTCCTGTATACATTTATTTCATATCGATATTATTTAAAAACAATACCGCTTTACGAGCTGCTTGATAATTCCAGAAATCGACGCCTGAACCTTTCAATTCTATATCGATTTGATACCGATTTTATTGAAAAACAACACCACAAACCAGTCTACAATCTCAATATTATTAATTATAGGATAATAATGTTCATTCTGCAAGTATTTAGGTCATTTTTTACCTTTTATTAACTAATAAAATGAGTTCTATTCATTCCTAATTAAATCCAGAACAGTAAAACTTCTGACTAATCCCCTACCCGAGAATCCGTTTTCTAGGGATTAGTTCCATTAGTGGACGACAATTTTTCATCGATAAAACAGCGCTCCGCAATTTCATTTCTCGTTAGGGAAATTTTTACCAACGCCGTCGGTGGAAATCCAAGGTTCCGCTTTTGCCATGTCGCTGCCGAAAAACGTCCCATTCTGGGAATCCGATCGCGAAACACGCCATCCTCCGATGTACCGCAGAGATTCCCGTGTGCTCTCGCGGATTTCCACAACGCCTTCCCTCACCCCCTCTCCCTCCAAGTCCAACCCTTTTCTTGTTACGGCATATCCATCAACTGTCCCTCCATTCAACTCCCGCACCAACACCCCAATTCCGTCCTCCCGACACCCCATTCAGCTCTCCGCCTCCGCACCACTCCAGGACCTTTTGTTTCCAAAATGCTCACCTTCTACATTATCCCTCCACTCCACCCTTCCAGAGAGAGCATGCCCTCTCTCGCGCGCAGTCCATGTAACAATGTTGTCCCTTGCTTTAAACCCTGGCAATACAAGTGGCGTGCCCCCCTTCGGATCGCCCCTTCCCATCGCCATGTAACGCCGCAGTCTGCGGAATCTGCGAGAGTCAGGTGATGTCCGGCGTTGATCCCGGGGAAAACGACTGTGTGCACGATGCACGCCCCGCGATGCACGGAGAGACGCGATGAATGACTAAACAGAAAATGAGGGTGATGCTGCTTCACTCGCATGCACGACGCATCTCGCGGATCGCGAAAAAATGTCACGATTATTCCGGTCGCGTCGCGATAAACTCCTCGATGATTTCATTCCGGCCGTGCCGATAAATAAATTGGCGGAGGGAAATTCTCGATAATATCCTTTGATGGATGGATGTCATGAAACATTTTATGCCGCCGTAATAATCCGGGAGATTCCGTCGAATACCTTTGTTTTTTTTCGCCGGCGCTTAGGGAATGTGTGGTCAAAAATTATCGGAATATTTTATTTTGAAATCAGGCATCAGAAGTTAAGCTGTTTTAATAAAGCTACACATTTTTTAATTCGGGATTAATTCAACGATAAAAACTCGGTGCTATCTTCATCAATCTAAAAGCTGAATTTTAATTGAAAACTTTCCAGATTACGTCATCCTTTTGATTAAAATCTATTTCCGATAAATTGATCATACCTGTCATTTAAACAATGCCTCCATCATTTAAATTATTAATTTGAGATAGTAAGACTTTGAAGCCTGTCTATTATTATGCATAAATGTCAAATTTATGCATACTGCAACAGTTCAATCACGGTAACTGAAATTCAGCCTCTGTAACTGATCCGTCTTATACGAGCCGAGCTTTCGGAGGCTGCAATTTTCCAACCAGCTCATAGCTACATTTTGCTGAGCTGATTTCGGTTAGTATATTTTTGTGTTTATAATGCGTAAACTTGAGATATTTCAATAATTTTTAATGTAAAAATGGTTGTCAGTAAGTGTTACACTGGACGAAACACTCCCGATCACGGTACACTGGATGCAGAATAATTTGCATTATATTCCATCGTTGAACAAAGTAAGGTTAACACAATTAGAAAGAATGAATGGAAATTTAACTGGTGTGATCCCATAAATTCTTTAGCTATTTGAATTTTCCATGGCTGTCAAAAAGAGAAAGGACCCTCGCTTCTCCAATAACGCTATCCTCGCTTCGAGTGATAATGTACTTCCTTCTGCATTATAAATCCTAACTAAAGGTTTCCCAGCATCCTGAATTCCTTTTTAATATTCTTTTTCATGCGACCGCATTCACAAAAATGGGAGTGCATTTTAATGTAGTCAGTTCGGAAAATGTGACATTCTCCCATTATATTTACAGCTTACTTTGGGCTATTCTTTCGGAAAATGAAATATAAAATATAATTTCATTTATGTGCGCCTTCCGCTTCCTCAGTATAGTAAAATAGCAAATAAACCCTATGGTATTGAATAAATGACATTTCCTTTGAAAATAGGACGAGAAAAGGTTTAATTGTGGGTTCCTCGACATGCTCTCACGGAATAATATTTTCACAAAATGCCTTCCATAATTTTGTATTCTCCTTACATCAGAGTTGCGATGAAACACTTACCGCTTGACTTGATGCTGAAATCATGTATATATTTTTTCGCATATTCTCAATTATCCTGTTCATTATTATTTCTGCTTAAATTTTACTCCATCTTTTAATAACCTCTTCTTCAATGACCGAAACTCAGAAAGATGGTAACGACAATATTACCTAATATAGCTGAATTCTTAAATACTACCACTATTTCAATTCAACATCAAAATTTTAGAATTATCCGAATTTTCTTAAAATGGAATAAGTTTTAGGCTAGGTGGCATTTATAGTGGTAGGCTTGTTTAAATGTAAGAATAAAAAATAAATATATTTTCTATTCTACCATATAATGAATGCAAGAATGTATATCATGGCTTAAAGATTAGTTTCATTTAAGTGTCAAAATTTTATTATTAGGCCAGTAAGAACTGTATTGTGACTATTCAAGGTTATAAAGCGCATATATAAAGTCAGGGGCGGATTTGTAACTAGACTTAATGCATGTGAGGGGTTCTTCATGCATCGTAACTCTCAATAATATTAGATAATGTATTTAAATTTCAACAGAGGCCCAGCACTTTTTTGGTACTTAAATTTCACTTTCTACCTCTAGTGAGAAGAAAAAACGTCAGATACGCTTAATAATTCTACATAAACTGCCTATATAATTAATTAAAAATTTAGTTAGTCTATATTACACAGACTCTAGATAATGTAAAATGTTTCTAATATCATTAATAGAAGTACTACTTATACAATAATACATCAATTCTTTCTATAAAGTAATTAAATTTTAATATATTTATGTATAGTGTATTTCTATTGATGTTGCATCAAATTAACTATTTTTTACTATCATAATTCCCAATCTGGCCTAGATATCATTTTTACGCTTTGGGCCCTTTATTTTCGAATCTCACTACTGAGGCAAACATGCATGTAGGCAAAGTACAAGCATATTTTACACGAAAAGTAATCATAGAGAAAGGAAATTTCCAAAACTGATGACACCGCGCAGGTATGTCGCACAAAGGGTACTCCGTCGTGTAATGCATATAGCACGAGTCCCGACGGTTGCGTGAAGCCGCTCCTACGCATACATCCACAGCCAGCACGAATTAAACATACAAAGGAGAGCCGGGTAGCAGGAGGTTTCGGTAAAAGAGCAAAGACAAAAGGGCGGGCGACGGCGCTTCGTGAACGCGGATATATTCTTATAACGAAGAGAGAAACGACGTTGAGATTTTTACGATCCGGCAGCGAAGCACGTGACTTCGGCTCCTCACGCAAAAAGGATAAGGGAATAAAAATACCCGATAAAACGACGCTGTTGCTCTCGTATTCCATTCTCCCAGCACCGCGTTTCCTTCACGGAAACGGGGAATCAAACCCAAGGCACGGAGTTAAACGCCGGCGAAAGGGTGTTTTCGCAACGCATGCGAAAATATGCGAAGTTGTTTATTAGCATATCACGAATGTCACCCGGAGCGTGAAGAGATTGTTTTGCGTGGGAGTTTTATTGATGAGAGCGTGTCTGTACGCGCATGAAGGCGCAGGGGGAGTGTTCAAATGGATTCAAAGGGAAATAAAACGACACGATTCCTCGAATGCCACGCTTAGCCTTTGTAGTGCGGCGTAAAACCACATGGGTTTATGGGATGCGTTCTGAAGTATTTGAAGATGCTTAATTTATGAGCTGGGGGCAACCATATGATCCTCGGTGTACCTTCTTAAGCAAATGGTGAGAGCTCATCTGTGGAACAGGTTTTACGCTGAGAATTATCCATTATACCTATCAGGTTACGTGAAACGTTCTATTTTAAAATAAATAGCTATAAAAAAAGGGAAGACAACTTCAGTATCACCGTCAGTCTTTGCATGTTTTGCCAAAATTAAAATATGGCTAAAGGAAGTTTCTTAAGCAAAGACCCTCTTTTCCGAGTTAATATAAAAATTATCGCAGCACCAATATTGAACGAAAGGAATCCTCCAGTAAGAACTTATAGTTAGTTTCTGAACAGTTATTTTCCAAATTTGTGGAACACATTGAATACAGTACTCGATTAAAATCAAAGGAGTATATAAAGAGAAGCTGCTTTAATTACTTTGAATTAATTACATAATCAGACTTGTCTTATAGTACTATATACCCTCTAATAGTAAGATTCCTGACAATACTAGAACAGGTAAGAATATTTCGATTTCCCTTGCTTAAAAATATCATCTTAAATATTTCACAGAGAATAATTCTTCAAAATAGTTTTAGTAAAAATAAATACCTCCTTTAGCAACTCACAAATTCCATTTTAGAGATAGAATTAACTTATGGTAGTGATTTTTATTTCTTCGTAACTAAAAGAATTGATACTAAGAAGGCGTTATCGATAAAAATGAAGATATCGAAAATATATCGTTTAATGGACAATTTTTCTAGATTAATTATCCTTCATTACTTGGGCGATTCGGAGAAATACAAGAATAATAAAGGGAGATTTCACGTCAATAAAACTAAACAAATAACCTTCCTCTTCTTGTCGTATTTATCTGAGCGAACGCTAAACGGTAAACTAGCGAGCTATTTCGCGCTCAAACTGTTTCCAATATGCTCTGCTGGTTTTACATTTTCCGCTATCCCAGAACGAGGAAGAAGACCCACATCCTAATTCCTAATATATCGATTTGTCGGGTGGTTAAAGTTTCACAAGCGAAAATTAATTTTCAACGCCATACTCCCATAAAGCACAGCCTGATATTTCATCAATTCCGATCGACAAGGGGATAAATCCGTAGCCCTTCCCCTTCGGCTCCCCCCTTCCCCGAGGAATCGTTAAATTAAGATTCTCCTCGCGATACCTTCCCTTTTTGCTCAACACGCGAAAACATTTGTATCGACCGACTCGGAGACCCTTCTCCCCCTTCCCAAATCCCACCCTTTTACCCATCCTCCCCCACCCCTCTCCCCACCTCAAATCCAACCCTCTTTCTTTTCCACCCCCGCACCAGCAGAGAGGATGTTATCCCTTCTTCATCGGCGAAGGATGAAGTCCCCTAACCCCACCTCCTTTATACACGATGGAGGAGTTATTATCCCCGAGGGACCGATGGTCGACTGAAGAGATGTGTAGATGCGCACTTATTTCGTGGAGGCAAGGGGTGTACGGAGTGATTCCCAATCCCGGGAGACCACACAAAAACGTTTTGGGGAATCCCCGCGGTTTACGGAAACCCCACCGCTTTGCAGCCACCCCATAACACAGAATCCGTGGGAAACACAATCTCCGCAAATCTATGATCGGATCGAAAAACTTATTTGCGTGTTTTCAGCCCTTTTTGCGAAGGGGTGGATTGTATGGGGCGGAAATCGAATAGCGCTTGTTTCCCTCGCTCGGGGTTAACGTGAGCGTAATATCGAATGAATGGTTTCGTTGAGAAAACCTATCCCGCTTTGAAAGGGTGAACGCACCCAGATTTAGATTGGATTCCAAAGCTAGCGAATTAACAAGGTAATGCGGAAGTAGAGTGTATTTCAGTCGAAGGCAGGAGAAATGGAGGATTTTGTAATAAGGATCTGTTACCACATTAATGACAATGGAAGAGAGATGAAAGAGAAGCAAATGGGTATGACAAAAAATGTCAGAAAAATAAAACATCAGGCTTAATGAAATCGTTAAGCCAACGAAATAAATACGAATTATAATGAAGCGAAAATGGAGATGTAATAAGGAAACAGTAGTAAATATGAATCTGTAAGGTGAAGGAGAAAATCAGAATGTAGATTGGCATAAAATTCTTTATATTGAGTTAATTTATGATAAGTGTCTAATTTAGGCAAGGTTGCGATAATAACTGATGACTAAAAGCCTCTAGTAGCGTTCCTTCCTTTATTTAATGTTTTCCTTATCGAGTTTTAGGCAAAAGATTCTCAATTACGCTACAAAAGATCATTATGATTGAGAAAAATGTGTATTTACTTTTTATAGACTCACTAATATGTAATTTAAGTTCAACTATAAGAAATATTGGAAACGAACAAAAATTTTGCGATTTTTACTGAAATTTTCGTAACTACGGAATAAGAACAGAAATTGTTATTAAATAATTAATAGTGAATGGTAAATGATAACAAATAAATTCAAATCCTTAAGGTTTTTCTCTCATAATTTAATAATGCCTGTAGTAAAAACAAGAACCATGTTATAAAATCGTAAAAGGATGATTAGAGTTATGATTTTTTTATTTTCATTTTTTTTAAACCTTAAAATTTAGCACAACTTGATTCATAGGGATGTGAAAACTGACTATTGAAATGAATATCTTTAAAAAGAACACAAAAATATACCACTTATCACCCATTATATTAATTTTCCTTAAATGATAGCAGATTAACTTTAATTGTAATTGTAAAGTGTAATTGCACTTTTACCTCTTAATTCGCTTAAATAAAACTCTCTTTGGGTGTTTAGAAAGACATTTAGTGGTACGGACATTTTACAGCACATCGTGAAGGTATAAATGAAGTAAAACTTCGCAGAAAATCGTGAAAGTTTATGAATGAAAGTCGCATATAATATATAGTAAAGTGGAAAAATTAAATGCACAGAACTCTAGGTAATATTTAGTAATCGTACGGGAACTTGAGGATAAAAAATCTTTCCATTCGTCCTACGTAAAGAAACGCACGCTGAATTAACTCTGAAAAACTGCAATAGACCAATATCTTTTGATATGACAATCGTTAATTTAATCGTATCCTCGATATTCTTATCCCAAATAAATCATGCCCCCAAATTAATTCCCGGCAACCATAAGAGATAAAAATCTCAGATTTATCTATCCTTACGGACAAGTTGCAGCAGGTAGTGGAGATCATTCCTGATAACCGAAATGACACGACCTAATTTACCTCTAACATAGACCTCAAGAAAGAGCACCTTTGTATCTGAAGCACTATCGATCTCCATGATGGAGTAAGCAGCATAATCGATTTGGCAGCCACGCAACCCTCAAAACGGTCGCAATTATGCTCCGTGCCTTCGGGAAGAATGGGGAGAGATGAAACGATTTCTTCCTTCCCATACGTACAAAGACTCACGCAGCCTTGCGAGGCGCCAAGGGAACCCGTGGGGTGGGTGTGGGGCGAGAAATTACTCATCGGCTGGACGCCTTGAACATCCCACTTCCTTGTTGCCAAGACCTTCCTTCCACCTCCTTCCTACTTTTGCCCTCTGGGAGCCTAGCTCTTACCTTCAAAGAAGCAGGAGACACAAAACCACCCCCTGCCGACGCTTCACCCTTGTTCCTTCGTTTAGCGGCCCCTTTTAACCTTCGCCCCGTTTTACGCCCTCCAACCCTTTCCCATTTCTCCTTCAGTCCTACTTCGCCATCCAGACCTCGTTTGGCCATTAAAGTTGGGTGAGGTGGTGAGGGAAACCCATCTAACGCGGACCTTCTTACTCTTTTGTCTTTGGAGAACCGCCATACTTCGTCACGTACGGACCCTGCCGCTTAAAACTCCCCTTGTGAAGGAACTTGTCTGAGCGCATTAAAGGCAAATCAAATATGCATGTACGCGTCGAAGAATTGTATCCACTTTAGAGACAATGAGAAGCAATAGCGTGTGTACATGCGTGCGTGAAATGACTTACATGAGTAGTACATGCCATAGCGTGCAGATTGGACACTTATGAGCCTAGCATCAGATCTTGGACGAGAAAACAGTACAATGAAGTTTATCTAAGGCTATAGTTTCCTATAAAAACTTTTATAGGTTTTAGGCCATAAATATAAATTTCAATGATTTCACTATGAGAAATTATGGGTAGAAAGAGTGAAATAACTGTTGAAAAAACAGCTTGATTAATTTCGTAGTAATGGTTATAATATCGGTTATATATTTATTTATAGTTATTAAGAAAATAATTATTCGAAATAGAAACAGTTATAACGAATAAAATGTCCGCGACCCTAACCAATGACATTACGTTCATCAACCCCTCTCCCCTTCTCACTCTACCTTCAACACTAGGGGTTAATATGTTATAAATTCTGCCTGTTTTCTGTGGTATGTACCTGATAATGGCTGTATGACCGAAACCGGTCGTGCATTAATACATTTTTGTGGAAAATACAAAGTCTGCGGTTTATTTTCATGAATAAAATGTTGTTCAAATTATCGTGGCTCCGGAGCAAATTCTTATGATTGGATGTATCATACTTTGGAAGAATGCACCATCATCATTAATACAAACAAATATCAGAAGAAAAACCTCATTTCCCAAAATCAATGAACCATAAATGAAGTTAAGAGGAGTTGAAGATGTGAAATATGAGTCTTATGGAGAGTTAAAATTTGATTCGCTGACAATTTTCCGAGAGAATTTAAGTGATAACATGAATTTATCGATTTCAATCGATTACTTAACTCTTCAGACAAACTTCAATATAAAACGAGCTGGAACCGAAAATATGACACAAAATTAGATAATAAGATTAAGTATCTCCCTAGGGCACGATCAGAAAATCCCTACGTTCCATTCTTCTCTCGTGACTAATCTCGATCCTCCATAGACGCTCCGGTAAACGAAGGTTTAGGTATACTTCAGAGAATTGAATTTGTCGTACTATTTCCGCTTTGAGTATCTCAACTCTGGAAGGAAATATCCGTAGCATACTGCTTGCTCTTCTTATAAAGAAAGACAATTGAAATCCACATCGCCGGTATATGGAATTACTAGCATCTCATGTCAGGGAGCGTAGGAGTCCTTGTTCTAAAGAATTGCAACTTGAACTATCATTCTGCATTATCTGTCTGTAATTCCTTACAGAAAATTATCATTCACACGAAAGTTCTTCGAGATGCCACTTTAGGTATTTATAATTTAATTCGCTCAAGCTTTATTAAAATGCAATGAATTTTTATTAGCCAAATGTCCTTTTATTGAAAAATTATTGAACTTTGTGAAATATTTCCCTAGAAATTCGATTTAGGTATGACTATTTCAAGTAACTCTCTGGTTGAAATAAAATTGTATTATGAGAGTAAGTTTCTCCTAGAATTCAAATAAGATCAATTCAATTAAAATCGACAATAAGGCGGATATGATTACTCTAGAATTGAAAATCCTCTTAATATCGAAAATGAAATTTCCTTATTTTTGGCTTTGAATAAGCTGTACTTTAATTTCATTCACGATTAGGTTCTATGAGCGAATTTTATATTTACTTTACTGATTAAAATTCTGATTCAACATAACTAATAATAGCAAATGGGAAGATCGGTTATGAAGCTTTGACATTTTTCTATGTTAAAATTTAAGCTATAAGTAATTCTTCAAAACATTCTGAAAAGAGTATGAAGGAAAATTCCTTGAAAAAATATTACATTTATTTCACTACCTATGGTGTTTACATACTATACCGATTTTTCCGTGCTCTACTATTATTTGGTAAAATAAATCCATCATTACAATAACTCTACCTCTATTATGAGGCAACGCCATAGAATGCGGCACTCAGAAAATCCAGGAAAAGGCGCATTACAGCACATGTAATCCGTCGCTCTCTCCAAGCGCAGATTTCCATTTTTATTTAAAGAGCAGCGCATGTATTACGATTCAATTTACGACGTTTTGTAAACGAAACGATCTCAATTCTCTCTTCTGTCTCCCTGAGAATTCGATGGTCTAGACTCGATTTACCCAATATACCGTGCGAGCATTCTCCGTCATATAATGCAGCTCTCTGTATTGTCGAGAGAATCGGACAGCCCATCCGTCCTGCACCCAAAAACACACACGAGAGCGTCCCCTATTCTCTAAAGAGTCAAATCTACACTGTTCAATCCGTCCAATTCCCCAGACCCATCCTCGAGCATTCAAAGCCGCCTCCATCAATGGATTTCACTTTGCCCAAACTGCCTCCGAATCCTTTCTCCCTTTTCCCATCCTCCAGATTCCTGCGCTGTTCCTTTCCACCCACACCCCCCCTTCCGAAACGATGACTCTTCCCCTACGGCAATTAATTTTCCCTCATACGGATCTGCAAATAGAGCCATAACTGAATGGCGTTTGGAACGGCTGTGGAGATGGTATTTATGCGACGGCTGGTAGTGGACCGATGAGGGCGAAAGCGGGTGGAGAACATGCAGAAAGATGGCGCTCGGCCATTGCTTTCGAGTT
The DNA here is from genome assembly GCA_947579665.1 of Sympetrum striolatum. Lineage (NCBI taxonomy): Eukaryota > Metazoa > Arthropoda > Insecta > Odonata > Libellulidae > Sympetrum > Sympetrum striolatum. The sequence goes on from OX388346.1 coordinate 42,678,427, forward strand.
ACCGGATGAATTGCGTGTAAAGGGAATGGGAATTAGAGATTTTTGAGAGGGCGGGAATAGAGAATAACTCCGAAAACTTTAAAGCGTATAATTAATTAGTAGGAAATCCGCTTTTCCTTTGGAAACTTAGGATACTTTGCCGAGTTTAATGTGGCCCTCTCACGTTACAAACCTTACAGTACTTAGATAGATACACGTGTAGATTCAAAATTTTAGCATCTTGTTCGATATCACGAGAGAGAGAGAGATTCTTTTCTAACATACAATTTTTACGTTATTATCTCATTAAAAACCTCTGAAACTAAAGAAAAAATTAATTCAGAATATATAGTATAGTACTCTAATTCAAGTGAAATATATTTCTGCTTTATTAACGTACGTTTCTGTTCTGATCTGTTTTACTGCTAGTAAATCTTCGGGCTTTCAGACTTTAAACTCAGGTGCTGGTGTATTAGATTTATTTTGAAGCTTAATTTTTTTAGCACTTTATTTTCTTAATCCTTGCAATCTTCTTTTTTATCCTATATTACAACTCCCTTTCACTGTTGCTCTGCTATCACCACTTTAAAATCAAACAAACTGATGCTTTATTCTCTTCTTCCTTATTCAATCATTTATAGATATCTTTTAATTTTTTCCATGAAATTCGAGATGTGTTTGTACTTTTTATTGTGTAGTAATTTTGATTTTATTTTCATATTTGCTTGCATATTTATTTCAAACGGTAATATTATTAATTTTATTATTCTATATTAGCAAATCGTTAAATGTATAGTTACATAGTCTTAAGTCGGGCCGTAATAAAGGCGTTTATTTAGGATTTACAATCGTTATTCGTAAGAAAAACCTCAAAGCAATTCAATTTTCAATTAATATGTAATTTCCCTTCAAAAATGAATGTAAAAAATTATGCATGCATTTTTAGGAATAAATCAAAGAAACGAAAATGGAAATATTTACTTATGAAATTCTTTTCAGACCCCCTACGAACATTCGACTTCATTGAGATATTATTGGTATTAGAGTAAAGAGATTTATGGAATTATGCGTGACTGCTGTCCACATCATATTCTTCCGTTTTTGCAATTCTTCGTGTGAGAGAACACTCACGAAAATGACCAAGGCCCCCATCTGTCAGAAGAGGACCTCCAGTGCCTACTGATTCATCAACGCCATTTCATTTCCCTCAAAATCCACTCCGAACAGATTTTGCTATTTCAACAACGAGTTTGGTGATGACGTTGACGAAAAAGAAATTGCATCAACAATGCTCTCACATCTTACGCGAAAAAACGCGAGCCTTGCGTAAAGCCACGGGACTGACAAGAGCGGGAATGCACCAGCGGCGCTGTGGAACGGTGACGTCAAAGTTTGGAAACGAACGAAAGGGGTTGAAATGCAGAAGAGAAGCAGCGCATTTTGAATGCGAATTAACGGATAATTCCAACGAAAGATCTTATTGGGCCCTTTGAATCATGCGACATTTTTAACTACCAAACTGCTTACGATATCTTACTAAAATTCGAATATTTAAATCGTACGTACTTACGAAATGATCTTCGTTAAATTCTCAAAATATCTTATACACATATCACAAATAAAGAATTGAATAAGTCCACCTTTTCTAGAGGTACCCGTTACTAATGTAACAAAGTATTTGCTTTATAAATGAAAAATGGATTTTTATCCCATAATAAATGTATGAGTTTGAGAATAAGTAGGGCGTCTCAATGAACCCTAACTATAGCTAATTCCAGCGAATTTATATGATTAGTTTATAAAATTGGTAAAAAAAATTAAAATTAGTAAATAAAATTGGTAAAATTAAAAATATCGATAGAAATATTCCATCGACTTCAAAAATCTATAACAAATGATATTCTGATAGAATGGTTAATCTAATTAATAATGAAAAATAAAAGGTACACCAATAATTCTAATCTGAATGCATTTATCAGCCTATTGCAAAATTGTAAAATAAAGCACAGAAGCCTTTAAAATTTCGTCAAGAATTCTCTGATTATAAACATGGGATACTTTTTAACTCTTCCTGAGGAATATCTCAAATGCTAAAATGTTTCCTTTCAGTTCCAAGTAATAAAACGGTGTTGTTGATGAAGTAAAAAGTACTAGATTTAAATTGAATGCTACGAATTATATTCTAAGTTTGAAAAGTCTTGTAAAACATTTCATTCTATAAAATTGTATGCTTAGTATCTAGCTTACTAACTACGCAGACGTTGCTGAATAAAGATATTTCAGAGGAATATAGCATGAATCTTCATTTTATATTTAATAATACTGCGTAAAATGTTAAAAGCAATCAATTGCAATAATACTACCGTTTTAAAAATTAAAAAATACATTTAATGTCTCCATAAAACCATATTAAGTAGGATTTAAACGGAAATTTCCCTTCGAGGGCCATAAGAGGAGCATTTACTTTTCCACTCTATGAACCCGCAAAATTCAAACTTTAATTATCGTTAGGTAGTTAATTTGAAAGTTGTTTGAAACGAAGCCCGAACAAACAAAGCTTGAAAAGAGAGTGAAGCGACTCGAGAAAAAGTCTCTATTTGATGAGGGACGCTCTTCTTTCCATTAATTTTGAGCACACAAAAGAAAAGAAAAAGCTAAGGAGATGCGGAAATATTTGAGAACACCATCGAGGGATTTGAAAAACTTCCGGCAAAGTATTCTCCAAAAATTAGATCTTTGGTTCCGAAATTTTCGGTTCCCATGAACTCCCTATGTAGCAATTATGAGGCTTTAATTTATCTATGATGCCTAAAATGTGGTTTATGATTCCTTCGTAGATGTACGTGTGAAGAGATGTGCAAGAATTTTGCTTCAAAGAAAAATCCCTAGGGACATCTTTGCATGTAATATTCCCAGCTGTTTGCGATCGATCTCTTTTCAACGTAAGTTTTCAAAGATATTTAACAATCATTACTTGCATAAGGAATTCAACAATTAATATATCAAGAATTATAATTTTAAATATAGAAATATGGATCATTCGAGGAATAAATTACGATAATCACGGATGGTGATCTGCTCAAATAAAAATAGTGCAAGAAAATGGAAACAGTCACCTCAACTTTGTATATCATTCGTTGTGATATTTTGGCTGAGAACTATCCGTTAAAATAAGGAAAAACAATTGGTAAATTTTCTACACATTTGTTTTTAATCGATGGCTGGTTTTGCTACGGGAGTAGCATCATTTGGCAATAAAAATGTTTTGGCATTGTTAGTATAGCAAGGAATAGTTGGAGAGGTTAGGGAAAGACTTTTAAGGGAAGGGAAAATTAAACTTTCTCACTTATATTTCTGCTACTACTGACAATAACCTATGCTCTCGGTACAATACTGGCAAATATATTTTTAATTGGGCTCCTAGTAGCTGTTCGCCTTTAGTTAATTCGGTCCACGGTTCGATTCCCGGTGGGAATTCATTTACTCGAAGGGACCTCAGCTGTTTAAGCACATTTAGAAAAAGTAATAAGAAACGCTCCGTGTAAACTCTTAGAAACATTAAAATCACTGTGGATAATTTTCTGAGATAACTTCAGATATCTATGCTGCGTTACAGAGAGGCCCTAAAATTTAGAGTGGGACTTTTTTCCAGAAAGGAATTTGGAAGAAAATTACAAAAAGATATCCGAAACGACAAAACTCTCTGGTATTGAAAAAGAACGGCTGAGAAAAAAGTAGGAGCGGATGTGGAAGTGATAATTTATCCTCGGAAAAATAAAATGGATGGGATGAAAACCCCTAGCGGAACGAAAATGAAGAGGCTGCTAAAAGGGAAAAGGCTGAAGGAACGATGAGGAACTCCTCTTTTGGCTACATCCATCTGACCTTTTCTTTCGGATGGGGAGAGGAATGGAATGGGCCTGATGCACAACACCCTAGGGTACTCTCCATAGCTCTCCCCTCGCCTCTCTTAGGATTGGCCTGGACCGTGACGCGCGGTTGGCTAATTGGTGAAGGAGCCCAGTAGAAGCGGGATTTGGAGCGTGATCCAAGCAGTGAGATATTAGAAGGACATTTACATCGTCTGAATTAATTACACTAATGGCCGCCCAGGAGTTATCCAAAATGACGTAGCATCCATACATTGTGACGCGAGGGACCGTTCAGAGAACTATCACTCTTGCCGAAAGTGCGGACTCTGGATTTCTGAGAGTTTTATAGGCCTTGTTCGCGCAAATGGTAGAGAGAAAGAGGATAGGAGTTATGGAGGGGATAATTGATCCATCGCTTGAGGTTGGGGTCGCAAACAATTTCAACTGATAACTACGTCAAATCTCTTTTAGCTTCGAAAACTTTCCGAAAAGATTCTCCCGTAAGTTATTAGGTCAATTAAGACAATTCAAAAAGCACCCCGCAATGTTTATATAAACAGACAACTTTTGCCAGCAATGCAGTTTGAAGAACGAAACCAGGAGAAAGATCTAAAGATTAAGGGTGCTAGTTTACGGTAATGACGGTGAAAAGGTACCCTAAGTCACGATCTTCGTATATCTGCTGAGATACAAAGCATAAGTTAAACTGATTTCTTTAATCATCGTCATATATTATCACTATAGAAATGTATCCATGATATTATTGCTGATTCATTTTTTGCATCGTTATTCTAATGTCTTTCCTACCCCTACATGTATTTTTTAATTAGGAGTCGATATTTTAAAATTCAACTTGTATTTGAAAAATATTTATGGTTTCTAGATAATTATCCCTTAGAATTCTTATGGATATCATGATTTTTATGATATAAAATATAGATCTGAAAAATTAGTAACACCCATCAGCGAGAAGGTATATCAAAGTCAGCAGATTACTTTGGAATAGATTAAACCTAGAAGCTGGAGTCGAGATTATTTTGTTATTTTCAAGACATGGGAATAGCTAATATGATTAACCATAAAATACCATCAAACTTATTAGCAACGTAATTTGGAATTACTATAATTAAGTATATATTAGATCACATCGAAATTATCTTGATCGTTTTCTCTTCACTTAAATGTATCTCAATCACCTATTGGAAGCTAAACTTACGAAGAAGTGTTTAGTTGCATGAAAAATGAGAGCATAAACTGTCCCTACATATAAAGTTTCTAATTCTCCAAATATATTTGTTAATTTTTTACTGGCCTATCTTTTTGCAGAAATATGGTAAGCTCTCGGTCCATTTCATGTGTCTAATTTATTTCTGCCTCAATATGAATACGTATAGTTTAAATTCCTTTTTTTGATGCTTCATATTCAGTATTTTTATCCTCTCCATACGAGGGAGCTCATTCGTAGGAACAGTTTTTATATGCGCAATCAATCAAGTGCCAACGCAGAAACCGCTAAAAGCGACGAAAATTTCCACTTTTCGGTCCTTTCTTTGACCCAAATGCATTTCGTAACACTTAAGGAATGCTCGAATATTCTCCATTAGTCTCCTTTAAATTGCCACTTAAAGGGAGCGGTATAAGAGCACGCGTCCTCTTCCAGAATATAAGTTGAAAGGGTTAATTAAGGGTAAGAAAATCGAGAGAGCAGCCGCAGATGAGCGCGCCTATAAATCCCATTCCGCGAATGACTGCGGCGATGAAGAGATGCCCTTTTTACTGTTGGCCACTGAAACCGCTATTATTTTCCGAGGGAAAAAGTGGAGCAAATCCTGGAAACAGATGAGCGTTAGCTGAGCGTTAGATGAGCGTTAGCAATCCATTTCAAAGAGACGGGGAAACGTAAATTATCCTCATGCAAAAAGTCAAATGTTACTAATGACTTAGTCCAGTTCAGAATACGAATTCACCTCGTTTTAATCATTTTCAAAGTATACACGCATTAAAACTTTTGGAAACCATTTGGAAAGTGAAGAAAATAATGTACCTACCTCTTATTCTTTCATTTTGATCTAGGCCTATGTATAATATCGAAATTATTTCTAACACTATGGCTATGAATATAGCTTGTCTTCCATTCTTACGAATTCTGCTGAACGCTGTTTACACATTAAACGTATTCGAACAATAATTACGTAAAAATAAGTGAAAGAATTTCAAAATTCAAGAATATAAAGAGAATTTAAACTATGACAACTTTGAACTAAAAAGCAATATTAAATCTAGACTTTGCATCACTTAACCGTCCTATGAAGAACTTAAATCTCAAATAACCCGCTAAGATTATACGAATCCTTTCAGTGAAAATATTAGTTAATGAAAAAGGTAAAAAATTTTTATAAGTTATTTATCGCAGAATCTGATTTTTCATTAATTGATAACTGTAATATACTATGAAGAATCTACAACATTAAAGCAGCTCCGATGAAGGAGGCTAAAATATCAATTCAATTGTTGACATGAAGAATAATATATACTAAGTTTGCATAGCAAATACCATTCATTTCAAATGTTATCCATTATTCCTTTTTATTTCCAATCTATAACTGTGAACATGTTATCATCTTCCATTCGGCTTTAAAAATCTCTTACGATAACATTTCTTATTCTCACTTATGCGAGGAAAAATTAATTCAAAATATACCGAAATGTCTTAAATTATTTGCTCAAATATCTCTTACAAAATATGAAACAATGTCATGGGTGATCAAATATGTTTCGGTTCAAAAGTTATCAAATTTTAGCTTCATATTGGAATAAAAGAAATTTTAGTATTTACACTGGTACTTATTTCATTATTTTCTGATACTTTGAGTTTAAGTGGTTAAAAGCTGATAATAGTTACGCCATGTTTTTTTGTAAGACGATGTAATTAAGCCTCTACAACGGTATCTCAAATATACAGTCGCTAAGCACTGCAACTTATCTCAACGACCACACTTGATTTTAAATCCTGTTAGCACACATGATTCAGTATCCTACGGATAGAATCAATATTGATTTGTTTATAAGATCCTCAAATCTAAGAGAGTTATCAGTATTGTGCGCTCTAAATTTTTAATTAAACTTTCTCTTCTTAAAGGGATCATCCCCAGAAAAAACTTTACTAAGAAAAATAACTTAGTTAAAAAAGTGAGGATACATGAGATCATCGTCACATAAGTAGTAATTTCGCGTAACATTTCAGGTTTGATAGCAGCGTTACGGCAATGATAGAGTCCCTCGGTTGGAATTCACTACAGATGAGAAGATCTGAATATCGTCGGAAACTTTTTGAAAAGTTCATTCGTTCAGAATTCATAGACGAAGTAAGTGAAATATTAGTGCCAGTAAGGAGCGAACGCGATCTCCGAGAGGCATCGACGAAGCGTTATAGGGAAGAAATCGCAAGGACGGACAATTACTTTTGGTCGTTTTTTCCCCAGGCTATTAGAGATGCTAATAGGGATGAATTAATAATGGTGGTGTATTACACCCCCTGCCATACGCCTCCGGCGGCTCGCGGGGTATATATCTAAATCTAAAAATCTAAACCAAAATATATGTGAGATTTTGGAAGATGAACTTTGGTTGGTTGACTAATGAAACCTTTCTAGTTGGTTTAAGAACGTTGATTCCGAGAAAGCTGTTTTAGGGAGTGGGATTAGCAAGCAGGACACGGGGAAAAGACCAAGGCTGGATATTTAAAGGAGACTAAGGATGGACTTAGAGTAAAATAGCAGTGCTTATATGGGGAGAGGAGATTGCGGTAGAGTTCCGCAGGCGAGAAAGGTCTCGGTAAGGGTTCTTTGAGGGAGTTTAGTTTGACCTAACGTGGCGTGAAAATGTTTTAGTTTAACATGGGAAGGGTTGGCGGGAGGTGCATTGGGGCGAGAGATTCTCATTAGAGTCATAAGTTGTATGGGAAGTGTTTATTTACGCCATTCGAAAATGTCTACATATTTAATCTGCTTTCAAGGATTTTGAAATTACCTAAATTATAAATTTCGATGAAAAAAAGAGTTCAATGACTATCGTATGATTTAATAGGACGTTATTGTAAGATAGACAATCAAATGATAGTTACTTCGTGATATATTAACATTGAAGATATATCGTTGCATAACCAGGGACGAATGGCTCCTAAATGTATATACACGAAGTGATTGCATTTGATGGGAGTAAGCTAAACATTCCAAAATCAGGTCTTGATTTTGATTCATAAAAATAAATCCGAATTAGGTAGAGAAAAATGGAGAAAATCTCGCCTTTGACTTAAATACTCAAAATGGTTTCTTCACCTTTTTATTCTTCAAAATTAATGGACCAACTAAGCCAAAGAAACTAAGTAAATGTGAATTTCTAGTAACCGTGAATCTCACCGTTGAGTCACTGTCATAATTGAATGATATTCACTTCAACTAACCTATTATCATTATCTGAATCAGTTGTTCCTACAAAGGACTCTATAAAGTAATCTTACAAAATCTTTAAATAAATTTTGCTGTATACAACAGAAGTAATTATGGTAAATTGGTGGTAATATTTAGATAAAATTCTATATTTCATTATTTATCAGTTACCTTACCGTAAAAATTATACTGGAAAATGTGGAAAAGTTAAACCAATTATTACCATATATTACCATCTAAATGATATTCTTACTTCTATTTTTGCCTATGCTTAATCATTAATAATATTTCTGTCAGACTTTTATCTGCTAATTTTAACCAAAGTCTCACCATGCTCTCTTACTACTTTTGTAGCAGTCGGCCTTGAGGTAAGTAATCCTCCAAACATAAAAGCCACTAAACTTCTTAGAATCGCAGCCTCAGACATCAAGCTCGTTGCAAGCGTACTTGTGAAAAGGAGAACTCGGAAGCTTAAGATTAACTAAACCTCTTTAAAATTTAAAACTTCTACTACAAGACTCAAGGGAAAAATGTAGCCCTCAAGGAAACGGTTGAAGATCTCATGATTGCGGGAAGGAATCTCACGGAGTATGCCTCAGAATTACTCCTCTCCAACTCCCACGAAACAACAACAAAAAGAGACCATGAGAAATTGCAACTCCTCGGTTGTGTATGAGAAGCGGGAATCGTATGATGTGGAGTAGGGAAAAATGCTCGGTTGGGAATATGTAACCATGGAGATAGGAGGAAGGGGGAACACAGTCTAAAGCAAAGCAAATACGAAATTTCCATTCCCAAGATGATATAACGATAGCAAGACAAGACCTAAAGCACTGAATGGAAATTTAAGCCTATTATTATGATAACAAGTAATTCAAATTTCAAACATACACGATAATTCAACTTTTATAAACCTCGTTGAATAAGATTTGGTTCTGTAGTTCGTGAATTCTCTATAGCATAAAATTTAATCAATCAGTAAATTAAATTATAAAGATGTTGCATTTATCACATTGGCAAGATGATTAAACACATAAGAACACATGAGAATCATTGCGATTAGTTTCTCAAATTAGGGAAGATTTATAATACTAATTTGGTAATGGATTGAGTCAGTAGTTACTATTGGGTAGTCTTAAAATCCTTGATTTAAATCATTATGGAAAAATTGTAACTACGATTTGACTTGTTCTATTCTTACACATGTTTATTTTAATGGAGCAATAAAATTATTCTTTGTAAAATTATTAGTATCGTGTAGAAGAAAAAAACGTAACACATATCATAAGGAAATTGAAAATAAAAAATATGTCTGTGTCACAATTTTGTGGACGCAGACAGATTTTTTATTTCCAATTTATTATGGAGAAGTTCCACCATATAGCGACAGGAAGCATCAACCACATATCATAAAATTATATTTCTTTGTTTTAAAGTGATAAAAACGCACAGTTCATAGCTTTAAAGACGATACATAATCCATTCCATAAAATAATAGAAGTCATTGAATTCTATATACTCTGCGTGATATAGCGTAGAAACACAAAATTAGGAGCTTCCTTGTGAATGCTTCTAGAAAAGAATTATAAAAAAATATTGGCTTTTAATGGTGAACGTTTTAAATTAGCGTGAAGAATTTTCTTCCGGCTCAACTTTCCTGGAAGTTGGGCGATTTTTCTAAACATCTTGTACTCATTAATGAAGAAAAAATTGCTTACAAGATGAAAACTACAATATTATTTTTACACGTATGAAAATATAAATACGCTGTAGAATAACGTGTAAGTAGTAGCTTAAAATTATATTTTCTCTCAAGATTACAAATTCTTTTAGTAACCCTTTATTTAAAATACTTTTGCTGAAGTAATGAAGAATTGCTGTTTTGAAAGATAATTCTCCATTATCAACAAGCTGGAATAGGTTAAACTTCATTGCTGGTTTCTTTTTCCCAGTGACTCAGAAGATATTCAGTAGTGAAAAAAACTGAAAATAATGTAAATTAAAGATACATTACCTGTACGCTGTGTCGAAATGCAAATTTAAAAATTTCAACTCATCAAAATAAAATGGCAGGACATCTATTTTACGGAGATTAATAATCTAAAGTGATCACTTAAGTTTCACAATAGTATGCTAATTCTTAGAAGCTGTAGAAATCTTCAAAGCAGCAATAAGTCAGCGATAATGAATCAACGATTATTCTGAACTTCTTTCACGCGCCAAAAGACACAGATGCCACGAAGAGAAAAAATCGAAAAATCCTGCCATCATGCTCTAATAAATAACAATTAATCCATTAATTAACGGTAATGATTCGTCCTGCAATTTCTCTCTCTTAATCCTCGCAAAAAAGTAGCGGAGTCGTGAGGAGCAGCAACTATGAAGAGAAACATAAAGAGTTGCAGAGCGGAGGTGGGGAGGGCGTGATGGATGAGGGAGAAGATAAGAACAGACTGTTAGTCGTGGGACGCACGGTAGATGCTTATATAGGTCTTGAAGGTTAGTTTTTGAGGTGAGACGAGTTGTGTGTAATTAGTGCGAGTAGGGGAGCCGGATGAGAAGAGGATGGAGGGAACCTTTGCAGAAGCCTCTTAGAGGTGGAGAGAGAGGTGCTTCTTGAAAAAGGAGAGAATGCGGGAGGTGCTGAAGGGAATTTAAGCGGTAAGAAGAGAGAGAAGATGGTGAAAGATAGAGCTCCTTGTGGATGCAATATGGCGACTCCCGCACGACTCATACTTCATATTTATTGCCGACGGATTTAAGGCCGCAATTACGTGGGAAATGGTTCAGGTTTCCCTCTCTCACTCACACGATCTCACGTTCCGGAGTACTTGCGTTCGTCGTTGAGGGGCTTTTTAAAGAGAAAACGCCGATGGGGAAGGAACAGTGAGGCCCACAGTGAAACGATGAAACTTATTTGGTGTTTTTATGACAGCAAAAATTGACTGCCAAAGTAAATTAAAAACGTAAAAATTAAAAAATTAGGGCTATAAATATTTTTCTTTTTTCTTCATAAATTATCTTAATTAAATAATAAAAAGCAATGCTTCATGCCCAAAATTTAAAAAATCATTATCCTAGCTTGTCATCCTGGTATATATCTTTCATAGGCTCTGAATCAACTATAACTTAATTTACTGTGCTAATAATGATACGATGAAAACTGAAATTGTACGTTTCATTTTCTGTCCCCACACACACGAAAAACTGTGCATTTTAGATACAGGAACTAGAATTGATCGCAGTAACTCGTTCTTTTAAGTTAATTACTTGAAAACATTAAAAGCACAATTTGTTTATGATAGTCATAATTTTCAGTCTAAAAACGAAAATATTTTTTCCAATGCCAAAATTCGAATTAAGTTAAGTATTAGCTGCAAGTATCAGTACATTTCGAAAATTATTCTCGCTTTCCTTACCGTGGGCGTTTTCCTGCGGAGATTTTACTTTTTTCTTAAGTGCAGACATACTAAATAGTTTATTCTTATCTGCTTTTTCTTTGGTTTAGTTCCTAAACTTCTTTCCTTATATCTTTGATAACATAGGGTAAAGACTAAGCATCACTCTCCTGAAGTAAAGATGTATTATTATTAATAAGACCTGATATTAGAATTCTTAACATCTTATTGTTAGAGTACCTTCCTCCGACATTTGTGGATTAATTTTAAAAACAATAATAACGCCAACCCATTCATGCGAAATAAAATTTATGATTTAAATTCTTGTAAATTTCTCAATTGAAAATTATACATACTATTGGATAATGCATTTACTAATTTCATAAGCGTAAATATAAAACTAACTCCACAGTATCAAGTCGAATGCTGATATTTTTCACTAATTCATGCAATAATTTATGGATATTCTATCTCTTGAGCTCATTTGATTTCGAGTGTATGATATTTGATGAGGGCAATAAAGTAACTTCAAATATTACCTGAAATAGTTAATAAAAGAATTTAAGTGAATGAAGCCAAAAATCTATTCCAAAAGCTTAAAACTGTGTGAATTAAACAAGCATTTATTGTTAAGTATTGGACCATAAACTCTGGAATAAAAAATACGCCATTACATTGAAAGCATTGCGTTTGTTAAATGGACGAGCAATATTCAGCCACTCATTAGGTCAAACACAAGAGAAATTCTATTTCGTGAAAACGCATGGAGCATCAAAATCCACTGGTTAGCGTAACGAGCCCCAAAACAACAAGCTCGGAAATAACAATAGAGCAGAGAGTCGATATGGATAGGGCAGAATGAAATAACAATGAAGATCAGCACGCTCCACGCTCGGCAATGGTTCCTATGGTTTCCGTAGCGGTACATACGTTGTTGCGATGGAATGAGAGAGGGCTCGTAACGACAGATAATCACTGCGAGAGCCTGAGCGCTATCTGGAGTCACTCAGCTGCAAACTGCAGCTGCCCCTCACTTTCTGATCAGCTAAATGGAGGTTGAATTCCAAAGTATCGCGTTACCGATGGAATAAAGTACCACTGATTGCCTATCCAATCCATTCTCTCGACTTTCCCCAACATTTCCCCATGCACAATGCACGACGTTGTTGTTTATGAGGGCACCACCGCTCACTTTATTTGACTTCCGACGCAGAAATAACGACTCGCCGTTTTTTATCAAATAAACGATGGCTCTTTTCCGAGGCTCGATTCCCAGCGCGAGTTAGCTCCAAAATTCAAATTTTCTCTCTCGAATGAGGACGATGGGATTAATTAGTGATTTTCGATTTAATATCTCAATTTCTGAAACAAACATTTAGAACTACAATACTTACTTGTGAGCTATACTGTAATAAAAGGAAACAAGCCATGTCAATATATATATATATATATATATTATGATTTGATTGCATGCCAGGATATATACGTCTAACTTCCTAGAAGAAGCCAAAACATTTTTTCCAAATTTTGTTTTTTAATGATGAACATTTTCACTACCTACTTTGCGTCTCACAATGAATTAAAATAGTTGTTAATAGAGAGAAAATGGATTTTTCTAAATTTCTTAATCAGTTTCTTTGTAGAGATAGTAATTTTTCTTATCCTTAGTGGTAACATAATCCAGCAAAGATTATCATTATCTTCAGCATAATCTAGGAAACATTTCTGACAAAAAAATATGAGGTACATCAATAAATGATAGAAGGGATAAATACGGGATATTAAACGTGATACAGGTTACTTATGTGATCCAAAAACACAACATACGTTTGAAATTAATTCATTTAGAAATTATTATTATTATTGGCGCAGTTTATTGATAAATTTAACAATTTTTTGTATTTTTTTGTAGTTATCTTAAAGACAAACCCTGACTAAAATAGTTGATTTTAATATTTGATATTTGCACAAAATGTAATTTTTTGATTAAATATCAGAGGTGAAAGGTGATATCTCACCTAATTATCAACTCAAGTTTGGGGTCTAAATTGAATACTATGAAATTTGTAAATTAGCAAATTATGTGAGCATAGCTAACATTACCATAAAGATCCATTATCAGGATTCAATTGATTGAAGTTTATCGTAAACTAAACTATCTACTGGATAAAATAACCCATATCGTAAGCTAGGGTTATATTGTTTGATTACTGCTTATGTCACCATTGGTATTAAACAAAAATAGACTAGTTCCTTCTTTTAATCACGATATCTGTCACCTGCCAAGTATAAAAGTAAATGCACAATTTTGAAATTCGTTTCAGAAACGTTCCCTTCCCTACATGCGCCAAAACCCGATTTTTCCATTTGCTCCCTGATCATTCATTACCTGCGAAACATCACCCCATCTTCCCCTTCAGGACAAAAGAAAAATGGTACAGAATGATTAGAAGGGAGGAAGGAAGGGTGAGGGTAACGGCAGGAAAAAAATCATGGAAAGAGAAAACAGAAAGAGGAAAAGGAAGCGACTCATCATAGCTTATCCCCGCGAAAAAATCGCTGCAGACAAGCAGTTGAAGAAAATAAAACCCTGGAGTCGCTAATGAAATACTTTCAGTTTTTCCCTTCTCTTTAGAAGGCGAAAAAATTCAGGAATTTTTATTTTTATTTTTTTGCTCATTATCGTTTCTCTACCCTCATCGTTCATCCTAATGGTGAGTTTTTTGTTCTGTCGTTCTGTACGTTACCATAAATTCACCGAGAAATACGACAGAGGGAACTTTTTTCGTGTTGCCATTTCCTTTTACGTGATCGAAAAGTCACAAATGCACACTTGCGGGAATTAGAAATCAGGCCATGCACACAGGTGAATCATAACATCATCTCGCTGAAATGTAACTAGATATGAATTAAGTAAGATCATGTGACTACAACATCAAAGAATTTCAAACGTGATCGTTTATTCCACGTTAATTCCCAGCCATTCATTTGAAAACTGCTGATAAAAGCAAATTACCCTTTCTAGGAATCGCGTGAAACAGTATTGACAATTCAGCAAAGAATTTGAATATAGGAATGGATACGCTTCAATGCAAACGCCATTTCAAAAGAGTGCAGCCTCCAATTTAAATGGCGATGATTCGCTTTAATTTTCACTCAAAGAGATGTTCTTCGGCTGCCTTTCAAAGGCGTTTCATGTCAATCGAAATCTGAAATTCTCGAAAATGAAGGGAATCGTGGACAATTATTCCAAATCAACTCAACAAGAATACCACAAATTCATCGAGTCATAAAATAAAAATCTGATGTGGCCAGCACATGACTTTCTCCATATATAAAATGTAAATATTTATCTACCGCAGTAATTTCGAACTCTATATTCCATCTAAACTTCGAATATGAGTGATTAATATTATATATTATCTTTGACGCCAAAAACATGATAAATAATGTTTTACGGGACATGATCGATGAAAAACGATGAAATTGGCCTTTCGCCCATAGAGCCCAGAGCGCCCACAAAGTACATAATCAGTAACTACCGGTTTATCAGTATTTCATGAATAACTCCTAAACAATCAGTGATACAAAAATATGTTTCAATCAAAAGTTATAGTAAATTTTATTTTCAAAAACTTTTGTTATTAATAGTATATACCTAAATATCATATTTATGGAGATATTTTGAAAACCGGAAATGAGCTTTGAAGAATGAAGCTCAACTTCCGGTTAATCGATTTACTCCAAAAACTAATCAACTCTAAAAACACTAACCAAAGTACTATATATGAAATTTGGTGTTGATATAATGAATGGTTTTCATGTTAGAGCGCCCACAAAGTACATAAAAGCTACTTCCGGTTTATCGGTATTTCACGAATAACTCCTAATCAACCGGTGATATAAAAATATGTTAAATACAAAAGTTATAGTAAATATTATTATCTAAAACTTTTATAAGTAATACAACACACGTATATATCATATTTATGAAGATATTTTGAAAACCGGAAATGAGCTTTAATGAATGAAGCTCGACTTCCGGTCAACCGATTTACTCCAAGAACTAATCAACTCTGACAGCACACACCACAGTACTATATACGAAGTTTGGTATTGATACGACAAATAGTTTTCACGTTAGAGCGCCCACAAACACACACACACATACAGACACACACACACACACACACACATACACACAGACATCATTCCGAAAATAGTCAAAACGTGTTCTAGGGACCCCAAAACATGTATTTCCGTTGAAATCTCGAAGTCGAATTTTTTCATGAAAACAATACTTTCTCTATACTTCGTATATGGAGAAAGTAAAAAGGCAATTTTAAGTACAGAAAACTTAATTGAGGTCGATCATATATAGGCAAGAATATTTTTTGTTTCCATTTCAATCGCTGTTTTTCTTTATACATTTTTCTAATTCACTTAATTTGGAGATCTTAACGAAAGCTATCTCTGTATATACTAAACAATATAGCTATTCACAGGAAAATATCAAAATGAAAATTTTTCCAAGAATAGTACGCATTCATCTAGGGAATAAAAAGTTTTAAATGACCTTTACATTAAACCTATACGCAAGTGCAGCACTTCAGAACTATTCAGTTTTTCTTACTGAGATAATTTGAATCACGTGATTTCTCCAAAATATTTTTTTATTATTTGACAGCAATTTATTTTTAGGGCGTCACTCAGAAAATCAAATCTATATTTTCTCCTCTCAACTTTAAAGGTTCGTCGCGCAAAATTTCGCTCCCATTAAGCTGCCAGCAGCTCTGCAACAGATTAGCACGTAATCATTCTAAGCGAGTTGTTCTGTTTATGATTTGAATGACAAATCTCGCCCTTCTTGAATCCTCGTGATTGTCGAGATGGAATTCTAGTCTTCATTTCCATTTGGTTAACGAGTTGATGCAGCTATCATTTTTCATCGCTTATCGTCAAGAAGTCATTGTCCTTGGCAGGGATGGAGAATAAAAATTCCGCTTTATTCATCCCTAGAAAGAGTTCATTTCAGGTTACTATGGAGGCATTCCAGTGCAAAATAAAGCTAATTACCGAGTCCAACATTTTAACAACAGATTTTTGTTTTGGTGAAATAATGGTGTTCAAATAATTTTTCCTCTGCAATCTCAGTATTAACAATAGATTTGTTTTTTTAACCTGCGTTGTTCCAATGTAAACCTTCTTCCTTCCCTCTTCAGACTTATGAGAAAATTCACAGGTTAACGAAAGACTTGATGGATACGTTTCCAGATCCTAATTATTCCAGTAATTTAATCATCATTTACCAAGGGAGATTTTAAATTAGTCATAACACGACTCAACTTCATAGTCAAAACATAGTCAAGAACTCTTAATTGAATAGGAAGAGGCTGAATTAATTCCATTCAGAGGAATGAAGCTCATTCAAAAATTCATACGTAAAGGGAAAATCGCTCTAATTAGTTATCATTTAATGAAGACGGACAAGGATTGTGGCTTAAACCATTACGGAGCAAAAATTAGGAACTTGGCATCGAAACCTTTGAATAAAAACGAATTAACAAACACTAATTAGCCGAATTAGCCGTACCTTAACCAAGGATTCTGCTTGATGAACTTTCAAGTGACATGAAATTTGAATAATTTTCATTTTAAAATATCAGGTTGGAAATTCATTCTTTCTATTTTGAAAAACTTGCACGAATATTAAATTATACCTATTCTGGAAACTTCAACATTTAATACATTTCACTCCAACAATTCGATAATCCGATAAAATGTACTTAGGCGATTATTTCATCCTGGAGATCTGAGACTTACTCCGCATTAGAACCATCCAATTAAAAACATTGCGTAAACAATCCCTCGGAGTGCCTTTTTGCGTTTCTTTAAAACGCGGAGAGACCCTCATTAATGACCCTTTAAGCATTTGCGCGAAATTCACACGGATTCTCGCTCTTTTTTCCTACCCGCGTCCTCCTTTAATGCCGTTCCTCGAACATTTTTTCCGGCGTGCGATGCAACCCAACCTTTCGCGCGAAAATGAAGGTTTACGCGCCGTGTTTGATTCCAACCGACGCTTTTCCGAGGCGGGAGTTCCCAGGGCTGTAGGAGATAAATCCAAATCTTTCGCTTCGTTTGCTTCAATTAGTAAAGGCTCGTCTAGACCGACTAACACTGGCTAATCAAGGAGCTTCGCATTCGTCGGACGGCGATGCTCAACGAGAAATATTCGTCATCATTTCCCAGAGGCACAGCTGATGAGATCTAATTACCATTTCGTGCCCTCTCCTCCTCCCGCGCGCACGCCCGGCTGTCGCCTAAGCTTCATCTGAACGCTCAATTAAACACAGCGATTGCGCAATTTTTAAAATAGGCGCATATCTGTTACCTTCCTTTCTCGAAAATGAGAATCGCAAATGAGTGAATTCTTCAAAAATGAGGATTAGAAGAATTATTGATGGCGAAGAACCTAAATAGTTAGTGAAATCAAAGCAAAATCATTTTGGAATTTTTTTATCCCCTCAGAGGTATTAATCAGCAATGGAGACTATAGCTGCGAGGAAATGTTCCATATTTAAATATAAAATGTTTGATAGTCAAAATTTATAGTGACACCCAAATCCATTGTTTCAGACTTACATAGTAGTGAAATAAAAGCTTAACTTTTACTTAAAATGATGGTAAAACTTGTGTTTTTATTTCTCTATTTACGATGGTGAATGTAGACAGAAAATGATTCTGGGCCCCTGTTTTAGCAATTTTGATTGCGGTATCGATTAATATGTTAGCCTCTATTACCTTTCTCTGTTCGTTATGGCATGCCATCAAGTTTACCAAATAACACCGGAATCAGTTAAGTTTAGTTCACCATCTTTAAGTTACATAATTCTGGCCTAATAAAAGGTCAAATAATAGAATTATAATTCTCATTGGCTCAAAAAGCAAGCAGTTTGGAGGAATGAATAGGCATCACCATTCTTTAGATTGGTTAGATAATTCATTGAGCGAACTCATGTATTTGACTAAAAGTGAAAGAAGCAGTTAATAATTTAAAATTTAATAGATTGCCGGCAAATCAAAAAATTTCAATTATTCAAATTATTTTTAGTAAATAAAGAACAGAAACAAAATTTTTTCCTTAGTATCTCAATCACCAAGAACGACAGAAGATAATAAATAATCCGTAAACAAGTAATTTCGTCTTCTAATCAGGAATTAACAACCATTCGTGAAGGTAATCTAAAAATTGTATGATATTCATGGTGTCAATACCCTTTACTTTTTCTATTACGCTACATTTGCAAATTAAAATACCATCTCATTAATCTCTTGCCACACGTTTATGATCTCTTGTAAATGCAAATTTATTTCCTCCTTTGAAACTAATTTCGGAAAATTCGAAATCATTTTTTTTAATAAAAGCAGACTTCAATATTTTCCTTTAATAGGACACTGGCACCTATCGTCTTTTACAACTTGCGAATTTCTTTTTAGTTACTAATCTCCACTAATGAAGTTACTGCGCGCTATGGGAAAGCGGAAAGAACGTTTCCAAAAGAAGGGCAACGACCGAATGCGAGTCACTTCGCAGCGTTCTTTTTCAAAGAGACTTCTTTTGCATCTTTCTTTGAAGCTTAGCCCACCATCCACAATGATGGGCGAAAAATGAGTGCTTAAGGAACAGAAATTCTATTTCTTTCCGGTATTGTGTCCCGTCATCCCTAGCACGGAATTCTTCTAAAACAACCATACTTCAGATAAAACCCACGCGTAAAAATTTATCGCAATCGTTTCCGACATAAATACATTTATGATAAAAAGTATGAACCATGAATCTATTGTACATCGAAATTTTAATTGACATCACATTAACTCTAAAAATCTAAATTAAAACTAAAATTAAAATCTGAACTATTTCATATCCTCCTAGGTTGTACTTTGCAAGGAATTGCTGATTCTCCTTTCGATAACCAGAAAAATTCGAAAAACGAATGATTAAAGTTAATGAATTTTACAATATTATTTCTTAATTTTGCATTTATATAATTACTTTGAAATAATTCTTCCGCCAGGAAATTCTTCTCGGCGAGACGTGGAAGAGGTGTGCAGTAATCCCACATTAGTTTCCGAACAAGATCATGGTTATTTACAAAACTTTTAAATGTTAAATGTTAGTACAAACATACTAATTGTGAAAAGGAAACAGGTTCAAAGAATGCACGATAATTTTACTTGAAAACTTAACATGTTTCCGTCTCACAATGGCCTATTCTTTTTAACGAATCCTAACATTTCCTACTCGAATACGCGCTTATCAGAAGTGGAAATTATTTCTAAGTCAAAATGAAAAGAATAACTAGTCATGCATTGGTGTCATCACTTAATTCTATCCATTAAATAAAATAGAAAGCTACAGTAACGGAGAACCACGTTTCAATTTAACCCGAGCTCGCTTTAAAGAAACGAATAAAGCAATACTCAATCAAGAACGAGAAGGTTTTGCATCACCAGTTCGCAACAAAATCAGGAAGGTGAGTCAAGTAAAAATTCACGCTCTTCAAAGATCTGTTTCTAGCACGGAATATATGGCACTAGTCCATAAGAGCTTTCTTATATTGCGCTAGACTACTTTCGGTTGCGTGATGACAGCAATACGTGATTCACTACTTTTATTTAACTACTGTTATTTTAGATGGTTACCATGAAAAAGCAGATCCTACCTTTTGTAGAGGTTAATGGCATCATTCCTCGTTGGGTGCGCCATTTGCGAAGAGTAATCACTGACCTTACGATTAATTAGGCCATCGACGGACGATTCCTCCTGAATCCGAGGGCCGTGCCGGAGTCGTCTCCTCCTTTCCAGCGTGTCCTTTTCCCGGGTCACTTTGGCGCGGCCACTTTGGCGCGGTCATCATGGCGCCGCCGAATTGTCCCATTCCACCTTTTCCCAGCCTTCTTTAGGTTGTAGATTTTTCAGCCAAAAATAAGCACACTTGGACCCAAAAATAAGATTTCTCACCGGAAAATAAGACACAATTGGTTAAGTAGTTTTATTCACAATATTTCACATTGCCAATGATTTTTTTCGGCAATTCTTTGTCATTCGAAAGCAGTCCATGCACCTGACCGCAGATCATGTTGAGATTTATAATGAAGGAATTATCCTTACCACTACATGCAATAAATTGTCACGACTTTCTGTCACTTCAATGTTGCGAGTTTAAGCTCTCTCAAGTTCTCGCAGAGGCGCTTTTAATTACATACAATGTGAATGTGACCATTCGACTGTCTTCGATCTGGATAAAATAAGACAAAATAAGCATGCACTATGTAAAATAATCGCATTCCTTAGAAATAAGCACAATTTTATTTTCTAAGATTTCCTCCTTTCAAATGAGCACGATTCTTTGAAATAAGCACGTTATGGAAGCCTTAGGTACAGTCTATTCGCGATCTTGAGTCCGATTACGTTCCACTAATTCCACCGTGATCCACTGAGGCATGGATATTGAACCGTTCCATCGCAGCTCGAAGAAACTCGAGTGCATTTTGTATAATAGAGATAATTCAAATATAGAACAAGAAAGGGAATATAGTAGACGTGTAGTATAGGGCTCTCATGGACCAATCCATCAACCTTACCTTTAATTTAATTTTCAAAAAGTTTTTGTCAATCGCAAATAATTATTTGAATAATTGTTTTGGTCAGCGATTTAAAATACAACAATAAACCCCTTCCCAGATCCGTTTACGCCAGCGCTCAAGGATACATCTGGAAAGGTTTAATCCATAAACTTAATTGGCAAACATAAAAATAAGATACTGACTTGGAGAACCAAGCCGTGGTATCGACAAACTTGGCTTGACTTTTAAATCTTTCGGGTCCAATACTTATCTATAAAATTATTGATTGGATCAAGAGAGCAAAGGCATAAGCTCTGAGAAAACTATGATTTGAAGTTCCTATCTTTTGTGTGCAAGTCAACGTAATGGTATGAAATTTCAAAAACCACTTCACGAAACAGAGATTTCGCAAGAAAAAAGTTAACAAAATGTTGCGAGCAGATTTGGTAAGAGAAAAGCTAATTCACAAGTAAAATTGGTAAAATACGATATTGATTTAAGAGCCATTAAATGAACTTCTGGATGTATCAGCAATTAGCGGAGGCTTTCCACCCCCTAACATTAATCTGTTACCACAAAAAAATCACTAATTGCATTTTAGATCATTGCTGAATTAATATAAAATATTGATATAGCAAAATAAAGTAAAGAAACTGAAACTCAAGAAAAGTATCTCAATAGAGAAACTGGCAAGAAGATTTTAATGGACGAGACTAGTATTTTTGGAAAGAATCATGAGTACAATCCCATGTACTTTGCACATGAAAAGTCCCCGAATGATAAAAATGTTCTTTCTTCGATCTCTTGCTATCTCTCTAACCATTTTTCCTCCCGCTTCCGGCTCCTCATTCCTAGATTTCAACCCCTTCGCAGATTTAGCGGTACTGATCCCCCGCTTCCCCCCTCCCACCTTCCGCTAACGCATGAAAAAGTGTCCATCGTCCAAAACTTATGAGGGTAAAGACCACAGAGACCCTTTCGGAGAAATAACGATTTCGAAAGGACAGTGAGGGTGTTCCAGAAAAAATTGGAGGAAGTACCACGCCTTAATAAAGGGATGAAAAAAGCGCCGGTTTTAAAAGCATGAAAATTTGGAAGATTAACACCCGTTTTTCTGCGAACGCGAGGGCATCTTTACCATGTAATTAACGAGCGCGTTTTCCGTACTGTAGGAAGGGACACTCGCTTAACCTTAACGAATCGCCGAGGGAAACTAATAGTGCCCTCTGAACTCTTCCATTTTTTCTCTCGGTAATGGTTTCATATTTTGACCATGTGGGACCATAAACGTTGATCGACCTCCTCTCTCTTAATACAATCTGACTTTCTGAAAATGTAATGAAAAGACTACTTTGCTTGAAAAATACCCATAATCGTCTCCAAATTGCTACATTAATATCGCGCTCATGAAGATACTAGAACGCATTAACAAGTTCATCTGCGTTCATTAAAAGAATAAACTGGGAAAAGGAGGACCGTTTACTCGGAAACATAAATTTGGTCTCCTCTCAAAAAGTGAAATGGCACATGGCTGATGTTGTTCTTGAGTAGGTAATTTAACCTTTTCAGACCATGTGTCCGATATATTGGATTACATTGCACTAATATTAATTAAATATTTTTACAACTTTTTAGGATTTAAATTCCCTTATTTTAGTTTTACGTCAATCTTGTATCAAATGAGTTTCATAATTTGATTTTATCGTTGACTGAGTACGGGAATGACGAGTTTGGAGGATATTTTATTAAAATTTTTACACGTGTCATGAAATTGTTTATTTCTATAACGATAGATTTTATTTAATTGATACGGCTAAGTGATATTGTCAAACAGAATCGCTGCAAGCATTTTGCTATCAAGGAACGTTATCACCAAATTAATGGTATTGGAGAAATTTTCTGAATAGTATAAGTAGTACATATATTGAAAGAATGTTCGATATTCAATAACCCAAAAGGGAAAGCTCAGGCATTATATATTTCAAAATTTATTTGTAAAACAATTTAATAAATTTCCAATGATTGTTTCATATCTTAGGTAAATGTTGATGAAAATGGAGTTTTCGATGATAGTATACGCATGCTATTAATGGAAGAATATAAAAATCTGATGTGGCCAACACATGACTTTCTCCGTATTTATTGAAAACATAAGTCAATGCCGGTAATATATAAATAACCCCAAAACAATGAGTGTTACAGGAAAATGTTTCATACAAGCTTTGTAGTAAAAAACATTATCTACAACTTTGGTACATAAATGTATATACCTACATTGCATTCTGACAGAGATAAGTATGAAAAACTTCAATTTCTGGGTAAACAACAACTTTCGGTTAACCATTATTGAAGAATAACTCCTAAACAATCAGTGTAAGGAAAAAATATTTCATACAAAAGTTGTAGTAAAATACATTATCAATAAGTTTTGTTCAAAATTGTATATAGCTATACATTGCATTTTGACAGAGATATGTATGAAAAACTTCCATTTCTGGATTAACAACAACTTCCGGTTAAACATTATTGGGGAATAACTCCTAAACAATCAGTGTAACGAAAACATGTTTCATACAAAAGTTGTAGGAAAGTATATTATCTACAACTTTTGTGTGTAAATGTATATACCTATATTGCTTTCTAACAGAGATATTTAAGAAATAAAATTTTGTTCCGGATAAACCGTAACTTCCGGTTAAGCGATATTCTCCGAAAACTAATCAACTCTTGGCATTGTTAGGAAAATTCTAAATATGAGTTTTGAAAATTATCGGATAATTGCTTTTTAAGATAGAGCGCCCACAAACTTTTTAACCACAGACAGACAGACACACAGACAGACATGTTCGGGAAAATAGCTAAAAGTAAAAATAGCATGCCTATAGAAAATATGTTCATATATCAAAATGTTCTAAATAATAACTTTGCAATCTTGGTCCCTTTATTATGCATAATGTATTGCATCATAATTGTTTTGATACTGTCGAAATTAAATATTGGAAGCTGCACAGACCACAATCACCATTTTTTAATAGCATCTCTTTTTTAACCGATTCCTCTCCTACAATTACCATTGCTCAATAACTATTTTCCTGATATATTTCAAGGAAATTCAAATCTCTATAAGTATAAGATACATATTTTATTCTAAGAATGTGGTGGAAATGAACAACATTTTATTAATAATCTTTGCGAGGGCCATCTGAAAATTAACATCCAAAGAATAGGAAAGAAATGGAAACCATTTTAAGCCAATAGATTAAAATGACTTTCACGATGTCTGTATCAAGCGTAGTAAGTGCAGTGTAATCAGATTTGAAGTTCGTGTTTGTGCTTTGGTGGTAGTGTTGGCTCGTTGAAAATGTTCGCTCAAGAGGTCCACTGAACGGACGCTTTTCGAGAAAGCACCGTGTGCAATGCTAATGCATTCACACAAGAGTCGATTTTGGTGTGCTCCAGCCAGAGTATGGTATCGTGTACTGCGAATTTGGTTGGATCTAGAAAATTAAATGAACCACTCGAAAATTCTTGCTTCATTCGACACGTAGATTAGGCTTTTCATGAGCAAAATGGTAATGGAAGTGAACTCTGCTTTACCAATTGATTATACGCTAATTCATTGCAATCTTTGCAAGCAATTTACATATTTATATTTCACGAATTTACCAGATGTAACATCAACTATTAAGCCTATATCTGATGTGTATCACGGACGATTAATACATTTTTCACTCGAAATTAATTAAAATTGGATAGAGATCGTTCTTAGCCATCTTTTTTGTTCAAATTATTTTTTCGTGCATTATTATTACTTTCAATGTATTTGATAGTACCGATTGACACTGCATGTGCGTTAAAAGAACTCCAAAAGCAATTTCACTAACATTCATGACAGCAAAGGTAAAAATAGTAATTTTATAACCACTCTGTTTCTCTAGCTCTTAAAATTTTCGGAAAGTTTAAATTAAAATACCTTCATTTAATTAAGAGAAATAATTGACTAAAATATGCAAATTATTTGAGTATATAATCAAGAAGAATTAAGACCTTAAATATCGACCATTTTTTTCAATTCTTTAAGCGATACTCTCAATCTTTATATCAGATTGAGTCTTCACTTGAGGAATTATAATTGAAATTTACTTCAAACTCAAAATGGAATTTTGATTCTTTTCTTCTTGCATATTATTCTACGTTTGGTTGCTATCATCTTGTAAAACGAGTTCTTAGATCCTAAAGTCAAGCCTAAAATTATTTCTTCTCTGCTTTTCGTTTCTTTTGTCCTTGAACATATATTGTGCCTTTCATATTGCGCAGAATAATCCTACGTTTTATGCATATTTTTACAGTTCATTCTTTATTCTTCTTCCCCAAAAAATCCTCACTGCCTTCGAATCATGGAAATCGGCTCAAGACCTGTTTTCAGATACTTTCCGATATGCAGATTCCCGAGAGAAGATTTGATTTTTCTTTTGTTCTGATGGAATGTTGGCGGAGGCTCTGAAAGGGGAAGAGAGGAGAGAGGAAAGAAATTTATTTTAGGGTGGTGAAGAGGATGTTCGCATTGGAAAAACGTGGGAAACTATAAATATTATGAGAGAAGCGAAGGAGGAGGTTGAGTCAGTGGTTCTTTCCTTTCTTCAATTGGAAGAAATCGTACGAGGTGCAGGAATGCTAATTTTCCATTCAAAACTCATAGTAATAAAGGGTAAAGGTAGATTTAGGTCTTTCGATTTAGTTTGAGGAAGCATGAAAGTTACTATGACGAAAATATTTCAATTAAAAACTAAAATAATTAATTTTAAAAGTTTTAAAATTGACTACAAAAAATTTGGCAAAAGGAGACACAATTTCAACCAAGTAAGTAAGAAGATAAGTAAGCTGAAAGGTAAAATATCAGCTATTACGAGGTAAAATTTTAACGCGAAAATAGAATAAATAATCGCTTATCCTATCAGAATGGGTAAACTTTTTAAATAAATTAATTAAATATTTTAATCAAAATCCATTAATTGGAATTCTTCTTTACTGAACAGAGTAATTCACAAATTAAGGACAAGGGATCCATAGATACGTTCAGTAACAGTTCAAGAAGTAGCCAATGCTCTACATAAGAAAGCATAAACATTTTTTATGGATATTTTCTTCTCATTTCAAAATTTGTGGAGCAATTGTTTATGATACACTGAAAATACTTTATATCTCACTTACATACCTCTGAAAGTACGAGGATTATCTCTCATAAATTCCCTGGGGAATTAGAGGCGCCATTTCAAGGATTAGCGGTAATGGATTGGAAGAAAAAGTTAAATTCATCAAAGATGAATGGGTGTAGGGAGATCCCAGACGGCATATCCCCACAGAGCACAAATCATTTAAGAGATATTTTTGTAAGAATATATCAATGACTAAGAGAAATCGTCCCTGCCAAAAACAACTCATCTTAAATTTAGAGTTCTAGCGTCCAATTTTCTCTAAAGAGGCACCCGAGAAAATATATTTCCTTCCCGATGGCGACTTTGCTCGTTAATTTCAGTCGTTCACACCACTGGCCAATTTTGTTAGTCACCGCAAAATCCTTTTAATCGGAATTTGATTTCTGATGTCACATAACCTTAATTTCCTGAACTGTCTTTTTGAAAATTGTAATTCACCAAAACCGCTGCCAACTTTGAATCACGGTTGATACGTTCTGAGCTCTTTACCGAAATTATCGGAGCAAAAATAACCTGTAAATTATTATTATAGAATGGAATAAGAAAAATGATTTACGTTGGCTTCTGACGTTTTACTTTTCTAAAAAATCGATCAACACCCTAGTGTTTACTTTAGAGAGGTCGGTAAGGGCATCGCATAAATCTCATCTACCGAAGTGATGGGAAAACACAAATAAAGATGACTAATGGGCACACTTGAGTCTTGATATATCTTAACGCAAATAAATCGGTAATACTTAATCACTAATTCGTACACTTGAAATATATAAAAAATTTATTTTTTCTATTTTAGTCAAAAGATTCCATAGCGCCGTAATACATTAAATTAAAAATCGTGCCTACATTATAGAATTAGATTGTTATAAATTAAATGTACTCTCTTAATATCACTTATATGATTGAGAATATATTTTAAAAGTAATTTGATATTTATGTACCAATCATGAATGTCTCTAGTTTTACTTAATTTTGAAAATATCGCATAGTTAAATTTTAATTGAAATATTTTTTCTCTACCTAAGTGTTTTAATTGTAAATTTCTCTCTGTTATGTATTTGTATAACTGTAACTAACATTTTCACTCAGTAATTTAAAAATAGTTACTAAAATTTCAATGAATTTCATTCTTATCAAATCGTGGGTCTACTATTCTTACTAACAAATTGATATCAAATCAATGATATTTGAAAACACTATAAAATTTCCTCTACACACGTGATCCTCAGACGAA
Source organism: Sympetrum striolatum (assembly GCA_947579665.1). Classification (NCBI taxonomy): domain Eukaryota; kingdom Metazoa; phylum Arthropoda; class Insecta; order Odonata; family Libellulidae; genus Sympetrum; species Sympetrum striolatum. The sequence continues at coordinate 42,706,201 of OX388346.1, forward strand.
GTGACAAAGAAGTTGAAGTAAGAATTCAAGAACAATCCAGACATAGATAACGAACTTCCCGTGTAGATCTTAATCGCATCAATCAACTTGCCCCCATGAATAGCCTGTCGCATCCTTAAATTGAGTGAGGCAGTAGTAAACGTGAATGACGGCACATTTTCTAACCACTACTGCAAGCAGAAGATCAAATCTCACGGGGTAATTAACTTGAGAATAACCGCTCCCAGGTCACTCATCTCTCAAACCACGCTAAATTTGAGAGGCATGAATCTTAACTGGGTTACGGACGGGAGAAGAAGTCCGAGGAGTGACTTCGCCGAGTTGAATGATAGGAATGAAAGAAGAAAGGGGAGAAGGAGTCGAAAGGAAGGAACAGAAAGACCGAGCCTCAGAGGATCCGTTAATGCCATAATGCGGGTTCTTCTTTTATACCTGACGCGGCTGAATTAGAATGAGATTTCGAGAAAAAGAAGCGGAAATTCTGCACTGATCGGAGCAAAGAGGGCGTGAAGAAGTGAATGGAAGGGGAAAGAAGGAAAAAATTATAAAGAGAGCCGAGTAAGATGGGATGAAAGACAGGGGCCCCCTAATGGAAAGGAGAGGGCGAAAAGAGGATTTTTTTCATCCCTTCCTCTCGCGGGGAAAAGGAATCTGCATGAAAAGGTTTTATTCCTTCGCGATGCTCGTTTTTCCCTCCATTTTTCTGGCGCTATGCAAAGAAAGAGGGAGGGTTTACACGCAAAAGCGTTCCGTGCGTAGAGAGGATCAGGCCTAATGTCCCAACTGATGCTTTTCCCTTAAAGGAAAAGGTTTCCTTGATTGGGTTTTGAGAGAGGTCTTGCTCTTTTCAAATATCGAAATGGAAAATATCATTTTAGCGTAGCCAACGGTTCGAATTCTTTGGGGAAAACCGACATTCAGGAAAGTGCATTGAGCGGATAGCTGTGACTTATTTGGAAACGTACGCCTACAGGGGACTCTATAACATTTTAACATATTACGTGTTAAGTATACCTTGGTTGAATATCTCTCCTAAGTGCTCCATTTCAAAGATTACATATAGCATAATCATCTTCCCACGGGAAAAATTAATTCAACAGAAATAAAATGAAAAGAAATTATATAAACATGAGCAGATAAAGTTGTAATATTGATCAAAACATTTATTTTTATATAACATTGTACCACGATTTTATCTAAAAACATGTTATTTTTTAATATTGCTCTTCATTTATTTGAAATAAGGAGTAATTTCTCGAATTTCCATTCGAGAAATCACCATTTTATATATTGATATACTATTCATTATTACCAAATATATTGGCGTTGTTTCATTTTCTTCCAAGAACTTTATTGGAATTCTTAGATAAGTCATATTTATTTATTTTAACATTCTCGGAATGTATCTTATGCAATCGATGTGAAAGAAACATACATACTCATATTTAAAACGTCAAACTTTAGTTTTAAAATATTTTTCATTCCTTTCTAAGAAACTGTATCAAAAGACCATGCACTTCATAAAATTTCATGCCTGTATAATTTTTTCGCTCTATTTTTACAGATCAACAACTATTTTTCTTGACTGATGACGAGTATGACGGGATAGTAATGTTGTGAAACTTCACAATGGGCATAAGCAAATTAATAAATTCAAGGATGCTACTTATTCCGGTTATTTCGGATATTGTACATTATTTTTCAGATATTTACGAAATAAATAAACAGAATGAATTACAACCCAAGAGAGCTTCCACTTTAGAGGATCCCACTATGAAACCAACCTATGGGTTCTCCGATGTGATGCAATCCTAGCACTCTATCGGATTTCTAGATTGATCATTCGTTTGCAATTCCTCCATCATAGCACTTTGGAAAATGATGAATACGAAGAACGAAAATTTCTTGGAAAACATCTAAAATTTCCATCCAATCAAACCCATCCAACTCAATCACTATATACCATGCAATACTGGGTAACGTTGAACAAAATCACTTGCTTTAACCGATGGAGATACAAATATGCACCTCTATTTTTGCTTTGGAAGTTAAAGATAATACGAACGCCGCTGGTACAAATTGTTTCTGCACTTCCCCTATTATGCGTAGCGCAACAGGAGCATTCAAAGTACGCAATTACACTTGCCTCGAATTGTTTTCTCTGCAAACTCTCTGCCAAATCTTACGCGCAGCATAAAAAGAAAGCACCGCACCGCAGGATTCCAACAATAAGTAGCTCAATGGAATTAGCATTTCCAGCGAAGTTTCTAAGAGCAGTGAGCATTCCGTTCTGGCGCTCTCAACTTGGGCAAGACGAGGCGTCAGAGGTAGTATCAGTCCCCTTTCCCGCATCAGACCTTCCATATATGCACAGGTGTAAAGGATTCCACCGTGGGAAGAAAGGAAGCTGCGCCGTTGGTTCTCGGAAGGTGGCCGAGGAGAAGGGAGAGCTTTGGGAGAGGGATGGGGTGCGCTATCGAACCACTTCCATCCCTTAAATATTAACACTAAAACCAGCTTGCTACCTAACACGTGCCGAATGGTGGTAAAAAATACGCAAGACGCATGTTAAAATAAAGTGAATAACATTTAAAAGAATTCGACAGGGAATAAGGAGAAATTGAAAATTTTCGGTAGGAACAAATCAATGTCATGAACTTAAGGGATATAATTCATATAAATGAACTGAATTGATACTCTACCGGGAAGTTCTTTACTTATGGAAAATTTATTTGCTATATGGTTCAGAATTGATATAGAAACGGTGAAAAATGTATCTCGTGATGCCAAAAAAACTGCCAACCCTAGCCTAACCCTATCCCAACCCCACTCAACTCAGTATTATATATTTTTAATATATTTTAACTGGTAAACAGTAGTTAAATTGAAAAAAATCAAATACCAATTTATGCATAACTATTAACTGATAGATAATCATTAGACCATATGGCTTTAGCTAATGTAAAAATTATAAGACGACTTTTTTTTCATCAATTCGGCAGTGACGTGATGATAAGTTATCAATATATATCTACTTTTACGGTCCATCAGTATCTTCGTCTCAATTTGCTGTCATGACTTCTATATTCTAATTTCTTACGCATAATTATTACTGTATGAATAATACAAAAAAATTTACATCATCAAAAATCTAGTACAAAAATATAAAGGAAATTGCAAATTCCGTATGATTTGAAATTGTTTCGGAAGTGAATTTAAGTTTATTTCCTTAGTATTAATGTACAAGAATTTTGTTACGATATTTTTTATGATAGTATCGTTGAAGCAATTTAATTTTATAATAAATAATATATAGAACAATTGTGAATAAAATCTTGGAAATTTCAAAAATAAGAGGTAAAATCTATGTTATACGGCTTGCAGCCATCCCATTTAAGTTTGCGGCATTTTCTTCCAGAAGAGAATGGTGGAGAAAACGATATGCCTTTAAAGCCATGCGTAGTGCAAATCCTTTCGAGCCTAGGGAGCGGAATGGGTCTTTGGGCAGAGAACTCTCTATCAGGCGAGAAATTTCCTATGAGGCTGAATACTCAGCGAGGTAACGTTATAGAGCGGAAAAGGGTTTTGCGGGGCATTATCTATGCGGGGAAAGTCGAAAAAGTTACCTCAGTGCGAAGCTGGTCTTGTTGGTTGAGTGGAAAGCACACTGTTTTAGTATTCTACGCCCCTTAGAAGCGATGGAGAAAAGGGAATAGCGTCAAACAAATGGAAGACTATGCCGATGGAAAATTCACACGTCACGCAGCTGGCGGTTTACGGGCCAACAAAATTGTTCAAGAGAAAGATGAATCTTAATGCTCAGCAATTTGGCAAATCTCTCTGAATGACAAAACAAAAAAAGAAAAGATTCTCCATTTTTATAGATATATGAGGAGTGAATTCCCTGCCACAAACCGAATAAATTCAAACAGAGAGAATAATTAGATTTAGATGAATTTAATATTATTATTGTAATATTTGATTATTATTAGTAGGTTTAAAGTGCTGAATATATCAATATTTAAGTATGTACAATAGGAAAGCTCCAAGCTGAGAGACGGCTTGTGATTTCCGGTTCCTTGACATTGAAATAATTTTGAAATTATTGTAATGTTTACATTAAAATGTCCAAATAGAAATAGTGCATGACTGAGAAAAAAGTGAACCGAGGTTATGATTTTCACTCTCCTTCAATTCCATGTACAGAAAGGAATGGATAAAAATATGAAGAATCATCTTTTTCTCAACAATGTGAGTTCATATTCCTTAAATTCGAATTCCACGAAGGTACTAATATCCTCTGATCCGTGTACAGAATTGCGTTTATAAATAAACTAAAATGAATGTATTTCCGTTAAAATTTCGAGATAAATTAATAAATATTGCGGATCGTATTTATTTATTCATTAATAATACGGTATAAAATTGGTATGGGGAAAATTATATAAATTTTATTTTTTTAGTTCTCAAACGAAATGGAGTATTTTAAAATGTTGCCCCATCTCTCCCTAAAACGGAGAATTGACAACCATAGGTTCAATACTCCGGATTCAATAGATATTTTAGGCATAGAACATTGAACTTCTATGTATTCAGACTGTAGTAGCGGAGGCTTAACATGAAGAGATTCCGAACATATTCCAAGAAAATATATAAGGGAGTATATCCGGAAGAATCCGGCAGTACGCGGAGGAAAGATTTTCTAATCCTCCGACCTCTTCCGTCTCTCGCCTCAATAAACCATTCAACAAGAATCAGAATTTACGCCAAGGATGAAAAACTCGCTCCCGAGGAAGATTCCGCGCAACACTACCGATTCCCACGCCCCACCCACGACTCCATCTTACTTCTTCCGGACCTGGAGGAAACCCACTTCTTCCTCATGCAACTTTAATGCATCATTTTCCAACGCAGGAATTCATATCTCCCTTCCTTATTTCCAGCGAATGGGGCTTTTCAGTGTCCAGTGCAAAAACGAGGTAGTCCTCGAGCTTTTTTCCCTCCTCGAAAACCCTTCCTTCTTACATTAGCACTTCTTTCCAGCTACCCACCTCGGTCCATATACCCTTCCTCTTACCCGATTTCAAGGGTCAACCTATTAGCATACGAAATATTTCCCCGGGGTAAGGCGGAATTGCGGTTCCTACTGTTACGGAATCCCCCGGTACCAATGCTCCTGCCTTCTTCTTCCGTGCACCCCTTCCCTCCGGACGCTTTCCCCGCTCCCCCACAGAAGGTTTAACAAGGGTAGATGTAGATAAAAAGAGAAACAATTTCCTTTGTTTTGCCCCCTAAAAATTTTCACTTGAGCATTAAGTTCCATTGTCGTATAGCAGGAAAATGGTCGCGGTAATTCAGGGGTTCAAGAAGATATATCTTCGCCATCGGTCCCCCGGCTTCTAGCGAGAATAGCCAGTCCTGTTACGTGTGCGATAATGGTCCATGGAGACTGGACTAAAATTCTGTTAAATTCAATTATTCCGTCCGGGAGGACATAATTGAATCCCGGTTATTTAATCTCGGCGATGAGGATGATTTTCGTTGAAGACTCCCAGGGAAGAAACGGGGTGAGAAGCAGAGATATTCGAATTAACATCTCCATTTAATTTTTTTTATAAATTGGATGATGAAGTAAATAAATCCATCCCTGATTATAAAAAGGAAGTAACTTTAAATAGTAAAGAGTAGTTGGTCAAAGGAAGTTATACACAGTTGAGATGTCAAATTCTCTGTAAATATTTGTAAATCATTTCAAATAAACCTAGATAATTCTATTGGAGAATATATATATAAACTAATATCTACTAACTTAGGCAACTAAAACATTTTGGAGATAAAAAAATATCTATAACACTCTAAAATTATTTATCTTTTAATATTCATAAAAATTATTAAAAAGGGCCATCACCTAAACAAGACTACTTTCAGCCCAAAGGAAAAAAAATATCTTTCCTTGACTATTTTCATTGAGATCAGGAACCTACTAATAGACACAAAAGCCCCGCAATGCAGGGAGTCCCTAGAGATGAACTAGTCCGATTTGTCACAAAGAGAGCTTACATTTCATTTGCTGCGGGGATACTCTTAGATTCGTAGGTAGGCCATTGATTAAGACGCAACTTCATTGACTGTAATTTAAGCTATTCCCCTTTGTTAGTTCTCATATTCAAGTTGCTGGACTAAGAAAATAAATAGGACCGAGAGTAATATTTTTTTATAAATTTTTCGTTATCAAGACTTGACTATCTAATGCTATTGAGTCCTCATAAAACCGAAAGTTTAAGAGTTTTGTGATTCAAAATCAACCTCATAAAATTAATCTTATCCAAGCTTATTTGTAAATCATTTGTAATTAAAAATTTAATTACAATTATTATCGCTGAAAACCAAAATATTTATTACCAGTTAGTCGAATAAATTAATTGTTATGAAAAAGTATAAATTTACTCTATATAGCTAAGAAATCCGATAGTATCTAAGCTAAAGGTGCAGAACCTGCAACATTTTTGGTAAATTAGTGCGAAATTTTTGTCCTTTTTCGATATTCCTGAAACAAAAACTCATATTGAAACAAATAGTGTCCCCTTATCTCACTAATGACGCAAAGAGTAAATAAAATGATATTTTTTTTCTTTAAGTTCACCCAGAAAACAGATTCGTCTTTTATTTACAATTTCAACGTTAGAAAACCATAGAAGATGCCCGATAAATGAGCAGTAAAGTATCTGAAATTATTTGCAACAAATAATAAAGGCAAACTAATTTGGAGATAATTCGTTAGGATTAAGGCTTCCTGACATAGCTTATAAGATTCCAAAAAAATTATCCGCGACATATCTTGGAAATTTCTTCATCTCGTTGCAATAAGAAAACTAATTAACAACGTTTTTTAAATACTAATTTACCAAAGGATTAATTTACTTCATTTAGTGGCCAATGGAACTGTGTTAGTACTGAATTCCAAGAACTAAGTAACTTACTGGAATATGAGGATTGATTTAGGAAAACTCATCTGATAGCCATTCCTTTAAAAAGTGAACTATATTTTTCATCAACGGAATCATTTCAAGCGAAGGAATTCTCAAATAAAGCCTTTTTCGTAAGGCTTTTAATCCTCTTAAGAAGGTCTCTTTAATGTGAAATTTCAATATAGCGTTCAAATGGACGAAAAAAAGTCGTCATCCTTAAACATTTGCATTAAATAGAATCTACTGTTTTCATCTTTTGCGTATAATCCGTTTCTCTAAATCCTTCTTCAAACGAGGACCCTCGAAGAAGCACTAAAGAGGTACACTTATCCTCTTAGGGAATCATTAATCTCCACATCTCGAAAAACGTCGTCTCAAGAAGTAATCCAGATTGCTTCTCCTTTTTAGTCTTCCGTTGAGATGCTATCCGGAGATGAAGCTGCGTTTCTTTACCTCTCGAGCAGATTGGGTAGTGGCTCATATTATCTTTGGAGACTAATTACATTTAGCAATATTCTCTCTACAACCTTTGAATAGCGCTCGCACTCGTAATTTAATTTAAGTAAAAGAGGAGAAATGAGATAAAAAAGGTTACCTTCTCGATGAGGAGCTAAAGGAGATTACGGACTTTGAATGAAGAGATAATGGTCAACATGTGCACGACTCTCATCCTTTCAAATAGTCTAAATCTAATAAGTTTCACCTCTCGAGAGAATCGACTGAACAAAAAAAAGATTGCTTTCATGAAATCCTAAATTAATCATCAGTTGAAATAGAAGGCATGCATTAGAAGAAGTTTCAGATAAAGGTAACGAAAAGAATTCCAATAAAATACTTAGCCCCCTTACGTATATACATCTGCTAAGGACCTTAAACTGAAGTATTAAACAGTATTTTGCATGTCAGTTCTCTCTTTGACCTTGCAACAAGTCAGCTAAAATGGAGATCAACTGACGACTTAAGTGCAAATTAGAGTTAAATAAGCAAAAAATGGCAAAGATGTAAATTGAAGAATTCCTAAATTAAATTAGAGCAGATCAGCCATCTCATTCTTAGTAAAAGATATCCAATAATTAAATACTTAATATAATTACATATTCATAACCACATAAATAATATATCGAATCAATGAAAAGGTCTAAATGCACATTAGGCAATGAAAACATTTATGTCCCAGTAAGAAATTTATCGTTTTTTGAAAACAGAGAGAGAACTCGGCATAATCAACAAATACCCAAGTTGAAAAATTATTATTTTAACTAAACAAAATGAATCAATGATAATGATTTTGTTTGGATAAAGTTTATCCCATGATTTATACATGTATTCTTCTGGAGAGAGAATAACCATTCTTTAAGATTTCACGGATGTATTTTGCATAATACCAATATGTAAAGACTTTATGTTCCTCAGTAATGTATTGCAAGTTATCAGGGTTATGAGATTATTTGAAATCGATTAGAAGATAAATTAAGAAATTTTAAGAGAAAAATATTTCAACGACTCATATTTCAGTTCAAAGCTTGACTGAGATTAGCTAACGAATCTAATTGTCAAATCTTAAGCGACTGGTGCAATCTCTTTTAAAGTGTTCATAAAACGTAACATTCATTCTCTAATAAAGTGGTCGTGCTACGCTTAAAACCCTCCTAACATTCATTTTTTGAACATCTTATCAAATTTTAGTCTTAACTACAGAAAAGGAAAAATTTCCTCCCATTCTTCTCCTTCCAACTTACAGCTTATCTCAGCCGAAGTACCTTTTATTACTGCTATTTTTACTTTCTCCATATACGAAGTATAGAGAAAGTATTGTTTTCATGAAAAAAATCGACTTCGAGATTTCAACGGAAATACATGTTTTGGGGTCCCTAGAACACGTTTTGACCATTTTCGGAATGATGTCTGTGTGTATGTGTGTGTATGTGTGTGTGTGTGTGTGTGTGTTATTGTGGGCGCTCTAGCGTGAAAACTATTAGTCGTATCAATACCAAACTTCATTTATAGTACTGTCGTGTGTGCTGTCAGAGTTGATTACTTTTTGGAGTAAATCGGTTAACCGAAAGTCGAGCTTCATTCATTAAAGCTCATTTCCGGTTTTCAAAATATCTCCATAAATATGATATATAGGTATATTGTATACCATATAAAAGTTTTAGATAATGTTATTTACTATAACTCTTGTATTCAACATATTTTTGTATCACCGTTTGATTAAGAGTTATTCGTGAAATACTGATAAACCGGAAGAAGATGATTATGTACTTTGTGGGCGCTCTAACATGAAAACTATTTGTCGAATCAACACCAAATTTCATATATAGTACTTTTATTACAGTTGTTAGAGTTGATTAGTTTTTGGAGTGAATCGGTTAACCGGAAGTTGAGCTTCATTCTTCAAAGCTCATTTCCGGTTTTTAAAATATCTCCATAAATATGATATTTAAGTATATATTATTATTTATAAATGTTTTAGAAAATAAAATTTACTATAACTTTTGTCGGAAACATATTTTTGTATCATTGATTTTTTAGGAGTTATTCATGAAATACTGATAAACCGGAAGTTGCTGATTATGTACTTTGTGGGCGCTCTGGGCTCTATGGGCGAAGGGCCAAATTCATCGTTTTTCATCGAGCATGTCCCGAAAAACATTATTTATAATGTTTGTGACGTAAAAGATAATAATATATAAATTAATCACTCATCTTCCAAGTTTAGATGGAATATAGAGTTCGAAATTACTGTCGTAGATAAATATTTACATCTTATGTATGGAGAAAGTCATGTGCTGGCCACATCAGATTTTTTTCATCATTATATTCGGGCGTAAAGGAAAATATTCCTTTAAATTTCAGGCTACCACAGATAACCGTCGCAATAGAGAAAAAATTCCGATTTCTTTCAGTGCACCTACTCTATAGTGAAGCAGATTGAGCGAGGTATTCATTTCCATGAGGTAGAGCCATTCTCGCAAAATTGCTATCACAGACTGCAGTTCTGGAGCATGACTCCCTCAATGCGAGTCTAGAGTTATACCTGCAGTAAGATATCCCCAAAGGCTTAATACCGCACAACGGATATAATGATGGCGTATGAATGGTTGAGAAGTGTATAACTCGTATCGCTTCAAAGGAATGAGGATTGCAGGCTTTATCTATGTCGTGGATTGCAACTCAGACGGCCTAATATACTGAGGGAATAATATCATGAATCTGTGACCCTTAGCCTTATATAGATTGCCTTGGTCGTATTTTCCAAGAGTATTCTTTGCTTACAATTAAACATCAATGTACACTCTATTAAAGACTTAAGTATTCAGTTTGCATTATCCAAAATATGTTATGTAAACCAATGCTGACATCGAACGTTATTATTTAAGCAAACTTATGGGAAAACAAAGGACAGACGAAACTGGTGTTGACGATTTTTTCAGATAGTTGATGAAGCTTTAAGGGCAGTTAATAAATGCTTAGGTGTACCTCTTAAATTTCACTCAGCAATAATTAATATTTTTAATGCTGATTATACAATTTGCTTTAAAAAGTTAAGTGCTTTAAGTAATTTAATGGTTTACTTATTTCATAATAAATTTTTGTGTACACAAACATAATATACCGCTTAGCAAATACCTCTAAGATCCACATTTAAAATACTTTTATAATGAAAAATACTAAATAATCAACACTTCTAACCTAAAATTTTATGATAATTTACTAATTTCAGTAAAACTGGGACTAACTCAGCGTTATTTATAAGACAAAAATTGCCTGCCGTCCCACACTTAAAAAAATACCAGGCCTATTACTATTTCAGATTCCATAATAACTTGTTTATTATTATGAGCGCATGAAATAATGAAATTAATTCCAGATATTTCAATATTAAAGGATTTCCATATTTTACGCCCGTAATTTACATTTCCGCGATGCACTCATGAAAACTCATCTATCGCATCAAAGATCGTAGTTTTGATTGAAACACGTTCGCTCGGATTGCTGCCTAGGCGACCGTTCATTCGGGCAGGAAATGCACTTCGGGTAATCAGAGTGATAACTGCCTCCTCACGTCCGCAAATCTTGCGCATTCATTCCCAACAAAGCCTGTGAATAGCGCATGTAAAGCACCGTGTAAGAGATACGGCGTAACACCCGCGAGAACCGATATGACCGAGGTCGTGGAATGGCGTGATAATGCGGTGAAGTCCTGCTCCATGGTATGAGGGTAGAGACCACCTAGACGCCTCGAAAACGGGAGAGGGCGCCAGGCGTCGGGACGTTCGATTCCTACTCTCCCTCTTCTATCATCTCTTTCCCGTTTGCAGCGACGGTGGCGCCGAGAGATCGGGAGCGGAGGCGCCTCGAAACACATTCCCCAGCCACTTTGGACTTCCAATTATTTGGCGTCGATTTTACCCGCAGGTCTTGAATTTTATTTATTTGTCTTTTCTCTCGTCTTCCCCTCCCATTCCGATCATTACAAAGGTACCCTTTTGATCCGCAGTTCCGAAGAAACGTGAACGTGGCGCGTTCCAGGCTGACTGCCTGTCTTTGTGCTTGATCAGCTCCGGCTCTAAGTGATTCGACTTTGACAACGATTTTGACATTTACCCTTGATGATTACAGCGTAAAACTTGCATTCCTTTACCATGTTTTATACATACTGATCTAGATTTAAAATACATTTCGTAGAGTATTTAAATAATGCTTATTAATTTTCGGAATTTAACCAAGAATTCTCTCTCCTTATTTGAAGGAAAATGTAGAAAGCACCTACACAAGGAGGAATGTCAAACTATCCATCAGTATTATTTCCGGAATGATCAATAACTGAAAAGTAAATAGCTTATACTTAACGAAACAAAAAACTAGGATTTCAATTCTCAACATTCATTAAAACCTTCTTGCTGCTGATATGATAAAAATAAATATAAATTTTATCACTCAATGTCTTACGTGAACTGAAATCGTAAATTTAGAAAAATAAAGGGAATACATGTTTCAGTAGAATTCCAAAAGTATTGTTTGAACAAATAAATGCTTTCTTTCCGAGATTGTGGCCATTTTATATATAGCTGACTGTTAATGACAATCAAAAATTTTTATTTGTATTTAGAGAGAAAAAATCTTCATTTGGTTCCCTAGGGATTCAATAAAAATTATATTAACTAAAATAAAATCCTGGAACAGACCATCGACGTCCTCCAAAGAACTTACAACTGTATTTTAAGTAATGAATGTAACACTATACCCCAGTTAAGTTTTCAATGAATATTTATGATTTCCCTGAGTATAGAAAAATTTAAAAGGGTAACAAAAATGAATTATTCTAAAAATAATATCTGGTTGAGATCCGCAAAGACATTCGTCATGAGGATATCTGATAACAAGAGACAACCCGGGAGGGCTTCCCGAGCCAGGAAACCTCTAAAATTCAATCACTCCCTCAGTCTGGCAAGCTCTTTTCCGCAATTTTAGTCCTAACTTTAGGAATATCACAGTCATTAATAGGAATACCTCCAAAAATCAGTTAGGGGAAGCTCAAATTAATCTCAGAAGGCTCAGACTTGCTCTTAGGTAACACTTTTTAATTCAATGACAGAATAGTATCTCGCGGTTTCATTTTAATAAGATATTTTCTCAAATTATGGCTATCTGATCTCAATCAATCATATATACTTTCTTTTAACATAACATACAATATACGAGACTCATAAAGTTCCCTTCAAATAGAGAACTTTTACTTTCAGTTATTCCTTATACATTTTCCATTTTCCTTTAAGAAAAATGTTCTTTGAATAATACATTATCTTTTATCATAAATCAAGGAGTATTACTGCCAGAAAAGACTTTAAGTAGGTATTCGGTAAATTTTTCAAATCCGACGTACACTTTTTACCATATCAACTGTTTATATTGTGTCTAATATCTATATTATTAAATTTATCTCCATCGTAATGTTTATTTCACTAACAAATAAAGGATATTTTTTCAAAATTTCCATCTAAATATATTACCTATTATTTTATCTCTGCCTCTTTTTATAATACAATGTCCTGGAATCCAGGCGGCTCCATTGATTGCTACATTTTGTCATAAAATCCGAGGTTTTTATTATTTATAAGCTACAAATTCCTGAAATCGAGTGCCATAAAACTTTAAAATATGCTTTAAGAGGATATTGGGATGATTGTGGATTCGATTTCTTGGCCACCGATATGAATGTATAAAAGATTATTAGGTGTTTTTTTTAATTCGTCGCATAGGTCCTTGCATCTCTATATTTGATAGCTAAACTACCCCATACTCCTCCGCAGCTCTTGCACCAATCCATACCGAGACTTTCTGCAATTCCTTTTCCGCACTACCTCCCAGCCGTTCAAACAACTTCATTCCACCTCCCCCTTTCTTTTATTAGTTTTTTCGAAGCCCTAGAGCGGAAAGGCGTTTATTAAATTCCTTGTTCTCACCGTTCGAGTAAGAAATAACAAGACTCCCCCTTTTTCCATTTGGGAGAGTTTTTAAATCGCCTTCTTCTCATTATACGTGATTTTTCTTTCCACTCTAAAAGGCGAGCATTCTTTCCTCGACTTACAATACCAGAAAGGGAGGAATGGAGACTTCCATCCCTGTTTTCTTTCTATTTCCCTCCACGGTATAAATCGAGTTCCTCGAGGACCGCTTTCAATAGAATGTTAAACAAACATAAAGAAGGAAATGGAAGGTTACTGGCTTCACTTGAAAGAGGTTGAAATTTCACTATTTTTTCACTGATCTTAGCCGTTTCGTAAATGCTTAAAAGTCTGTGAATTCATCAGTAAGAACACTGATTGAAATCTCATTTCTGTAAATTTAGCTACTACAAGCTTTAGAGAAGTAGCCCACGAACTTAAAAAAGAAGTGATAATCAGCAAAAAGAGTGAGGTTACTTGGCAATCTAAGTGAATCACTATATGAATAGCACTTTTCATAGAATTCAATAAACATGAATATCATATTTCAGTAAATTCATTCTTTAGTATGTAACATATTATCTTAAGCAAGAAAAATACTATGAAAAAATGTAATGGAAGATTAATTTACCGAGTGGCATAAAAAGATATTCATATAATGACGTAATCCGTTCTTCAAAGTTTTATTCAACAAGTACTAGAGGTAAAGATAAGGAGAACCGGATAGGACCTCTTCGGGATTCTGATCTAAATCGATTAGGAATAAGAAAAGATCTAATAAGGAGAAATACCTGTTGTAATTGTAGAAGCACTACACTTAAAAGATAGCTTAAAATCTTGACTATTCATGGTGCTCATTTTCCCCTGTATCAACCAAATGAATGCAAAAAGAATTTTCATTATGTCGAATGTATCATTTCTATCTCAGATTTTGAAGTCGTGCTTACTTAAATTAATCGAGTAACAGATTTGAATGAAACCATTTTGGAGATGCTATGAAATACTCTTACCACTATCTATATGGAGAAGGCTGATATTTCCTTTCACCCATTTCGGTAAATAAATATATCTTCACCCAAAAATTTCAACTTCCATTGGCTTTTAAGATAAACTGATTCATGAAGCTCTATCACAAATATCATGTTGGGACACAGCTGTTTTTACTAAGGGATGTCATTGTTTTATGTTTAACTTACCCTATAAATAATTAAACGAAGGAATGAGGAAGCTAATTGATAAATTTCTCAGGTACGTTCTCTCGAATAATCTCATCTACGTGCGGTATCAAAATAGGTGATTCTCAACTTAGCACCTTCAACACCAGCATCATAACTAACTTACTGAATCATATTTAATTAAAATATCTATTTCAGTTGAATTATGTCAAAATATAATCGGAACTTCAAACAGTAATAACGTTGTTTTTTGAAACGAAATGCCCAACTAAGATTTATCTCTTAAGAGATCCATAGCTCTCCCCCTGAAAATCCCTTGAAGAATGCCGAATCTTAAATTTATCGTAAGAATAAAAACCTGTGACGCATAAATCCACTACGGACACCCACGAAGACTTTACTGTCGCAACGGAGGAGGGAAGAGCTCAATAAATGCTAATAGTGACGGAACGGGGAAGAGCTTACTGGCGAATTCCACCGCGAGGAGCAGAATCGGCTGCCGCTACCGAAAAGCCTTGACGACAGCCTCAACATTTCAGGACCAAACATAGACAACATCCCGTTCTAAATAATTCACGTCACCCGATGGAAAATTCACCGCCGGCCGAAAAATAAAAGGCAAAAAACTAATCGCGGCCGTTTTATGAATATGCGAAAATGAGTGACGCCAATTTAAAATTCAGATTCTTTTCTTGGCCTTTTCATTCCTCATACTCCACCGTAACCCAGACCGAACGCCTTCTCCTTTTTTTCCACTCCCAGTGCACCGCTTTAACGGAATATATGAATATTGCATGGATATTCGAGTGGGGGTTGAGGAGGAAGGGAACAGAATTCGGAAAAGGAAGATTTCGTTTCGATGGACGGGAGGCGAGATCCTGGAGAGGCTGAGAGAGAGAGGTGGGACAAGGGATTAATTCGAGATCCAGGCAAGAATCACTTCAAGTAGATGAGATTGTATAATATAATACTCGTAGTATGCAATGATGTGTTTGCAAATCTGCAAAAATCCTATCCTGGAGGAAAGAAAGTAAAGATAGAATATCTCCCTCTAGTGATAAAGATTGTCATTTTACTGTGTGGATTGGAGAAATGATCTTTGACTATCCATCTAATTTTCTCTAAATCAATTATCAATGCTATAATGCCACTAAATCAAAAATATTACGAATTATTTGTTAGAGACGGCACTAAAATCAATCTTGACTGAAATGTCTCTTTAACGGATAATGATAATGACAGCAAAGGAAAAATTCGACTATCGGAATTTAACTAACGTTTATTGAATTAGTGCTATGACCTGAAGTTAATGACACAAGGTAATAGTCATCAATACAATTTTTTTTAATACTTTAAAAGGAATTTTTTTGCAGCCCTTCGATCAACTATTGGTCTACTTCTATTGAAATCCATTTTTCTGTATAGCGATCAATTATTTGAAATAACATGTATTGTATCCTCATTTTTAAAGCACCATTCACCGCATTAACTTCCGAATATACGCCTTGAATGGCTATGTAATAGCCATAAACAACGTTACTCAGCTCAATTGATCTCAGATCAGAAGGATAACCTCATGCTGGTTCTAACTTTCGATGGCAGAAATACATGTCTTCCTTTTCCTCTGACTTGAACTGGAGCTTTATACGGCTTCTTCATAATTAATACTCTTCCGTTACGCTCGCAGATCGCTATGGTGTTGTCAAATTTTGAAGTGGCCGCAACTTCTTTTTTGGTGGTCTTTTTACGCTTCCGCTTCACTTGATTTGCCACTGCATCCCTTTTAGCTCCGCTCTCAATACTTACGTTGAATGACTTCCGAATCATTTCCGGCTTCACTTTCTGTACGGGAATAATAAAACTGTGAATGTCGTATTTAAGCCATCAAAAACTAAAGTTAACTGAAACGAAACGTAAGAATATAAATGATTGTTGAACTATAAGGATAATGCATGTTAAAACAATTATACTTGTTTTAAAGTTATTTCAAGAGCTTGATGTAGAAAGACTGACTTTGATAACGTTATCAAAGTCATTCTTTCTGATAAAACGATAAGTTTTGAATAATACAAACTTTTTCAATTTTCTATAAATAATTTAGCATTTCATAAATAGTTCTAAACTTGGACAGCAGTCCTTGTAATTATATTATTATATAGCATATGTACACTCCTGGCCAAAATTAACGCAGCACCTCCCTAGCGATCCTTACGGCCGGTGCTGCGTTAATTTTGGCCAGGAGTGTACATAGTGTGTGTTTTATATAATTACTAGCTGAAGCGCCCGTTGATTCTCAACGGGGAATATAGAAGTAGATTAAATTCAAGTTGCTGGTCGTGCAATGCGTAAATTCCCTTTAGAATACAGTCTAAAATCCCAAGCTATTCTTATTATACAGAAAAATTCATGAGCTCGGCTCAACAATCGAATTGATCATCAGGAGGATTGGCTGTTTACAACCTCAACAATTTTGGAAAATTCAAGCGTATTTTGTTGAAATTCTCAAAATTTCGATTCGGGAACAATATTCCACGATCAAAATTAGAATAGTCATTTAATTACCGTTCTTTTGCTTCTTGTCTCGACTCTGCACGACTATTTTTCTATTTTAATTCTTCAAAAGAAATATAGCCTGCTACCTATGTTCTACTGGCGATAGTGATTTCAATTTTCGCTTTCAAGCAAAGAAAGAAGTCAGAAAAGTGTCGGAATGATTTGAAATAACCTGACAGTCTGATTCTAACCTACTTTAAAATTCTAGGAGGAGATACGAAAGTTTCAAACTATGACATTGCAGCAGCGAAACAGAAACTCCTACATAAGATCTGGTTCACAGTAATGAATATATATCCATAAACAAAGCATTCAATTAGGGATAAGATCAACTTCAAACCTTCGCTAATCCCAAAATATAAATATATTCTCAACAGAAAGTTTCGTAATTCCTTTCGAAACAGCCACAAGACGCTGAGCAGAGTCTTACGGGAAATAAAAGCAGCACGAGGATTTTCGGGAAAGAAAAGGGAGAAAATAAAAGCCTTCTCTGGGTCGAAAGCTAAAGAGATGGCATAAATTCATACCTAAAAGTCTTGAACGGAAAGTCTCCGTTTTGTGTCCTAGGAGAGAAACTGACGCGGGAGATGCCATCATTTTAACTTCTTCGGCCGAGGGAAGTTCTAAAATAATTTTGGGGAAAAGTTTAAACACCCTTGGCAAAATCTTCCGGCCCAGAAATATCATTTCCGTTTCTCGCGTGTTGAGGATAAGGGCGAGGGGAACAAGTTGCGGCAGAGAAAGAAACTTTCGAGGAAGCGTTTTAAGTTTTTCGCGACGGAATTCACACTTTTCCGAGCAACCGTTCTTTTGGATGACGGGTGTGGAAAGTCTCGCATAACTTCTTCGAGATTCGCGCCGAAAATAATAACTGGATGAATATGTCTCAAGTCGTTCTCTCGGAGGTCATAAATACATCAATATGGGTGGACTTTAGAGGAATAAACAGCTTTTCACACCCATGAGAGATAGATGAATCTTATACCTAGGTTAGAATAGGGATTTGACATGTAAAGAAAGTATGAAAACAATTCTTGTCTGTGGTAGAAAACTATACACACTGACAGCGAAATACATACATATTTTCGCATTTCAGCTTAAAAATTACTCTAGAAGAGAAAAGGGATTTAGAAGTAAACGTCGTGTTGTTAAGGACTGCGAACTTTTCATACATAACTTTTTGTTCATAAACTTTACAGTCCTTCAGATTTAAATCACTCCTAAAAGAAGCAACAGTGTCTTCAAGAAATTATTCATTTTATAACTTTTAGAAATAGATGCAAAAGAATGCGTAGTAGCATTATCTATTATCTAACATAGGATTCCTCGAGTTTTCCCTAATGTATCCATTTGACTTTAATCGAGAATGAAAATTTTACAGCACGGAGGTGTATAATAAATCACCTCCAGAAACACTTATCATTTCTAATACATTACATAATATATGTTTTGATATCTTATTTGATATTATGTTATTTTGTTATGATACTGTGTTACATCGTAAAATAATTTTATGGCATACATAAGATTGTCCTCTTCCCACAACTACAGCCGTTCAACTATAATATCATTAAAAGTAATTTTTTCCTGTACTTATCGGGAATTTAGTACCTTCAAGGTAGAAAATACAGTATTTAATCGACTATTCAATGTTTAACAGCAGTGAAAACAGCTTCATTTTATTAATTCCTGATTAAAAATATATTTCATGTCTCTATACTCGCTTCAAGAGAAACAGTTTATAAAAATAAGAAATAAATGACAACTCACAATTACAATGCCTAACTCAAATGAGCTGGAGGAACGAATATTTCAATATGAATCCAACCCAAACGAGCAAAACAAAAATAGGAAAACTTGAAATCGAGCTCGGAAGGACTTGGGATTTTTTAGCAACTAGATCCTCAAATGTCGCATGATAGGTTTATATTTTTATCTAGCTTACAATCGTTCTTATGGCATTATTCCAAGTGGAAGGAGAAAGTGAAAGGAGCTGAGTCGTCCAAAATAAATAAAAACGATGGGCCACGAACTCGTTACAGGGTCAGCGCGTTAGGAAGTCGTTCTTCTGGAAGAATATGGAGCTGATATCGACGAAAAAATACGAGCGTCCAGAAGCGCATTTCCGAAACAATCTGCGTCGGAAAAAATAATCGAGTTACCAAGAAGATGAAGTACGCGATAAAGGGCGATGAGAGACTTGTTTTTAACCGTATGTACGATTTTTACGCCGATTTAAAAGTGCAGCATATGCTAACGAGTTCTTTCTTCACACCAATATCGCCGTATTTTTATATTAGTACCACCAATTAATGCTTGCATTCTTATCTCAAATATTCTACTTTCTCTGATATATGGTTGACTTAGTCTTTAAATTCCCAATCTGAACAACAATGCTTTCACTATTGTATCTTCCTTCAACAGAGTACAAAATGAATAATATTTTCTATTTCAACTAAAGAAATTTTCCCAAAATATTTTTCTTTTTATTTATTTTTTATTTCATTTATACCATAGATTTCAAATAAATCCCTGAAGGATTTCGATGATCGAAATAAATCTGCAGCCACTACAGAAGAGAGGGTTCCCGAACGAAAAATAATCCTCATAATATTTCAAAAATTAAATCCAATTCAATGGTTTTCTTCTAGGTTTTTGAAAGAAAAGAGAACATCACAACTACTGGTGTTTTATACCCAACAAAATAAGAACTACAAATGATTTATTTTGAAAACACTATGGAATCATCAATGGAATTAAATGAATTAAATTAAATTAAATTAAAATATTTTAGATTAATAGCAAGAGGCAATGGCCAAGAAACTTATTCAAATAACATTCCTATAAAGTTTTACAAAAGAGTGCATCACAAGTTAATTTCGTCCACATCAACCACCTGGATATATTCGCACAATTCATCTATCCCTAATTTCCTTCGTGTTTTGTTGTTTCTATGGAACAAACGAACGTCCTTCCGCGAAATGAAATCGAGAGGCATTAAAGAAAGTTCCCCTTTCGCTCGACCATACGTTTCGATTCATTTCCCTCCCAGGTTCCACTCGAGACTTGGGCTGCTGCAGCGCACTCCTTCCGCCCAAACCAATCCAATAGCTGTTAAGAGAAAGGAAAAAAATAAAACTCCGCGCCATTACCTCCCCCTTCTTCGGCAGCCTTCCTATGGTTTCCCTAATCTATTTTTCACGTGCCTCCCACTTCGTCCTGTCCTCCTCTTCAATTGTCTCTTTTCCACTGCGCGAGGATTCCCTCCTTTTTCCCTTCTCCTTTACGATTCAAAACGCCTCTCTCTCTCTAACGTGTTCCACTCTTCGTGCTCCAACAAGCGGGAGAGCCTTGCTGATGAATCTTTGATAAGGTGTCGGTTCGAGTCTGAGAGTGCCTTGATGGCACTGTATTCTATTACTGCACACTGCGAGGTGCTCAAGATGCTCCCTTCCCTTGTTCCGGGTGAATTTTTCAAGCACCGCTGATCAGGAAACTATTCCGCCAACGCTTAATTCCGTTCTGATGTAGCGAGAGTTCGGGGAATTTCGTGAAGTGAGTGTCGTGGGAGCGAAGAATGCCTAAATAGCGCGCAATGGGTATGGTGAATGTGGCGCTTGGATATAACTAAGTCGTATTTGTGCGAGTTAAGTGAGCTTTCAATTTGAAAATTATTCGAAGGTGAAATTCTCGTGCCAATGCCTAAAAATACGGGTTTTCAAAAATAAGCTTAAGTTAAACTGTATGTAATTTACTATTGTGTATTTCACGGTTATCTCCTCTATATTTTCATTTCAAGTTGTATTTGGCATATTTAATTAATCAATTCATGTGGATACTCTACCATATATGTACTATATTATTTTAGTTAAATGATAGATCACATATATATTTTACATAAGATATATCTTACATCTTATGTACTTATAATGTGTGATTATAATTAGTGTAATTTAATTGTACAGCATATGGGAGGTTTTTGGAGGGGTTTCCCTCACGTCTTTGGGCAAATGTCAGGCTTAAAATCATTTTTAACTTCCCCATAAACGTTTTCACTTGACCAGAAGGTCAACTTGCAATGTAATCTTAAATAAATAAATAAATAAAATAATAATTTAATTTCAGAAGATCAAATTACTGGTGCTGGGAACGATACAAAAAATATCCCAAAATATTCCCAGGGAAACAATAAAATTGAACTGCTTCAATGATACTTTGTGTAGTTCCATCATACAAAACAATTAATTGTAACTAAATATTTGTACAATAGTATTAAGAAAATTTTATAATTCCCCGCTAAAATACTAATAGTGTGGAATTTTTACAAGTTTCTTAATATTATTTATGTTATAATAAACTGTTTTATCTGAAATACAATATTTGTAAATGTTTATATGTGAAACTCGCCTCAAGCAGCAGAACATTAACAGTAAAATTTCTAAAACATTAACAATATAACATTTTTCTGGTTACCTGGTCAACGGAAAATGACTCTAAAACCCTTTTCTAGCGTATTCCATTCGCCTGTAAATCCTACTTCCACCTTTCAAAATCTGAAGATGTAAGTACGGTTGAGAAACAGGTTGCAATATAAATCATTGTGGAAAAATACTGTGTGTATAATTTAAGTTATCGATATCAAATATCGATTTCAGGTATTACACCTGTCAAAATTCAGGCTAAGTAATAATGCTGATCATTTTTAACTAAAGATTTTCAAACTGGATTATAATCAGGAAACTTTCGAAATTATTAGAAAGGATTTCAATAAATTTTTCGACACAGCTACGTTTCTAGTAGAAAATTTAAAAAAAGGTTTTTGAACTCTCATCTTGGGTTGTTTCCCAATGAAAGTGAAAATTTTTATTCGGTCTTCGAGTGTTATAGATCTTATTAATAGGACCGTGAAAATGCCACAAAATTATTTGGATAAATTTTAAAGACATTTAGAAAGTTGAGCAAACAAGACTATTATCGAGTAAAAGTCCAATTTAAAAATAATAAAATACATGAATCAGTCTGCCTACATTCAGAATTATTTAATTAAAAAATGGGATGATTATTCGAGGTGAAAACCACACGCTGAGATACAAGGACGCTAAGCTCTCTAAACCAATTTTCTCCTTTTTCTGGCCCTTTCTTTACACTCGCCACCACCAAACCTCTCTACCCTTTCCCACTATTGTATCTTGAGTTAGATACACTTTATTTGCCCAATCGATCACCTGTACCGGTCTCCATTACCTTACTTCCTTGCACCCCCGTCGTTCCACTCTTCCATTACCCGATTCCTTTCGGCCATCGATCAATCCCATACCACAGCTCGCCTTACTTTCCCTCTGCACGCATCTTTCTCGCCCGAGATCCCCATTCCATCCATCTACACGTTTGGACCCGCCGTGCAGTGGACGACGACAACCCGCCTCCACCACCATTTCCTGAGACGTTGAGCGAATGAGAGAGACCCGAGTCTGAGATTGCCTTTTGCCCATCAAATTCTCTTCTCCGATTCCTTTGTTCATGCGAACGGACTCCTTGGGGACGTTGAGGAAGAAGAAAAGTCAACCCCAAGTGCAAGCGTGTAGATTGATTTATTTTCTTAAGATACTTCCTGGAAAGACGGATCATGTGACAAGACAGGGAACACGAGCAGAGCGTTACAACCGTTAAACACCTCTCTACGATATTAGATTCGATAGAATTTATTTATCTGACTTTATAGGCCACAAAGAATTATTTACCAGCTGATAAGACACAATCCTATTGAAGAAATTTACGTTCGGCCAAAACGTTATGATTGTCCATTCTTAGTAGTTTGACGTAGACCTTGACATATATTGCTTTGAAAATGATATTTTACCTCCTAAGAGCGAGTCCATTATTATAACAAAATTATATTCTAATTTTTACTCTTTTCCTTCTCTACTGACATATATATAACCTATTTTCTTCTATTTCTTCGATGATACTTATTGTTAGTTTTAATTATGCCCTGCGAAACTATTGTAAGGCTAAGCTCTACCCTGTAATTCACGTCCATTACTTTGATCGTCGTCTGATTCAACAGGAACAATTAGAATCACATCAACAAGTATGAATTCCCAAGTTATCAACTATTCTATCTCTCTCGGAAACAATTCTTTCCATAACTTCGCGACCCCCATACCTTCTCCTCCAATTATCCCATATCCCCCCCCTTTTCTCATCCCTATATAGTTGCTTTAATATGTTAATATACTTTTGATGATGCTAACACACTAGTGAAGCTAATCACCGAAGAAAAACCAGTTGATTCTACAAGTTGCTATACAAGATGCTATTCAAAGTTGTATAATCTCTTCTCCGTCGTGGAAAAAGCATACTTTTTCATGCTCATTTTATTCTGACCATTTCTATTACACCCCCAACATTTTTAAGCTTTATAAAAAATACCTATCAAATTAGAGGATTAATTGAACAAAAAATAGAGAATATATCTGAATTGGATTCCAATAACTCGGTCTTTACTTCAAGGTAGTCTTCTATCATGAATATATCTATAGATATATTATATATCCTTTATTTACAGATTTTAAAGTCGCACCATTGAGTGCATTTTGATAATTTTTTAATAAGTATTGTAAAATTTAGAATTATTTTAGATAATTAAAAAATCTAAGAGGCATTCTTATAAAGATAATTCAATAACTCAGTCCCGCCCTTATAGCATTAAAGGTGGTAATAAAATCAAGAATATATACATGTATCCTGTAAAATAAACGGAGCTCCAAACAATAGAGAAAATAAAATTCTTTTGTAATGGAAGAAAACACATAAACTGTATAAAAATAATTGAGTAAGATAAAACTTTTCGCTTTTTCCATTTTCTCTTGCCGATGAAACTTTCTTCTCTCACAAGATGACGCGTCGCTACGCCTCTTAAGATCATAGAATATTTCCTTTGTGACCGTTTCAGAACTTACCGTTCCTCCCTTCGCTAATGAAACACCACCACTAACTCCTCTTTCCGCTAACGTACACTGTCTATATCTCCCTTTGTAACCCTCTCCCTTACATCTCATTACCCCCGCATTCCACGGCTAGTTTATTAACTCTCTGCAATCTAACTGGCACCCTTCCCGGAGTCCACTACAGTCATAGTCAACAATCCCTACCTTAAAGAGCAGTCCTCCAACCATATTCCATTTTATCATTATGACGCTTTTTAAACTCATGAACAGTAGAGAGAAAAGTTTTACAAAGGACTGTGAACGTTAATGAAATTATCAAAGAGACGGGAACTATTCTTTTCCTTCCTTCTTTAAAGAGTCCTACCTTCTTTCGTGAAAGTTTCCGCCAAATCACGCAGATGAGAGAAAAATATGAGATGAAAGACATCAAAATTAGCTTTCCCTTTTAAAGATAATATCCGCTGTATGCCCTAGCTTTACTTTGCGAAACAGTGACTTCATATAACGGCTTCGGGGATTATTTCAGCGCGACGGAAACATGCGTAATTATTCATAAAAATGTTAACATTCGTTAAGTAAACTTAATTATCTATATAACCTGATTCCAATCTTAAATAGGGGTGACTGATGATCAGGGTGATGAACATTATTGATAATAATGATACTTGATTTTGGTTCAATTTAACATCCTGATACTCTTTTCAACGACGATGTAAATAATTTTAATAAAATATATAAAAAAGAAAATTCTCTCCATAGATATACAAGATATCTACGTATTTGAGATGACATATGACAATAGCAGTTGAATAACATAGCAGTTGTTCTACATCCGAGTTAATATTTCTTAAGCTGCTGAAGATCCTGAATGTTGAGAACACAAAGACAAATACAGCGAAATTATATTAGACAACGACATGATATCTACGTACTGAGTAAGAAACTGAACTGGGCATACTTTTAACAGGGGAGCCGTTTCTTTGTCAATAATTGATCTGTTTGTTATTAATATTCTGTAATCATTAGCTACTAAACCATAAAAAAAGTAGAAAAATCTGGTATGGCATTATTTGTGGTACAGAGCTTTTCAAGAGTGAAATAAACAGTAAAATAGCAGTAACTGTACTGTTAAAGTCAAATAACAACAGTTGAATTTCGTCTATTCTCAACTCAACTGATTAACTGACCAACAATTTTTATTATTCGGTAACGTCTCTTATGACATTCAATCTATGATTCTGATTCCTCAAGATGGCCCAAGATCAGCTAAATAACTTCAAAAATTAATTTATGAATCTCAACTAGACAAGATCATATTAATCGCAAAGATATTCATATTTTAAACAGTTTAATTCTTAGGCGGCAATATATTGAAAGAAATCAGCCTTAACTCTGCATTAGTTAAAACCGCAGTCAATCCATTAACTCATCCACTCCCCCCATAAACCTCGTTTCGATGTGTTTTCCGTAGAGTGATTAATGAAAACAAGGACTCGGTGCCTCCGATCGCAGTGGTTCAAGCCCGTGCAGACTCTTTCATATTTATTGGGTGATTTGATTTAGATGCTAAAAGCTCCGCGCGTCCACCCATGGTCAGATACTCCATTGAATATCAATTGCTAATTATATCGCGGTAATGTAACCCACGCCCCGGTCGCAATTATTTATTCATGCAGTTAAGCCCGCCACTGAACGCTACTTTACAGTATCACGTCGAAAAGAACCACCGTCACTTGACGTAAATAAAGTTCCCTTCATTACGGAGCCAAGCGGCTTCGGTTATAACGTGAATGTGTTCGGAATCAGCCACGCTATAGAAGTATGAGGGTATAAACCTTGGCTTAATCCTGTGAAAAATTATAAAATTGCTCCTGATGGATCAATCGCTGCATGATCTATGAGATTACTCTTATGATTAATTAATGCTCTCCATAATCCTATGGAAAGAGGATCCTGTTAACCAAAGAATAATTCTCCAACGCAGTTAATGCTAATTAGCCCATACTTAATTTTTGGCAGCGCTCGTATAATTACTAGCCATTCATTCATAAATCTGTCCACCGCTTTTGAGGTTTACTAAATGGATAGGATGTGCAACGAAAATCTGCCAATAACGGATAAAGTAATAATATATGGTATAGTAACCATAAGAGATAAGCCGATATGAATTTATTGCCTTAATTATAATCGAGAATTAGCAGGTCATTATACTTAGAAAAATTAATCGTATACATCGTATTGGATAATTAATATAGTAAACACTTCCTCTCAGTCTGTGGGTAAATATTTACTAATGACTTTAAAACTTTCTGCCGACATCAGAGCTAGTCTAGGAGGAAAAGCTCTCCTATTAGGCAGGAAACACTCCCCTATGGATAGAGTGTGCCATTAACCTAAATCATAGGTCAAGATATTAGTGGTTCAAGTCACATCTCCGTCATGTCATGGGCAATTCACCACTCCTTCTAAAATTAATATATACTTGAATGTATAGATCGTCTTATTTCATGATCACGGTGAAAATTCTAGCGAAAACTACTCGGAAATGTTTAAATTTTTCAAGAGGAAGATAATTTCTCACTTTATATGATTCAGACTAATCTAAATTTCGGATGTAATCCAAAACGAAGGAGAGATTATTTTAAATGCCTCATTAATATTTTTTTCTTCGTTCAGAATGGCCATGTTCCAAAAAATTGCACTAGCATTGTTCAGATATAAAACAATTGTGTAGAATAATTGTTAAGAGTGTTTCAAAAATGTTCTTTTTGTATTAAGAGTAACAAATAAAATAAAATATTAATATAATTGTTCCATCACTATTGCAATTATGTTTCATTGTCAAAAAGAATAGTTTTCATAGGAATATGATTTCATTTTTTATTACCAATCTCAATGTAAATATCAATTTATATAGGTTTTCTTAATATGATTTAGAAGAAATAAGCGTGAGTTTCATAACTGATTTTGACACAAAAAGTAATGACAGAAGTAATTTCTATGCTATTCACCTGATAATGAAAGATACGAAATGTTGATATCTACTGTGTGCTAATACATTATGTTAGGATATTATCGATCTCAAGCTCTGATATTTCTTGAATCACATTTACTTTGGCGAATCATTCTTTATAGCTATAGTGCTTCTTTTCTTATCACTACATCCTTGAACCCTTAACTTCGTCATCCCTTATCTAAGAGCAACCATCCAAACTCCAGACGTATTTTACGACCTCATGTCATATGTCCACCCTTTCGTATGACTTCGATGAAAACTTCCCTCCCCTAAATTTCACTCCGAGAAGCGCCGTCTTTTCTACACCCTCAATTCGTCGTAAAGACTCCAGGAAAAAAACACCCCACCTCAATTTCCACTTCCTAAAAACCCACAAAATCGTGCAAAGTCAGATGGGGAAAGAAACTTCGCCACTTAGCCTGAAAGAAGATTTCCGCAGAGAGAAGAGATATGAAGGGAAGGGATGGAGCAGAAGGAGGGGAAAACATAATAAAATGCGGAGGAAGAAGAAAAGGATGGCAGTCGAGATGGCTGGGGTATGAGGCTCAGATGAAGCGGAAGATTCACAGGGAGTTGGTCTCCTCGAGTGGGAGAGGGTAAAATTTATATATAAACGGGAGGAATGGGGAATTGGTGCTGGAGGAGGGGGCGGAATTACAGGATGAGTCAGCGGAGGTCCAATGAACATATCTCGGTCGAGAATCGTAATCCGAGGAGGATACTAACTGCCTCCGGATCTCCAGGAATTTCCCCTATCTCTCCCATCCTCGACTCCCACTATCTGGAACTCTCCCTTAGAAAAACACTACGTGTTGCCTTTTCTTGGAGAAAAACAACGCAATGAGACGAATCCTTCTCCCTCAGCCATTCTTCTAGAAGTAAAGCATTTTGTTCCACCCGCGAGAGGAATTCGCGCCGTCGAAGAACGAGATAGTGATGTATTTACCGTCTTGTTCCTGTTTACGTCTTGGCTAAATCTCCGTCCTCCGCTAACAAAGGTGCCTCCTTGACACTCTCCTCGGAAATTCCTTCGCGGAATGTGATGGACCTATTTTCAGAGGAATTCTTGAGGGCTACTCGTGGTTAAAATGTTGTAACGTCATGGGGAAACTGTGGCAATTTTGTTCAACGAAAATAAGCATTTAATTTCGAAAAAGAAACAACAAAAACTCTTTTTTTTTCATTCTAATGAATAATATGATGTCTAATAATTATAGGGATTTAAAGTTTAGTCCAAATATCCAAATGCCATGAGGGTTCAAGGTATAAAAACAAAGGAGAGCAATGGGATGTTAAATGTGTTTAACAATCAAAATGTGCATTTTCGTTAAGTTTCCCCCACTTCTTTTTAAGTCCGTAAGATGCTAAAAAATGAGGGTAATTTACTTTTCCCTTCTATCCTTGGTCCATGAATTTAGTAGAGGGTAATAATAATAATAATAATTTATTTGCGTCACAAAAAACATTCATTACAAAAACAGAAAATAATTCTGCCCTGAATAGGTGACATGTACAGTAGTCAACTTAAACTAGTACAATTACACCTAAGAAGATATAAAATATTATTATTTTTTTCAATTTAACAAACAAAGAAGAGGGTAAAGGATAACGAACTATAAAAAGACGCATTGATCTTAATCTAATAGATGAAAGTTGCAGAATTTTAATAATTGCTCGCAAATTGTGTTTAAAATAATGACGATGTAAACTTTAAGCGAAGATTGTATAATTTATGTACTTTGCTCACTAATCTTGCTATTTAATTACAATAAAAGATCTAAGAAATTAAGAACGCAAGAGCTCATTAGACAAATTATGGAATTATTTAGGTAATTTAGAAATATCCACAAAATGGAGAGTATTCCTGTTGTGCCACAGACAATTTGGTTTAAAATCTGTTTTATTAGGAACTGAAGAAGAATATGATGTTCATTATTACTTGAGAACCGCATTTGGAGGGAACGTGTAAAATACTATTTATCAACTCAATATGCATTTGTATCGATAATGTATTGAAGTGAAGAAAATCTATCTCTCCCAAATTCTGACACTACAATCGCTTTTTAATTCTGTTACTGCGTTCATGAAACTTTTGCTGGAAGCTTTCGAGAACAAGATGAAATAATGAAGTATTATACCGAATGCATGGAAATGCGCTCGTTTCTTTCACCACATTGGGATGAATCGATACATACATACATACAGAGGTCTTTATTAGGCGAAATTGGGACTTTTTAGTCCCATCTTCCATTTAACCAAAAACATTTACAATACATATGACAAAGTATAATAAAAAAATTCAAATCATATAACAAAATAAAATAAAAGTCTATAAAAATATTTTTTTAAATACATAAAGAACTTACTCTCCAATTTGTTACCAAAACCTCATTACTATTGCCTCTATTACTTCGTGAATCAGATCCTAAGGCCATCGTCCTCTTCCTTCCGGTGAATAAAGCTCAACAGAAAAAAAAACAAAAAATATCGAGAGGAATGATTGGGACCGAATATATAAATAAAATTAATATGCAGTAAAGAGCCATCTCTTCTATAAAAGAAAAATCACAATTCCTTACTAAAGTCAATTCTGTAAATAATTCATTGAATTTTGAGAGCTCGGAGATATTTTGGAGACGGTAGTACTTTGGCTATTATAGCTTTCGAAATGGTTTCCTAAAGAACACCAAGGCGTAACTCGGGGAAATCTCATATTTCCTTGGGATTGTTTATTTACGAAATGGAAGAATAAGTTGAAGAATGCGAAGTTTTCGTTATAAGAGGTACTATCTAAATTATTAGCTACGGTACGAAAGTTGATATTGCGACTATTTTTGTATAAATTTACTGATTCAAATTCCCATAAAGTTGTCAGTACTTCTGAGCACATCAATCAAATAGCCGAATATTAGCCACGTAACGTTTAAGGTTGAAATTTTGAGGCTCCGGAAATGATAATATCGATACTTGAACTTCCTATTCCTAAGTATTTACTCATTGAAAGTCGACGACTTTTATTCCTTCGAGTTTCGTGAGGACATCAATAAGTCAAGTATCAACACAATAATGCTTAACTAATCTATCCCGAGATAATCTTCATTCAAACCCAAACAAACATTCAATAATGAATGAGGAATAAAATGTTATTAATGATTGAATGAATAAATTTTGGCTGATATTTCAGCATTGGTTTCCGATTCTAAAAAGCATGCCACATATCATAACTTACATAAGTGATAGTAGTGGTATATAGTCAAAATCAATTTCATAATTCCTAAATAACAGAGAAATAAATGTAATGGTACGAATGAAACCAAATGAGGTTCAAAAGTTTACGGTTAGCAGTATCAATAAAAATTCAATCGACTATTAGCTCACAAGTTGTATCAAATTTCCTTACAAACAAAATTCTTAAAGAAGTAAAGTGTCCTCTCCTCTCAGCAATCAGTAGCATCAAGTGAAGCAGACCAAGCTCGAGAAATTGCTCTATCGGACCACAAAAACTTCTGATTTTCGCTAAAGTTATTTTTAAACGAGTATTGTCTCATTTTATCTCGCATTTCGCTACACAACGGTCGTAGAACTTATTCTTTTACGTTATCGCGGAAGAGATATACCGTCGTTTTTGCTCGACGTGGAAAAAGCATTTCCGTCTCCCGACTAACGGATTGCTTTGAGCGTTATTTTCTTCTTTTCCCAAAGAGATTCCTCGCGCTGCGCTCCTCCCCGACCGTCCACAAACTCTTCTTCCAACTCTTCCCCTCCATCAGCCGAATCGTCGCCACCGAATTCCCATTGAGATTTATGGCGGACCAATCAGATGGCGGATTCTTGTGGTTGTCGCATTTTCTCCTCTCCCCCTAACGCATCCCAATTCAAACTCCAAAACTCACTAAGTCCCTCTCATTCCCTCAATTTTCCTTTTCCTCTTTTACCCTGTTGACGCCGCCAATATTCGTGAAAAGAGAGGCAGGGTTTTAATGAGGGTTCCCGATGCATCGAGCTTAAATACTCCCCGTGATTTCATTCCTGCGGACCCGATGGATGCAGATGGGGATTTTGTTAAAGCGTAAATGAATCATGCTCGGCGGTCAACTTCAAAGTAGCCATCCGAAATTTAATGGTGAGTAATTAAAATTCACGTGGACGTAAATGAGGTTGCTTGCATTACACAAGTGAAGCATCTGTGGATTGCATAACTTTCGAACCAAGAGCAGCTTCCGTTAAACTGACAGCATGCCGAAGTGCCTGGAGGCTAGATTAATGAGAGCGATGCTTATCTGTAAGAGGTCTGTCGTAAATTTGGAAACATCTAGGAATAGAATTCCTTCTATCGAACGTGGAGACTAAATTACTCGATGGATCTAAGATACTTAAGATTCCTAACAGCAACTCAGTACGTCGAAAACCATAAAAAATACTGATAAGGATTTAATCCTGAGGTAGACCAGTAAACCTAACGGAATATATATCTATCGTAAGCATAATTATTCTAGAAGAAATAAGGTTTAGACTGGTTCTTTTAATTGTGTTTATTCGTATCGAGGGAAAGATAAAATATCCGTCGACGTTTACACAAGTATTTGGGTTGAACGAAATGCCTCACGACAAACAGTTGCGCCACTGCTGCAAGCAAAGCCGGAACTAGGACCCATTAGGAATAAGCTACCTATGTTTGAACGTCACTAACTGTTATTTATTCAGGAGCATGGATAGGAGAGGATTGCACAGAAACGAAAGCCTTCCCATAGTATACTCGATCAAATATTTTACGTAACGATTGCGGCAATTTTTACTTTGTCATAAGGCATAAGGGACATAAACTAACCGCTATCATTCGTATAGAATAAAATGTTTACTTTCATTTATCTGAAATAGAAGGTATCTGCACTAGCTAATAAGACTGCTGCAGTGCGGATTGCAAAATAATCACGTTGCCAAAGTGAAGTTTTAAGATAGTTTTTTTACTATGTGGATCCATTTCTTTATATCAATATGGTAAAAATAGATTAAATTTTTAACTTTTCAGTCACTATTGGACATTAATCGTAACATATAAATAAATAATCAAGTAAGTAAACTCCACTGTAAAACTTATTCCGACTGATTAAAATGATACGTAAATCTTAGTTTCTCCCTGTAGGTTGCATTACCGAAAAGGTATCACTCGATTATCAATTATTTAAAATAAAATATCATGGGAACATACATATGATACCTTCTATTACATAAGTTTACAACATTCATAGCTAACTATCATGGTTATTTTCAATAAAAATCCACCTTAACGTCTTAACGTCATACGATTAAATTACTTGTCAACAGACAAACTGAACCTGTAGGAGTATTTACATCCCTTTCCACCAGATATTAAAATAAATGGATTTAAAAGATAAATATTTTAGTAAGTTAATACCTAGTAACCAGTTTCTGAGGAATAAAACTACGTGTTACATTTCCATGCCCCTTTGCTTGTAAAGTGAAAGTATAATCACGCCTGTTTATGCAAAACACACCGCTAACAAGAAGGGACTTCAAAGCCTTTCCGACCCTCTAAATGTATAAATATCCAAACACCAGATTAAAGCGTGCATTAGATAGCGCATTAACTAGACCCGTAAATTATAATCTCTGAAACGACAACTTTTACACCGGAAAACGCATATGGAAGGTTTCTGGGGATCATCCACCTGAAATATGAATGTTCCGATTCTGGGAAGAAATTATTACCACACAGCGAAGCGTAAGCGGGCGACCCCTATGCTCCGATTTCTGCGCTGTAAAAATGAACCCTCCCCCATAATCCATCCCCTATAACCCAGTCGCGGCCTCATCCCAAAGCGTTATCCTGAGGAACACAAAGCGAACCATCCTTCCCCCACGCATCCAAGCACCACTACAATGAAATCACTCTCCGTGCCCTATCTCTTCCGATTCCAACCCTCTGTGGTGGTTCTCCAACCCTCTCTCGCAGGGCCTCACCCACGACCTCCCGCGGCGTCCCCGGTTAAAAAATCTCATCCCCCGATGTCCCCGAGTGACGGGGGAAGAACCTATGCTGCCAAGACCATCTCATCCAGTCCGTGGCTCTTCTAAGCCAACCGTTACTTCTTCTTTTTATACCTATCCATCTATTAATTTCAGAGAGCTTCCGCTTCTCCGAAACGTCATAACTCTCCATGATATATCCTTTCCGACTTCTGGGTTCCGAGATGTCTGTTTTTTTTTCTCGAAAGTGTCTGCTAGGGTGTTTGGGGTCGCAACTATTTTATTGCCTTGTATTATTATGTTTTATGGATTTGACGCTTTCGTCGTCTGGAGCAGTAAGAAGCGCGTATAAAAATCTAGGGCCGAAGATAAAGTCCCGCGGTGTTTTTTACGGAACGAAAAGTACGTTTCTTCGTGCGGGAAATGTTCTCGGAATTTTTCTAAGACTTATGTTGTTTTACGAACCATATCTTTTAAAGCTTTGGGAAATATACCGACTGGAATTTTTGCTCTCTCATTCCGGAAAGAAAAATGAGACCGCAATATTTTTATGTTTTGAAAATATATTTGTGGTGCCACAAGGCAAACGCGTTCAAATATTTATTACGAGGCATTAATTTCTGCCAAATATTAACCATATGGGATTAATAAATAGGGCTTCTGTCTCTAGCGTGCAAACAGTTCAACTTTGTCATGCTTATTGCAAGGATGGCATGAATCGTCATATGTAATCCCATTTTTCTTGCAAACAGAACATAAAATGTCTAATAAAACCAAGCAAAGGAATGAAAACACCAAAATTCTGTTAGAATTATCAATAGAATTCACTGTGATAGTAGAAATTTGCAGAAGCAAATTTAAGGGTTACTCATACATGTCATATTTTGCCATCCTTATTAGTTATATTTTTCGTAAAACAACTGAATTAAAACGTGTATTGAGTTTCAATGTCTATTATAATTATAAAAGTTTCTTTTACGGCATTCAACTAAAAACAGATAGTTGCAACGTCTCTAACTTTTAACTTGATTTCTTTGGAAACTTATTTACGTAATTTTTATTGTAAAGCTGGATTCGCTTTAGTAGATGAGCTGTAATTTTTTGCTCAAATATTTTTTGCTAGTTTTTCACGTATCCTTTCCTCAATGATGACACATGGTGAACCTAAAAGATCCTAGTACTCTCTTTCAATACAGCTCAGTTTCTATTAATCCAATTAAATTATTTCTGTATACGCTATACAGATTATAGTTTGAAAAAATACTCGTTTGACCCTCTTTCCTTTCAAAGATTAGAAGTGCAATCGTTCTTCACCACAATATATTTCGAATTCTATTTTCCACGGTTTACTTACATGAATTTTATGGATAAATGGCATGATATTCCGTCTGTAAGTCTAATTTGAGTGTTTTAAGGTGTCTGCTTTTATCTCGTTTAACAATATAATTCACAGTTTCAGGCGTCTTTTTGTGGAAATCCATCTCGTAGAAATGAGGAAAGGCTTGCAAATCTGTGGAAAAAGTACAAGCCTTTCCTCATCTCTTCGTTTAACAATATTATTTCTTTTCTTCCCACTAATACAACACATACTAAGAATAATAATTGAAATGATTCAATTCCTATTTCCATTGCTGCAGTCGTTTTAACCTACTCTACCCTCGCTGATTAATGAATTAAACCCTCGCTAGCACTGATTTATACACGATGTGGGAGTGAAAGAAAAATGTTCCCCCACTCATTCCAAAGGAAACAGACGCGCTGCGTCAACACCTAGTAAATATTTCAGTCAACACCTGAGAATGTTTTTCATCAAAAGACCAACATGGATAGTGGAAAAGGATTATAGTTATAAATAAAAATATAAGCTATATATTATATGGAATTAATTCATGAAATATAATAAATCTGGTTTGAACAAAAAAACTGAAGTTTGGTTTTCAGAAAGTTTTAACTAACGCTGAGTATCTGCTGAAAAATCCAAACGTTGGGAACGATATAAATGTCAATTACAATATTGGAAATATATTCTTCTCTCCCACGATTGGTATATTCTTCTCTCAAATATATTTAAAACGCTTCACTAAAAATTAATACTTTTACTTTTGAAGGGCAAAGTTATTTCAACACAAACAAATTCCGACCTTGTAAGAACCAAATGTGATGAAGTATATTTAGGATAATTGTTTCCCCTGCGAGTTCTTTGTTCATTAAGCATATAAATGTGTTAAAATATATGAATCATAAACTATAAAAATCATTCGTTAATTTCATTGGAATTAGTTATTGATTATTTTGCAAATATACTGGTAAAATCACTTAGATATAATTAAGGCCATTGTGCTTTCTAGTATCTGCTACTGAAAATGTGAAAAATCATTAAACAACTACCCTTATTTTGTACGACTACATAGGGCATCTTTGTTTGGCAAAAAGAAATATTTCAGAGATCTATACAATTAGGAATTCACCCAAACCTGGTAATCCGCAGGGCCCGGGCTATCCTCTGATTTTTTAAATCGTTCCGTCAGCGATGTCATACGTCCACTGTAACCGACATTCAATGCAGGAATATCATCAGCGTAGCTGTATTTCCCAGGCCCTGATTTAAATTTACAAAAAAGAAGAAATAATATGGAATTAGAATGGATAGTTAAGTTTTAAAAAATTACCAATATTCATCATCAACGAAATTTCAAGCATCAAATTTTGACAATGTTTTATGAAATTTGAATAATCGTCCAAGAACGACAGAGACCACATTTAGAGGACCTTGTGATGCAACTAAGGAGAGAAATTGTTGCTTTAAGAATAGCTTTAACGTGTCAAGAACGGTAATGTTTTTGTAAGAATATTAGAAAAAAATATTCAAAAGACGCATTGCAATAGACATTTGTTTATAATTAATTGTTATCTTCACAAAAATCCTCCCGTTTCAGTAGTAACTACACTTAACAACAACAAATAATGATTTTTATTATGATGAATAAACTATAAGCATATTACTTTTGATTACTCAGAAGCCAAAGACAACATTAGCAGTTTAACCGAGGTTTAAGATTTTCAACAAGTTTATAAGTAAAAAAGGTAACACATTTTTTACTGAAACTCAGCAGATAGAAATTTACAGAATAGTATCGCTTTAACCGTAAATGGTGGTTGCTAAACATCGATGCCATACTAGAGAGTATATACAGAGAACTTTATCTACCTGGGTAATTAGGGATCCGTAAATTTTCCACCCTTGGGGCCGTTGTGTTGAGAGGGTATCTTGAAACCATTTTTGACTGCTTCCTATCAGTTGGCCTTCGCTTTTTCTGAGCCTTAGATTCGCTTTGAACGGAAATAGCTTTGCAGGTTAACCGGGAGGCCAAATCAGATCTACTGCGATGTAATTTGGTCATTATTCCCCTCTGCAAATCTGCCGCATTTATCAATGGTGGTCTTGTCTATGAATGAAAAAATACAAATTGTAAAAATTCAGTTTTAATCCACTTAAGTTACTATAAGTTATTTCTAATATTCTCAAAAATATTTTAAGCTACAGAATTATTAAATTTTAATGAATAACAAATTGGTCAAATTTCTGAAGGACGATTTGACGCAATAAAATGAAAATATCGAGCAAAATTAAGAGAATAGAAATGAGTATTTTCTTATGGCTGAGATGCCAATTATAAAGTTTAATATCAGATTAATTTTAAAAAATATATTTTTTCTGAGAAGGAGAAGATAATTTTTAAAACACTAATAAATATTCCTCGACCTAGGGATGAATCAAGTCGTAATTTTCGATAGTCCATAATAATTTCCTTTTAACTACATCAACTTCACTATTCTAACTAAAAGAACTTCACAATATTTATTTAAAGTAGCCCATGACTTCTCATACAGGACATGCTAAATACGATGATTTTAGGCAGATCATCAGTCATCGTCAGGTGACAGCATAAGTCCAAGCCGCTGTCGAGGATGTTAAGTTTAAAGATATTTTTAGTTTAATTTTATAATATTTATACTTCCCGAAGCTTAGTTTAAAAAATCGGATGTGGCCAGCACATGACTTTCTCCATGTATATAAGATGTAAATATTTATCTACCGCAGTAATTTCGAACTCTATATTCCATCTAAACTTGGAATATGAGTGATTAATATTATATATTATCTTTGACGCCAAAAACATGATAAATAATGTTTTACGGGACGTGATCGATGAAAAACGATGAAACGCCCATAGAGCCCAGAGCGCCCACTAAGTACATAATCAGCAACTTCCGGTTTATCAGTATTTCATGAATAACTCCTACACAATCAGTGATACAAAAATATGTTTGAACCAAAAGTTATAGTAAACTTTATTTTCTAAAACTTTTATAAATAATAGTATATACCTTAATATGATATTTATGGAGATATTTTGAAAACCGGAAATGAGCTTCGAAGATTGAAGCTCAACTTCCGGTTAACCGATTTACTCCAAAAACTAATCAACTCTAAAAAAACTAATCAAAGTACTATATATGAAATTTTGTGTTGATATAATGAATAGTTTTTAAGTTAGAGCGCCCACAAAGTACATAACAGCTACTTACGGTTTATCAGTATTTCACGAATAACTCCTAATCAACCGGTGATATAAAAATATGTTAAATACAAAAGTTATAGTAAATTATATTATCTAAAACTTTTATAAGTAATACAATACACGTATATATCATATTTATGGAGATATTTTGAAAACCGGAAATGAGCTTTAATGAATGAAGCTCGACTTCCGGTTTACCGATTTACTTGAAAAACTAATCAACTCTGACAGCACACACCACAGTACTATATACGAAGTTTGGTATTGATACGACAAATAGTTTTCACGTTAGAGCGCCCACAAACACACACACACATACAGACACACACACACACACACATACACACAGACATCATTCCGAAAATAGTCAAAACGTGTTCTAGGGATCCCAAAACATGTATTTCCGTTAAAATCTCGAAGTCGAATTTTTTCATGAAAACAATACTTTCTCTATACTTCGTATATGGAGAAAGTAAAAAATGTATTCTAAACTTTACTACGATTTCATATCAGTAAGTGTTAAAAATATATAAGATGAAACAATAAAACGCAGCATTTCAAAACTTATTCACACTCGCAACATGGAAATTTTTTTTTATAATCCCGTTTCGGTAAAAGACGGTCGGCGCATCTAGAACACAGGCGAATCACAAACAGAATGGCTCTTTAAGTACCGAAATCGCTTTTCTTAAATGTAAACTCCATCCTCTGGTAGCAGGTGGTCTTCCTTTAAAGACTTTTGAATGGGTGCTGGTCGTGCTGGCCACCACGTGTGTCCTGGGAGTGAGATCAGGGCTGGCGGCATGAAAACATCACTCGCAGTCACACGAAGCAGCGGGAAAGATGAGAGCAAAGGGATGCCGACTGAGGGTGCGGTGAAAAAAACAAAGAGCAAGATGTGAAAGAAATGGAGGGTGCAGAATAAAACAACCTCAAGAACGAACAAGTGTCGGTATGACAAAAAGTGGCTTCGAAGAATTAAGGAGCATTAAATCGTTGAAAATATTCCACTGATTTGAGATTGCATGGTTTTCTACTAAAGCTTTTATTTCTTTCTCTTGAAATGAGCTCGACTTACTGTAGATGCGCTTCATATTTTTTACAAGAAGGATTTCGGTTAATACATTATTTTCTTGCCTTTCGAAAGGTCAAAACACTATTTTCTTACTGAAAATCGTTCCATTTACTCATTTAATGAAAGTTTTATCACAATTAATTTCTTTATTCGCGAATATTCTGTCACATTAAATTTACCTCTTCCAAATCTAAGTAAGAATTGACGAGAAAACAACATAATATGCCAAAGATTATTTCTTTGACTTGAAGAATAAACAAAGGAAATTAAAAGCATCATTGTCTATATATCTACATAATGGATTAAGAATCTGAGTATATAACCTGCGGGATCACACTAGAACATCTTCGATTTTTGATTTCGAGATAAATATGTTATCCTAAAATAATATGCTTGAAATTAGTGAAGAAATTTGGCTGGAAGATGATAGTAAATTTTTTTTCCTTCTACTTTTAAGGTTTGAAAACAGAAAATTTTATGAATGTTGATTTAATAGTTATACCTGACAGAGTATTTCATACGTTTGATCATGGCCAAATTTATTCGAAACCTATCCAGTAAAATTCATTCAATCACAAGTCAAAAACTTGTTAAACTATAATAGACATACAATTTACGCCCCTTAGCTTAGAGAGACCAGAGATCTATATAGCCCCCCGGTCTATTACTGTACATAAAATATTTAAAATAAGTCAAGTTTCGTCATGCTTAACGGGAGGGTTTACTTGTATATAACATAATTATTAACACATATTCAATCCATAATTCAAAATATAAAAGTCAAATATATATTTTTATTCACTAAGTTATATTATATATATATATATATATTTATATATTATTATATTTATTTATATTAATTTATATTCATAATTTATATTAATTCTGGCATTAATATTCCCGAGCAAAGTCACCTCACAATAAGTTCACTAATGTCGCGAAATACACTTCACAATTGCTTATGAGCATCTATGGGGTTGGTTATAATTGCTTATTAGCAATAGTGGAGACCTCTATGGGAAGGTATTGCACCCACAATGCAACGCGTATCGTGATACAGCATTTCTTCCCTCTCCGCGTCCAGGTTGAAAAACGATACAAAAAATCAACAATTATTCTGTAAAAAAAATTATTTAAAAGTGAAAACGAACGAATGAAGTTCAACGAACAGGACAATGTAGAGGTATATACCGGTTACAAACCAAGTACGTGATACTTCTTTTATGGCGTTGCGTAAATTTGATAAACATAAATAAATAACTTAAATTTTAATTTATAATTCGTTATCTTCTGCAATCTATTTAAATAAGGGAATATGTAAGAGTCAAAATAAGCTCTTAAGTTGCTTACCTCTATAGATGGTTGAGTGTAATAAAAAATTAAATCGATTAATTAATATTCGATTAGAGTAATCGGCGGCAGCCATCTTGAGAACTTCAGTTGAAGACAATGTAGTACCGTTCTCGTCGAATAAAATTAAATATTTCCTCATTTTGAGAGTTAGATACTTCGAATTTAGCATCATACTGTGGAAAATTGAATACACTATCTTTCTAATATTAAAATTTTAATGCCAGCGACTGATTTCGCAATATGTTTCACTAGAATTGTGCAGAATACTCGGATTTCACGCCCGCGATATACCACTGATGAAAAGTAAACTTCCCAGAATTCCTTGTTCTCAAATTCTCAGGCGGGTCGCTACAAATTATTATAAATTGCTAAACTTATTAGCAATTGCCAAACTTATTAGCAGTTGCAAAAACCCACATGGGTTGAAGGAAAAACATTGGTCCTACAAAATCGAAAAAGGTACCAAAATTAGGGAAATCAAATTGATATTCTTAATTGGGTCGTTAAATGTATTTTTTTGAATCGAAATCACGAGAACTAGGGTAAATAAACAAAAGTTAAGTAAAATTTTGTCGTAGTACCAGTCCTGACGACCAAAGCAAGCAGGCTTGTTGAAGTGTTTGTAGTTTTCCCATAAGAACACGTGGAATTGAGGCCGATATAGAATTTTAATAAAGGGATGATCGTATTTACTATAATGAAGTAAATTAATGATTGGGTTCTTCCCCTATTTTATAAGAACCACATGAATTCAATTATGCATATGTATTTAAATGATGTAGATTTATTTAAAAAATGAAATTATTACCCGTCATGCTTGACGGGGAAGTACACTTGTATAATAACAATAACCCTATCCTAATAATGATAGCCTTATTCTCGAATAAAATAGCATTGTATGGAGTCCCCACTGTTCTTTCTACATGAACTTTACGACGTCCTTCGTCGAGAATATTCAGATTCGATTCGTCGAATGGTTTTAATTGGAAAGAAAAAAATCAAACTTTAATTTAGACAAATGTAGTGACATGTGCTGAAGATTTAATTGGCTCCTCTGAGGAAGAGAAGGGATATTGCCATTATTTGGTATGTACTTTTCGGTTGCATTGATTCCATAGCTCTTCTCAACGTAATAAATTTAAATGTACCATTGAGAAGGTTTATACATACTATCCTATCCTATTCCATGTCCCCTTTAGGAAGGTGGATGTATGTAAATATGAACCGCTCACAAGAATGATGCGAGTTAGCGAATAGCATCATGAGAACGAACAATTTTATTCATATTTACAATAACTCAATCCATTTGATGAAGTAGAAGTTATATCTTACTGTACCTATCTTACATGTTTGTCTATTTCCATTTCTCCTGTCATTTTTATGTTTAGTATTATTTCCTTATATCTCAGCAAATTGGGTTGACAAACCTGTTAGTGATAAATAAATTACTATAAATACCTCTATTACGCGAATTTTACTCTATAGTCTATCTTTATTATACCATTCTTTCGATTGAAACTTTTAACTAATAAAAATAGCCCTATCCTAACTAGAATCCGAACCTGGAGCCTTTAATTGCTAGACTACTTTGCTAACCCCTATGCCACAAGAAGTAAAATACTCCATCTCTGGGGATTGTTGTAAAAGAAAAACAGTGAATCTATCTTGGATAGTAGACTAAATTAGAAGAAAAAATAAGCGATGATAATTTTCCTCGAATTTGCATAGCATTAAAACAAAGCATTGCTGATGAGGGGCAAAGGAGAAGCAACATATTCGAATCTTTGTCGGACGAAGCATAATCCCAATCCTCAGGGAAGAAACAAGTGAAAAAAAGAAGCTCATCCGAATTAAACAGGCGGAAAAACTGCGAGCGTGTCGAAAAACGTGCGGAGGAAAGGGCGTTGGGAGTGTCGAGGGCGATAGACGGATATGGACTTTTCCCCTTTCGCCCTCCGAATCTCCCTGGCTAAACATTAGCCGCGAGTCGCGAACATTTCCCCTTGTAGTCAGAAGGAATAAGCTTTTCCACGGCACACAAAAAGCTGGATAGACAAATGGGTTGAAATGCCACGCCGAGGGAAGTTGTGAAAATGGAAGCAAAAGAGCGGGCGGCGGTTGGGGAATGAAAAATAAATCTCGGGCGAGACTGATCGGAAAACAGCCCAACGCGAGACTAAACAAAAACTTCGGAAACGTAGTTACTGCAAATTGTTCAGAAAAGAGGACGCTCGGGTCGCCCTTCGGAAAGGGAATGACATGGTTTGCGTTCGGAAATAAAAATGAGGCCTCGGATCACACGGACTATCCCCACTGAGGCTTCGGGGGTTCGAATACCTGAAGCTTCGAAAAATATCCTTGACAATGAATAGCAGCTCATTCAGCACTAATTGTAAATGGAGGTTTTTTTAAGATACAATAAATTTTTTCTTCCACATTAATTACGAGAAAGTAGGAATCTATTTATAGCCTCAGAAATTTTTTACTTAAACTTCTTAGACACAATGAAAGTGACACTTTCAGACATGGAAAGGAATCTAATCTATTTGATTTAAAATAGTTCAGCAAAATTAGAAAACAGTTTCCGCGACAAACGAACATTGGTAATTATCACTTTCCTCATTTCATAAATATCACTAAAATACAGTTCAAAAAAATTATCTTCAAATTAACGTGGAGTTAAAATGAAATTCTTCTCCGTATATAAGTGAATACTGAATGAATGCTATTATCTTTTACTTAATGTAGATTACCGGTATTGTTGAGAAACGTTAAGGAGGATACTTTGAGCGAATTTCTGCGTTTGACTAAGTATAATTGTCAAAATTAGGGATACTCAAAAAGCTACCCGAATCTGCTTATCTCGGAAGAAACACGGCATTAGAGTAAAAACACCACGCAAAACTACCTGCCACCAATGACCTTTTCTCTAAATATTTGCATCATAAATGTGATAAGCTGGTCATAAGTGGAAGATTCTATGTTTAAACATAAATTTTCAATGCATACAAAGAAATAAATTTCTTGTGGCATGACTTTTCCTCTTTAAATGTTGTGTGAACCTCTTATCCCAGCAGTATATCCCAAAACGACGCCATTCTTTACCCTGAATAGCACTTCCGTGGTTGGTAGCGGCAAATAAATAGACGGTGAAGTACGGAAAGATTCAAATATACAAAAAAGCACTGTTTCGTTGCTTAAACAGGCAAAAGCACATTTGTATTTGGAGTAGCCAAGAGAAAACTTGTCCTTGCGTGAAAATGTTTGAGGTGAAGCACTTTAGTAGATAGGGTTAAATGATAATTTTTTTCTTGAAACTAAAAAATTCTAAATCAAGAGTTTCTGGTAAAATCGTACAAAAATAATCATGTAAACAGAAAATTAAAGGTTATTTTAGATGGTGAAAATTCCTATGAGTTGATAATATCTTTGAAATATTAAAAACACTGCTAAATTGATTCTTCCTTAAAAATCGATTCCCATCACCATCCCTGAACCTATTAAAGGTTATATGTTGAAAAATATTATTAAACTTTTTTTTTAAGCTGTAGATTATAAAATTTATGGAACTCAACGAATAAAATCTGTATCCAAAAACTCGAGAAGATAGAGAGCTAGGTGATATGTATTTTTAACAAATGCCATAAAATAGCAAGAAGTACGAAAATGGTCTTCTGTCGTTTTAATCGTCTAAAGACAATAAATTAGAAGCTAGGTTGCGAATTTGAAATAAATTCAGAGAAAATGCATCAGCGGGTCCCAATAGTAATTACGCAACGTTCTTACCATTTCCATCGATCCTATAACCTACAAAAAAGACGAGAAACATGCGCAAGCAGAACCTGTTTTTTAAATTCATCCATCCACGAACGACCGCAATCGTAATGATCTAGAGAAATAAGTCGATGGCACGCTGTTTACCGTGTCAGACGCAGATAGGCGGCTTACGGGTTATTAAGGTAGCTGTACATCTGTGTCAGAGCAAAGGAAATTGGGCAAACATGTTAAGAAAATATTGCCTGGGACAGTATTTACAGCGTAATTACAAGGAGCATATAAGTACGAAGTAGTATAAAAGAAGCAGCATTGAGCTCCTATGAAACATAAAATAGGAAAAATTAAAACTTGAGAGAAAAATTTTAATGAAAATAGAAAAAGAAAATTAAGTGGAAAGAAAATAATCCTAATTGGAATATACCAAGGTATACGAAGAAAGGAAAAAAAAACAAAGAAATTAAAATAAAGGCACAACACTCATGCAAAGGAGCTGCAAAATCGTTTAGTAAAATACCTTATTATTTAACCTTAAACAACTCCTCGCAGTATGTGTATAACCATTTCATTATACAAAATACATAAATTCTATGCTTCTTAGACCCTAAAAAAAACAAAAATCACCTCGGATAAAGAATGAGAGAGAACAATGCTATGCTATGCTAATATCCAAGAAACTCTTTTCAGGTATTGGTCGTCTAAATTTTAAAAGATATTCTTTTGGCTGGCAAGAATCCTCGGATTCATAACGCACTTTAAGTATAGCAGCTACTATAGTATTAGGAAATTAACACATGTCGTACAAGAGAGGTAACGGAAGAATCAAAAAGGTTATGAAAATAATAAGGATCGCTGTCAAAGATTAGATGGTGATCATAAATGGTCTAGCTTATGAATTATAAATTTATCAGTCCATTCTCAAACATGAACATAAATCACCGATGTGATAAATAGCTTAAAAGGGATGAAAAAATTTGCGTTCTCTTATACCGAGAAAATAACAT
The DNA here is from genome assembly GCA_947579665.1 of Sympetrum striolatum. Classification (NCBI taxonomy): domain Eukaryota; kingdom Metazoa; phylum Arthropoda; class Insecta; order Odonata; family Libellulidae; genus Sympetrum; species Sympetrum striolatum. The sequence continues at coordinate 42,751,092 of OX388346.1, forward strand.
TTATGACAGAAGTGATTTGGAAATTTAGAGGCTCCGAAAATTAGAATCATCGAAACATCAAACCGAACTAGATTCAAAAGGAAGAGAACGAGAAAGGAAAACATGCAACTGGAATTAAAATCGAGAAAAAAGGAATCGAGAAAGATGGCGAGGGATATCGAAACCTTTGATGGGGATAAAAAGGAGAGAGACACAGGGATGCGTGCAAAAAACACAAACGATGAAAGCGAGAGGGGCAGAGGGATAGGAATAAATGCAATCAAGGCATGGTCCATTTGGGACACTGCCCCGGCCATTGGCGGCAATCTGGTTTCTGGATGGGATGGGTGTTTTAAAAAGTGTTGGTGGGATTGGGCAAGAGGACTCGTGAAATTGATGTAGGGAGCGTGGGAGAGGGAATTGTGAGGGAAAAGCGACTGCTGTCTCCGACTTCCCATTCATGCTAATGAAAAGGAATCGGGAGAAGGAGGAAAGTTTTTTGGGTAGGAAAAAGGAAGGGACGGAAAGAAGGAGACGGAGGTCCGGTGAATTGCATGATGGGAAAGGGAAGACTGAAGGCGAAAATGGGTAGAGACAGCGGGAGGCTCTAATCGGGGAGATAGGAAGAAAAAAGGGAGATCGCGAGGGAAAAACTGGAACAGAAAGGAATTAAGTCGGATTAAACAGGTTAACGTGGGAAGGAATGGTAGTTAAAGAAGAGGAATTAATCGGAAGTACCAGCGTTGGGGAAGGAGATATATTTTTTTATTTTACATCGCGCGAAATAAAACGGCGTGGATCAAAAGAGGTAAATCTCCATGTTGAATCAGTGGGGATCGAAAGATAAATCAGGGATGCAGTAAAAAGGTCTAATAATAAAATCCGGGATAATGTGATTTTCATCAGGCATAATTTCCAAGAGGATGCGAAATTGATGAGAAAAATAATTAGAACGGAAATAACAGGAGCTCATGTAGGTATTAGAGCGCTTTAAAACACTAAAAAGTAAGAGCATAATAGCGATTTCATCATAAGTAGGATATCTGTAATTAATTAAGAGTTATTCTTTAGTTTTACAGTAATTTAATCATCGACACATTGCTAATAACATATCTTACAATAATTCAGTGAAACTCAAGATGAGTTGTGCTTACCTCTTAGACAATCAACGCTTACAAAATGAATATTTATAGATAAAAAAGACCATTTTATTACAAATAATTAATTTAGATTTAGATAAATACCCGTAACCCGCCAGAGGCATATGACAGTGGGATGAATGGTATGTCAATAAAAGTATATTAGATACAAAAAGTGCAATAAAATTTGGACGAGAGCCGTATCTAGATAAATATTTTAACTCAAGCATAAACTCTGAGAACGATAATGTAAAATAACTCTCAAATCATCTTTATCGTAAAGGTAGCTGCTAATATTAATACTATTCACCTGATATTTAACACAAACTTAATGCAGTAGTTCAAATGCATAAATACTAACCAAGCAAGCAAACTAAAAATATGATAAAACTTTTAATTAAAATGAAACGATCAGTAATTTATACTTCACAAAATTCTGGTAAAACATTTTAAATATAAGATGTTGTATTATCAATTTTTCAATCAATGAATAATGTGCAAACCGAAATTTATGGAAATTGACTGTTTTTATTAATGAGGATATTCGCCTAAATTCTATATTTAATTTGAATTTATTACATTTTGAATATATCCACAGTTGAAATCGAAAATTTCTCCATTTCATTACTCTATACCTGGATTTATTGAAATCGAAATGGTAATCTCATTAGCTCTGAATTAGCTGTTAGCTTAACGCAAATGGCATCATACATAAATAAAGGGAGGGAAATCCTCAAACAGATTTTATTGCATCAGAAATACACACTTAACGCTCAATCAACATTAATTTTGCTTTCAAACTGAATGGAGGTTTCCATGATCATCGATGGTAAATGACCGATACAACTGATAATGCAATGTGCAATGCTTAAACACCTAATTGGCTGATATTATGGGAAGTTATCGAAACATAAATCGGCAAGAGAATTCTAACTGCAATAAATATTTCTTAAACCGTATTCGCTAATCAACCAATTATGTATAAAAACCGATCACATTTTTTTGTAAACACATTAATTTGAGGGTTAGTGAGATTTTCACATTCATTGAGAATTGTCTCACTCTCATCGAGGAATCAACCGATATTCACTGGATCATCAATCAAATATTTCTCTACGCTCTCATTTCTTTCTTTTAACCTTGAAATTGTTACCCGTCAAAATTTTTGGATACAATTTAGTCTCCTTTTCTGTAGAGGAAAATAATATTTGTTTCGAACGAAATTCAAACTTACTTCAAGGTATTCTCACAAAAACATGAATTTTTGAATTCATAGTAGCATTCAGCTAGGTGGGTAGGAACCTTTGAATTGCAATTTGAACACTTTTTCTTCAAAAACACACCAAACGGTGATATTTGTAATGAGATCATAACCTTACAGCAATTTTATAAATTATAATATATATACATATAAATTTTAATATAATAATAAAGCTCGTTAATTGTACAGAAATCCAATGGCTTTATAACGTATACTCAATTCAGCTACTTCAAAGAAAAGACGCTTTAAAAAAAAAACGCTAGAAATAATAGGATTCAACCTGAGTGAATAAGGAATATTAAATTGAGCAAACATTTTAAAACAGTAAAAAATGCAGGATGTGAAATCAGAAGAGCACGAGATTGACGATAGGACGAATGGAGAAATGCATAATTATATCCCTATAAGTTTAAATCAATGAAATAAAGAGAACGGCAGTAAAATTTCAATAAAAACACCTCTATTTAATTATCTTTGAATTCAAAAGTCAACTTGAATGTACAGTCCTGGCCAAAATTAACGCAGCACCGGCCGTAAGGATCGCTAGGGAGGTGCTGCGTTAATTTTGGCCAGAAGTATACCAAATTATATTCCATAGAGTGTAGAAATTTTTCCTATAGCCTTTCTCTCAATTAATTCTATGCCTATGCATTATTCACGTTGAAAGTTATTATTTCTGGTAAAAAACGAACAAATTTTCTCACATTGATTGCAGTAACAAATACTTCATTCGTAATAATTGCTCTTCGAGTATCAAATTACTGAAAACTGCGATTATGACCACTCCAGACACACGCTGCCAGTAGCTCCTTCATTACATAACTTTAATTTCCACTGTTTATAAATCGTTTGCGCAGACCCAAATCCTTTGCAGTGGGTCCTTAGCAGTCGCCCATCCCTCCTTCCTCAATCACACTCTCACGTGGGCACACACACACACACTGTTTCAAACCCTTCAATCCCTAACGGCTGGTAAGTGCCCAGGGAAAGCAAACCCAGCTGACGGCACAGTGGGCGAGCAGAGCGAAGGGGTTTGCAGATGGGGGTGCAAAGTGGTGGGGGTGTAAACACCATGAAACCAAGGGGAGGTGGAGGGGGGGCGAAGATGGATTGGGAAACAGTTGTTTAGGTTGGAGAGGAATGGTAAAGAGAGAAAGCATTCGGAAATAGACGAGAGGAAAGTTAATGCGATGAAATTGGAAGAAGAAACTATTTTCGCTACGAATAAAGGTAATTATGTATTAGGCGTACCCGCTAGATTAGTTGCGTACGGAGAGAAAAGGTAAATATGCATAAATATAGGAACAGAAAGGAATCAAGTTCAATTATAATTACAAATATATACATACAAAAAAGGGAAATCAATTACCGGGAGGAAAAGAAACATTAAAGAACAAATGAAAAAGAGGGAAAAAATGGCAAAAAATTAAGAAAATGTTAATCTAGGGATTTCCCTTATTTTCGAAATACATGAAATTTTAGAGTTTAATACGATGTGTGTAAATCTTTTCTCGCCGAAAATGAACGGAAATTTGAATAGGATGGCAAATTTAGTGAATTACGGGAAAATGTAGAAATAATATGTATATACTGAAAGACTTAGATAATTAAGTCGTGGGAAGTCTCTAACCAAAATGATGGATGTATGAACGTATAAAAAATGCTAAAACGAGACTTAGTAAAAAACGAAGAAAAGAAGTAATATGGAGGTTCATTAGGTGTAAAACGTAAACTTCTTGTTTTCTTTAATTTATTGATTAAAAATATAGACGACTTGATACACTAGCTATTTTCCCACTCTTTCAGAAATACGCTCAAAATATTAGGCTATGGTCGAGTACTGGAACAGACGCGAAATAATTGATAATTCCAATGAAGTAAATGGCTAACTAATACTTGGGATGAATACTCGCAGATATTTTCACAAAAATGCAACATTTAAATGTTTTTATCTTTATTTCCTATCATTAATGGCCGCGTGCATGTCCTAAAAACTGAATGGAAGCATTTTACACAATAATGTGCCAAAAACAGTGAAAGCCTTTATTATTGATACTTAATTACTAGCAGATTAAATGCAGTCTGTTAACTTAGAAACACAGAGGTGAAAATGAATGGATTGAAGGGAGACATCAAGATCTGCGAATAGGCAGTGCTCGGAAGGACATAAGAAGATTTTCCACTGCTGGCGTTAGTTTTGGTAGCTTGATAGACAAACTTTGGCCCCACTCTCGAAATCGTGCAAACTTTGCCTGGAAGGAATCTGTGAAATCGGTACGGGAGATGGAAGGGTTTGTGGACCTTTTCCCTGAAACTGGATACGTCAGAGTTGTCTAAGGAGCATCCTCGACTGCGAGAGGCAACTGCGAGGGATTTCTTCCATATTGCGGGGAAAATTGGAGAGCGTTTGTTTTCTTGTTGACGAGAACTTTCTCATAGAAACATGGCGGGTGCTTATTATGACTACAGAGCTGAATTATGCCACTAAGAAGTGGATGGGTAAGTTTCAGAGATATGATTTATTTCGGAAGAAGTAAAGCATTCATCACACAATTTATTTTTACAAGACCTTAGAAAACTGAGTAAGATTAAGATTACATGCTTCTCTCTCAACTAGATAAACAATAAGGCACACTCTCTGGAAAAAGATTCATATTTTCTTAAATGAAAATTTTAAATAAAATATCTCAAGTAAAAATCTTTCATAAGACAAAATACGAATAATTTCCTATGATCTTCTGACATTTTCATGTTAATTTAATGCACTGTGTAACTCCAGTAGGAAACAAGTGCAAAAGCTGTTTCCTCGTCATTTCACTTCTCAGGTTCTTAAGAAACCAGAATGGAACTCTAAAAGAGCTGTTGGAAATGTGAATATGTTTTTCGTTGCCTCTGCTTACAAGTGTCCTTCCATTCTAAATTGGCAATCATAATTTCCGATTCATAATTTCTAGCCACTAATCATGTCATATGTATCAACTATGAGATATTAGCATTGTTGCAATCACTAAAACAAGTATTTAAAAAAGTTGTAAGGATAATATCGATTATAAAGTCAAATTCAAAAGCAATGAACAGTTCAAAAAAGCACTGTACATCTCATACAATATTTCCCATGTTCCATTTTTTGAAAATAATAATTCCCAAGTACGCAGTAGCTAAAGGTACTCTTCATCGTCAATTCACATTACCTTATTCATTAATTTTGCTTATCTGCTGTTGTCGTAGCTTCCTAAATGAAATATAAAGGTGAGAGGGGGGTGAAGAGAGGCCTTCAATTGGATTCGTCGGCGGGAATGAAGGGAAAATGGGTACTCCTTGTGCAAACACAGTTCGCTCGATGTTGAAGTGCAACTCTTTATACGTCTGGTCGAGCCCTGCTTGCCTTAGATGATGGGGCAGAGGCTATTGGAAACAAATGCTGATTGATGCGATCCAGTAAAAAGGAGGAGAGGGTTACAGCAGGGAAATTATCCGTCTATGCCACCTGCAAAACTTCAATTCATAGCGACCACCCGACGGTGTCTGTTGCACTCCTCTTTCAATGGAGAGAAACTGAGCGTCAGAGATAGAAGGAATAGACGAGACGAAGGGACTTAAATCGAGGAGACTAAAAACTTAAATCCACATTGTGTTTAAATGAGAGTTCTTACATACCTTCGAACTGGAATTTTCCTTGAACACTAAAGTAAGCTTAGAATAAATGATAAACCTTTTAAATGATTGTTGTTGTGGATTTAAAAAAAAATTGTGCTCATACTGTAGCAATTTAGTACCATCTGTCGCAATTAAAGTAAATTAACACATTCCTTTTATAATCCTGTCTCTGTTATATTTATAGGTGATAATTAGGATAATATCTCCATCAAAGAGGAGATTCGAGAACACTAATTGGTTAATTGTTTAGCGTTGTAAAACTAAACCTGTAACTGATTCAATAAAATATTCTTTCTCCAGGAAAATAAATCTAATAATTAACTACTCTGCTGAAAATTCGATCAACCACCGTTCTAATTGCAATAAATTATACATAATTATCTTCCTGATGTAAATTAATGAAAGTTTAGAATAGAGGATGAAACACGACTTTAGCAATTAGCATTATAATTAATTCAAAATTACTATAATGTACCAATTATTATAGATTAATAAAAATTAAATGGTAATATGATTTTGAAACAAGGATAATATGTTAAATATTACCCTTGTTTCTTCGATTGTCACATCGATTAAACTGGAAAGTTTCTTTTGAACAAAAGGCAAACTAGTACGATATCTGTACTAATGACTGCGAGTCTTCAATGCAGTAATAAGCAGTTCAAAAACCTTAGCTTAGATTGATTTCATTGGCATAGACCAAAGCGAGTGACGGAAGTGATCCCCACAAAAAGAGTTGATTCCACAAGGCGTAACATGACTACATAATACGTCATTTGGCCACATCTTGCGTTTATGAACGAAAAAGGCTCTATGGCAAATTGACGAAAGGAGAACGTAGATTCAGATACAATCGAGGCACTTCGCACGATTTTTATGATAACGTCCCTCGACGTCCCGGGGATCGAATACGCGATTAGTGTTTACACGCATCAAACCGGCTGCGCTGAAGTACGCATAGGAATACGGACGCAACGAGAAATTATCCAAATCAGCGCGATCTCACGCCGTCATCTTCCGATTACGCCCGCTCTCAGGGGGATTAATTGGTCAATTCACGTCAAGGGAGGAGAAAATGACGTCCGGCAGTCGCCTCTATTTACGGTCCGAGGCTCGTGTCAAAACCCAACTCCATCCCATTTCCCATCTGACCACTACCCATACCTCTCGGCTAAATTGTAACGTATCCTGCCACTCTCGACTGTCTCCCATCCTTTTGCGTAAAGTCCTCCTCTCTATCTATATCTGACGCCCGCGGATGTTGGCGGCCTGCGTCATCGACAATGGCCTGTTATGTTCGCCCAGATAACGGATTGATTGACTTTGACGGCCCTGATGGAAAAGCAGGCTTCATTTCTATGCAGACGCTACGGTCATTTGCTGAATGGATCATTATAAGAAGTGCCATGTTGACATTAGGCCCGTTTCCTTCAATAGGAGCATTCTCCAAAAGTAGTTGGCAAATAAATAGTTGCAGACCATCGCTTATTCTCCAATAATATCAGAACATTTTCAATAGTCGCAGATGATACTTAAGGACTCAATGAAAAACCTTTAATAAAAAATGTAGTTAACCAAAATTTGTAGTTGAGAAGCGTAATTTAGCTTTTAATAAGGACAGACTTAAAGTGAATAATTATTTATTCATAATAATACATATCATAAATATCCATTAATTGCAATTCGTGAGAGCAGAAATGAGATTAGGCTTTAAAATAACAAATTACTATCTGCTAAAGATAAGCAAACTTGTGCTTACTATGTCGCATTATGTTTTCCTGTTAGACCAATCTTTTCTTATAATAATGATGCAATAAATATCAATTAACAAAATTCCTCATCTTATGAAGCTCAAATCAATATAACGTTTATTGGTTAAAGAACCATTCCAATTTAACTCCACTTCGGCTTTCCACCACGATTGTAAAAAATTTTTACATCACGAATTTGTACAAATAATTTATTTCTCACCTACTTTGAGTTCAATTCAGTAACTTCACATGCTTAAGACTTTCAAACAAGGGAACTGCAGTTCCAAAATTTATTTATTCATTAATCAAGCATCCTTTCACAAATAACGTATCCCTTTCCTAATTAAATTATTAGAATGAAAAGATACGGGATGTTTATCCAGCAGCTATTGAAAAACGCTAATTCATTTGAGCGAGTAATAAGCTTCCCCAATGGATTCAGTCACGTCAGAAACATCCTCGGGTATCACCGGCACACGGGAAATAGAAAATAAAAATGGATAAATCACCTTTGCAAGATACCAAATCCCTTGTCTGTATCAGGAACAACTATTCTGTCCCGTACGCTTCAACCTGTCCGATCGACGACTACCATCTCCTGCTCCGTTTACTAAGCGTTGAAGCATTTGATCCCAATCATTTGGAACGAATTTTAGAAAATATCATTTTCTGGGAATCAATCAGTTCTCAAATCTAGTTATGCGTAATTAAAACAACCTGATATGTTATGAAGCGTCCTAATAAGTACACCAGAAAAAGTTGGAGAACTTTGAAACACATTATTAGAAGTCGACGTCCTGCAGATAATAGACAATTTACCTCTCCTGGATTCAGAAGTAAGAAATTTTAAATAAGTCTATACGGGAAACTCTTCTCGCGTTTACCATTATTTTTCTGGAGAAAATTTCATTTTATTCCCTTATCGACAAACTTCATACAAAAAGAAACAGTGAATTTCGTAAAAAATATATTTTTTTCGATTAAATATAGTTTTGATAAACTTAGATAAAATAAGTGAATTTTGGTAAATTTTTGTGGGTTGATATTCATAACCAGAGTCATAGTTAAAGTCGGCTATCAGATGAATGCATAGAGAAGATAGGTCCATTACGAATGCATAGAGAATTAAATAGTATGCTATTCGATTAAATAAAAATGCTTTAAAATTGACATTTAGCTTATATAAAAGAAAATGTTTAATAACCTTCAAAAATTTTATACCTTTGAACATGAAGAATTATGACTGTCTCTGTTACTTAAGAGGATATTCCAGTAATATGACAGAAATTTGTCATTAATCCATGTTGGACAAAGAAATAAGTAAAATTTTTAAAAGCGTGAAACGTAAATAATATCCTCACCTCACCCAGAAGAAAAAAGTAAAATGCTTTAATGAATAAATTCCCAATTTTATGAAAATTAACAATCGCCTTACTAATTTCTACAGTAATATTTCATGGGATACGAATTAATTACCTCCTGAAACTGAGAAAAAACTTCTACCTCTAAAAATTGCCCTCAAACTCTCCCATTCACCCATTTGAAATCAACCTTTATTAATTTAGTTTGAGAACTTTCACCCTATTTCATCGAATAAAAGCAATAGCCCGAACCAAGCCCTTCCCACATATCAGAATTTCCTTTCCCATCACAGCCCTACCACCGGAAACTCGCAAATTACCCCATGATAAAAAAGGTAGTCACCTGGAAAAATTCTCCAATTACTTACCTCGGAAACTTCCGTTGGCGTCTTAAATCTCCCATTTACTTAAGATGTATTTATAATGGGACGGAAGGAGAGATATTAGACGTCTAGACCGCCTTCCATTTTATCCGAATACCTGATAAAGGCGATTTTAGGAGCTCAGATGCAGGCTTTCGCACCTAAGCCAAACTCTTTCTCTCCTCCACTATCACTCCCTTCAACGTCCTTTATGGAGCTATCTTGCCAGGAAAAAAATTCCCTGCAAGTGACGTACTACTTAGAGACCGCCCACACACCAAAAGCGTTCTTTCTCCGAGTTTCCACGGTCCTCGAAGGGTGGTGAACTCTCGCCATTCGCGAACATTTTACCCCTCGCTATCTAGCCAAAACCTTCACAATTCACTCCCTTTACTCGCCCCTGGATTCCTTCTCCACCAGACTCGGCCATTATTTTGCTCCGTACATTCATGTCCAAGACATGGACGATGGCCTCATGTGGAGTTTGGCCAACTCCATCCCTCCCTCGGCGGTATATCTTCCGAGCGGTGCTTTTCGATTTCCGACGATATTTATTGAGCTCATTCTGTTCTGATTGGCTTCTAATGGAACCTTTCGAAAAGGAGTCGAGACGGGAATTCAACAAATGGAGCAAAGATGAGAATGCCAAAAATTCCTGGAGGTGGCCTTAAATGAACTTTTGCGGAATTTGGAAAGAAAGTGACAAAGACACGTTCTTTTTTGCGACACTGCAGCAAATCGAATGAACGCTTTCTTCTAGTAACTACATGGTATAGAATAGGAATGGATATTTATCAATTATTCGAATAATCTTTCAGAACTTAAAAATTTGTAGTAAAAATACAAGCAGAACCTTACTTAAATGTGCACAATAAATAATATATCTTTTGTAAAAATATAACTAATGTATCTAAAACAGAAACAAGCAACCCGAGATATTTTCACCAATGCCGACACAGTAGATTGCTCTTTAGAGAAATGTATAGACTATTTTCTGAAGAACACTTAATTAATACAGTCGTAGAGTAATATTAATACGCCTTTGATCGGACGAGATTGAGACTAAAATTCTACTCTTCCATACAAGCCAATTATAGGATAGTAGTTTAGGAATAATATTTTTCCTATCATTGTAACAGAGCCATAAATTAATGGTTTTTATTTTATTAATAATGAATTTCGTACTACAACAAGATGAACTAACTATAACACACTAACAATACGTCTTTATAGGAGCTGATGCAGTCCACTGTATGCAAGAGTTTGGACAAAAATTCAATTCCTCTATTACGAACAAAATAATTGAGACAAAATAACCTTTTACATTGAACACTATATCATTTATACCATTCAAATGGTATAAATGAGTTTCTAACTTCTGTCAATTCTTCAATATCTATCAATATGAATTATTATGACAGGAGATTTCATTACTTCAAAACTCAATTTTATTTTTATTTACTTCGGTGACTTCTAAAAAGCTGGATTTAAAATAAAATGTGCACAAAAAATTTTATGTGATCAAGATTAACTAATACTAATATCAAGACGCAGTGCTCACATAAAGTTTGATTTTTTTAATCCAAAACAGTAAACCCCTAGGGAAATAAAATTTTTATTGGGTTTTCAACGAAATATTTGTAACCGAAATAGCGGAATTCTCATCGTACACGAACATATCCAACTCGGACGAGAGATGGTATTTCACGGATGAAACTTCCTTACATATGATGCCTGAGAGACGCTTCCGCAATAACCCACCATAACACGCCAGCATAAAAAAACATAGAGAAGATACTACGACCATTCCAAGGAAAAAAGAACGAGGATGAAACTAACGCAAAGACGGCGAAGGAACACGAAAAATAACACTCGGAAGAGCACGCTCGAGATCTGAGAGCGGGCACGCGAATTCCCAAAAGGAAACTACGTCCTCACGTCGAATAGCATCCCGAGCGAGAATTCTCTTCCACCGCGTAAATCTATTCATGCATTCAGGATGGAAAAATCTCCGAACTCGATATCTTCCCTCTTCACCTTTCCTGCAGCACATCTCCGCGAGTTCACATTTTTATTTCAAAAAATTAATAAATCTTAACCTCCCGCTTGTGCGGAAGAGTACTCGCGGAACTCTCATACTCCCATATTGAGATCCAGACCATATTCAATTCAGGTAATGGTCGTTGAATGTTCAATGGTCTAAAGGGATGGCGGGAACGAAGGGAGAAGAAAGGACGGTGCCTCCGTTAAATAAAGAAAGAAAGGGAGTAAGATGAAAAGTGCTTCAGATGCTGGGCCTCTCTCGAGACTAAAGAAAATATTACGAGAGGATGAAAGTGAAAGGAGAGCGTGCGAGTATTTCGTGGATGAGATTTCCAATTTAATCCGAAAGGGTTCTTTTATATGGAGAAAATGCGTGAGCGGGGAGTAACCGCATTTGCGTAATCGCGAGGGATATTTTGGTTTATTCTGCGTAAGCAATTAGGCAGATTAAAAATGAAGCTCGTCAAAAGGGAAGTGGTTTAGTTGCACGAAACATATTATTAATCTGAAATCCAGAAAGCTTTGAAACTGACCTTACTGCCCTACCCTCTGTTTTTTCCTCTGAATCCTATCCTCAATCACGACCTTTACCAATCCCTCTCCCATTCCTTCTGACGATCACGTCAATTAAAGCCCTCTCCTCCCCAACCATCAGGGGGTGTCACCAATATTTTCCTGATTCTTTCGTCAAGACCTTTGGTCATCAATTCCCTCCGCTTCATAAAGGCTTCCTTGGCTAAGGCTGTTCTTTTACGAACCTCATCTTTACATTTTCCGTCCAAGAGAGAGTACTTCCCAAGTAAGAAAGTTTAACCACCAGCTCTAGTTTTTCCCCATCCACCCTAATAGTTAACCTAGCTTTCTTTCCGTAACTCCGAATTGACCAGATAGGTACAGATGATATAAATTCAGAAAATATGTAAAGGATCTCTGGTTGACAAAGCCGGCGACCACCAACCTCGGCCGTGGTGGCCGAGTGGTTAGCGTGCTCGCACGGTATTGCACTAGCCACACTGTCCCGGATTTTTCTTATTAGGTAAAGGTCTTGTGTGATTGTTGTAGTTTATACCTACCTAAAAGTAAAAGTTCTGAGAATGGATGTTTGTGGGGTATATGAAAATAAATAAATAGCTTATAATAATAGTAGGTGTATGTATAATATATAATAGGGGTATATAATTATAAATATATATAATTTTTTTCAAGGCAATACTGGATCAATAAATGTTTAATAACAGTGAAGGAAGAATCAAGATAGAAAATTTCATAAAACTTCAAGCATCCAAATCTCAATATACTTATAGCATTTTCTGTAAAATTAACAACTAATGACTTAGGGGTTGGATATAACTGACTGAAATAAGCCCAAAAACCAAAAATACCAAAACGGATCCAAATGAAGAAAATACTTCGCTAGTGTGTGCTACTTCGGTAGTGAATCCAATAGTGTCATTAAAATTGCGTGGAATATATACATGTATGTATATACAAAAACACAAAGTTTTTTCCTTCTGCGCTAGAGCCTTCCGTAAAATAACGCCCGAAGGGAAAAGATTTTGTTGAATTTTGCTGACAGTTCTACTGTTGCCTAACCTTGCAAGAAGAAAATATCCACCTAACCTAAGGCAAATGAAATGCAAGCTCTTTATTTCACAAAAACTTGATTTTGGAGATGCTTTCTTCAGTGGTTACTGCAATGCACTTCTTTTCCATTGAATCCTCAAAGGAAATGGACTTTCACAAAGATATTAAAAAGAATGTAAATATGATCATCTCATGTGTATCATTTTACCTTCGTTCACCCTTCCAAGGTTCCCATACATATTTTGTCAAAAGTTACAAAGGAAAGATGGATAGTTTTTTATAACGCAAAGAACGATTTTAGCGTTGAGAGATGTCAAAGGTAAAAAGAGGGTATAAAAGGAATATATTTTTCTTTTTAAATAGTATCCGCCCTTTTTCGCATCTTGTCCAAGACCGAAGTTGGCACTCCTATCAAAGAGCCAACACTCGCTATATGGATGTTCTTGTCCTTCCACCCCCTTTTTCTTTCCTGCCTATATCCTATTTTTGGCGCAATCGCTATCTTTTGCATAGACTTGAAAATTTCTGTGACAGACGGAGGTGGCCCTAGAATCTTGCCGAGGAGAACTTATAACTCCAATCTTTTTTTACAGATACTATTTTTTCTTGGTGAATGAAGTATATCGAAAATTTTACATTTGGATTATGATGCAAATTGTTAGTACCACAAAGTCATCAAGGGAGACGATTGCCATTACCTCCCCCTTTTGGATTCACCAACCGTGATAGACATGATATTGTACGTATAAATAGGAATTATGACAGATGTCTTATGCAGGAAAATCGGAGGTTAAAAAGAAACTCAATTTTAAACAGGTAATTTGACCTAGACTTAGAGCAGTGACTTTCTTTTGTTTCATTCGATGCCACGGTTTGAACCAAAGGCAAAGGACTACTTGCTGATTATCCCGATACCATCAACTGCTGCATTTCAACTGCTAAAAAAATCATCAGGGGTCCTAGACAACTAATTTTACTTAAACTAGATTATAAAGTATACAGTTGCTTCTACATCTCATATATAAAATTGTGTTTTTAATGTGTCCATAATTTCTTTTAATATGGGTTAATTTCTATTAAAATATGTTTTGCGGGCATTTTAGCTCTCAAATTGAAATGAGAATAGAAAATACTGAAGTCAAATTACTTATACATTTAAAATTTACGTTGGATTAAAAGTCACTCTCGAGATTACAATTCTGATGATGTTTTACAGAACGGAACGAAAGAAGCACTAAGCAGAGATAAATGCCTCTATTGACAGTGCTGATAAAGCACGATTCAGCTCAGTGAAATATAAATTCCGAATTCACACATGATAATTCCTCCCCTTATAATTAATCACGCATGTTGCAATCCTGTCGTACGGCTCGGCATGCTACCAACTTTATAACCGTGCCCTTTCGCGGCAGGGGAATTGCCAAACAAACTCCTCCATCACGAGAGGAAAAACGCCGAACATAATTAATTCCACATAATGGATAGCCGAAGTTTTAATTGACAAGAGGGGAAGGATTTTTTTCCTCTTTCTCTCCTCCGAAGCACCGCGGAAAGTCACGACCGGTTCATGAAAATGCAGATTCAGCAAAGGGCATCTCATTATCGCAAACACCCGCAGCGGGGAAAGACAAGTCCTCTCGCATAAACATTTGAGTTCCTCCCTTCCGGAGAAAATTTCTCATTCGCTCCACTAACGCGCCAAGGAAAGGACGATCCTCGCCATACAGTTTCCAACTCCTCCGAGAGAGATTCTGATCACGTCTTTCCTCCCTCTTCTTACCTTACGGAGTTCATTCACGAGATATCCCCTCCCCCTGCGTTCCTCCGACCCAACTACTTCCAATGGTCTCCCCATCCATCAAAGCGGTTTTTTTTTCGTCTTCCCGAAAGGAACTCCCCCTCTCAATCTAGTTTTCCGCTCGACTACCTAACCGGAAGGAAATGAGGTACGTATCGAGGACGCGGGGAATTAAAATTCATAGTTATCGACCAAACGTAGTGGAAAGAGATTGTTATGTCTTTGAAGGAAGAGGAGTTCCATCAGAGATGGAGGGGAATCTGATGGAGTACCGCCCTTCCGTGGGAGAGTTCGCTAATAGACACGTGGGGAATTGCAGACATCGCTCGGATAAAGCCTTCTTTTAATAGAGGGAAATTAAACGCTGCGATTCAATTTAGATCATTCCGTTGAGGAATCGGCATATCCTCTTTTATTGGGAAATTCATAATAATGGTTACAGCTATATTCTTCATCGAATGTGTTATTTAATTTAAATATGAAAAGGAACATTTTCATACTCTTCGTGGAAATATATCTCATATTATCAATATTTAATGAATAGTTCAGTCATGGTTCAGAAAATCACGATTTTGTTTAAATTCACAGATAAAATATAAATTATAATAACCGGTCTACGAGTCTAAGCTTTGATTTCTGAGTAATCTTATCTTAATCACGGTCCATTCCATGAAAAAGATTAATTATTCTTTTATTTTATTATTCAATCACAAATCTTTTAACTTTTTGAGTTAAGTTTTTTTATTAATTAACTTAGAATTAGATAATTCTTTTGAAGTTAAACACGTACAATGCGTTTCAATGTAAGAAAAACATTTTGTGCATAAGGAATTGAGTAAAACTTTAAGGTTACTCCTTTTTTCCGCTTAAAACTGACTATTCCTGTAAGCCTCAAAGAATCAGCTTCGGAAATTTCTATCGTTAATATTACCAACCTTTGATTTTGATCTTAAACAGCACCCCAGTGTCTCTTAAAATATTACTTTTCGTTAGAATTTTATCAGCCACCTCTTTCGGCGATTATAAATTAAGCCCTGACGATCCGTATAGAGGTCAGATCCTGAATAACCTCCCCAAGTTATCACCCAAAATTATTCCCCCTTTGCCTCGATTAAAATTTCACCATCCTTATGCCCTGACCCGTGGAAGGGTGAAGCATTTTACCTTTCACCATCCTAAAGGCACGCCTTCCATTAGCGCACGAGATTTATAAGTACTACCCTACGAGCCACTCCTCTGCGTAAAACACGACAGAAACCGCATCCTCACAATTCAGTTAACCTTGTCTGAGTGCAGCACGCTCTAAGCGCCAAGTACTTCCGGTTTGGGGGGCGATATTTCGTTAGATGGAACGCGTTCGTAAGAGGGGGACACGCATTTTTATAAGATGCCGGAGGATGCCGTAAAACCAGGGCGAGGAGACACCCCGGACCGTACCTCAATAGGAGAGAAGAAAGTTGAATGGAGGAGAAGGATGGAATAGAGCGCGCCCAAGCCGGGTCCTCAGATTAATGACGAAAGCAAACCCGTGTAATGAGAAGGAAGGGGTTTTCAGTTTGGGGAGAGGCACTCAAAACCTCCGTAGAAGAAGCTGGGGAGGTAGAACCTGTGGGGAATGAAGGAGATAAGGAGCCTGAGTGCATTGGAATGGAGAGGAGATACGGCCGGATTGGGTAAAACAGGGATGGGGCAGGGTGGAAATTAGGGGGAGGCCGGGGAGGTTCCTTAAAATGACTACGGTATACACACCCGCTCGAAATGCAGGCGCAGTTAAGGGGAAGGGTGTAAGGAAAGGGGGAAAGAGTTTGAGGGGTGTTGGAAGAAAAAGAGATAAACTTCGCGAGCGGATTAGAATTTTAAATTTAAAATAGAATTTGCGCTGCTTAATGAGATGAAAATGCTTCATTCTGAAAATCGCGGCGAAAGAAGGGGGAAGATATGGTAATGAACACGTTTTCTAATGCGTTAAGTAAGAGTGTTAGCCTTGGATTCCTCTGAATTGACTCAGGGAAGTGAGAAAGTCATATTTTGGGAACGCTGTGCTTCGAGATTAATAGCCTATCCTCCCCCACAACCTCCTTATTATCGCCTTACGTTTTCTCGTGCTTTTCTGAAAAGCCATCAACTGAGAGAGGGTATTGAAACCATTTGCAACGTACTTATCATGTACGAAAGAAGAACCATTAACATTAAAATGGATAAGTTAGCTTTTTAGGAGCTAATAATAAATTCATGTTGCTGTCATCTATATACATGTATAAATATCACCGGAACTTTGGCCTCCTCTTAGTTTTTTAGGGAATTCTACCTAAATTTATATGCTTTTGCCAACTTCAAAGATGTTTTTGAAAAAAAACAAGTTTATGGACACCATCCCTAGGACTGACTGTCTCCACTCTACATATTAACATCCTAATATTAAACAAGCTTGCGCAGATGGCCATCCATAAATCAACATTTAAACTAACCAGGAACATCTATGACATTTGGATTCGTGTATTTCTGCATTTAGTTTGCTTTTTCATACATGTTTAAGGAAAAATTAAAATATGTATCAGGACAATGATTATAAGAGAGCAAGCCATAATTAACATTCTCCTTAAAATCAAATGGAAATCAATTCATTAATTTATGTTCATAACCTTTAATCATAAAATCAGTTTCAAAACTATTAGATTTTAATCAAAAATTCGATAAAGTATAGTCAATCCTTATTTTGGAGCCAAAGTTTAATTACTGATTACAAAATAATATCCAAGAATTAATGATACAGCTACATGGAAACTTTGTATTCCTTGATTAACTTTAAAAAAATATCCTATAAATGGTCTCCTTTCTTACAAGAGTATCTATGACCAACCTTGTTGAGCCGAAATTAAATCTTATTGTTAGATAATTTACTTTAACTGACTTTATTGAAGAATTTTATTGCCCTAGCATCTATTCTAATGCAAAACTATACAAGCAAATGAAGAATGTCCATCCAAGGAAATTTTGTCAGAGGATTCCGTGATATCTTTCGTATAATAGAATAAAGAACACAAAGTCTGCGAACGAACTCAATTGACCTCGTTGGAGGGTGATTTTATTCTAGGAAGAATCAACGGCAGCAAAGATGAAAAAACCACCCTTTATCATCCTATGTCTGCTTCCAAAGGACATTCGAGCTCCATCGTAAAAATCTTCGATCTGCGATCAATGGGGTTGCAAATACTCCGTTTCCCATTCGACTGCGAAAGATCAGAGAGTCTAAGTCGATCTCTTGAAAAATGCGCAAAAAAGCCCTAGTACAAAAATGGTCCGTCGCCGTGATGCATGATCAAAAGAAAGGAGCTAATAGACGAGGATGCGGCGTAGCTAAGAGACGCAGTTGCGCATGAACGAACGGGAAAAAGAAGTAGCTGCAGCCTCTTCCTGAAAAGACTTGATTGTTAATTTTGATTGGAAAGGAAGAAGCGGGTCGATGGAATAGAATGAGAGAAGAAATAGAAAAAATAACTGAAGAAGGCATTGAAATGAGGAAACGAAGAGCTTTGTGAGTCCATAGCACGAAGGCAATCAGCAAGGAATTGCCAATGACGTTCAAAACCCTTTCTCATGCGTTTCTCTGAGAACGGAATGGAAAAATAACCAATTCCTACGAATAAAAATATAAAAACTATCTTGTTTACTTTTTCCTTCGCCGGAGTATATTGATGACTATGTATAAGAGCCAATTCTTGAAAACTTTCTTTGTAGCGAAGTTTCTTTCACTGGTTTGAAAGAGCATGGAGTATATTTCACGAGATTGTACGAAAGTAATTTCTTTGAAGTTCTCGATACGCATTCAAGTATAACAAGAGGTTTGAGGACTTTCTAGTAGTTCTAAGACGTTGAACTCAATTCTAGCAAATAGCAGCGTAAAGTCGGCTGGATATCGTGGCAGAACGAATAAATTAGGTTCAAAAATTTTTTACTGTTGTCACGGCTGCATTATTGCATTATTTGCCATTGCAATTATTGCCATGATAGAGTGGATATTACAAAAACTGCTGATACTTCCCATAACGGAATCTTCAAATACATTTCCAGGGAATCCTATCATTTTATATCCCTTTCAAAAAGAGAAAATGAGTCTTTGACAACGTTCATGAAGCACTTTATAATAAAATTGTGGAATATTTTTTAGATAGGCCGTTTTCATGTCTTCTCTCATTCAAAGAAGACGGTTTCCGTTTTAACTACAAGCTTATCGATAGCTAATTGGCTCAAAGTTTCTCCAGAGAAAACTTTTGCTAACCATTAATGTTTGACTAGTATTTCAAAAACTAAGGCCTCTAACTGGTGTTTTACCATGAGTAAACAAGAAATTCATTCAGCACATTTCGCTTGGCAGGAGAAGGCTTAATTTGTTAAAGCACTTACAAACATACGAAGGAAAGTACACGACAAATTAATTGCAATGATCGTTTAATTAACGGTTGGTATTGCTTTGAAAAAATGTTCTCGTTACTCTTCTCAATGGATCTAATACGGAATAACAACTTCGTTTCCCTAATTATCATCTTGCGGGAAAAACCTTGCTATATAGATGCAAAATATATTCACGCCCACCTTAACGTAAAAGTTATCGGTTTTTAGTTGACTCTGAGGAAAAATCAATTGCTAAAGCTTCCTTATATTTAAAACAACACTTTAAAAATTTTTGAATCCGTATAAAATAAAGGAAAATAATACAGTCACTCGCATAATTTCGTTTGCTATATCGATATAAACGATTAAAAATCTAGTCCATAATAATAATCAAAAAGAAAAATTTGGTGTCCTACGCTTTACTAGTAGGAAAAGATAAATTTATCGTAAACTAGAAAGTTATTCTCGTTCTTTTTCTATCTGTTTTCTCTGGGACCGGAAATCATGTCATATTCCATAAAGCAGTAATCCGGTGAGAGATATATAGGAGAAACAAAAAGCCATTGGTCTTCAAAGGCAATACATAATGTATCTGACACAATTGCGTAGTAAAGAATACCTTCTTTTAAATGGGTTAGACACCAATGAGTTTGAGGAGAGCTGGAAAATCTCACGCACACATTCAAGTGCCCCAGGGTCCCTCACTCCCCCCTCCCATGCTTCTATCCATAAGCCTCTTGCCTTACCACTCTCCCAACCAATTTAAGGTTATCTCACCCCTATGGAAGACTCCTTTGGTGTACATATATCTTTAGAACTCAACCGCCTCTCTTCGTCTATATATTTCCTCTATCTCCATCCATAAAAAATCCTTTAATTTTCTCCTAGTCCTCATACTTTTCTCTATCCGTTTTATTTCCTTTTGGATTCCTGCTTTACTGGTTAAGTGCCGCGCCACTTAAAAACTATTTTTGTTTGGATGACATTAAATGGACCGCGAGGATGTGGAGGGTTGATGGGGAAATTGCAGGGGGAAAACGACTGAAAAGAAAGGGAAGCCAAAAGGGAAGATTTCAATGCTGAGAAGTAAGGATCGGGGAAGCAGTGCTGTGCTCTTATAGAAGAAAGTCAGAATCAATTAACGAATTTTGAGATAACAGTGGCAATCGTGTGATGTGTTACCCATATTTCCCACGAAAAACAACATATGTATAAACTGTAGCTACTCGTTGCTTTCGAAACACAAAATGCATGATTTTTTGAAAATTTTGAAACTAAATAAAAAATTCTCCCAGAATTTACTCTTCGATAAAATATTCCATGAAATGACAAATTCCTGAAATTGTAGCCTCCGTGGGAATTTATAGTTAAGCGAAAATTCTATTGTATAAAATACAGCGATTATGTATCTCATGAAAAATGTTTCCATCCTATCAAATAAATTATCTAGTACATCTTAAAAATTATCTACTTTGTTCTATTTCATTACGATAATTACAGACACGAAAGTCTATTCATCGGACCAGCACTCTTAAAATGAGATTTTTTTTTCAAAACACAAATGAAAAAACATCGAGCTTAAGAATACTTACTATGAATGATAAATTCATAACTATGGCAGAATTTACAACTTAACTACTACTGATTGACGATATGTATCTTCGGAAGAAACAAAGATATTTATCAAAATATCTCCAAGTCAAGTATTTCCAACAGTTCCCATAAATAATTCTCATTCTGAAATCAGCTATAATCTTAATCGTCATATTTTAACTTCTATTCTGAGTTTGAAATGACTAACACTTACGCACGTTTTTCGTCAGCAAAATTTTATCAATTTACGCATGTATAATACTGTTTCTCGATTGCAAAATTGCATCTTTAGTATTCAGTATACTTCATTTATTTTAATAAAATAATTTGGATATTCTAATGAACAATTACTTTTGGAAATACTTTAGAAGATTTTGTGATTTTTCATATCACACCACCCTCCAAAAAACTCTATTTTTATTCCGTAAAAATATATAAGTATCGTTGAATGTAAGGGTTTTAAGGTAATATGGAAACTACATGATTAGATTATATGGAGTTATATACGATTTATCTAATGTATGAATATTTGACACTTTTCCTCCTCAGATTCATGATAACCTCATATCACACCTTCCTCTCGATTCGCCGAGATAAATCTATAGAAATGTATCTCCAATACGCATTCATTTTCCTTAAAACGGCAGAGAGACGCGCATTCCTGTCTCAAATCGCTGGAAATGCTCCAAAATAGTGATAAACACGAAAATAAATAGAACTTGAACGATCAGAAAGATAGATTGAAGACTTAGAAAGCATATCCGAGCGTAATAAGGAGGATGGGGCAGCATTTCGACGTAAGAAATCCGGAAAAAAAGACGCAAGACTGGCTGACAATCAAATGCCCTTATCTTCCCCCATTAATCACTCTCCTGTTTCTCCCCCATCAACTGCTTTTCTCTTTCCGCTCTTCATTTTTATTTCCCATTGTTCGATCTCCCCTCCCTCTCCTCTTTCGTGGATCCAGACGCCCACACTAACCTTTTATAGATATCTTTTCCGCAGAGCTTGGGGAGGCTTTTCTCCTTTTGTCTTGGTATGTCACTCTTCCTCGTGTTTATAGCAGGTCTTTCTATGCGCTGTTTACCCCATGTGAGATCCGGAATAACGCCTCCACTCTTTCGCAGTAAGGGTAATCCCCACAAAAGATCAGAACAATGCCACTGTTGAATTCGATTCACGGTTTCAACTGCCTCAAGAAAAGTCGAAGTAAAGAGAGTTGAGTGATCACTTATGAGGGAAAACTATGCAAGGCCATCTTGAGGTATTGCTAAAGATTTGGTGCACCGAATAGAAAGAGTTCTCGTTAAAAATACTTCAGTAGGAATGTTCTCGGATAACAAATTTTCACATTTCCTCAGAATGTAATGTTCTCTGAGAGATGCATGTTTAAAATTTTTCTCTTCAACAGTTTCAGTAATTTTTAATTCTATTTTTGAAGAAGTTTACAAAATCCTAGGCTGACTAACTAATTACATAACAGGGGACTATTTAGATTTACGAAGAGAACTAAGTGAATTTGTGAAACTGAAAAAGTAAATATTTTCAGGTAATCGAATGATCTGCTAGTAAAAGTAACACATAATGAGGTTTAACTTTATGGCGTTACTTTACACAGAAAAACATTATAAAGATTCTTTACTAAAAATGTAATACAAATTCAAGGCAATTTCATTACGAAACCTAACGCAACAGTTTTTTTGTTCGCTATCGTAACAATGCAGTCGGATTTGTAGCTTATGATGCAGCAGCAAAAAGCCAGTGCTGTTGAAAATATCTTTAATAAATTTTCTAAAATACCACTCAGATCATTCTGTATCATACATTCAGTACCTCATGAAAAAGTTTCCCCCTTTATACTTAAATGAACTGATTATTGCGCTAAGACAATGAAAGTTATGAAAATATTTCAAAATACTCCAACTTATAGAACAATTCATTATTTAGAGCAATTAATCTCCCCTACGGGACGAATTCTTCCGGGCTGGATATCATAAACTATCTTTTGATAAAAAAATAACCCAAGATTTTCCAGATGATCATTGACAAACGTAATCTGATTCAAACAGCAGAACCTATTCGATGGTTCTATTTATCCTAAAGTGGCTGAATGTTAAAGTGTTTTTTTTTTCGTTTTATTCTGTGAATATACCGAAGAAGCCAATGTATTTTACAAGATTTCCAGACACGGAAGAGATATTTCTACTTGCGTGATGAATGATAACACTGTCAACTTCCACCACATCCTGTCGGCATACAATGGGAAACAAATTAATTATATATAAATCAGGGATCCCTGTTGAGATCCATACATCGCTAGTATTCTGAAGTGAAGCAAGGAAGGAATGAGCTCATACCGCAACTGTAAACAAATAAAGACGCTACTTCCACTAGTACGAGAAATCGATTTTTATGTGGTCCAGAGATAAAGATACGGAGGGAAAGAATCTTAACTGTTTTTCTCTCCTCCATCCCTTCCGCTTTCCACAATCTCATCCCCATCCCTATAGCTTCTTCCGGTTATCTCTCCCTCCTTGTGGACCACCCTCGCGACCACACCAACTCACCCGTGAGACCAAGTCGTAAATCAGCTGAAGATGGAGGGTATGAGTGCAGGGGGTGTGGACGAAATGGGTAGGAAATGAGGGAGAAGAATCTAGACTTCGACGCCAAGAGATCATCAGAAAAATGAACGTCATCTCCCTCACATCCTTTACATGAATATAGCAATCTCTACCCTAAACCAGCGAGCCATCGAGTAAGACGAATCATCAACATAAGCATTTATCATTGAATCTTTACTATCACTCTATCAATAGAAAACTTGAGTAAGAACAAGTTTGGTTAAATTCATTAGCCTGCACAGAAAAATTAGGTAATCTCATAAATACATTTCTTTAGTGTGCTGCTGTGTTCGGCGATTATTATTTTTGTCTTCGAGAAATATTTACCTAGAAGTACTTATGCTGCAAAATTCCTTTTTGCCTATTCTTTCAATTGTGTGTATTAAATAAATTACGATAAGATATATTGATCTTCACCCTAATTAGTTGTATTGCATTCCTCTCTTCTATAAATGGACTTAGCCAAATCAAAGCCCAATGGGTGTAAGCAATTTCCCAGTTGGTATCTCAACTATCAAGTTTCAATAATTTCTCATTAAATTTAAATAATACCTCATAAGTTATTTATAGATAGTTTACAGTTGAACACCCTCAGGCTCTTTTCCCTCTATCTCCGGCATTTTCTGAGCCAAGTTCTATCTCTTAAAATGTTTCCTTCTACTCCATCGAAATATTTTCTATTTTCAACTTAACTTCGAAGTATTTCTTTCATTGGAGTCTGTACTATATTTTTTAAACGTCCCAATACTTTCCATAACAGAGCACTATTACGAAAAAATTGTAAAAGTTATATAGGCCATAATTCAAAACCATTATACCGAAAACAAAGTAAATCGATATGGAAAAGGACGTTCAGTTACTTTTATCGATAGTGGCGGCTGAAATGAAAATCCCGTTGAACCAGTATCGATACAAAGGGTAATAAATTGTCATGGGAAAGTTACAAATTTCATCACGTTCTTGGGTTGGATAATGGTCATTTGACGTTATCCCCATCCATACTTATTTCATAAAACGCATAGTCTTTTACCATTATATTACAGTTAAAGTATTGCATTGCCTAAATTAACGAAATCCAGGTCTAGTTCAAGGAATACTTCCAGTTCCAGGGAGAATTTCTGTTTCGAGTAATTCCAAAAAGTGTAATAAACAACGCAAGTAACTAACTAAGGACTTACTATTGAAACATCTTGTATCATCCACGAGTTAATCAGATAGGAAAGAAGGGCTTACGACGTACTTGGTGGACCACATGTTTCAGATGACAGCTAATGTCATCGATTATAATTTGCTTACTATAATTTGCAAAGGAGAAAATGTCTTTTAACTCTTATATTCCGTATTATACGAGGGAAATTTTTCATTTGTGATGCAACGTGGGAGTTACATATTCTGGAGTTGACATCTCCTTTGGAGACGGCACATTGTGTGGCCGATATTAGACTGCTCACATCCGGTCCGATCGCCTACGCAGCATCAATGTAAATGAATGGAGGGTCCTTTCATCTTTAGCTCGCATATAAAAAATATTGACAAGCTCGAATAAGAATAAGCAATAAAAATGAATTATGGTCGCATTTCTTTCAAAGGCTCTCGCAAATTTGTTTCGAAATTCTACCTGACTCTGATGGCTTCCGACCGTGTTGTGAATACGTAATTTGCCATAAATTTTAGTCCAATTATAAGACTTTATAATCTTGGGCCAATGAGGAACGATTAAAAAAAAAATAAAGCATGACAATATGTTAAATTTCGTCGTTTAAAAACTTCCCAGATGAATGTCGGAAGGATATAAGTAAGAGATTTATAATAATCAAGAAATCAAAAAATCTCTGATTTTCACAGTTATAAGCTTCATTTCGTTATAGAAATAAGTGAAAAATACATTAAATTATTATTTTTTGCAACGACTTCAATTTGCTTCCATAAAGTATATAGTAATAGTAAAGTATAATAAAGTAATATATAGTATATAATAAAGTAATATAGTTTACGAATTACTGTATTCGAAGATCGTATCGATAGCATTAAATGTTTCTAAAATTTAAATAAAAATATACAAGAAGCTTCAGTTACATTGTTTGGCTATGAATAGTAAAATTAATGAATTCTTAGCTTCCAATTTTATTATAATTTCATTGTTATCCCTTTTAAAAATTTTAATAACAAGCTTATTCGAAGTAATAAATGAATGATTTAACATCTTCTGTAAAAATTGAATACTTCCCGCCTTATAGGCGGAGATAATCATTTTGAATCCTCAATAAAGTAATATTAGATATCCGCTTGAATTTCACTGAATATGTCTGAGTGCCTGTGTCGTTTGCCCATTACGTGCATGATGTAAAAAGTGATTCTTAATATCTACGTCTTCTCTTTTAAGGTGAAACTAAAGTAGTCAAATAGATAACAAAATTTGCTACTCACCGAGTACTGTGGCGAGACGTATTTCTCATTCTGAGATTTGAAAACAGAATCTATGGTTTTATGCTTTCTGGTCCACAAATCCTGAAAATGTTTAAAAAAGGAATGCATTTTAAAATATATATCCTCGTCTCCTATGGAATTCATCGAACTATTTCTTTGTATTTATCTAGACAAACAGAGTTATTAAATGTCCTAATTACAGTTGAATACTAGCTATAAATTTCAGTTAATGTTATCAAAATGATTCCATTATTAATAAAACTTTTATAAATTACATGACTACAAATTGGAGGGTGAGTTTACTATAAAAAAGCCGCAAAGCAAGAAATAGAATAGAATATCTAGCTAGGAGGTGGTTCAAATGCTTCGAGTTGCATGAAAGAAAGAGATGTTTGAGCGGCACATTGATTATCGAATTAGCACGATAATATTTATAAATATACGAATCGTTAGATCTCCACACTAAAGATTGCGCTAAAATAATGTCAAACTTTTATAAAAGAGTCCTGGAATTAACATTAGTTCTCTATATTTTTCTTGGAAAGTGAAACAACCAGGCAATCCTATGTTTTATCATTAGGCCAACGTAGCCTGACTAGGCTATCGCCTGGGCGAGGGGCTGGCATTCTTATGAGATACTAGTGCGGAAAGTGATGTGCAAGCTAATATTTATAGCATGCGGAACTTTGATGGGTCCACCTTTTACCGCAATAAAATTATTCAAGCTCAAGATAAATAAAAAGACTCCAGTTTCCATACATAGCGACATGATTCTGGGAAAGATTAGCTTATTCAGGTGAGGGCGCTTCTTTGCCTGATTGCGCTATGTACTGTATCACCTGCTGATTGAAGCATCCCGAGTTTTTATTCAATTTATAAATAAATTACTAGAAATGATTATAGTTTGAAGGTTGAAAAATCGAATGAAATATTTCCTCTCACTATAGGAGGTTACTGATAAACGCATTTGTCAACTAAGCACTTATTTCAAAAAATGGATTCAACGAGCATTTTGGTATTTAATTCTTACTTTTGGATACACTATGATTACAGTTTTTTTAATCAGTCGGAGGGAGTTAAGGGATTGTGAAAAATCTGACTAATTCTGTTCTCTATGCCTCCAGAAATTATGTAAACCTTTGGAAAATATACTTCTCTCTCTGTGAAAATCGTTACCGATGACTCTTAAGGAGATAAATTGCGCATTTACCTGAAAATGGATGAGATTTCATTCCATATTTGAAAAATAGATAGAATTCAGCGATGAGAGCTGCGATTTTAATTATAAGCGTATGGATCTCTATCGCCTGATTTTGTTCCATCACGAAACTCACAATTTACAAATATAAAATTATCAAAACTCTTGAAAAAAGTGTGTAAGAACCAATTAGCATTACGGCACAATACATCGCACTGCTGGTGTAGTGGTATCATGCAAGATTCCCATTCTTGCGACCCGGGTTCGATTCCCGGGCAGTGCAATACTATTTTCATTTTGGAAATCATTGCCAAGAATATTTATATTTACTTCATTTGCTATCACATCTACAAATTAAAATTACCATTAATTTAAATTCATAAGTTCGTTTTTCCTTTCAGTCTAGATGCAGAGTCGAGCAAAAAAATTTTCTTAATAGGAGAGAACACGGACAGTTTTATTCTCTTCTTAATCAACATTCAATATCTTGTTTGCTAAGTCTAAGTTTAAGTATCTTGTTTGCTAAGTTTAAGTATCTTGTTTGCTAATTCTCAACTCAGCAAAAAAATTAATTCATAAAAAAATATAGTTACAAATGTCTTCAAAAACAATTCTTGCAAAATCTGCAAAATTAATCTTTCACAGTATAAAATTTTTCTCAAACAATATCTTCCAATTTTATTCCTGAGTATGTAATTCTGAAAAAAATAAGGCAATGGTTCCCAAAAAGAGAGAAATAAGTACGTAGAGAAAGAGAAAACAGGTATTTCCCTTCTATTATGTTAATTTTGGTACAGTAGAACTCCAATTATCCTAACTCTGACTATCCGAATCGCTGATTATCCGAATCGCTTTAGGACACAATCACATATAGCAGTTCTAAATTAGCTGCCTGAAAACGGGTTAAGGCAGCCAAACAGCTTATTTTGATGGAAAATTTTAGTAAGCAATAACTGCCATTTACCAAAGTATGTAAATTTTTAAGCATTCATTAGTATGTATTTAAAAATGTTTTATAAATGTTTTATTAAAAAAATATTTAATAATGTAAACACTACATTAGTTTGATTTAGTTAAAGTATTTGGATTAGTATTTAGAAGTGATGTACGCTTAACATGCCAAAGTGTTACCATTTTTTAAATTAATTAATACATAGCTCTTTTTTCATACTATAGATGTAGTTTTTCTCTCCCGTTTTCAATGTACATACAGAAGTTAATTAATTATCCAAATTTTCAATCATCCAAATTTTTGGTTATCCGAATGGGGTCCAGTCCCAATTGATCCGGATAATTGGAGTTCTACTACATTTACACTGAATTTCCTTAATCTTTTCTTACAGGTCTACTCCCCTATCAAGCATGACGGGTCTCAATTTCACTTTTAAATCAGTATGCATCTTTTAAATATATATGCATCATTTAAATATATATATATGCATTATTTAAATATATATGCAAAATTAAATCCATGTGGTTCTTACAAACCAAAAAGCTTGAAATAAGAAAAATTAATATTAATTGAATATATAAAGTTAAACAAGAAGTGAAAATAGTGCCATGACTGAGACTCAAACCCAGTTCTCCTACTTTCTGAGCAGTTGTTCTAACCATGCTAATCAATTCCAATCTTTCTCCATTTTTGCTTCAATGTTTGCTTAATGAGCAAGATAGTGGTGGTCCACCTTGGTTTTCAGGGGAACTGTTTGTTTACTGTGACAACATTTTATTAGATTTAATTTATTTTTCCATTTTGCCATAATTATTAATTCAAAGAGTATATTTCACAACCAAAAGAAAAATGTTTACTCAA
Source organism: Sympetrum striolatum (assembly GCA_947579665.1). NCBI lineage: Eukaryota > Metazoa > Arthropoda > Insecta > Odonata > Libellulidae > Sympetrum > Sympetrum striolatum. Next base: position 42,780,074 of record OX388346.1, read on the forward strand.
TTTTCCTTCTTTTGGTACCGGTCTTGATTTCATAAGTTTGATGTTCTTTTAATTTTTTTGTTGCGTGGCATGATGTACACAGACTGAAATCTCACAGCAATTGATTGTAAATGCATCTATCACAAATAAACAGTTTAGTGAATTGCAAAACCTGATCAACTTGACTAAACTATGTAATTGTACAAGAAATGCAAGTATATGCTAGGCCTTAGATGGATAGATCATGCAAATTATGAAGAGGTCCTTTTATTAGCACATGGAGATAAAAGACTGCTGAAAACAATAACATAAAAATCTGATGTAGCCAGTACATGACTTTCTCCATATATAAAGATGTAAATATTTATCTACGACAGTATTTTCGAACTCTATATTCGATCTAAACTTGGAAGATAAGTGATTAATTTATATCATATTATCTTTTACATCACAAACATTATAAATAATGTTTTTCAGGACATGTTCGATGAAAAACGATGAAATGGTGTTTCGCCCCAGCGCCCACAACGTACATAATGAGCAACTTCCGGTTTATCAGTATTTCACAAATAACTCCTACACAATCAGTGATACAAAAATGTTTCATACAAAATTTATAGTAAATTACATTTTCTAAAACGTTTATAAATAATAGTTTATACCTAAATATCATATTTATGGAGATATTTTGAAAACTGGAAATGAGCTTTGAAGAATGAAGCTCGACTTCCAGTTTAACCGATTTACTCTAAAAACTAATCAACTCTGACAGCACACAACACAATGCTATATATGAAGTTTGGTATTGATACGACTAATAGTTTTCACGTTAGAGCGCCCACTATCACACACACACATACACACACACATACACACACACATACACACAGACATCATTCCGAAAATGGTCAAAATGTGTTGTAGGGACCCCAAAACATGTATTTCCGTTGAAATCGATTTTGTTCATGAAAACAGTACCATAGAGTATAGTTACTCTATGACAATACTTTCTCTATACTCGTATATGGAGAAAGTAAAAATGAGGAAATTAAAGCAGATGCAACGCAAGGCACAATACTCCTCAGAAAACAGTACAGGAATATTAAGGAATTAAGTGACTAACGTAGAATAAAATGGAAATGAAGTTTTCTTAGAATAGAAAGCATTCGAACATAGAAGCCCCCATTTATAGAAGCGAAAAGGACCTGCCTCAGTAGTTTAGATGGTAAGAACACCTGCCAGGAAAGACCTGGGTTTGGGTCCCAGCCAAGTAACTATTTTTTGTAGCAACACATGGTTTTTTTCTTTGTCAACCTTCAGTTGCAAAGATTTTTCCCTACACTCTACTTTGTCTTTTTGTTTTAATTTATATGTGTACATATTTAACGACATACGAGGTTAGGTGGAAGAGAGGCCCAAATGGGCCTAACCTCGCCAATTTAGGGTCCATCTATCTATCAATCTATTTTTCACTTCTTGTACAACCTTGAGAATAAGATGGCTTGGATAGCTATATCCAACCAAGCGTTGGTTAATAAACCTTTGATGATGACCTGAATATTGTAGCTGCCTGGACCAGGAGTGTCCTCAGATACTGGTAGAGACATTGAACGTGGGACAAAACTACCAAATGGAGGTGCTTGCCAGTTGACTGGAAGGTAACAGCTGGGTCTTGAATGGTTCTTTAATTCATCTCTCATACCAATATATTCATAGGATCCAGGCCCTAAAACATCAGCAAATCATTTTGAGTTAGTGTTATGCGATGATTTAAATAATTTAATATTAGTTTGTTATCCAAATTTTTATTGATAAATACAAGATTTCTTACAGGCAGTTGAGGCAATCATATCTCATACCTATCATATATATGTTCAATGTTCTTATATCCAGAAGACAGCAAAAGTTGCCCTATCTTAATAAAAATTTTACTAGATTGAAGGAGTTGATAGAACAGAATATGGTTTGTTATAAAATTGACTTACAGCTTGTTTCTTTGGAAATCATATTTAAATGTAAAAAAGGTGACAGATAAGCCATCAACTTCATAACTTGTAATCTAATTAATCTAATATATATAATCTATGAAATAACCTTTGTTTATAATCAATTACTATAAATATAAAGATTTATCTAAAAATTCAATCCTCAATACTTGATGGCAGATTAATTTTTTATTGGTATCTTGGCAAATTTTTCCCTTTTTAAATACTATTCTCATTGAATTCAAGGTCACAAGGGGTATTTAAAAACAGACAGAAATTATCTCTCTGAAAATTTTGCACAACAGTTTAGAAACAGTGGAATTAAGCAAGCTTGTAAAAGGTAATTATGCCATCTAAACAATGTTTTCTTCATAGATTATAATTTTCTATACTGCATTTCCACCAAATTTTTCCTCCACTATATTCATCTTACAAAATCACTTTGTCATGAGACTTCAGGCCTATGATCAGTATCCAGGCCTACACACACACAGAAACCCATAATCATTCATATGCACAGTTTTGCCCAACTTACTCAGAACTTACCTGCATTGAATCTTCCAAGATGGACAATTATTTCATTAGATAAAGCTTTTCAGAGTTCAATGCATAGCTTTCCTTTAGAGAAATTATTACTCTAAACAGTTTATTTTGCACACCTGGAGTGTTATCACTGTAATCTTGAAATCGGGGAGCTCGGTGAAGAAATGCTGAATTTGGATCTTCCCCAACATTCAAACGATATTTATGTAAGGAGATCTCATATTCCCCAGGTCCGGGAGTTTCTGGTGTTTTTGTTATGAAGCGCTATAGGAAATTTAGATTTGTTAACTAAATTAATTGCAATTTCTTCCAATCAGTAATGAAAGTATGTATACATTTCTAAACCTCATCTTTTCATCGAAATTGGAGACTATCTTTTCGCTTTGGCATTTCTAAAAGTACAATAAAGAGATGTTCAACTAATGAGCCACAGAATGAATTATTAAATTAATTGGACAAAAATCTTCAAGAATTGATTCTTCTTTAGGATGAGATCTTTCACTTTAAAGTTGCATTTCTAACTTGTGCTAAATGTGAAGATAAATTGAAAATTAATTAACGGTTGGATAGCAGGGTAAGATTTCACAATTTTTTACCTCACCACGATTAAGAGACAGGATTTAGCTGAATTTATTCTCTTCCTTCAATCTTTAAAGAGGCAAGTATCAATACTGGTTTTAATAGTGAAACCTATAATATATTAATTTAATCACTAGCAGTGCAATTCAGTAAGAATTAGATACAAAAGAAAGAAATATGCATATGAATTTGTATACAGATTATATTTTGATCGGTGGAGGATGGAAAAATTATTGCTGGATCTTACAGGTGCATAAAAAGAGATGAAACTTGGGTTTCTGAGAGGAGATGTAAAGGTAAAATATAGGCTGTAAATAAAGTAAAAATTATTATTTTTGCAGACAACAGAAATTCAACAGTTTACTAAATAATCTAAAATATGTATTTGTTTAAGGAGAATTACAATTAATATTTATGGAAGTACTGGAAAGAAGTAAATCTAACATATATATAATGCTGAAGAAAACATTGGGCTGGTTGATGGTATGAATGTAATTAAACAGTGGGTTGCGTATGATTGGAGGAAAAGGAGAAAAATTGAAAGAAAAAGTTTTACCAATGTCAGAAAAGGTTTCAATTGAAAAAGAGAAAGAAAATGTGTGGAATAAAATTAAATTCATTAGATATTATTAAAGGTGGATCTGAACACTAAGACATTAGCATGGACAGCATGTATAGAAAGGAAATATGAGATAAATACATGTTTATCAGAAGAATACCTGAAACTCAAAAGAAAAGAACTTTACAAATGTTAATAGAAATTTAAAATTGAGATTAATGCATTGGATAATTTAGAAATATGATGAGGGGGCAAGATAGGAAATGTAACGTGAATAATTAACTACTATAAATATTAAGATGTACTGTATTTCCCGGCCTATAAGACGCAAAACTTTCTTACTCCAAAATATGCTCTAAAATCAGTCTGCATCTTATGCACCGATGGTATGCGGGTATAACTCCATCCTATTATAAGCAAGCCGATTCGCCGGGATAAATGCATACCATTAAGTATTTTTTTACCGTATCAGGCATTGAAAATAGTTCATTTAATTACAAATTTCGATAATAACACTTTTGTGATTAAGTAGTAAGGAATACAGTTTTAATATTTCGATGACAGAACTTTCTTTAAAAAATTCCCAGTTAAATCGGAAACGCATACAATGTAGCACCTTTAGTTTAATCTCGCATGTGGTGCTGCTGAAAAATGTATACACATTGGGCGAACGGAGATGTCATCCCTATGCTAATACATTGTACTTCTCGCTATAAAGAGTTTACCGGCACTCAACCTTATGTAACAAAATATGAGTTTTTTTGTAAATTCTTACCTGAAAAATAAGGTGTGTCTTATGCGCCGGTGGGTCTTATAGGCCGGGAAATACGGTATTAAATAGGAAATTGAAGCATCATAGATTAGAAATTAGAAAGAAGGTATTGATTAAGGATGCAAATGCAGTAAAAGAGACTGACATGGGAAAAATAAATCATATCTCCAAAAGATGAAGTATAAACTTACCAAACAAGATGAATTAAATCCATGCTTAGGAGTTCCATGTTGTACATTCAACCTTCTGAATGACAGCTTTCTTTGTATGTTATCAGAAAAAGTAGATTCTCTATATTTCTCTTCTCTAGCTTTGCTTTTATTAGCAGAGGATGGGAGATCTTTTATTATGTTGTAATAATTTGGGGCAGGAATGTCCTGTTTTATAGTTAACCACAAAGACAGACTTCAATAACTATCCTTTCCAAATATATCAGCAATATATTGAACAAAGAATCAAAAAAGGTAAATTCAAAATAAACAAAGTAAATCTATGAAAAAACTCAATAGATGTTAAATAGACTGAATCTGGCATGCTCCAGGGTAATAGAAAAAATACTAAATTATTATCAATAACATATATTTCAAGCCCATCAAATTTTACTTAATAAACTTATTAAAAGTTCATATTTCTTATAATTATGTATAAATGCAAATAGAATAAAGAGAGTGATATTTAATATATGTGCATTTCAGTATATATTTTCTCACCAAAAAACTACCAATATCTGAGAGTAGCAGTGGATAGAAATTTCTTATTAGCAGTGATACTCACTTCTGTTGTTGCATTCCTCATTAGAAGATCAAAATACCACATTGGAACTGATTTCAAATATATGGGATGGTAGCCTTTCATAAAAGATATCTCTTTGACAGGATTTACAATGTCTGGCAGTTTCTCAGGTTTCAAAACCAGGGTAATATAGTCTTTTCCATCCTTCGTATGATGAATAGCTAGCCAGTTCTTGCCTGTATATGATACAGGTACCTCCCAAGTCTTTGATAAAACATCATAGTCTGTTGGACCTGGTCCTTCAGATCTTCTCGGTAATGAATCATCTCTAGGCTCAGTTCTATTGCCAAAATATACTCCCTTGTATCTCTTGAACTTCAAGGAGTCCTGAAGATTATTTAATAATATTTAAGCTATACATAATACCAATTGGTAATATGCAATGGATATTAATGTCAATGGATAGTTTTTAGCCAATCAACATTGCATACGAAGACTAAACTAAACAAGTAAAAAAGATTAAACAGTCAGCTTTAAAATATCAGCCCATAAATAATATCAGTAAATGATGGAAAGTAAGAATCGACTTTGCACATGAAAGTGTGCAGCTTAAACCAAAGTATTCTAACCACTGAACTACCAAGCCACACCCTACTCACTTCTGTAAATGGAATCCTTTAGGAGCAAGATAGTGGGGCTCCAAACAGTGGCACCGACCAACACCAGTGGTTAGAATACATGCCCGGAAAGTGGGAGACCTGGGTTTGAGTCCCAGCCAAGTCACTATTTTACATATCTAAAGTTCTGTTTGACACAGTTTTGAAGATCAAGTCAGGTAGGTGACGTTCCCCATTCTCCATGCACTGAGTAAACCAATTTCTGGCATTTATCATGACTCTCTGATATGTGCCTACATTATAAAAATCAAATAAAAAATTTCTGATTCATACAATGGGTTTTATTAAGTTTTGAAAAAAGGAAGTTATGTTGCCGCACCCTGTATATCATGTAAGACGTGGATTTGCCTAGTATTCTAATTTCGGAACATCATATAACTCAACAATGGAACGTAACCAGCTGCAGTGGCAGAGTGTTTAATGCACTAGCACTCCAACCCCTAAGTCCCAGGTTCATATCCCAGCTTATTGGATATTTTTGATTAAGGAATGGTTGTGTACATTTGTAAATAGTGATAGTAATTGAATTGTGCATAATTGGTATTCTTCCTGTTTCCATTAGGGAAATTAACAATTTTTCCTCTCTAAATTCCCATTCCTTATATTTTCTAAGCAACTATGTGAATTTCATGCACAAACTCAAAATTTTCAACCTTTGGAATAAATAGGTTAAGTAGTTGTAAATTATTAGAGCTAATTAATGCAATATAATTGAAAGTTATGATGAATAAGATACATAAAATTTTATGTAATTCTTTTCACATTCACCAAGACACAGTAGTGAAAGTTTTAGCATGATCTATTTCTTCTCTGGGTGGCTACATATAATGCAAAATAACGATGAACTTTAAACTCATAGTACTCCATTTGGCTTTAATAAAGATGTTGTAACCGGCCTTGGTGGCCGAGTGGATAGCATGCCATCTAAGCTATCGCTCCTACCCCAAGATCCCGGGTTCGAATCCCGGCTGATCGGATTTTTCCAATTCAGGGAATGGTTGTGTGTGTTCGTTGTTGCTGTTGCCTCGGTGAAGCACCTCCTGAAAAGTTCATCAGAGCTTAGGAGGACTTCACCGGTAAAGGGCAACAGTAGCTAGGCATGAAAAAAAAAAAAAACTGTAACAGAGCCAAAACCAATGAAGGGTGGAAGAGCTGGTATGGAACAGGGCACTCTATTGTCTACAAGTATGCAATGGCATTAGGAGGAAAAACCACTGCATTAAGGATTCTCTAAGAATATCTGTAGTATCAGCAGCCTCAATGTCCAATTCTCAAGTCAAATCTTCTGGAGGTAAAATAGCCCCCCCCAGTTGGATCTCTGGGCGGGAGCAACTAGAGAGGTTACATTGAATAAGAATAGACAACAGCGTAAAATTGGAATGTGGAATATAAGAACGCTATTACACACTGGAAACTAGAAATAGATAGGCTACAAATAGATATCCTTGGAATAACAGAAATGACATGGCCTCAAGCAGGGGACTTCTGGAGTGGAGAGTACCAGATTATACATACAGGTACAGCCGTAGATAGGCCAGGACAAGCAGGGGTGGGCATTATATTGAACAAAATATGGAGTAACAAAATCAAGGGATATGTGCAGTATAATGAAAGAATTATTCTAGTCGGACTTAGTACAAAACCAAATGATACTGTGATAATACAAATATATATGCTAACCAGGCAGGAGAAAGATGACAAAATAGAGAAGATTTATGAAGAACTTGACAGTCTTATTACCAGAATAAAGGGTGAAGACAATCTTAATAAACTTATTGGACATTTACTACAACACAATAGTCAAGCTAAAAGAATAATGGAAGTAATATTTGAGGGTACAAATTGTAGAGGAAGACCCCGACTAGACTATGTGAGCCAAATCGTGAAAGAAGCTGAGAAAAGAGATGAATGGAGGTCTGCTGCCAACCAACTCAAGGGTAGAAACAGAAGAAGAAGATCGCGGATAGATTATTTATAATTGAATTTTCATTGATGTTTTTCTACGGCCCCTACAGTATATGCCACCCACTACCCCATTTCTAGTACGACACATCTAAGGGAGTGTGGACTACTGATGATGCGAAATGAGTCTCTATGCGATCAGTTTAGTGTGAAAAATTCTCAAAGCAACTGCACTCCACTTTTTATCCATTACAGCTGTGTTCCTAAGAAAATTGGGGCTTCATTTTACATATTTATAACACTGTAATAGTGCTATAACACTTCTCACCGCTACAATTGTTGCTAAGCAAAATTTTTAAACAAAATTTCTTTAAAACGGAAGGAAAAGTTTGGTCTAAAGTAATGAAAGTATTTTCAGCAAGATCATCATAGTCAAACGTTTTTTATAGGCTATGGACTGTAGTTGACAACCGCACTCAAGAGGAAAGGAAAATTTGTTGGCTTTAGTCGAGAACTGCACTCATAGGGTTAAAAGGAAGCTAGTTAGTTTATTTGCGGCTGATATCAATCCATTCTCATTTGTTAAAGAATTTAAATCTGAAGAAGACCTTAGTATGGAAAGATTTTCTCACATGAAATAACTCTCCTTTCTGATTTTCATTAGTGGTTTGTAATAATGATTGAAGTAAATATCTTTCAGTATTCTCATCATAGGTAAATATAAATTGTTTTTCTCCTCTTTTCCTTGGAATAGATGGTACAGGAGTATTTTGGTCATTTAGCATAACACCACTCAGCATCTGCAAGCATTCATCAATAAACAGCAGATAAAACATACGGATAGAAAAACTTCAAGAAACAAAGTATACATGACCTTTTACATATAATACTTATACTATAATTTTGTATCAGTGCAATTACCAAGATTAATCAAAAGTTAATTTTTAGCTTAGAAGGTTTTCTTCAGAACTGATTTCATAATTTATTACAAACTATCATAATAAGCTAAGAATAATCAGAATTCCTGCTTGTGAGCCAAATCTAAAATTTTTTAATTCTGAGAATGGTTTCACATTCACCAAATTATTTCTACTGCCCTCCAGCATAGCTGTCTTCTTGCCAATTTCTTTAATTAAATACCTTTCCTGTGTAAGAAGGTTTTGCCAAAAGCTTCTCAGAAATATTATCAATTTCTTCTTTTTCCAAATCTTCAACTGGAGGAAGAACATCTTGAATATGTATGAAGCGAGGAGCACCTTTGTTCATAGATATAAAACCCTATGATGAAGAAGTTATTCTTAGGCTCAGTTAAAAATTATTTATTAAATATTAGGTACTTATAAACCAAACCAAAAATAACCGTAACAAACTGGATGAAGGTAAATATAAGTGGATTTCTATAATATTGTGAAAAAATGTATGCTTAACTTAGGTAATTAGTAATTTCTTAGGGTAATTAGTTGTATTTCTTGATACATAATTGCATAACTTACTGAAGTATCTCAAATGACATTAGTAATAATGTTTGATTAATAGCCATTTCTTGTGATAAAAAAGCATCAAGCATAATTTACATTAATACTAGGTAATTTTAACTGAATTTATTATAAAATGACAATAATTTTATTAAATACTTTATCTTATCATGAAACGGAAGTAGGAGTCTTGGAGTAAATACTATAAGTTGCATATATTTCCAATGATACGTCACTATATCAATTTCTCAGCTATAACTTTTGTTTATTATTGGTAGAGATGCAGGAGTTAATTGCAAAGGGTTATATATGAGAATTTTACCTTTGGTTGTTCTTTTGTGCAAGGGTTATAACTTGTTGGTCCTGGTTGATATAAACAAGCTTTACTTCCAAGAAAAGTATTCCGAGGTTGTGAGGAGAGGAAGGGAGCACATTTACCTATTCAAAAAGAGTATCATTTTCCATTTATTTCTAATTCCATCAGCTATTATTATATCACATCGATATTTTAAGGGCACCAAATAATGATAATAAAATGTTTACTAAAAAACTGTACTATGTCACCTGTACAGATAATGAAAGGGTTGCCATTAATAGATATAAGAATAGGCAGTACCCTCCATTGCAAGAATTGTAAAATAAGAATAGTTACCTTTTGATCTGAAACTTCGATTTAATTAAAATAAGGAGAGCATCATAGGTTCTAAAGTAATTTTATGATTCTTTTCACCTATATATATATTACTCATACTTTTACCATTTAAGCTATCATTTTATTTCCTTTGCAAATTCATACAAAACACATACCCTTGATCACATATTTTCATAATAAAAGGGTTGAATTAATAAACCATTTTCATATCTTTAAAATAAATTTGATGCATATTTATTCTTCGTAATTTATATTCATTTATTCACAAGTATTTTTATGTTACAAAACTTTAATATATATTTCAATGTTTTCTTTTTAAAACTGAAAATCAATAAGCACATTATGGTTTGTTTTTATTTATATAACACTGGTCCACAAAAAAATGTTTTTTGGGCCTAGGATTTAAAAACTGATTTTGGCTATATTTAGGACGCTTATTCTAAATATGAAATCAGTTTTTCTCTATCAGCTCTACTTCTTTAGATGCATCCACTTATCTATCAATGTATTTTCTATTCAATACATTGATGTATGGGTGTTGTAAATTTAATACACAATGTACATTTGCAACATTGTCAGTCTTATTTTATTCTGCCATCTAGTTAGTTGCAGGCAAATCTGCTTGATGGAATTATTCCATTGCCTGCCCAGTAACTGTAGTGACATTCAACGCTTCAACTTCAGTTGAGTTTAATGTGTGGGTTCTCGCTGTGAAGGTAAGATCGAAGTGGGCCTCGTATGATATTTCTGTTTGGGAAAGAGTTGTTATACAAATAACCTATCAAGTGTTTTAGATTGCTGTATTTGAGCTGTTCAAAAGAAAAGTATGAGTTCTACTAGAAGAAGTTGTTTAAATCATCCTGACATGTTTAGCTACATATGCAGAGAATACACATTAAAAGAAAACAGAAAAACTGTCAACTAACAGAATAAAAAATGACTTTTTAATAGATATTGGACTTATCCAAACAACACTTATGATAAGTTTCCAATAGTTCGCTTAAGTAAACTACTATCTTGGAAAGTGTAATCAGTAGGCTACCTAAGCGTTAAACCCCTCTATTTTTCATTGTATTTAGTTTTTGAAATAACTGACATATTTGTAATAAGTAACAAGCATGAATATACTAGCCCCTGTAAAGTAGGCATTTTTCGTTTCCTTGGACCCCTCCCATTGGCAAATCCTGGCTGCACCATTGTATGCAGAGAATACACATTAAAGGAAAACAGAAAAACTGTTAGTGACTTTGTAAATAGAGCTTTTGTGGGATATTTAGGCGTTAGACATGGTGATCAGGATAAAACCTGGGCACCACATCTTGACTGTAAAACTTGTGTAGAACATTTATGACAGTGGACTACTGGAAAAAGAAGTCTGAAATTCGGCGTACCAATGGTGTGAAGATAATCAAAAAACCATTTCAATGACTGTTATTTTTGCCTAGTAAATATTGTTGGAATCAATCAAAACAATCGTATCAAGTGGAATTATCCTGATTTAATCTCTGCTAGATCTCTGATGATTGGCGCCTATTCATTGACAGCTCAAAGTGAAGTTTGAAATGTGTCCTTCTACACAATGGGAATAAATATGGTTCAATACCAATTGCTCACTCGATGAAGATGAAAGAAGAATATGACACCATTGCTTTGTTCTTGGAGAAGATTAAGTATCATGAACATCAATGGGTGATTTGTGTGGACCTAAATATGGTAAACTTTCTCCTTGGACAGCAAAGTGGCTACACCAAATATCCTTACTTCTTGTGTCTCTGAGATAGCAGAGACAAAACACAACACTGGGTAAGAAAAGAGTCGCCTAAGAGAGAAAACATGAACGTTGGGAAAAGAATATCATTAACAAACCCTTAGTTGGACAAGAGAAAATCATCTTGCCTCCACTGCATATCAAGCTGAGCCAAATGAATCAGTTTGTAAAGGCTATTGATAAGAATGAATCGTACTTTGCATATATAAGGGAAAATATGCTAGAGGTCGAGTACTGAAAAAATTAAAGCAGGAATATTTGACATCCTGCAAATAAGAAAACTTATTAAGGATAATACCTTCGTCAATTCCATGAATGAGGCTGAGCGTAAAGCCTGGACATTTGTTGCAGTAGTTACAAATTTTTTGGGCAAACCAAAAGCTAAAAATTATGCTGAACTGGTAAATGAGATGCTAGACAGTTTCAGATTTTTTGGGTGTAACATGAGTGATTATGGTGCACTATTTACACAGCCATTTAGACCATTTTCCAGATAATTTAGGAAACACCAGTGAGGAACAAGGTGAAAGATTTCACCAGGATATCAAAACAATGGAATTACAAACAAAGATGGGATACGCACATGATGGCAGATTACTGCTGGAGTTTAAAAAGGGACTGTATCAAAATGCATTCAAGAATGTCACGGAAAAAAAGCTTCCAAAGTGTTCAGTGACTAGTTGGGATCATCGATGGCATTTTACTTTCCTGTGTTCTCTGTAATTAGATAAGTACTACTACAATATTCTATATGATTTTCCTTGTTGCTATAATATTTTTTTTTATTTATAAATAATAAAGCATTCCATGTTTGATTATATTATTTGATCCATAGTTTTACCTTAAAATAGTGAAATGTGTACTTCACTAAAATGTTATATCTTAAAAACTTGAGCTCCTAGGCAAAAACTAATGCCATATTTGAAATCAGGGCACCAAATTCAAAAATAATCAGCTCCAAATACCCCGGCACCAAAACCACTGTTGACCAGTGTAATCGTTATGAATTGATTTAGAGTTAGAAGTTAATGGAAGTTGTTTTAGCAGTGTCATGATTTGATATTACCACGCTTTATTACCATTATTTCTATTATAAATTTTTAATACTATTGTGTTTCTGTTTTGTAAAGCATTTTTATTCGTGTAGCCTGAGTGATTCCACAGAAAGAAATTTGTGAAATAGTTAATATGAGAAGTTGACATGATAGTTGAAAGAAACAATTTTAGTGCCTTAATCTTATGTGGTACATATTCCTTAAGTTGTCATACATTTTAATGGATCGAGTAGTTTTTCTTCCCATAGAATAAAGCTGGGGATGTGGTGTAGCCCTATTATTTGGATTGACTGTATAGTTGGTGCGGAGATGGCTTCTCAACAAAGAGCTAAGCCTCAATAAAAGTAGAAGCACATTTAGCAATCAGATAAATAACATTTGATTAATTCTAAGTCAATACTTGGGTACTACAGCCCATCTAGACAAATATAATACTTTTCATTTGCTTTATGGTAAAGTATAGAGAAAATGCATTTTATTTTTCATCTCAGCCTTTCTCATTATCCAAAAGCTACTGAAGCATAAATGATACTGATTAATGGCATTCATCAGATTCCTCCCCATTAAATGCTACAAGGATTTCTTATACAGATGATAACATTAATGTTATTATCTGTTATTTTCTGAGTTGTTGAGCTGCACTTGCACAGACATTTTCCACTCTTACCATTCAGGCTCAGTGAGGAAGTCAAAGCGGTCAAAGCCGAACTATCCTAATCCATCACTTGCTTAGTAACTCATTCCTTGCTTAGTAACTCAAACCTCTCTTCCTCTTCAGTTTTAGTGACTGTTTTTGTAATAATGATGGAAGCTGAAAGTGGCTTCTGAGCAGAATTTAATATTATACTAACAGACTCAAAACTACATTTACCTGCAATCCTTTCAACTCTGGGCAAAAATATAATGATATTAGAGCCAATATTGATTAGTATCACCATGACTCTTTTAATATTACCAACTCAAAATGTATAATTTTAATTTGTTACATAATTATTCAACTAATATTAGAAATGAAAAACTAAAATATGTGGTACAGTACAGCTTGGCAACCCATCAAGAGCTAACCTTAGAGGTAAGTGCAAAAATAATAAGACTTATTACAAAGGAATAATTCATCCAAATTCAACTTTAAAATGAAGGATTACATTCCCTGAAAACATGTTTACAGTTATTCCATATTCTATCTTGTATCATCAGTAAACTATACTGATGCATATATTGATCACTTAATAATGTACATAAAAATAAATAATAATATACCGTAATGTTATAATTATTAACTATCGGCAGTAATAGATAGTTATCGAAATTAAAAATCACAAATAATTTGCATCTATTATTACATTATTTATTAACCCATCATTGCATCATTATTACATTAACAAATCACATACCTACAGCACATTTATCTCAGAGGTGGACGTTGATGAGTAAGGATTTGATCACTGTTTAAAAAATATTAATTTGTTCTTATGAAACAAAATCTTACTTCTATCCTTTCCAATAGTTCTAGCTGTATTATATGTGCCTGGGCCAACTCGATCTGGGGTAGAGGTTGATAATTTTGGAAATCTATGGCTTCGATCATACATGCTGACCTTACAGTTACTGAGACTTTATAAATATATTTCCGAAGCTGCCTTATTTCATTGAAAGTTTACTTGGATATTTCCGTTTGATTATTTTTGAACATCTGGAAAAAATTATAATGATTAAAAGTGGTAAATTTCTAGTTACCAAAGTGGTAAATTTACCTTAAAAGTAATTGATCGGATAAAAATTAACTATTTTAAGTATGAATTTATTTTTTGTATGAATATTTCTTCACACCGCAACTGTGAACTGAAATAAAAATAAATTAATTTATCGAGCCAAATAACCGTAACCGTAAAAAAAGACATAAAGTCCACGGCTATAAAAATTATACGAATTATAGCGAGTAAGTACGTCATGTAGTTACCAATGTAAATGAAGGAATCCCGCCCACCCAACTCAACCCATCGACTTTCAGCATTTCCGGAATTTGACGTTTCCTGAGAGGTGAAACTCGTCGATCACGCAATGTTTGCGTTTTATTTTTCCACTAAATTTAGCCCGTTTTCGATGATATTTTCAGGGATGACACTTCAAACATTGCGGCTTATTATACGAATTATAGCGAGTAAGTACGTCATGTAGTTACTGACATATCTCGATTATAGTGAGGGAGGTACAGGAATGGCCTCCATAGACCATGTTTGAAGTGTTGGTTATGGCATTTTGACAGGGGGGTATAGAATTTCTCCCAAACTGGACTCTTCTAGAAAAATTTACCATCGGTAAATTTACCGATAGTAAATTTTTTACCGATTATTACTTTAGATGAAACTAACTTATCTATTTCTTATGCCGCTTACTATTTAGTTTCAGTAGTATTCCAACTACAAAAGGTATGGTGTGACTGCTATTAGAGAGCATTGGTGGCATTAAAAGTGGCACTCAAGTGCTTTGGAGCATTTCTGCCAAAACTAGCACTATTTTCTGCCAACACAAACAATATTTTCTTCAACTAGCAGTTCTGCCAGAATTATACCTGCATATTGTAGTTACTCAAGGTTTCTTGATCTTATTATTGTTACCATGTTTCACAATTTTTTTAATCAAATTTCTTTATTTCATACTAGAGTATAAGGGAGACCATATCTTTTGTAAGTAATCTGCTTGATATCACACTAATTTTCTACAGAGAAAATTACTTCATAAAACTTATGGTTGGGTTACACTAACTTGCACTAACTAATGACTGAAATTTGATTAGAAGATTCACTTTCATTACGACAGGTTTAATCACAATCCTTAGAAAAAATACTCAGTAATGATTTAAGGGCTAGGTAACTATTTGTTGCAAGGTTTTTCAATATATAGATGTATTCCTCCAAGCATTCCATTAATTCATCTTCACAAAAATAATTATGAGGAAAATATAATAACTTCTTAAAATATGTTACCAATCGACAGATGACTGAAAGATTTAAACCTTTTTTAACAGACCTGTAATCCAGTAAAACTAACTAACTAGAAAAATAAATATTTTGCAAATTACTGAGGATATACCATATTTTCTTATATATAACACTGTTCCCCTTTTACCAGCATAAAAAAGGGGTGCACATAAGGTTGCCACCCTGTGAGTGGTTCATTGAGGCCTGAAATTTGTACAGGCTTTGAGTTAAGCCTTAACTTGTTGTAAACTTGCTTTTTTTCTATTTTTAGACATCTAATCATTCTTCTCAAGTCCACCCTTCACAATTGGCTGCAACAATTTCATGAATATATATAGAATTCTCTGTAGAATTAGTTTTCATTAATTTATAATTTCAGTGTATTTTTAATATTTTTGATTTCATCTCATGTAATTTCTTTTTCCAGTGATACTATGTTCATATTTTGTTATTTAGAGCTCTTAAATTCATTCTACTTTTCAAGGTAGGATGAGCATCTTTATAAAAATTGTCTATGCATTTGGTAAATTGCAACTATCCGCTTCATTTAACCTACCTCAGGTGTAATATTGTGGCACATCATTCTTCTCTTCTTCATCTTGTAGATGCTCACTTTTGAAAATATTATAAATATATATATTCTCATTAAGGAAAAGTTGTTTATTGTATTTTTTGTTATGCATGCTGTATCAACCAAGTTTAATGAAGTTTACCCCAGATTTTTAGGCATGATTACTTTTAAAATTGCTAATACATTCTACCAAACAACTAAAATATTCTGATATTTTACTTCAGTTGTTCTTTGAATTTTTTGTACAAACACAAATCATATTAAATTTAGTTTACATAAACAAAAAAACTCCTTTAAAGTAGAATAGCAGGTTCCAGACCGATATTTTGAATGGAAATTTACTAATTACTGTTTTATTTCTGAGCAGAAAACCTGCAGCAGCAAATCTCATGTGGGCTTGAGAGGTTATGCAGTTCAAAATAGTCATATCACCATCAAACTCACTCACTCTTAACTTAAAGTTGAAAAATACAGCATGCAATGACAGCTCTTTAGGCAACTAGACACCTGATGGTAGAAAAGCAAAAGAATTTAATTGCAACCAAGTAATAGCCATCCCATCGGCCACAGTTTGAGCTATTCTTTCTATTACAGTTTCAAACCAGTAATTACCTATTTTCTAGGAATGACGTGTAACAAATAAGGAATAAGAGAACAATGGTTATAAGAACATTAAAAAAATGTCTTTGTCATGAAGAATGCAAATGTATGACAACAAAAATTCCCTATTCATGCGGTAATCAATACTTTCGATTACATTTACCAGGTTAACTGGATTGAAAAGTTTTAGATGATAATCCACAGAATGGAAAATTTATAAATTGTAAGTTTTAATATTCCCCAGAAGTCCAAACTGGCCAAATTCCATGAGACTTCTGGAATTCCAAGAGAGGTGGCAACCCTACATGAGTGTCATACCCTTAACACCTTTTCACATGTTTCTTTTCATAAAAATGAATTTTGAATTATTTTGTTCTTACAGCATTACGTACATAATTATTATAAAATACTTTTGTACAAAAAGTTAATATAGGTCATTCAAACAAATATGAAGACAAAACGAATACACATAAAATGAGGAAGATTTTTAGAATCTTATGGTCAGCAATATAGATAAATCAATTTGCAATAATTCAACATCTTATAAAATTTAAGTGAAGATTTCTTGAAAAGATCCTTAAAATCTAAAAATTTCAACTAGGCCATTTAGGCGTTTTTTTGTAAATGGGCTAATGAATAATTCATTCAAACTTAATTTATACTAAAAATTACTTTCATGCACTCAATTCTGAAAAATGAAAATATTACACTGAGGTAAAATTTGTCTTCTCATCTCCGTAATGCAAGATTTATAGTACCCATAGACTATTTTTTCTACAAAGTGGTTTATTGAGATCTTAACAAATGACAATTCAGTTTCATATTTACAATGATTTACACATGATAATTAGTTATCATATCGCAAATGCTTTCCCATGAGGTTTTCTGCTTTGCCCAAGATCTTTTCCCGGCCCCTTTTTTTCACTCTGATCTTTTTCTTTATCTTCTCATCTCTGTCCTGCAATATTTTGTCCCAATAATCCTTCTCCTCAGCTCCTGCAAATTGAAAAACGATTAGATATTGATAACATATAATAATTGAAAACCAAAACAAAATTTTAAGATAAAAATTATTTAATGCAATCAACTTTTCTAATTTTTTTTTAATATCTACATAAAAATTGCACTTTAATCTAATCTTTAATTTAAGCTAATCAGATAAAAATTATTAACACTCAAGTTTTCTCTTCTTTAAGACAAGTCATTGATTAGAGCTATAAATTATTAAGTGTTTTATGGAATATTTAGTCAGTCAAACATTCACCAATCAAATCATGCACTTGATTTTATTCATTACTTCACCAATTATCTAGGCTGAGCAGCTTTAGTGATACCAAGGTTGAAGACATACTTACTAAAATGAATGAAAGGTTGCCAGTAATAAAGAAAACTTTCATTCAATTTACTAAATTATTATTAAAAAAATTCTTTCAGTTGAAACAAAGCTAATTATGAAGGACCATCTTAGTAAATAGTTGTTAAGTCAATATCATGTAATGGCAAATTAAAGGAATCAGCTATTTCTTTCTTGACTTCTACATGAAAGATATATTTATCTGAATTGGGATTCAAGAACAAACAATTTTGTTTACCTTCAATGATTTCTCTATCTTCCCAAGGCAGGTCTTCTAGCAGTTCTTTTGCAGATTCAGCTGATTCACATCTCAGATGTACAATACTGTTAGCATCCCTAGCATCAATATATGCTATCATATTGCTTTTAGGAAGATGTTTGACTTCAGCCTGTTTGAAGTAAAATCATAGAATAATTTATACAATAATCATAACAAAGTTAGTAGAAAACTTATCTTTCCATACTCCAACATAAAAAAATGTATCATTCTTATGAGAGGCCTTAATAAAATAAAACCTTAGTTAACTAAACAAGGTCTAGTACAATTTTGACCAACTCAAAAATGCATACAAAGGTACATAAATAGTTTTCTATTGATATTATAAATATTGAAAGCAATCGGAAAAGGGATTGAAAAAATTCTTAAATATCGCTGCAATTTATCTTGTATAGGAGAAATTTGCAACTACCTGGCATCCGACTCACGCACATTTGGTGACAGTTTAATAGATATAAATAAAGAAGAGCGCAATTTCCAGAACTTCTGTGATTTGAATTTGAATTGGATCCCACCCCGATGTAGCTTAAAATACTTTTGGAACCAAATCATAAATAATTTGAAATTCCTGCCATTCGTTTCAAATAATAGAGCTGCCGGGTTTCGAACCCAGGACATTTTGGAAGATGTGAATACATAACACCCTGGTAGAAATAAAGCTTATTCAATTCAAGTTTTGAAGTCGATATCATGCAGGAAAGGTCCTAAAATAAGACTCAGTTATCCCCATATAAATTGCATAGGGTAATGTAAATGGCTCTCTGGAATCAAACCAAGGACCTTCGGAGGTAACATTAAACAGCGTATATAAAAAGTATTTATCATAGGGGTAGTATTGCTATCTCCCTCTAGTGCCCAAAAGTGAAGCCAAAAAAAAGGGCAGATTGCGCATTTAGCCATACTGGGGTGAACTTTTCGTATTTCCCTATACCAATATGTTGTTTTTACGTGATTTTGCAGCTTTGATACGGAGTTATCAAGGTTTGATCGAGTAAGTCGAACGTTTTGGAATACAAAATGTAGTTTGAGCATTGCGTAACTCAAACCAATTTTGTTATTTTCGCATTTCTAAAAGTTTTATAGGTAAATTAGCAGGGGTTTGTTTCTGCCTATAACATGGTCAATTGCTGTGCATCAGAACAGCTGCCCCCACAAAATGTTCCGAACTAGAATCTATGCATCTTCCTTAATTTTATTATTTCATTCATTATCTGAACTCTATGAAGCAGAACGAACGTCAGTATTAATCCACGGTGTTTTAATGAACATTTCATTGTGCTCTAAGCTGCACCTGCAGGTCTTGCATGGTACCTGCATGGTCTTGGTATACAAGCTCTCGTATTTGTCATTTTGACAACTTTTACTGCATTGAGCCCCAGTTATGAATTAGAAGAAACATTTGCACAATCTCTAATTACCCTGATAAGCTATTATAATGTATTATAGAGTAGCTTCATTTCATTGCGGTAAACGACTATTAAGGAATTTTATGCCATACTTGGTATTGATCAATTAAAAACTAAGACGAATTAATGCATTACAATATATTTGTTGTACTAGTATTTAAGAAATTTAATATCCCCATTGAGAATCAACAGGTACTTCTGCTAGTTTATAGTGAAACTAATGGAAGTATCAGTCAGAAATATGTTGTGCTTGTAGAACATTGAGGTAAAATTTGTTGGAACTAGAATCAGAATTTTAACAATAATACTTGCTTTTTACCATATATTTATAAAAACATAAATGTATAAAAAATTATTGATTTTTTACAAAAATTACACCATGCTGTTAATATGCAATATAATTTATAGATTCTAGTTCCTGCAATAATGATTTTCTAATAGATTAAGGAAATATTTTAATTTTTTTCAGACAATTGTACACTCCTGGCCAAAATTAACGCAGCACCTCCCTAGCGATCCTTACGGCCGGTGCTGCGTTAATTTTGGCCAGGACTGTACAAGGGAAGAGAATTTTTGCAAGAGGGACAAGTTCTGAATGCTAATCACTCTTTTATGATAGGAAAGGGGAGAGATTTGACTTAAATGTTCCTCAAAAAAGTTTTCTACTTATTTTATAAATATCAATAAATGATATTAAAAATAGTAATTTGAATATGTTTTATAGATCCTTAAAAAAAATTGAAAAAGCCTATATTTAGTAGCAACAAAGTAGACTGTGCACTCAAAGTTGAACATAAAGACAGAGTTCAATAGTATTAATGGCATTTACTATGAGAAGAATTAATTATAAACTATTTAATTATTCTACCTCAAAATGAAAACATAATCCTCAGGTCACTCGCTAATCACCACTACATATGAGATTCAGACCAATTATTTCACTCTTATGATATTTAAATGTAAAATACCTTGAACTTTTTGGCAGATTCAAGTGGTTCCTTGAGCTGAACTTTCAAGATGACACCAGGAGTGAACTGAACCCTTATACTACTATCGGTTTTTTTCTCTGTCTTTTCATCATCCATTGGAGTATGCTCTTCTGAGTACTCTTCATGGTGCTCCTCTTCTTCCTGCCAATCTTCATCATGCATTTCTGCCCCATTTCTCTCCTTTTTCCATGGACCATCCCATCTGTGACCCATAATTTGTGCCCTAAGTTGTTTCATATTCTTTCGCTGCAGCATCAAATATTTATTTCTTAGCCTCTTCCATTCTTTTCTGAAGAGAAAAAATGAATAGTAATAACAGTGACTAGTCACTGGTAAAAACAAGGTAAACAGTGCCTAAGGTCTAAAAAAATAGCTTAGGTAAAAAAATGGTTTCTTGGGTACATAATTTGGTCTTTGTGGAAAGGCCAGCAATTTACTACAACTTAAAGAGAACACTAGATAGAACAGTTTTCCTGGAAGGGTCCCTCATGCAAGAAAGGTCAGTAGGTAGGGGCACCACAACATGTAGCCCATGCAATGCCTCTATCCCAGTGAGACAACCATTATGGTCAAAGGTTATACATTAAAAATGCTGTTGTGGTGGCAGGGTGAAATAGAGTTAAAAACTTGTGAAGTTATCCTGGTGCTGATGTAGAATTTTATCATAATCTGGTGATGGTGAAAACTGAATTCAAATATAAAAAGAATTTAGAGCCCTCAGTGATGGGGAAGCTAGGCAGTTTAAAGAGTTTGCTAACAATACTCGAGCAAATAAAGGAAGAGAAATTACCATGGGACAAGAATAAATAAATAAAAATCTATAGAAATGTTAAAATGAAGGAAAGAAGAAATACAAAAAGGGTCACCACTGAACAGGGCATAGGATGTACAAAGCACTATGCAAGTTCAATGAGCTAAGAAGGGAAACAAATATTGCAAGAAAATAGCAGTGGAAAAGAAAGTGTATTAGAATAGAGAAGATGGATGAAAGCAGGAGGGTCAAACTATTGTATTGAAAGATGAAAAAATTGGGGAAAATTAGCATAGCAATAGAAGTGTTAGCAAAAGATAGTAATACATCTTATGAAATCCAGCAAGAATGAGGGGACTGTGGAAAGAATATGTTAAGGAACTGTATGGGAAAGCCATGAAGTCAACCAGTATATTAACAGAAAGTTAAGAAGTTAAAGAAGAGGATATTGGACCAGTGATATCATAGCTGCAGTAAATCTGAGCTTAGCTGTCTGCCATCTACTGGACGATGGGTCTCCATATCTTGCTTAGGATGTACTCATCCTCATAATTCATATTTTTATGAACAGTTTCAAAAGGCGATTCAAAAGTTGGCAAACATAGATCATAAATTTTGGATGAAAATATTGGACAAAGAATGAGAAAACCCTATGTACTTTGTTCTTTCATTTGTAGAAAGAAATTGTTTAAAACATTGTTGAAATTAGCAACAAATTGTTTACTGTGATATTTGATTGCTCTATCCCCAGTTCGTCTAAGTTTAAATCAAATCATCAAAATTTTTAGTAGAACTTTTCCAGTAGAAAACAATTTTTTAAACGTAGGATGTCAATGAGAACATAATGCAAAAATTGAGTTAACCAAGCACATTGTTGGTGACCCTGACCTCTTTATACAGATAAACGTTCCCTTAGATTAGCAACTAGTCCACTCGTAGCTTTGTGGACAGCCACATTTTAAAAACTTAGCTTTATAATACTTGTTAATATGTGCAACTGCTATTGATGAAAATAATTTTTCATTGGTTTACAAACTATTTTACCCCCTCTACTACAATTTATTTTCTGAACATCCTGCCACAATATACTATTTCATGAAGTGCAAATTCTGTAAGTACATTACAGATGGTTTATCATCATCACTTTCAAAACATTATAGTAACCCTGCTTAACGCTACAATATTTTAAATCTGATGACTAATGTAGCTCGTCATTGGGCGATTTGGCGTCATTTGTCCATGACGAGCTAGACACCTAAATTCAGTGCAAGGGGTAAATAATGTTTCTTATTGCATTCTGTCAATATAAGACAACTAACCAATCAACAGAGGCAACCAACCATCACTAGCTCACCATCTGTGATAAGATAAGAATTCCACGTTCACTTACTTTGAAAGGATTTGTAAACAAATGGCTTCCTCAGGTAATTTCTCTTTCTTCTCTTTGCATCTCTTCCTCCTTTTCTTTTTCTTTCCTTTAAGCTCTTCTGGATTATCAGAAGTGATGGCTTCTTCTTCCGCTTCTACTTTAGCTCTCTTATTGTCTGTGAGAAAAAAGATGCACAAAAATAAATTTAATAAAGTTATTATACAAATGATGGAATATGGAAGTTTTAACATAGAGCATGAAAACATGCAACTTAATTGTATAACCTAAAGTAATTATAGGGAATGGACTGTACGTTTATTATGTGCCTTCTTAGGTAGCTCAGGAAAATATGATCTTTACCTGAAACCTACTTACTGCAAATAAACCCATATTAAGGTGAAAGAAAAGCATAATTCAATTCCGTCATTTTTAATCATCAAAATTGCAATTGTGAGATATAACTCTCCTAAAATCCTAGTTGCACATCATCACATGGTTGATTCTAAGTTGTTTCTCCAAGCCCATCATAATACCCAAAAAGTCTTTTGATTTACATGCATTGAGAGCAATGTAAAATGTATTTACTTTTGCTTTTCACAATTGTTAACCATCTTCAAGAAATTAACTGATCAGTAGGGTGTCCCAAGACATAATGGAAAAAATTATGGCATAAACCTCTAATTTTTTTCCATATGGCCTTATAAACTTACCTAATAAATATTATTGTAATTGGATAATGCTAACCCGTGCCGACTTGATGCCAAACAATTTTGAGAAATGAAAATTTGTACAGACAAGGGGGACACCAGGTTAATGGGTAATTAACAAACAGATTCTCACGAATCTTTCAGGGCATGTTCTTTGCTTAAAAATTGCCCTGAATGCCCTGAAAAATTCATGAGAATCTGTCAGTTAATTACCCATTAGCCTGGTGTCCCCCTTGTCGGTACAAATTTTCGTTTCTGGAAACTGTTTGGCATCAAGTCGGCATGAGTTAGCATAATTCAATCGCAATAATATTTACTAGGTAAGTTTATAAGGCCAAATAGAAAAAATTAGATGGTATGCGTTCAAAGAAAATGATGGATATTTTTGGGACACCCTACTGATCAGCGCAACTTTGCGGTTGCCTTGAACAAACTGTTGGTTGTTTTTAATATAAAAGGATAAGTTACCCCATCAAATATTTTAATTGACCAGTTTTGTGCATATGTAAGACTTTTAGCATGGATGACTAGCAGCATTATGTTGTGTATTAGATTTATAGGCAAGATTTTTCTATTTCGGATGCTGGAATTTAGGGGTGGACATTAGATTCAATGGCACACTATTTTTTAGTAAATTCAGTATTATATTTAAATTATTGTACATATGTAATGAAAAGTTATATGATGAATCGTGCCTATGATGTTCATCATAGCTATTACAGAATTCTTTAATGCTTCTACTTCTGCAAACTATAAAAAATATTGAGTATAAAGTTTTCTCATATTCATGCGCATTTAATAAATGAATGCAATCTATTTTATGGTTCTTTACAATTTCAGAAATTATTAAAACGATTGCAACTAACTTCAGCAGAGAATCAAAACTGATGTAACTGAAATAAATCATTTTCTGCAAAGATTTTTACCACATAGATTCATTCAAAGTAAAAATTTAGGTAAACATATTTAACAGGTGTGAAAATTCAAACAAATTTTACAGGAATGAGATGATATTAAATGTTAACATATTTGTAACTGACCTGGAAGATTATCATCCTCATTTTCATCACTAGCACATTCTTCCTTGGGTCTTTTCTTCTTTACAGTGGGTGATTTTTCCTTCTCTTCAGAAGGTTCTTCATTTTCTAATTTAAGAAATTTTATAAATTAGAGATATCATTATGAATTTTTCAAGGAAAATCCTCAGAGAGAATCTAAGTTTGTATGAGAATTGCATAAGTTATAAATGAAAAAACCACACAGCAAAAATGTTGCTTTTTTATGAATTCTTTAATTAAAAACTATCAGCATATGTAATCTAAATTCAGACATAAAATTACCATCTCCATCTTCCTCTCTATTCCGTTTCTTCTTCTTCTCCTTAGGAGGTGATACAAAAGTATCATCACCCTCTTTCGCTGATGCCACTTCAGCTGTATTATCTATTTCTCCATCTTGTTCTTCTTCTAATTAATATAAAATAAATAATAATGAAAAGAAGGAAAATCATTGAGCTGTGATAAAGTTGTTGGACATTACTCCAATTCCTTTGGTAAGGATGCTGATTCCTCAAATGCACACTAAATCGTTTAACTTCTGTATGCAATATGCACCTTCAGTCACACTTAGCTGAAGACATCAACTCAGGATTACACCATATTATAAACCAGGAATTCATGGCAAATATGAGTCTATCCTCCTCAAACTATGATTATTTCAACAGTATTTTTGTGGCAATTAATGGTGACAATAAGAAATAAGAACTGGCATTCTATCATATAATGCATTAAATTTATGAAACGGTTACATTTCTTGTTACTATGACATCAAGTTTGCATTTTAAAAGGGTCATAAAGAAACTGTGCCCGTAAGTAAGAAAATTTAAAAAGAATAAAATTACATAATTAGGATCACACCCATTAAATACACTAATAAAAACAAGTATGGAAGACAAGTCAACCAAAAAGTCTAGGAAAACAGAACCTGTTCTTTGTATCTCACAGCATATGTAATCTAAATTTAGACATAAAATTACCATCTCCATCTTCCTCTCTATTCCGTTTCTTCTTCTTCTCCTTAGGAGGTGATACACAACTATCATCACCCTCTTTCGCTGATTCCACTTCGCCTGTATTATCTACTGAATCCTCTACTTCTCCGCCTTGTTCTTCTTCTAATTTAACAGGTTTCTCTACAAATCCAACCTGGTTTTTTCCTTCTCCAGGCTCAAAGGTGGCAATGCTGCAAAGTTTTTCTGGAGGCATATCTGTAGGCAAACAGCAACCTGCAGCACCATAAGCCTTTGGGTAGAAACAAGCAGGATCAAGTGAGAGTGAAATCTACTACGTACTAAGACTTCCAACAGGAACAAAAATTCACAGTGAATAGGAATTACTTTCAAAAAGCATGCTTAAGAGGAAAGGGTGTAAAAATGAGCTCTGAATAACTATGGAGCTCTGACAGTGTAATGAATGTTAGACAACTGAGTAGTGGTGTTTTAAGAAATTTAGTGAGCACTTACTATACAACAGATTGCATTGCCTTATGGTAAAAATATTACAGAGAATCAACAAACAGGTAAATTACTAGTACCTCAGAAATAATTCAAAGCAACATCTAAATATAATAGTTAGATATGTGATTATAGGTTAGAGGTTCTGAGAATTTGAAGTTAGTTAACACCTTCTAAATTTTGTTATTCAGACACGAAAATTCAAATAACTTTTCCATTTCATAATTTATATCATAAAGTGCATTCTACATATGAAAATTTAAAGTCATTAATGCAAGGCATGAAACTTTCTTACCTCCAGTGCCCGATTAGCTGCTTCTGCAGATTCAAACTCAACAAATGCAAAGCCTTTAATTTTCCCACTTTGTCTATATTTTGGAATTGATACATAAGCCACCTTTCCATAAAGGCTGAAAACTTCTGATAACCAATCATGTTTTGCATCTAGTGGTAGATTCTCCTGAAATATACAGTGGAGTTCAATAAAACTGTAAACTAGAAATTTACCAATAAAACCAAGGGAAAAGAATGAATTTGAATAAGGTGAAAGTAGATTCACGGATACTCACAACATAAATGGAACATTCGTCTTCGTTGTAATTTGGCTTGAGCGGCTTTTCACGGCAAACCTTACTTCGATCAGATGAAATTTTTAGTAATTCAGACTTCATAAGAGCATTGGCGATATCTTCCAC
Source organism: Sympetrum striolatum (assembly GCA_947579665.1). Classification (NCBI taxonomy): domain Eukaryota; kingdom Metazoa; phylum Arthropoda; class Insecta; order Odonata; family Libellulidae; genus Sympetrum; species Sympetrum striolatum. Next base: position 42,806,964 of record OX388346.1, read on the forward strand.
ATTATCTGTTAGAGCTCTTATTTTGTTGAATGTCAAAAACACGTTTAAGTCTACGTCTAAAAATATAAGAAAGTAAAAATGAGCTTTCAAGAGCGGATAGCTTCGAATCAAAGCAATATAAAACAATTAAAAATAATTAAAATAAACTTATTGCACAATAGTGACTTACATGGGTCTTCTTTGATTAATTTGCTTAAAAAACGATCTTTTAGCAAATTTGCGTCGCTAAAATAAAATTCCATTTGCTTAATTATGGCTTGATGTATTCTCTTCTTACGGCGCCTTATCCTTTTGATTTCCTCGCCTTCAGTTTTAGATTCACTGACATCTCCCACCATATTAACGACAGTTCCTTAAAATTTATATTTCACAAAAAATAAACATTAAGAATATCTTACTACGAAGAACGCTATGGAGCCACTTTTGCTTTAGACTGAAATCCTATTTGTTACACATCGTAAACTTCGTTAATGATAGGAAGACATGAATCAATAACGTATAAGAACCAACACTAACACAAATTCCTCACTGACATTAACTTCGAAGAATAACGAAACGCCGACAATTCAAGTTTTTTGGAGGGATGCGATGTGAACGACGTGAAGATAGCGAAGATTGTGCTCATTGTTGCCAACTGCTAAGTAAAATTTCAACCACCAAGTACTGCCACCACTACCATCGTTTCACCGATGTCCACATTCTTGTGGAAAGAAGAGTGACCCTCAGGAGTTGCTGCAGAGATTGGTTGGAAGAGGGTTTAGAAGTATTAGGAAATGGCTTTCTGTTCAAATCAATATTTATTATATCGTGAAGGTCGGTTATTTGAAAGAGTAAAATCAAGATTCTCAATTACTACTCGAAATTCAAGTTGTACATTTGCTACATAGCTTTGTTGCTTCTTTACATTTATTTTACTTCAAATGATGTTTTGCCTTCGAGATCTCAAAATCATGGCTTAATTTAAGTTTTCACGCATAATACATTTATTTTCCTAATACATGAATTACTAAATCAATTACTGAAATAGTTATATATTTATGGTTTGAGATAATGAATTTACTTCAAATACTCTTTCGAGGAAGTTTCAGCAATAAAATATTGATTTGGGGCTTAGGAAATTAAGAAAAAATCGCAAATACTTAAAAATACAGTACTTTTGCTTTGAGGAATTGAAGTATTGATTGAAAAACAAAGTGAAACTTATTTTAGGATTTCTGAAGTTTCAAAAAAATAACTCTAAAAATGGTAAAAATATCATTTTAAAATTTCCAGGTCTGTTGATAATTTAAGAAAATTAGGAGTTGAAAATTAAATAAAACACGTGCTGTCATCTCTTGCTGAAAATTGGAACTTTTGTTTTTAAACTTTGATACTGCTGCCATCTCTTGAGGAAAATTCGAACTATCGGTTTTCAAACTTTGCCGCTGCTGCCATCTCTTGAGGAAACTTCGAACTATCGGTTTTAAACTTCGACGCTGCTGCCATATCTTGAGGGAAATTCGAACTTTACTTCTAGACTAGTGCCATCTCTTGAAAAGAATTTGGACTTTGGTTGTTAAAATACGCAGATTCTTCCTAATTTTAAGGAATAAGCGATTTTTTATTGATATATTACAGATACTTGAAATATATCCGATATTTTTCATGTATAACCTCCTCTTTCCTAATTCCTTTTGTACGAGATATTATTGAATATTCGTTACTCCTCCCGTATATTTCATAATGGAAATTGTCCTTTCTATGGATATTTTTAGTAATCTATTTTCCAGTGAAAACAAACTATTGAAATATTTTTTCCGTTTTCTGTTTTCATATTTGATTCGCAATAATTCGGAAAACTCTTCTCGGAAATATATTATCTTCTTTTTGTATTTCTCCAATAGAAATTTCATTATTGCAATTAATTATAAATCAGTGTTTTTTATAACGTAATATGTTTTGAATATATTTTTTTGCACATTCTTCTAACAAACTATTCAAACAAAAGTTTATGGCAAAAAATAGTACATATTCAATTTGTTTCATCTGAAATTTGTCAGGTCTCCCTGGGACCACTATTTGTAATTATTTTATTTTAATTTTAATTAAGTTTGCAAAAAGTACACATATTTCCTATGGATTCCATCTGGATTCAAGTCATAATAGTTTGAAACTAGCATCAAAAGAATGGAAATAGATTAAAGATTCTTATTTTGGCCGAGAAATATCGTTTTCGATTCGAAATTGGGAGAATTTCGATATGACTTATGACCTTGACGATATGAATTTTTGAAAATTCGAATTTTGTTGACGAGTCAGTAGCAACCAAGCTTTATTTATATTAATGTAATTGATGCAAAGGTTAACTGGTACAAGTCGTCTTATCAAATTTCTATCTTAGAAATTGGCTCAATGACTAAAGAGAAAAATAATTTCTAAGGCCCCTTTCTAAATACCCTTAGGGGAAGGCGTGGCGGAACGGGATATTTTTTGTTTAACCATTTTTAAAAGAGCAGGTAAATAAAATAAACACCTAATGAAGGCATAAAACATAACTATATAATGTTAAATAACAATTGTGACATGAGAGGTACTTATAATTATACATTTTGTTTATTTTTATGTATTTTTAAAGAAAGTCTACATATTTCCCGTTCCGCCCCACGTACAGGGCAGAACGGAATAGAGATTTTTAAATTTTAATTCTATCACTAAAAAAATTGAAAAACAATTGGAATTATCGCCTTAAACCTTAAAAACGATATCTTTTCTTCGATAGTTAATAGAAAAATATAAAAAAATAGGTAAAATTATTAGGAATAAAACCCATTGCTATGTTTGAAGTAGAAAATTTATTTTTTAGTATATTCATAAAAAAGTTAACTACTTGTCCTGGCAAAGTTCACAAATTAAAATTTCCTCTTCGTATTCGCTGTCTATACCAGCACATGAGTTGTGTGCCCGCTTAAAACATTTTTGGCAGCCAACCTAACCTTAGTTTGAAATGGAGTAACATTCCCCACAGTAAATACACTCATCATCTTCTTTGTGTGTTTCACTAGCCTCCACGCTCATCTTCTTTGATTTATTTGAGCAATTTGACTTCTTGAATAAGTTTTCCTTAACTGACTTATTTTTAGTAGCAGTTTTCGATAACTTTTCACTGTTTTTGCTCTCTTTCGCTTTTTCTTTTTTGTTTTTCTTGGCAATAGAATCCTGCAACTCTTTCTTGTAAGGAGAATCTGTTAATATGACGGTTTTTCCTTGAAGTCCGCCTTGTATTTCTCTTGATTACTGGAATTGATATCAGAGCTTCAGGTGATGTCCGAAAAGCAGACTTTGCCTGGGAATTTAAGCAAATGCTCGGAGAATCTTACTCCCATGAACATACAGGTTGTGGTTCGTTGCTGGAGTCACCTTGGATTTTCGCCTTCTTGTTCTGTTGTTCAGTGCACCCTAGTGAGTCAGTTGTTGAATCAAGATCGTTACCATCGGATTTTCTGCGGAGCATTCATTGTATTCCTGAATGGCAGTAGTCGCAGAAGGCAGGAAGTCTACGCCTGAAGAAACGTTTAGATCTGATGGCCATATCCCCGTTTTCCTAAAACCGTTTATGGCGGTTGGCATTGTGGCAGCATGTAAAAATGCCGCACCAAAGACTGTCGATATCTGGAAAAGAGAGATGACTTTTCCTGGATGGCTTCTTAGCCACTTTCTAACCTACTCACCATAGTAGAGACTGAGAGGCTTGGACAACGTTACATCTAAGGGCTGAAACTTGTGGGAAGTGTGTGGAGGTAAACAAAGAAGAATTGCAACATTTTCTCTTGCCATTTCAAGCAGCTTCAGGTTTTTAGTAAAGTATCCTTTAATCAAGTCTTCTCCTGCTAGACATGTTTCTTTACTGAATCTGTGCGTTAGCCCATTTTCTTCGGCCAACTCATGCGCTAATGATCTAAGATCTTTTATAGTTAGTCCAAAAAGACTGCTCTCCATATTCTTCAGATATGATACCAGTTCTTCTTCTTGTTCTGGCGTGAATACATTTTTATGTTTTCCACCCGATGTATTAACATTATACTGCGAATTGTTATTGGCTTTCTTCACGCATATTTCGATAGTTGTCTTTGTCTAGAAGCCTTCAAATACCCCATTTTAGACGATGTCTATGTCTATGTCTATGTAAGAACCCTGCAAGCCGCCTTTCGGCGTGTGGCAGGGGGTGCAAGCACCTTGACTCTATTTTCCTAAACGGTTGCTTTCGCGTATACTTCGCGGAAAAAATGAATTTTTGAAACGATTCGTTTTAGCATCTATTTCCCTAATCTTTCGGGCAGTATCAGTACGGCCCATATAACAGGGGGGTCGCATTATATCGGTTACATCATCTGAAAACGTAGTTTCTCTGAACTTATTTAATAAATTTATCCTTTGAATTTTTCTTCTATCTTCTAATGATTCCCATCCCGCGTCCTGTAACATCTGAGTGACACTCGCTGTTTTATCGTAGCAATTCTTTACAAATCGTATCGCTTTCCGTTGTACTTTTTCTAAATCCCGAATATGACATTTCTCGGCGGGGTCCCATACACTACATGCATACTCAAGGTGAGGCCTAACTAACGCTAAGTAGCATCGCTCGCGAACCTTTTCTTCGCTCCTACCGACTATTCTTTTAACGAAGCCGAGTTTCTTAAGTGCTTTTCCACATATATTTCGGATGTGGGCACTCCATGATAGATTATTCGTGAGAGTTACTCCAAGATACTTTACCGATTCTACTGACAATAGGTTTATCCCTCGGAGACTATAAGAATAATCATTTATTATAGATTTACTTTCGAAGAAGTTAACTACCGAACACTTTTCTACATTAAGCTCTAATTGCCAATCATCGCACCAATTCATAATTCTATCTAAGTCGTTCGAAAGGGCTAATCTATCCTCTGAACTAACTATTTCCCTGTAAATGACTGTATCGTCTGCGAATATCCTAACATTGCTTTCAATGTGATTGCTGAGGTCGTTGATGTATACTAAAAATAACAACGGTCCAATTACACTGCCCTGAGGGACGCCCGAAGTCACCTTAACCAAGTTGGAACTAATTCCATCGAGTACTACTCGTTGCTCTCTATCGGTGAGAAAGTCTTTTATCCAGTTAATAACTTGTGCATTGATACCCGCAACTTCTAATTTGTACAGCAATTTATGATGAGGTACCTTATCGAAAGCCTTCCGAAAATCTAAAAATATCGCATCGACTTGCTTATGTTTTTCAGCAGAGTTGAGAACATCGTGTACTAATAAAGCCAGCTGAGACTCGCAAGAACGAGTCTTACGAAAACCGTGTTGATTCCTAATTATGAAATTGGACGTTTCAAGAAAACCCATTAAAGAGCTAGCTATTATATGTTCCATAATTTTACCGCTCAGTGATGTTAAAGATATAGGCCTGTAATTAGCTGGATCGTCCTTAGAGCCACTTTTAAATATTGGTGTGACATTCGCAATTTTCCAATCTTTCGGAACCTTTCCTTCGCTCATACTCTTGTCAAATATAACTTTAAGAAAAGGTGCTACGCTCTCCGCAACTTCCTTGAACACTCGAGCCGGTATGTCTTCAGGACCCGGAGCTTTATTCGGTTTAATCTGTTGCAATAGTTTAATGATGCCGTCTTCTCTGAAGGTGATTTTCGACATTGATTCAGGTTTATCAACATTCGGGAGAGTATTTGATGTATCGTCAGACGTGAAAACGCTTCGAAAAAAATCATTCAAGATATTAGCTTTGCCTTTAGCATCGTTTACTATATTACCGCAAGTATCCTTTAATGAACCAACAGTTTGCTCTTTACCTTGGACCTCACGAACGTACGACCAAAACGCTTTTGGGTCCTCTTCCAAGTGTTCGCATAAAATCTTCTTTTTATATTGACGGAGGGCATCTCGCATAATTCGTTTAGTTTCCGACTTTGCTTCCTTATGTTCGCTCTCTACTCGATCTATGTTGATACTATTCGGTTGCCTCGCAGCGGCTTTTAATTTGGAATGCAAACGCCTCTGCTTCTTTAGTGCTCTCCTAGTCTCCTTATTATACCATCTAGGTTCATTAATTTGATTTGAAAGTTTGGAGGGTACAAATTTATCCATTAGGTCACGCATTGTTCTTACAAAGAGATTCCACGTGTCCTCGGTATTTAAACATATCGCGCGCGTTTTATACTCCAGAAATTCGTACATGAGTTTACTACGATATCCTTCGAAATCGGCTCGCGGGTAAAGATAAACTCTGCGCTTAGGTTTTCTGTGCTTTACCAAGTTAAGGTCGAAATCTATAATTATGGCTTTAACGATAGAACTGCTTCAACAGCCAATTCCATCGCTCCGATATCCCATGTTTGTCCATCTGTCTTCCTAACGTACGTTAGAACCATCTGAAATTTAAAAGAATCATTGCTTACAAACCTTTTCTCGTCAAGATATGACGGGGCAGAACGGGATAGTATCCCGTTCTGCCCCGTCCCGTTCCGCCCCGAGAGCACGTTTTAGATAATGAGAGTACACCGAGCTAAAACGCTGACATATTTATAGTATTACACGCGTGTCTTGTAGTTAATTACATGCACTATGACTGTAGATAACACACAACAACGTTAAAATAACGGTTAAAAGCTTACCTCGTACAGAAATCTGCGAAAAATTACAAAACACCGCACCTGAACACCACGTGTAGTCTGTACACTCAGAAGGGACTGTCCAAAGTGGTCAAAATGGCTGCCGCTTCTTCTCGACAGTATGTAGTAATAGTTCAACGTCTCTCCACCATTCTTTGTTTCTCACTATTCGAGATAAGGGCCCTATCCCGTCTTACCCCGCTATCCCGTTCTGCCCCGAGTTCCCCTATAATTCAAAAGTCAAGTCTCCTTGCCCCCAAAACAAAGATCAATCTATCTAATACCTTCATCTCTGCTCACGTACACTGCAATCGCTACCTTTAATACAACCAACTATAATTTAGCTAAAATAGAAAAATTTTATAACTGAGATATACGTTCGGTGACCACCACCAATCGTATCGTCTCCCATAAGGAAATTAAAAGATATCATAATTTAATCTCAATATCAAACCAAGTTGCCAAATCAATCGAAAATTTTCACGCCAATTTGCCCAACATTACTACCCCTGTCAAGTTGTTGCGTAGATAGCATAGTACATGTAGCGGCGATCGTCGAGTTTCCTGTCTCGGATAGCCTAAAATTCGTAAATAATAACTAGCATACGGGCGCACTGAGTAAACAGGGGTGTTGGGTGGGAAGGTACTGAAGTATGAAAATCTCGAAAAAAACACCAAATATTATCCAATGTAGCATGTAGTACGCAGTATTTAAGATACCGGAAAGTGTGATTATGCCAAAAATCAGTGAGCAATTATAATTCGAAGAAGTTTATTTGGGAATCATTTATGCAATGCAATCTTACGGGCCCATGAAGTAAAGCAGGGGCGCTAGGGGGGGATGTTCAGAAATAAATGTCATTTTTTGTAATTTTAATGTAACAAAAGGCCATTTTTATGTAATTTTACTGTAAGAAAAGGCCACTTTTCTTTAATATAACGGAGGAAACCCTTACCACCTAACTCAACCCATCGGCACCACGCATAATTCACGATTTTTACCGGATATTGGGTGGAGGAGCTACGTAGTAATCATCCATATTATACATTAAATGCAATATCTAAATACAACGAAAGGAACCATACCTACCCAACTCAACCCATCGGCGCCGCGCATATTTCACGATCTTTTTCACAACACAAACACACTTTTGCGACAAAAACAATAATTTTGCATAAAAAAATTATGGAAGATGGGATTCTAGCGACCATTGAAATATTCGGAACGGGCAGAAGGATGCTCTATTTTAGAAAAAGTTTTTGTTGCAAACAAATGTTGCTTTGTGTTAAGAAAAAGATCGCGTCCGTATCGCAAGCTACAGTTGGTTTGCAAGCTAAATTTGTTTCCAAGGTCTTTGAACAGATATATTAATATTTATCGTAAAACTTTCTTCGGCATAATTTTAGTTCGAAAATATCTTCATATCAATGGAATTAGGGAACGTTATATATTCGTAAATGGTCAATACTTCCGAAATTTCAGAAGATATTACGGCTAAATCATACCTAATTTTATTTGAGGAAATATAATGATATCGCTAAAGTTATTTTGCGTAAAGACAATGAAAGCAATCCTCTTCCCCCAACCCTCAACCCCTCCCCCAACCATCAACCTCCCCCTTCCGTGTACGTCATTTATCTGGATTATCGTATTTCTGTTTTCGTTTTTTAAAAAACTGCGTTTCAGAAGCTAGATATCCTAAAATTTACGAAATATTGGATGAATTTCATCGAAAATCATTCATTATATTACACCCATCCAACACTCCTTTTGGCTCAAGGAGCCCGTAACTGAGTAGGGAAATGGGAACTTGGCATTAGTATTCATTCATTATAACACCCACCCAACACCCCTTTTTGCTCAAGAAAGCCCGTAACCGAGTAGGAAATAGGAAATACAATCGCCCTAGCGGATTCCCGAGGAAACATAAAATTGGCGGAAAAGCAGACGAAAAACTTCGAAAATTGGTAATTTTTGGATGCAAATTTACCAAATTTTTCTAAAGAGAAGGTTAATTTTCACTACGAAGGGCATGGGCGTACCCAGCTTTTGGGCTAGGGGGGGGGGGGGGCAATCACAAATGCAGAAGGGCCTAGGGGGGGGCAAATCAGAAATTATAAATAAGAAATTCAACATAAATTTAAATTTGCATTTATTAGATTGGTTTCACATACGAGTAATTATTTGAAAAGCAATATTCTTGTACCTTCTACAAAGCGGTTTAAAACAGCTTCTGTGGAAAAATCACCCAAACAATTTACTTTTTTTATTTACACTGAGCATGCAAAGCCCGTTTAATCTTTCTTCAACCATTGTGGATCTCAGCCAGGTTTCTACGCGTCTAAGAGTACTGAATGATCTTTCAATGGTAGCTGTAGAATAAGGCATAGTCAATAAAGTATGTAGGGCTATTTTAACGTTTGGATAATACAATTCTGCATGTTGAATCACTTCTGTTATCTCCAAAGTTTGGAGATTCTCCTCCTTGTTTGTCCTAAATATCCGCCACAGCTCGGCTTCTGACACAATTCCGTCTAATTCATAAAATTTGGAGACTTCTTCCATACGAATTTTTAAATCTGAAGCTGTAATTTTTGTTATCTGAGCAGGGTGCAACAACGATAGAGCAAACGCCGGCGACTGATCCTGGTTATATCTTGCTTCCAAAGAGGATAATAATGAGTCCAAATAGGGCACGTATAGCGAGCGGCAAAATTACTCGCTTAATGAAGCAGCTGGATGATTTGCCCTGTAGTTTTGGCGACCTGCAGTCCATGGAAGACGCAGCTCTGAGTTCAAATTTTCAGCTATTTCATTAGCTGACTTTAATAACTTCTCACTTTCTTCTTCGGCAGAACGCCTGTTTTCTGCAACTGCAGTTTTGATTGTTTGAATGTGCTCTGCACACTTGATTACGTTCAGGGTTTTAGACTGCAATATGTTCGCGATTGGTTCTAGAAGGGAGTTGTACTTATCTATAATACATAAAGCTAATATGAATGAGGTTTGTTCAACTGCAGATAACAATTAAAAAGCCACTTTTCTTGTCCCTGAATTTACTTCTTGAGAAAGCTTTTCCAAACCTTTTAAAATTTCAATGAAATTCTTTCTAAACGAAAAATACCTTTATATTTTTGGGACCACCTTGCTTCACACAGCAATGGAATTTTTGGTGCATATTTTCGACGCAATACTGATTCCCTAAAAACATTGATCGTATCTTTGACAGTCCAAATGCAGTTGCGGATCTCAGGAACATTGTTTAAGTCATTTACAACGAGATTTAGTTTGTGGCAAGCACAGGGGAAATATAAACCTTCTTATATGTTTCTCTCAATATTTTTTGAACGCCACCATCTTTTCCCGCCATCGTAGCACATCCATCGTAGCCCTGCCCCACCCATTTTTTAACATCAATATTCAACGTATTAACAATTTTTTTAATTTCATAAGCTATAGATTGGGCATCCATTTTTTCTAGCTCGACAAAACCCATAAATTCTTCCCTTGAATTTTTTTCCTTATGGTCGTAAAATCTGATACCTATTGATAGTTGCTCCTTTCCCGATATATCAGCTGATTCATCAGCCAAAATGCTATAGGCACTTGCAGCTTTGACATCGTTGACTAAATTTTCTCTGATCAGGATTCCACATATATTTAAAATCTCATTTTGTATTTTTGGAGACGTATACTGAGCATTTTTGAATCCTTCTTCTAAATGTTTCTTCAACATTTCATCACCAGAATCAATTTCTAATTTAAGTAAATCTCTTAAAACACCATCATCTTTTTCTTTTCCTCTCAATGGCAAATCATGTGTTCCACAAGAAACAATAGTATTGATGATAATCCTTAATGAATTTTTATTGTCTTCAATGTTTTTTGTGTGGCCTCTTTGCATAGCAACCTGTACATTTGCTTTGGCTCGCTAAAAGTTTTGGCAGACTCACTTGACTCTTTGTGCCATTGACTACATACATGTGCTGTACAACAAGTGTGTATATCCTTATACTTTGTGAATGGTCGGAAAATAAGAAATCCTTGCACACCACGTACAAGTTTTGAATATTGTTATCTACTGGTACTGGATGATCAGAACGAGTTTGTGTTCTGATTGCCGCCTTATCCGCCTCAATAGTTTTACTGCCAGTAAAAGGACCGTCCTCGGTGTTTGTAATTTTCCTCCTTTTTGGATTTGTTGCTGCAAATAATAAAAAAATAAGAAACGAGCCAGAATTTTTTTTACTTGTTACTATCTTTCAAACCACAACTTTGAACATATCGCGTAAGAGTAGGTACCTAGAGATTGACCAACTAAACAACGGCGGACTCTACTTAGGCACTCGTCGCCATTGGTTTAAGTGGTAGGTAATTCAAATCGATTACAAGATATGTAAAGGCTAAAAAGTAGAAAATAAAAAATGTAAAAAACACGCTTATACTAGAGTATAGTATAGATAGAGTGTAGTCGAAATTGATTTAAAGTTAAATTAAAATCATGACATTGGGCCGTATGCATAAAAGGAAGCAAAACCTTTTAATTACAAAATTTCGAGCAAATGCTTCAACAATTATGTATAAAAATTGAAGTAAAAGCTTTTACTTTTTTCATAAGCAAGTGCTTCTTTGGCCGACCTTTTGCTCATCCGAGAAGTAAAAGGTTATGCATAAAGTTTACCTTTTACTCGCAAAGGAAAGCAAATGCTTCAAATCGGATGCTTCTAGTCAGTCGAAGACTTAACGGCTGAGTAAAAGGTTGTGCCCGGTCATGGCAGAAATAGTGAATGTGCGGAGCGCGTTTACAAAACTCAGTTCTCTTGATAAAGACTTTAAAAATTTGTTCCGTTTCGAGGAGGACAACGTATAGTGGTTGGCAGAAACTTTCTTAGGGGAAGTAGTCAAACATCGAGGTGGAGCACTGACTCCCTTGCATAAGATGAATATATTTCATACATTCCAATTGGTGGGAATCCTTAAATTAAGTTCCAACCACTAATTAATCACATTGTATCCTCCATTGTTTTCAACCTCAGTCCTATTAACTTCTCACCGAACTTCTCCGCCCATACCTTCCGCTTTAAGAATGAACACAAATTTTAGTACTAGAATATGATTAATTAATTTTCTATCACCTACGTCTTACTTTGTAACGCCCAATTTTCATCTTCAGCCATCAAACCCTCTCAACTCCCTCCCCTACCCAAATTAATAATCCAATTGCAAGAGTTAGGTGAATCTTATGATACCTAACAACCTTAAACTGGTCGTTTATGAAAATTAATGGTCGATTCACACGAAAACTATATTTCATGCATAATACAGTTTTCGTGAAGGTGGATTGATATAGCAATTATATTAAATGTATGTTTCGAAAATTTAGGAAATTATTAGGGATATTAACACTATAAATTTGAATAAATACAATCGAAGAAGTCTTAACTTGGTGGAACTCAGTAATCGGGATCATATTAAATAAAAATTCCACAAAACAGAAACTTAAAGGTTTTTGTTTTGTGGAATTTTGAATTTTTATTTCATAAGATCCCGACAATACATTTGATTTAAATTTGTACTACCAAAGTGAAGAAAAATAATTTGGCGACAGACTTTTACTATAACTTCATTTGGTTCCAATGAATCTTTAGCACCCAAACTCTATATTGGCAGCACATGCTCAATATAGGATGATTATTATCTTCCACAAACACCATTGATATTCAGAATTGAATGTAATTCAAGCCGAAATTTGATGTATGAATACCTATACCTGAAGTTCTCACAAATTTTGCCATTCTAAAAACTTCGTGATGCCACCCGTATTTCCTTCCATGTTCAAAAATGTTTTCGTTTCATTTTTGAACACGATATTTAATTTGCGAAATTTGGTATTATTATATTTGATATTTATCGTGGTACAAAGCGAAACATGTCGGCTTGCGTTGGGTCGATAGTTATATACTGAGTAGTTATATTTAAGTGGTATTTATACTTAATGGTAATATTAATGAATAGTTATCGTATCCGATCGGGATTCCGGCGAGGGCATCGCAACCGTCAAAATGATTGCTTACAAAAAATGGTTAAAACTGAATCAAATATTTAAATGTTATGCATAATTAACGTTACTGCAATTTTAGAACGTGAATCTACGACGCACTTGAATATGGAGGCACAAAACAAAAGAAGATTGTCATCCTCATGTGATGATTGAAGCGAAGGAGATCCTCGTTTCTCGAGAGAGAAGCGAGGATTGTAGCCGCAACCGGAGAGAATTTGTTATTTTCTTAGGAAGTAAGAGGCATTTTTTATGCATCCATATTGAATCATTAAGTGCCTCGAGGCTTCGAGATTACTGTAGAAGAGGAGGAGATAGACGTATAGAAGATAATAGGAGTGTATTGTTGTGCATGTTGTTCGCGGCTACCGTTACTGCATCCGGAGATGCTACGGAAGTTGACTTCTTTAAAATGGATATTACAGTTATAGTGGAAGTGGTACCTTTTGAAGTTGCTTCTAAAAGAGGAAATTCGTAATTTTGATCACTATGCAATTGATCATCAATTCTATGGTTTTCCGTCGCTAAGCTGTTGCGTAAACCATTTTTCATAACTATATGTGGTTATGTAGTCTTCAAAAAATTCTGAATGCGGCGAGTCGTATCTCACACATTATTCTTCTTTTTACAAACAAATAAATTTTCTGTCATATACTTATACTTTACCACATACTGCCTGATATTCCTGTACTTCTTGTAGACGCTCCTCTATATTTTGTTATCTTCATGTGCAGCATTGAATTTATCTCAAAAATATAACTTACAATTATAAAATAAACTTCATAGATTTCAGATTGTAAGCATAATTATAAATAACAAAAATATAATTAACAGCGATTTGTTAATTTGAGTAATTTCTGAACATCATATTTATATAAATCTCAAGATTCAAGAATTCAGGTAATTTACATGAAAGCTCATCATAGAATTTATCAGTTTTTAAGAAAATAAAGTATACTGAATAGTCATTAGCTTTGTTATTTTGATTAGAATTTGATCTGCATTTAGGGAGGGGCCTTAGCAGTTATTTTTCTCTTTAGTCTTGCAGCGAAATCTTAGATAAAAATTTGATGAGACAACATATACCAGTTTACCTTTGCATTCTATTCGAATTTTCTATTGCATCTCGAATATATTCTTTAAATGATACTGCCAAATTACAAAATACTGCCAAACGTACTCCTAGGTATTTATTGTGACGGATGCACTCCCGATATATGATACTGTAAGGAAATGACGTTTGGGGTTGTATTCCCACTGCCACTGCCTTTTTCTTACGAGATATCTTGGTATGTGAGAGTGTCTTCGGAAAATAATCTTCTTGGCTTTATTAGTTAAATATGAAGATGAGATTTAGTTTGATTTGAACGTTTAATCGTCCAAACGTTATTATGTATTTTCTCATTTCCGAATATTATTGCTAAAACTAATAAAAATTAATAAATATTTGCTAATTTATCCCATCACAAAACGTAAGTCCGGAAATGTTAGCACAAACAGCGAGTGTCCTCAATACGGGCGGCAAACCTATTTAACAGAAATAATAGCCATAAATGCAGTAAAAGCGTATTTTGCTGGTTAAGAGAATTCATAAAATTATTAGCGTAGCCCAGCCTTACTGAGGCTCCCGAGCGATTTGATTTTGAGGCGATCAACAGAAGACTTGTCACCTAAAAATTGACATCTGTAGGGTGAAGAAGTAAGCAAAGAATATAAATATGATTTTGTCTTAAAAAATTAACAAAGCCGCAGTAGTATTTCATGCACTGTCTTTCTCGTGAAAATTAATGGAATGTTTTGATAAATATTTCTGTTTTACATGAATAGTCGTACAATATCGCAGTTCGATTTTTCTGCCAGTATTCGGCAGATTGGTGTTCTGTGGTATCCAGCGCCAACACCACCTGTTGCCAGTGCCATTCTATCGCCTCAACGAAACGACGGTAGTCATGGGCGTCGCCAGGGGGGGGCAGGGGGGGGCAGGGGGGGGGGCAGCTGCCCCCCCCTGGAGACCCATTCGTATATTGGTTCGGGATGTGTTGTAGAAACAATTTTTAGGCGCGAGCGTAATTGAAAAGAATTTAGACCCAAAACAAAGTCAAGTGTTTGCACGTGTAAACACCAGTGATGGGAAAAGTAGTTCCTCGTAAGAAATTCATTTATACCTCCAGCGCAGCAAAAATATTTCAACAATACTTTGTTGTAGAGTCCTTCGCCCCTTCCCTCCCAAGAGAAAAAAAGTTCGATTTCGGGGTGAACAATGTAGTTAGAACTGCCTCTCGATGCGATCAGAGCGCGAGGTTATGCGATCATGTCCTCTCTCTCAAACTACCTTGAGTATCGTCCGACAATCGCCGGCAGAAGACAAAGGATTCAGTTTTTTTCGTTTTCCCTTCAAAATGGACATAAGAAAGTTTTGCGGTGAGTATTTTGCAAATAGGCCCAAGCAGTGGCGCAGCGAGGGGGGGAAGTTTAGGGGTTCAACCACCCCTCCCCAAGAGTCAAGTCCTAGCTCTGTGCTTTTTTCTGCTGAAGAGTACAAAACCCCAATCATTTGCTTGATAAATTCAGCGAGAGCTTTGCATACCAGTAAATATGGCTCCGATCACAGCTAAGTTGATGTTTTCGGTAGCAGAGCAGGCCTAGAGCCGACATCGATATCAATGGGACGCTATGAGTGTTTCGCACACAATGTTCAACGCATGCACTTCTTAACCATATCCTTTTGTTAGATGACTCACACCATAAGATAAGATTCCCATGAGAAGAATTCGAAAGTGCTGATTCGTTTACTCCTCGCAAAATCACAAGGGAACTTTCGAGAAGTAATTCGAAACTTACACCCTGAAAACAGAGATTAAGATTACGTTTGAGAGACAAACAGGTTGATAGAACGCTCAGTTAGATATGTTGCATGTGACTGTTTTGAGGGTGTGAATGCAAAGCTAGGCTCGTGAATAGTGCATTTGAGAAATTCACAGGGAACAGTTCGAAGGAGAGTTAAAGTTTGGATTTCATAAGATACAGATGGACATCCGAAATTTTTTTTTCTCAGTCCGCTAATAGCTCGAGGCCTCTATCGGGAAAACGTAAGTTAATGTCTATGTAGTTTTTTGTAAAATAACCATTATTAGTTGCATAAATTAGGATTTTCTTATGTTAGGGCTGTCATCGGAGGGCACATCTCAAGATGAGTTTAGCGATAATTCCAAAGGAACTGGTTCCTTTGTTAAGCATTCTGGAAGATTAAAAGTCTGCACAGTAGACTCTTCATTACTCGGGATGATATAAAATATACTGATCCTTATTTTATAATTACCCGTTAATTTGCTGTATAGTTACGAAAATAATTCAATAACTGGGTTTCCGTAGAAATTTGTAAAAGTATTGGAGCAATACAATATATCATTAAAAATTAATTTTCGATGATATTATTAATAATATACCATTTAGGAAGCATATCAGTCAGATGAAAGGTATTGTGCGAGTAAGTTACGCACATATTTATCGGAACTGTGACTTGATGACTTGAAATAAATTTGAGAAACGGTTAAAACTGTGACTTAAATTCTTCAGCTTCCTTTTCGATGCATTCAATTTTTTCTCTTGTGATAGAATCCCGCGAATCTCATATCTGGTTATGCAATGCCCATTCAAAATTTCAATTCGTGGAAACTTTTGTTTTCTTTGAACACTAAGTGCGTAAGACTGGGTTTTGTATTATCTCTCTGCTGGTTAAACCACCTATTACTTAGTCTAAATAATTGTAAGTTGACATCTTCATTTTTTCCACCTTGGTATGTAACTTGATTTCTGCAAATTCAATTATAATATCAACCATAATCAAGAGTCTGCAGAATATTTTAATGCAGCCGAATTTTTACTCTCCGGTATGTGACGCATTCAATTGAATACATGGCTAATAAATAAATAAGGAAATCAGACTTAATTGTAAGCCTACCAAAAAATTTCATCTGATATAAATGATTTTTTGTTTCTTAGAAGAGTTGGTAATTTTCAAAGCAACGGATGAAGTCATTCCTAAGAAAGCTGCTGATGATATAGTCTAATAACGAAAGATGTTCAAATAAGGATGGGTACACCAATTTGGTGATTTATTGAGACGTTTTATATCGCTTGCCGAATAACCGTAATATACTTCAAAACAACATGGAAGAATCCTTCAATCCCATGGCCGAGCCATGAACGGCGCGCTTCGAAATTTGAAAACACGGCGCCGTGCCGTGGACGGCGGCCGGCGAAAAGTCGTCCCGTCTGAAAGGGGCTTTTATTTTTTTCCTTTTCATGCTTGGCAACCTCTTGGAAGAAAGAACTCTCAGAGACTCGGGAAGTATATATCTACAGCATCAAAATATTTTAGCATCGAAAAAAATGACTTTTTAATAGGAATTGGACGTATCCAAACTAGAAATCCAAACAAAACTTATGATAAGTTTTCAATAGTTTGCTTATGTAAACTACTATCTTGATTTAATGAGTTGGCCACATAAGCGTTAAACTCCTCTAGTTTTCAATACATTTAGTTTTTGAAAGATTTGACATATTTGTAGTAAGAAGTGGGCATGAATAAACTAGCCCCTGTAAGTTAGGCATTTTTCATTTTATCAGGCAGCTTGCCCCCCCCTAGCCCAGTGGCTGGCGACGCCCTTGACGGTAGTAATTAGTTGTATGACTTGTACTACTTTGGATGTATTATTTAAAAAATACTCATATATTGTATATTACTGGATTAAATGTGGTGGTAAGACAATTGACGTGCTCAGCTATTTACTGTAGGATTTGGGAGAAGTGGTTGTGTTGTGCATTTGGATGCAGTGTTAAAGTTATTTATAGTTATTCCGACAATTAGCTGCGAGCAAAGATTGTATATGTATGTATGAATGAGTTATGAACGCGATCGTGTATTCCGATTCTCTTAATTTCATAATTTCAACTCATAATACATATTGGAAATTGGATTGAAGAAAGAATAATGCGAAACATACAATATTTCGATGGAAATACTTGCATGAATTGATATTTACTTAAGAGATTAATCAAAAAAATATTAGAAAATTCCTTCTAAATGTTGGAGTTTGGGCTCTGAATGCATTGGCTGAGTTCCTATAGGTTGTTTTGACGTTATTTCCTTGATATATTTTTTTATTTTAGCTCACACTCTTCTGTAACATATCATCAATTCAGATCATTCAGATTCATTTGCCTTTTGTTACAGATTAGCGGGTTGTCTACCTTTTACCATGCCTCAATCTTGTTCTCGACTAAAATTATATGAAAGCTACTATTTAAGACTTGGAATGGTCAGGACACAATGCATCTTTAAAAGAAGATGCCAACAACCACCAGAGCTAGTCTATCTTTACAATGTGCGAAGTAAAAGGTGATTAGTAAAGGTAAAAATTCCTTTTTTAAATGTTTACAACAAAGAATGATTTCAGATATTACTGTATTTGTGCCATGTGTTCCACATACCCGATTGAGTGTTATTACTGGTTAATTCGTATAATTAGTAGGTTGCCAGATATTTACTTCTCTAAACCTCTTTTTTTCAACAACGGACTGGAATTATTAGGTATTTAATCATTAAAATAATTAATTTTACATATTTGGGGAAATGTGATATTTTTAATGTGATGATTATCAGATACATGAGTGTTAATCAGTTGATCTTTAAAAGTATCGTAAAAAGTTATATATTTTCAGAAAATGAGACATTTAAAAAATAATAAACTTAAAAAAGACATTTTAAACAGAAGTGAATATTAACATGACTTTATTGTTTAATTAGATTTAAATGAAAAGGTAATGTACTCATATAACACACAGCAAGCATTTCAGGCCTAAATTTTTTAGGAATAATGCACATTACATGTTGATAATTTCTTAAGTAATTTTCTCTGAATCTTTTCTCATTTATAAATAGAAATTTATATTTATTAATGAATTTAACTCATTAAATACTTATGAGGCTAAATATTTTTTGCACCTATATTTTTCTCTGAATGCGCAACCTTTTCAATCAATAAATGCGGCTAAATATTTTCTTCAAACCTCTGCTGCTTTCTTTACTACTTCCATGACTTTGTTTTCAAGTTCTTTCCCCTGAAGAGCTGAGAATAAATTTCTTAGTTTTAGCTGAAACTCCTTTTTGTTATTTGCAAGCTTATCGATGCTTATTTCGTGCTTCCTGCAAGAAATCAACTTCTTCCGTTGTATCAGGAGGTTAATCATTATATTTCATCTTACTATTCTATGGTCACTCCCATTGCTGAAATTATACAAAACTTTGCAATTATAGTTATGGTGTACAGTTTGTTTACAAATATATAATCTAATTAATTTTTGGTTCCATTTGGACCTCTCCATGTCCACATCCTTGTTTGATTCTTTTTAAAGTATATTCGTGATGCACATATTTTTGCATTCTGCAAACTCTACCAACCGGCCTCTTTAATTTCTCTGGCCCAAGCCCTACTATCGTGTGACAGTGTCATCAGCTCCCTACAGGGTGGCCACAGGACCTTGAAAAACCATGAAAACCCCTTGATTTTTTTGCAAAACCTCGAAAAATCCTGATCCAACTCGTTATCCTGGTTCAATCCAAAATTAACCACTCATTCAAATTCTTGCACCAGCGCTGCCTATGCGAAAAACTCCGAAACCTCATACATAAACCACCCTCGCCATTCGTGCTGCTGATTCGCATGAAAATTAATTTCCAGGTTAAGTTTGAAAGTTGTACCTTGTTTTTGTTGCAATAAATACCAAATTTCAATTGAAGAATTGAATAAAGACCAAAAACTATATTTTGAACTTTAATAATCCCTGACCTGGAAAAACTTTGATTTTTTAATATCCCGTTCTGTGGCCACCCTGTCCCTACTGAGCTATGCAAGCATTAAAATCGCCCATTATAACTTTATAGTAGTGTGCCTTCTTGTCAAGTTCAGTGCCCAGAGTTTGGTAGAAGTTTTCAATTTTCGCTTAGCTGCTTGCCACTGTTGATGGCTTGGATTACCTGTATTTAGTAAGGATCATTGATCTTCAGTATGCATTTGCTAATTCTGTCAGATACACTGCTTTTTACCACATTATCTTTCCATCTCCTGTTCATAAAGAATCCAACACCTCCAAGTCTTCTATCATTTGTACCCCTGTAAAAGAATGAATGTTCTTCCTTCAGTGTCATCAATTCTTCTGACTTTGCTAACACTGATGGCATCCTATTTTATCTCTGCTTCATTCAGTTGTTCCAGCAGTCATTCTTCACTCTTCAAGCTGCGGCAGTGATCGCATGAAATAGATTGCATGAAATGTTTATGCTATGAAGTATGCATTTTTGTAAATAATTCATCTTCAAATCTGATTTATCTATGAATTCCTAATTTTCTGTGGAATTACAGTGAAATAATTTTGGAATATTTTACCCTATTTTGTTGTCAATCTTGCAGGAAATCTAAAATATAACCAGTTAAAGGAGAGAATCAGATGGAATATTCTTGGAGTAAAAAACCTAAAACAATTGTGCATTATACTGAGTTTATAAAATTTTAAGTTATTTATCTAGAAAGATAAATTTAAATCAGTTACTTCTCTCAAAGAACTTTCATTTCTTCATATTCTGGAGCATTGCTTCCTATCCTGTGTGCCATGTGTAAGTTCTTCATAGTCAAGGATAACAGTTTTTTGAATCTATGAATCACCTATGATCTTTATTCTCATGGAAATTCTTTCCTTTAATCTATGGTCGTATTTAAACGCTAAGCAATTCATTTTGTAGTGTCATTATTATTTTATTTTGTGTAATAGTTTAGTACTAGTGGGTAGAATAGTTTCCTATTTTTAAAGCATATTCAACTTCTTGTATCAGTTAGTTTTCGCGGATTGTGATTAGTAGTGGTTTTTGTTTTATTCTTTTGGCTTTTGTGTTAGTATTAATTGTAATGGAAGATTTTGGTGAGTTTCTTGAAGATGTGGAGATGGTGAATGACGTTGCTGAGAGAACTGGCGATGTAAAGACATATTAAATGCATCAGGACCCTTTTGTGAAGTATAGCGATAGGTATTTTAGGAGAAGGTATAGATTCTCAAAAGCTGGTGTAGAGAAAATCTATGGAAGAATGGGTGCAATCTTCCATCAGGCTGCTGAAGAAAAGACAGCCGCTAACCCATCCCTTCAATGTTGCAATTACTGGCAACGTTGAATTTATTTGCTCATGGCTTTTATCAGAAATGTGTAGCAGAGTTGCATGGAATAAGCTAGTCATCCATGAGTCAGGTATTAAGAACAGTGTCAGTGGCACTAGCCCTACTTCGGTTGGAAGTCATCACATTTGGTAATTCTTCGCCTGAACTCAGGAAAGAAATGGCTGGTTTTTATGAAATCGCTCAATTTCCAAAGGTGATTGGGTGCATCGATTGCACGCACTTAAAAATTGGTAATCCAGGGGGACCAAATGCTCAAGCATTTATCAACAGAAAGAACTTCTTCAGCATAAATGTCCAAGTGAGTATCACCTTGGTTCTCTACATTTGCATGAATTTGTATGTATCCTGATGTCGATTCTGTTGCTGTACTAATTCAGACATACTGATTTGTTTTAACATCTAATAAAATGTTTACATTTACTTTAGATTGTTGCTGGTGCTGATTTAAAAATTAAAAATATATTTGCCAGATAAAAAGGGAGCGTGCACAAATCAAGAATATTCAATGAATCTAATCTGAAAACTAAATTCGAGCAAGGATATTTCAATGGAATTCTTCTTGGGAACAGTGGCTACACTTGTCAACCCTACTTATTAACACCTGTTAGAAATCCTCAGGTATGTGGATTTTATTTGGATTGCTTGATGCTTTTGTGATGTTAGCATTTCCCATAATATTTAAGTTTCATTTTTACATGAAACTCATCTTCATTATACATGCAATCTGTGTTTACACTTATTCATTAAAAAAGAATGTTTATGCTGTCTGAATAATATGGAAATGCCATCTCCAACATTTTAGATTCTAAAATCAATACTTTAATCTTTATTTAAAAAAATGTATAGGCTATATGTTTGATTGGTGTGTATAACCATGAAGAACATTTATTTCAGACACAAGCAGAGGTTAGCTACAACAGAGCGCATATCCAGACGAGGAATGTTGTGGAGAGACTTTTTGTAGTCTGGAAAATGATATTCAGGTCTCTCTATAGAGGCCTTACTTATAATTTAGACACAACCAAAGTTATGATTGTTTCTATTGCAGTACTCCATAATTTAAGATTAGATTATAGGATGGAAGGTTTATTATAAACATATTATATTTTCCTCTTGAGATAGATTTCTTCACCTGAATTTAAGTTATGCAACAGGAAAACTACATTTATAATTATTCTGTCTTAACAGATGCAGATAGAGATTCTGAAGAAGAGCTGGAACAAAATGGATTCGAAGAGGAAGAAGACAATGCAAAAATTGAGGGGGGGGTGGGGAATAATCAAAGAGGGAATGCATATCGAGGGTGTTTTATTGATAGATATTTTTAAATAAAGGAACTTACGTTATCAATATATTTTATTTTCTTTTTTTCAAGAACAACATTTCTTCCTTAAGACTCCTAAGTTTTTCCATATGTAACTCCTCCTCTCTCCTGCTCCTCTCTTCATATTCTTTCTTCTCTGTCTTTTATCTTTCTTTTAATATTTGTAATTCATGTAAATGAATCTCCCCTTTCCATCTTCCTTCTTATATTTTGAATCTGAAGAAGAACTTTCTCCTTACTCAGCTGAAAATGCTTTACCTGTTAGCCGACCTTTTTAGTGTTATTTTTTTGTGGACCTGAAAGAATTTATAGAATCATAGAGATGAAGAAATTTAGGATAAAATCAAAATTGTGGTTTAAGTATAATGAATAACTACCTCAGATCAGTCAAACTTGGGGGGACATCATCCTCCTCACAATATTCCATCTCAGGAATGCAATCAATTGCCTCTTCACAGTGGCGCAGTCAGGTTTCACCAATGGGGGGGTCCAAGGCTGCCTAGGAACCAAATAATGCCTAACTTACAGGGGCTAGTTTATTCATGCCCGCTTCTTACTGCACATATGTCAAATCTTTCAAAAACTAAATGCATTGAAAACTAGAGGAGTTTAACACTTATATGGCCAGCTCATTAAACTTTCCAAGATAGTAGTTTATATAAGCGAACTCCTGGAAACGTATCATAAGTTTTGTTTGGATTTTTAGCCTGTATACGTCCAATATCTATTAAAAAGTCTTTTTTTTCTATGCTGAATTATTTTGGTGTTGTAGATACAAACTTCCCGAGTCTTTGAGAGTTCTTTCCTCTAAAAGGTTGCCAAGCCAGAGAAGGAAAAAGATAGTTACGGTTATTTGGCAAGCGATATAAAACATCACAATAAATCACCACATTGGCACACGCATCCTTATTTGAACATCATTCGTTATTAGACTATATCATCAACAGCTTTCTAAGGGGTGACTTCATCCGTTGCTTTTAAATTACCTCCTATTCTAAAAAAACAAAAAAATCATATCAGATGAAATTTTCTGGTAGGCTTACAATTAAGCCTGATTTTGTTACATATGTATTAGCTAAGTATTCAATTAAATGCGTCACATACCGGACAGTAAAAATCCGGCTGCATTGAAATATACTGTAGACTCATGATTATAGTTCTTATTATGATTGAATTTACAGAAATCAAGTTACATACGAAGGTGGAAAAAATGAAGACATCAAATTACAATTATTTAGAGTAAGTAATAGTTAGGTGGTTAAACCAGCAGAGAGCTGACACAAACCCAATTTTACGCACTGAGTGTTCAAAGGAAAAAAAAAATTTCCATCTATTGAAATTTTGAAGGGGCATTGCATGACCACCTCGGTAACAGGATAAGTCATGGATTCTATCACCAGAGAAAAATTTGGCTGCATCGAAAAGCAAGCTGGAGAATTTAACTCACAGTTTTAACAGTTTCTCGAATTTATTTCAAGTCATCAAGTCACAGTTCCGATAAATCTGTGCCTATCTCAGCGCACAATACCGTTCAGATGACTGATTTACTCCCAAAATGGTAAATTATTAATAATATCATCAAAAATTAATTTTTACTGATACCTTGTACTTTTACAAATTTTTACGGAAATCCAGTTATTGAATTATTTTCGTAACTATACAGCAAATTAACGGGTAATCATTAAATAAGGATCAGTATATTTTATATCATCCTGAGTAATGATGAGTCTACTGTAGAGATTTTTAATCATCCAGAATGCTTAATGAAAGAACCAGCACCTTTGGAATCGTCACTAAACTTGTATTGAGATGTGGCCTCCGATAACAGCCTTAAAATAAGACAATCCTAAGTTATGCAACTAATAATGGCCATTATACAAAAAACTACATAGATATTAACTTACGTTTATCCGATAGAGGCCTCGAGTTATTAGCGGACTCTGAAAAAAAATTTTCGGATGTCCATCTGTACCTTACGGAATCCAAGCTTAACTCTCCTTCGAACTGTTCACTGTGAATTTCTCAAAAGCATTATTCACAAGCCTAGTTTTGCATTCACATCTCAAAACTGTCATGTGCAGAAGATCCAACTGAGCTTTTTATCAATCTGTTTGTCTCTCTTACGTAATCTTAATCTCTGTTTTCAGGGTGAAAGTTTCGAACTACTTCTCGAATGTTCCTTTGGGTTTTTGCAAGGAGTAACCGGAACATCAATTTTGAATTTTTCTCATTGGAATCTTATCTTATGGTGTGAGTCATCTAACTATAGGATAGGCTTAAGAAGTGCTTGTGTTGAACATAGTGTGCGAAACACTCGAATCATAGCATCCCATTGATATCGATGTCGGCTCTTGGTCTGCTCTGCTACCGAAAAAATCACCTTAATCGGAGCCATATTTAAGGGCGTGAAAAGCTTTCCCTGAATTTATTAAGCAAATGATTGGGGTTTTTGTACTCTTCAGCAGAAAAAAGTACATAGCTAGTCAGAGTACTTGACTCTTGGGGGGGGTTTGAACTTGAACCACTAAAATCCCCTCCTCGCTGCACCACTGCCTCTTCAGCATGAGCAGAGGTGCTGCTTAAAAAGAATATGCAGATTTATTGAATGGTCTTACAGAGCATCTTACTAAATAAACAAATTTCACATTTAAGTAGAATCTAGTATAGTAACTATAGTATCATTCTGTGCTCCCAATTATCTTCTACATATCTTGCATGATGTTAAGTAAAAAAATAGTAAGGTCAAATGTCTTCATATATTTACTTTACTCAGAAGCAATGAATCAAACCTGCAGCAATAGTCAATTCATTTAATGTTAATATGATATTTTAGAATCTTGAATAGTTTCTTATCATAATGAGAAGCTTCTTTATTTTCTGTCATGTCTTAGCGATGAAATGGGGTATCTCAGCATATTTCATTTAAATAATCACTAAATTTGCTATCCTGATGGAAATCATTTTCATTTTAATAAAACAAGCAATGGATGATTTGTAAATACCGCAAAATGTTGTTCACCCTGTGTATTAAATCCAAATATCTATATATTCCATCCCTACTATTATTGTGATTTTGTAGATGGTAAAAATCATATACTTCTTGAAAGGAAAGAATATCTATGGACATATTTAGCAAACTTATTTATTACTAAAAAATTCAGTGTGAACCAACCAATAGGGTTGCAAAAGATAAGTTATCAGTAAAAGAAATGGAAGAGAATAATTTCCAATTAACTCAAGATCTATATAGGAATGCATGTGCATGGTGTGGTTGCCTGACTCTAATATTTGGTTGCTATTTTTTTATAAAGAAAAGCCCATTGAGTTAAACAGGTGGAAATGTGTCCCCTATTTTTAAGCAAAGGACGTGCCCAGAAAAATTCATGGGAATCCATTAGTTAATTTCCCACTAACCTGGTGTTCCCAATCTCAGTACAAATTTTGATTTCTTGAAATTGTTTGGTATCGAGTCGGCATGGGTCAACATAATCCAATTGCAGTAATATTTATTAAGTAAGTTAATAAGACCAAATAGAACATAAATGGAGTGTATGAGTTTGAAAAAAATGACTGATTTTTTTTGGGACACCCTAATGGACATATTCGAATGCCTTCCAAAGATCTAAAAATATCACATTAACTTGCCTTTTTATTTTTGGCTGATACTACTAATGCCAGCCATGACTACTAATTGTCCACACCAAAATCGTGTTGATTCTTAAATGTGAAATTGGATATTTTAAGAAATCCTGTTAAATAACTAGCAATTATATGTTCTATAATTTTACCCCTCAATTATCTTGAAGTTCTAGACCTGTAATTAGCTGAATTCTCCTTTGATGCACTTTTAAACATTGGAGTGGCATTCAGAGTTTTCTAATCTTTCTGGACCATAAATACTAGCTAAGTGTCTTTTTATTCTCGAGGGTGATAATGGAAGTAGGATTAAATATAATAGTTCTACTAGTAACCAAGAGAATTTAACATATCTTATCTTCCTCAAGTTCAATAAGATAGGTTACCAAAAACTAATATTTTCCGAAATAATCCCTGTATCTTATCGATGCTTAAACAATCTGGATAGTAATGTATGATATTAAGATGAATCTATAGAATTTCTTTCTCATGAAAGTTTTCATTTTACAATACAAATAGAACCTGCCTCAACCTCAAAACATCAACTTTATATGCATTTCTAACGGCAACCCATTAACTCATCTAGGATGAGATGTAGATGATTGTATTGGTTTTTGAGGATAAAACTGGCATACTAGAAGCATATTGATAATATATTTCGACCTGTCCCTACAAACTATTTTAAGTAATAGGCTTTGCATAGGTCTTTGACCATTTCTAAAATTTCAAGTCGTTAAAATAGGAAGGTCCTCATACTAAATTCTGTATTGCCCTTTAATTGAATGGAAGCATGCAAATGTTGCCCTGGTGACAAACCTAGGACTATCAGGGAAATGATACACTGTATACGTATTATATTAAATTTTATTGGGTTTTAAAATTTAAAAAAAAAACAATTGTTAGCGCTGCTTCTCCCGCTTCCAACCGTGCCCTGGCTTTTAAATCAGAGCTATGCAATAGAGTTCAGGCTTATTATTATTATAGGACTTTATTTGGCAAAATTTTTAAGTAATATTCATGGAATTTGTCTATGTAAGAGCCCTACAAGCCACCTTTCAGGGTGTGGCAAGGGATGCAAGCATCATGAATCTACTTCCCTAACCAGTTACTTTCGCACACCATTCTTGGAATGAATTAATTCTTGAATCAATTTGTTCTAGAATCTATTTACTGTTCTTTCTTGCAGTATCAGAACTGCCAATTTAAAAAGGGAGTCACATTATATCACCTACATCTTCTGAGATCATACTATGTAAATACAAGCGTGTTTAGTAAATTTATCCTTTGTATTAATCTTCTTTCTTCTAAATATTCTCATCTCATGTCCTTAATCATCTGATTAATGCTCACTGATTTATCATAACAATACTTAACAAAAGCTTTGCATTTCATCGTAACTTTTCTTGAATACATACAGCATTTGTCAGCAGGGTCCCATACTTGCATAACATTGCTTCCAAACTTATAGGAGTCCTACGCTTTAACGTCTAACCTAACGCTCCAGGGAGGATTTACATTTCCGACAATCTGGATGAAAGAAAATAGTTATACATGTATGTATTTTAATATTCCGAACGTGCTAGACTGCAGTATTGAATTAGTGTGAGCATAAACCAGTACTAAAATCCGAATTTGGATATTCGTCATGACTACCTAGCCATGATGTAGCCTTGTTTGGCCTTGTTTGAGGGTTGGTAGTTATGAATTAAGTTCGCGCTAAATTTCTAAGTCATCAAAAAAACTTTGCTTTCCAATTGAACATTAAAAAAAACCCTTCTAGCTACAATTAACATTAGTACTATCCAGAGAAACCACAACAAAATTGGTAAATAATGCCTTTAAATCATTTCCTGTTTCAATTTCGTTACTTCGCTTATGTAGATGCTAAGTTTAATATAAAATACGTTAGAACTTTATGTAAATATTATATTATCTAACTATAATTAAAACATCAAGCTAATTACAATTAATACAAAGCGAGAACAAAGAATTAGTGGAAAGCTAAGTTTCAAATGAATACCGAGGGTATCGAAGCGTAATAGAAAAGGCAAATGGGATGCAAAGGTTAGCCAGTTGAATTCTGAGGTGATGTTCATCTAGAGTAAAACAAATAGCGCACTTCTGATACTCTGATTCTTCTATTGCGATTCCTAAAATCTTCTACTAATTTAAATCAGATATGAAAATTTATTTTATACTTTAATTCTTTTAAATAATATAAATATTCAATAAGTAATAGGAATTTTTAACGTTTCCATATAAATATTACTAAAAAAATAAGTCCGAAAAAATCTAAACGAAAGACCGTCTCTCTTATGAGAGAGCAGAAACGATTGTTTCAAATGGGATTTCCGTTACAATTACCGTTTGAGATTAAATAATCATAAAGAAAGTCACTAAAAACTCAAAACTTTGTTCAATTTCTCGAATTAAAAACGTATTGAGATTCGTTAAAAATTATACTAATAGGATCATTAAGGGAGAATAAATTTTAGAATTCCATAGTAATATCAAAAAATGTTAAAATTGTTTTTAAATTGGTCTGTTGAAGATAAAGTTTAGTTTGAAAATTCAAAAACACATTTATTATCAGAAGTCTGAAAGAAGCAAAATTTAAAATTCAAATCTCGATTTCCGTAAGAACATCATTAACGAATATCTTTTAACATTGTCGAAGATTTTACCGAAATTTTGACAAACTCTTCGTAAGTCCGTCTGGGATTGCAAAATTCACAACGAAAGTTGAAAAATATTCCAACTTCGCTCAATTTCTCCAATTATATATACATCGAGATTCATTATAAATAATATTTAAAGACCTCCACCTTATGGGAGAAAAAATTGTAAGAGTTAAAATTAAAATAAAGATATGTCTTAAGTCCATCTGAGATTGCAAAATCCATAACGATAGAACTATCGTTATGGATACAATATTTTATAACTTTATAAAATATTGTAACCATCTTCAATTTCTCCAGTTAAAGATGTATTGAGTATCATTAAAAAGAATATTTGAAGACTTCAACCTTAATGGACCAGAAATTGCAGAGGCTCAAAATAAAATAAAGAATGATATAATAGTTTTGAAAAATTATCCCGGTATAGATCAAATTCATTTTGGAAATTCGGAAAAACAGGTATTGATTTCTTAGAATTCTGAAAGAAGTGAATTTAAATTCCAATTTCGATTTCCGTTAGATCACCAGCATCGAATATCTTCTAACTTTATCGTAGATTTTACCGAAGTATTGTTAAAAGTTACTTATAAGTACCCTAGTAACACAGTTAACTAGTAACTTAGTTATAAGTTCTATATTACTTAATTTTTTACGTAGTAATTACCTTGATTTAGTAGTTTCATCAAACTTTGTTTCGTCGATCACAATAATCGAACTGTCATTGTCATAGAGACAGCTTCTAACGGAAGTAACGAGTTGCTAAGACGGCAGATACTTTCTCATAACTTAGCTCACTGTATTTTTCATTTTTAAATGCTTAATGAAGGCTTAAAACTCATATCACATTAATAAATTTGAAGCAACCTACCAAAATTAGGATATCCTCCACCTAAACCACCGTTGTCCTTCAGCTCAAGCTGCAAATCCGTCCTCCACGAAGTCATAGCGGTAACTAAAGTTTGAACAATTGCATTAACGGAAAAACATAAATGGAGCGATCTGATTGGTTGGCTCTGGTCTTCACGGTAACCGAAATAATTTTCGTATACGCAAAACAGAATGAATTAAATTTTAATAATTGAAATATTGTATCTTTTAAATTTTATAATTTTTGGAAAATTAACTTTCACTAGAAATGCCTGTGCATAATTTAAAGAGAGTTGTCGATATTTTCTTTATGCATAGGTAACGTAAATTTACTAAACGAAAAATAAAACAGAAATAACATTTCGTAAAACTGGTAATCATTTAACATAAGAAATGAGAGAATGAGTACGGACTCCGATGTACTTACGAGGGTCGTTCAATAAGTCCTTAGAAAAAGATGGAAAAACATTTCTTTTTGGGGTAAATTTTTTTTATTTCTCAACATAATCTCCTTTCAGCTCTATACATTTTTCTAAACGTTTTTGAAAAGTTTTTATGCCGTCCGAAAAATAGGATTTTGGAAGTTCTTCAAAATACTCATTCGTTTGCTTAATGATCTCCTCGTTAGAAGTGAACCGTGGTCCGCTAAGCCATTTTTTTCTAATTCGGTAACAGGAAATAGTCACTTGGGGCCAAATCTGGTGAATAAGGTGGATTTTGCAACAATTCCAATTTTAATTCCATAATAGTGGCCATCGAAACAGCACAGGTGTGCAAACGCACATTGTCCTGATGCAAGAGGATTTTTTTCCTCTTCAAATGTGGACGTTTTTCTTTGATTTTATTGCTCAACTGGTGCAATAATGACGCATAATACGTCCCTGTTATCGTTTTTCCTTTTTCCAAGTAATCAATAAAGATGATGCCGTGTGCATTCCAAAAGACCGTGGCCATCACCTTGCCGGCCGATGCCACCGTTTTCGTCTTCTTCGGAGCCCGTTCACCCTTAAAAATCCACTGTTGTGACTGTATCTTTGCTTCTGGAGTGTAGTAATGAATCCAGGTTTCATCCACAATTATGTATCGACGAAGAAAATCGGCAGGATTGCGACGGAAGAGCGCCAAAATAACCTCAGAGTCGACCACACGATTGTGCTTATTCTACTCTGTGAGTAAACGCGGCACCCATCTTGCAGAAATTTTTTTCACAGACAGTTTTTCATGCAAAATTGAAGTGACTATATCTTGCGATATGCCTGTGGCCTCAACTATTTTGCGCACTTTAATCCATCGATCACTCAAAATCATATCGTGGATTTTGTCGATCGTTTTGGAAGTAGTCACTTCCTCTGGGCGTCCCGAACGATATTCATCTTTTGTGGATGAACGGATACGTTTAAACTCATTCATCCAATTGTAAACAGTTGCAAACACAGGAGCAGATGTGCCATGAACTGCATCCAACTCAGCTTTGATTTCTTTCGGCGTTAAACCTTTCAAATACAAATGTTTAATCACAGCCCGAAATTCATTTTTCTCCATTGTTATAAACAAACAAATGTTGTTCACATCAATCCTGTTTTTGGATGGCATAAAAAATTTTCAAAAACGTTTAGAAAAATGTATAGAGCTGAAAGGAGATTATGTTGAGAAATAAAAAATAATTACCCCAAAGAAAAGTGTTTTTCCATCTTTTTCTAAGGACTTATTGAACGACCCTCGTATTATTAATATTTCACCTTGAAATATAAAGAAAGTGGTTGAAATATTTTCTGCGAATATAGCGCATAAAACATACTCGAAAATTACTTTCTAATATTAATATATATGATAAAAATATTCGTAATACATTTATTAAAAATGTACATCACAGATCGAATGTCAAAGTGTTCCCTTGCAAAATAACCTGGAAATACTTCATTCTTACTCTTTTAGTTTTTGTAAAAACAACTCAATCTTGAAATTAAATTCTTTGAATCGATCCTTTTTATATGTGTATATTATAAGATATATTTCTTTGATATTGCATTGGAAATTATATAATATCTGCAGCATTGAAGATTATATTAATGAATGCTTGTCAGTCACTTCGTATTGGATAAAGTTCCAACTTTAGGGTTTACATAGTAGTGTTCTTGCTCATTTGTGGTTATCTGTACAGTCATTAGGTCGTTTGAATCCCCAAATGGCTTCACTTCAGTAAGAAAAACACTGGAGAGAGATAATTTACTTAGCACGATGAAAATTGTTAAGATAAGTCTCTTTTTATTTCTTTAGTCTGAAAGTTGGAGTGGAAAATGCCCTGTTGAGGGCAGTACAACGCTCAATGTAAAACTCTCTGTGACATCAGTGAATAATGATGAGTATCTTCCATTCCTCCATGACTGTTTTTCACTCAAATGAACTAAAGAAAATAAGTGAAAGAAACATTTTCTCTATCCCAAAATAATAACTTCATTGTGTCCACGAATTTTATGATATACTTGAATGATAATGATAAAAATAATATCATTATTATATTTGAAGAAGACTTCTGCGGCGTAAAACCCGTACTCTAATATCTTGCATTTAGGTTTACAAATGTGTAATGATAAATGATATTCTTCATGAAAAATATTATTTACTGTCATGTAAGTATTCCAAGATTCTGCTACTTTTTATTTTGATGAGTAGAGAGAGAGTTTGTCAAGAGTCTCATTGATGCTGTCAAGAAGAATGTGAATATTTCCATTCCATCTCAGTTTGGAATTCGAAATATGTATGTTACTTAATTGTGAGCGATTCTGGGTATTGATGATTATCTTATTTTTTTATTCTATGGAAAAAATTATTTATGCAGTGATAGTGCTGCATATACCTGAACATTTACTACCGATAGGAACCTGCCCCAGTAGGAAGTATAGAAAAAGATCATACTTCATAAGTTTCTTCTTGTTAAACAAATTGTACTTACTTGTATGCTCATGAGGCCAGTGTCAGTGCTAC
Organism: Sympetrum striolatum; assembly: GCA_947579665.1. Taxonomy (NCBI): domain Eukaryota; kingdom Metazoa; phylum Arthropoda; class Insecta; order Odonata; family Libellulidae; genus Sympetrum; species Sympetrum striolatum. The sequence continues at coordinate 42,839,398 of OX388346.1, forward strand.
TGTATCAGAGACGATCCCATAATTGTTAATCTCCTACACGAAGACCATCCACCATTGGGCGTTGCTCTAGATCCTTAGCAACTCTCGAGTTTTAAATATACTAAGTTGAGGATAGAATATGCATGTTAATCTGTGTCAAATATTTATAAACCCTCCAAGATCCAGGAGAAGCGTATAACTGAGGGTATGCAGCATCATGCTTAATGAAACACCATCTTATTTCTTCTGAAAAAATCCTTGATTGCGTACTTGAGATTAAGGCACAAAACTATTGCGATTTCATAAGGGAACGTTACACTGAATACTTACAGCAAACCTTTCCGCTCCGATAACATAATAATTATCACAAAGGTCGCATTACCTTCGATATATACCTCTTATATGTACGTCTGTGAAAGTCTCGAGGTCACTTTAAAGCCTTTTTGGAGGTCGTTTTTGGGAAGCTCGGTCGATGGCGTGGTCGATGGTATAGAAACTTCTGACTGTCGAAACAAGTTGTTTGTGTCGTGTGATTTGGCTCTTTCAGTTGTTCTTTACCTCATAATGGCTCTCTCAGTGAAATTTGTGAAGGTGCTCTTTATATTCTCATGTGGATATGTATTTGTGCAACATATTGAGTGAAATTTGTTTGTTGTGATACAACGGCTAAAAGAGTGATATCTTTAAAATAGTCTGAATAGTGTCAGTGAGAATAAAGCGTTGAAGAAAAGGGTAAAGTGTGACTGTGAGAACATCGAAAAGAAGTTTATATTCAGTGTTATTGTTTCGGATACTACTGTACTTGTATTGACTATGAAACAACGGAATTCTCTTCATTCTAGAACTAGACTAGAAGCAGCGGAGGAGTCCGAATGACTCCATGTGACATGAACCTCGGTTGAAGTTCGTTGAAAATGGGAAACTTCGTTCTGTGGCTGTCGCCGTCATCTGAACTCTAATGTGAAGGTATGTAAATACTATGAGCGTGTTTGGACGATATATTTAGAATTTTCTTAGGGAATAAAATGAAGGAACTGTAGTTATTCCTAAGTAGAGATTGATTCAAAACATGTAATTAAAATACGTCAGTAATTCATTGTGACTCATATTGGAAGTAACGTGATAAATAGTGTTCAAAAATTAATAGCCGGGCCGATATCCAGCAAAAAAGTTCAAGTCTAATTGTCTTCTCTAAATCTTCGAATCAACCTTGTCCACAATGCACTCGATATCCTTGTTTTCGTCTCACTGAATCAATAATTAATTCAGCCTCATTTATGTAAGTTAAGTTGTGGAGTACTTCTAACAAGTAAGTTCTAGAGCAAGCGAGTAATTTATGGTGTGTTTTGACAACGTAAATTTCATTTTTACAACATATCCTGTCTTTTCAATCCACTAACATCTCTTCTCACGTATTTTCAGATGAATATAACTAGCGATCGTTCTTTCAGGAATGTTTCACCCGCTACTATCCTCCTTTCCATTCAAACTGTAATTAATAAATCCTTCATTTCTTTTCTTTAGTACTTGAATATTTTAAGAGATTACTATATAGTTGTTCGGAAGATACTGTATGTAATTGTTTTAAGTATGTTTACATCTTTAAGTAAATAACGCTCGTATAAAACACCTTGCATTGAATGCAATGATCAAAATCCATTTCTCTTTTAACAGAAGAATGAGACTGTGAGACCTTTCAGCTATGCAAAATATGTCACGTACTAAAAGTAATTGCTATTGCATATTTATCTCCCGTTTAGTTATTTGATGTGATACATAAAGGTACTTGTATTCAAATATCTTAAAATGGCGTACTGCGCAGGTACCTTAGGAAAATCACTAAAAGTATGCGGAATAAAAGAAAGGCATTTCCAGTGAAAGTAAATTTTCCATAAATTATAAAAATAAATTAAAATAGTATTTCGATTATTAAAATTTAATTAATTCTGTTCTATATTTACAAAAATAATTTCGGTTAAAGGAAGTACGAGGGCCAACCAATCAGATCGCTCTATTTATATTCTACCGTTTAGGCAATTGTTCAACTTTTAGTTGCTGCTGTGACTTCGTGGAGGACGGACCTGCTGCTCGAGTTAAAGGACGACTGTGGTGGAGGCGGGGAATTCCCTTATTTTGGTAAGTTCAAATTTCTTAATGAGATAAGAGTCTCATGCTTTCATAATGCATTTAGAGAAGAAAAATACGAAGGAAGTATCCGCCGTCTTTTCATCTCGTTTATTCCATTAGATGCAGTCCCTATGACGATGCCACTTCTATTATATTGGTCTTAGTATATTTTTCCGCTTCTTCCTTTATTAACTGCAAGTAACCGCTAATGACTATAGCTTATCGTGACTTCGACCGTTCGTGACCGGCGAAACAAAGTTTTATGAAACTACTACATTAAAGTAATTACTATGTAAAAAATTAAGTATTATAGATAAAGTAACGTTAAACAATTTTTTGGCTAAATCTACGACAAAGTTGGTTATATTCGTCGATGATGTTCTAACGAAAATCGAGATTGGAATTTAAATGTTGCTTCTTTCGGATCACTGAGAAATCAATACCTGTTTTTCTGAATTTTCAAAATTAATTTATCGTTAACGGACAAGATTCTCAAACTTTTTTATTATTCTTTTCAATTTGAACTACTACAGTTTTTCTCCCTCAAGGTTGAAGTGTTTAAATATTCAATTTAACGAATCTAAATAGATCTTTAATTGGAATAATTAAAGAAAGTTATAATATTTAATAACCTTCGTTATGGTTTTTGCAATCTCAGAGGGACTCAAGAAACGTTCAAAAAAATTTCGGTGAAATATTTGACAAAGTTAGAAGACATTTCGAGTTTTGAATTTTAAATTTTGGCTCTTTTAGACTTCTGAGTAATCAATGTGTTTGTGAAAGTATCAAACTGTTCCTTATCTTCAACGGGTTATAATTTATTCTCCCTTAAGGAAATCCTTTTATATCCTTTTTATAATGAATCTCGATACGCCTTTTGAAAAAAATGAACAAGTTTTAAATTTTTTTTATAACCTTTGTTACGGATTTTGAAATCTCATCAATCGGCTTTGCTCTCTTGTACTTAAATCTGGATGACCGTATTTTGTTTGGATAGTTATGTTTTTGGACTTATGTTTTTCAGTAGTATAATTTATATTTAATTATTAATTATAATAAAATTATTCAATTTTTTCTTTAATTGGAGAAATTAAAGAAAGTAATAATTTTGATAAATTTCGATGAGGAATTTGAATTATCAGACGGATGATAACGGAAAATCCCGTTTGAAACCATCGGCTTTGCTCACTCCCACTTATGTCGTTTCGATTGTTATTTTTTCGGACTTTTCGGATTATATCATGTCTAAATGTAACAGAAATTATTAGATTGTTATGTTAAAGTCATAATATTATGTAGCTTTCGTTCTGGATTTTTAAACACAGACGGACGTAAGAAACGTTTAACAAACTATCGGAAAAATGCTCGACAAAGTTGGAGAACATTCGTCAATGATGTACTAACGGAAATAGAGATTCGAATTGTAAATGTTGCTTCTTTCAGACCACTAGGATATCATTGTGTTTTTGAATTTTCAAACTGAATTTTATGCATAACTTACCAATTTAAAAGCAATTCAAACATTTTTTTTTCAATTTTAATTCCTCCTACTCTTTTAATTTTTTTAATGAATCTCGGACGCTTTTACACTTGTTAATTTATTTTTATCCAAGGTTAAATCAAAATTATTTCAATCTAGTCTTTACATATTTCATAGTTCCATCTAATAATTTAAGAAGATTAACTCTGCGGATGAGGCGGTTTGCAAATAAATACTTCTTTGATTTTCTTTTTCTGAAATTAATTTTCCTTAATTTCAATCTAGTCTTTAGATGTTTCATATTTTTTCCCAATAAATTTAATTTGTTGCTTTACTTATACTTTATTTGATATATTAGAGTGGTTGCTCATCATTATTCCAAGAATTCTTGGAGAATGCCCATCCTGGACCAAATCATGGAAGATTAACTCTGGGGATGCTGCAGTCTGTAAATAAGTACACTTTTTTAATTTATTTGTTTCTGATGTTGAATGTGAATTATTTCTAGGTAGTCTTTATATTTATAATAGATCGTTCTAATAAATTAAATTTATTGCTCTACTCATACTCTATTTGATATTTTATAGTGGTTGCTCTTCTTCATTCCATGATGTCCGGGAGAAGACCTATCCTGGAAAGAGGAAGACTAACTCAACGGATGCTGCGGTCGGCATATAAATACACTCTTGAATTTTTTATTTCTGACGTTTAATTTTATTAATTTCAATCTATTCTTTAGATCTTACATTGTTCCTTGTAGTAAAATGTATTTGCTGCTATACTCTTACTTTCTTTGATATTTTAGTGGTTATTCTTCATCATTCCAAGATCTCCTGGTGAAGACCCATTCTGGACCAAATCAAGGAAGATTTTTACTTCGGATGCTGGTGTCTGTAAATAAGTACTTTTTTGAATTTATTTATTTCTGACTTTTAATGTAAATTATTATGACCGATGACCGGATGGACTTACGACTGATGGACCGGAAGTCTAACTTTATTCTTCGTAGCTTATTTCCACTTTGGCAATATACCTCCATAAATATTATATTTATGTATGTACAGTTCTTTACAAAAGTTACAAAAAAATTATTTTTTAAAATTCAATATTAATTGTTTAGGACTCGTATAATTATGAACGAATATTCTGAATTTTGCGACATCTTTACGTTAAAATGACATTTTCTTTCATAACTTTTCATAATAATATAATATACAACTTGCTTACCATATTTCTCGAAAGTTTTATCAGGAAATTGACTTGGAATTTGAAACGCGTATTTATTCAACATAATTACTCGATTATAATTTTTTCTGACACAATTTATTACACTTTTTATATTATTATTATTTATTTATTATTTTTATATTATTTTTTTATCTTACTAAGGATAGATTATTAAATATCAGTTTTCGCTTACACACAACATTCCATTCACTGCCTCTTCCGTACAATTTATAGCTACCAACAGCCATCATGTCGCCTCTGAACCAATTTTTATGACAATTCTGACAATAATTGAGTATAACCTTTCATTTTATTAAATTTTACACTAGCATCGTGATAATCTAATATAACTGCGGTTTTCAATGAATTTAAGATAATTTTCCCAATATCTCTAGGTACTGGCAAGTACCGTGAGGAATTAAAACTGAATTTACGGTTAAGAATTACTTTAAGAATATTCAATCTCGATTATTCCGTACTTATTATATTTGATCGTAATTGAAAATGTTTTTTCGTAATCGATCAACGGCTACTGGGCTACTGCTTTAAGTTTGTGGTTGTTGGTCCTTATAACCCATTAATAAATTCGACTCGATCGGATGATGACCTGAGGCTGCGATTTTTAGTAAAGATTTAAAATTTTTATGGAAAATGACAAAATTTTGCAATTTTGCCTGATGGTTTCTCTATGTTTCCGAAGAGAATTTAAAAGCAAAGAAATACATATATAGCATGCATTTTGCTTAATATTAAAGATAGAGTAAGTTTGAATCAGGGAAAATGTTTCCTTAGTTTGCCAAAATTCTTCAAAATATGCAATATATACAAAATTGTTACGGATGCTCGTTAGTCAGTACGATGGGTGATTGTATTTTTTTTCTAATAAAATTGTAATACCCGGCCAAAGTGTTCCACCCACATTGCAGGTATAATATTCTCTCCAAATCAAACACTTCACACCAATTACAATACAAATCTTCTTTGAGAATGTTTGACTCCTAGTTTCAACATTTCGGCAGGATACACTTAAATTGCAAAAAATCGAGTTCGGTTAAAAAAATAATTTTCCACCCCCGTGACCCCTTCCCCGGAGCCTTCCTTACCGGGGACTCCTTCCCCACCTAAAAACGCATCCCTTCTCAGGACCCCTTCCTTCCAAGGGACCCCTCATTCCACTGAAAACCTTCCCTACACGGGACAACTTTTCTCCCCGGGACCCCGTCCCTCTTCTCGGAAACCCTTCCCTACCAGGCACCACTTCCATCCCCGGGAACCGTTCCCTCTCCGGGAAGACCGTCCCTCCAATGGACCCCGTCCCCCTCCGGGACCCCGTCCCCCTCCGGGACCCCGTCCCCCCGAAACCCTTCCCTACCAGTCACCACTTCCATCCCCGGGAACCGTTCCCTCTCCGGGAAGACCGTCCCCCTCCGGGACCCCGTCCCCCTCCGGGACCCCGTCCCCCTCCGGGACCCCGTCCCCCTCCGGGACCCCGTCCCCCTCCGGGACCCCGTCCCCCTCCGGGACCCCGTCCCCCTCCGGGACCCCGTCCCCCTCCGGGACCCCGTCCCCCTCCGGGACCCCGTCCCCCTCCGGGACCCCGTCCCCCTCCGGGACCCCGTCCCCCTCCGGGACCCCGTCCCCCTCCGGGACCCCGTCCCCCTCCGGGACCCCGTCCCCCTCCGGGACCCCGTCCCCCTCCGGGACCCCGTCCCCCTCCGGGACCCCGTCCCCCTCCGGGAACTCGAACCCTTCCCTACCCGGGAAACCTTCCCGCCCCGGGAACCCTTCCTTCCCCGAGACCCCTTCCTTCCCCGAGACCCCTTCCTTCCCCGGGACCCCGTCCCCCTCCGGGACCCCGTCCCCCTCCGGGACCCCTTCCCTACCCAAGGAACCCTTCCTTCTCCGGGACCTCGTCCCCCTCCGGGAAGGAAGGGTTCCCGTGGGATTAGAACTAGGAAAAATACGAGCAATCCAATGAAGTTGTACAGAATATATAAATTATACATTGCCCCCCGCCTTACACATCATATTATATCTATACATTCTGCAATTCTTTGTTAGGCTAAGGGCGTCAAGTTTTTTTATATCCATATTATATACATTTCAAGTACAGAATATATAAATTAAAAATAGACTCGCCTTACACATCATAATAAATCTATATATTCTGCAATTCATATGCTGGCTAAGGGCGCAAAGTTTTCTTATATCCATACTATATACATTTCAAATCATGGTACACTATACAAGTTCCGGCCTTACAATTTTTATACTATACATAATTGAAAATATATTTTGGCTTTGAAGAAAAAGAACGTATTTCACTTCTTATTCATTTTCTGGGGTAGTGTGAATCTTTAGGGGCTCGCCCTCGGGACCTGCATCCGCTTCGAATACTGCGGTTATGGTCTGGTGGTGCAGTCCCCAGTGATATGCTCAATTTGGAAGTCCTCACTAATCCTAATCAAAGAAAGAACACAATTCGTAAGGTGAATTGGAATTAAAGGAAGCGGCATTTCTAAAACGTAGAAACAACGGCCATAGTAAATGCGCTAGTATGCCCAACGAACTCTAGCAAAACCAACATTTCCTCACTACATTGTTCAAGGAAGGAAATAAATACTTATAGAAAATATCCTTGGGGTGCCTGCGAATCGCGCCCACCTGCAAGGCAGAGGCAAATTCCTGACAGATGACTTACGCTCTCAAACTAGGGCAGTTTTTTGTGTTTCAGTGACTTCCATTCGTAAACCCATAATTCGCAAGTCTAAATAAGAAAAATGTTTCAACCGATAAAGCATGTTATTAATTTTTTAAAATTTCATTACCAAGAAGCAAACAGTAAGAATAGTTTGGAAATTAACTAAAGTTAACGTTAATTGCCTTTACATTTACTGTCTTGATTTCAGGTTTAGCATTACTGCTAGAATAGAATATTGATCTAGAAGTGCCAATGCGTTACTCAGGGGTGAATCGAAAAGCATATTTAACGATCATTAGAATCTCCTAGTATTAATTTCTTATTTCATAATTATAATGGAAATAAAAATGTGAATTTTAAATCCATCATCCAGTGAAATACGTCTTTTTCATGTGATGATTAACGTCGGGTACTCAATATAGTTTTTTATTGCTACATTAATAGGAAACACAATCGAAGGATATATATAGAATTTAATCAGAAAGTGGTTTGTACGGAGTTGATTTGAATCGATTATAAGTCAATATTTTTTATTAATGCCACAGTCATCTAAACGTGGTTGTAAGGTCACATTCAATGTCGGCATTTGCATAGAAAATCCATCTTACCACAATAATAGGGAAATATATAAAGCCAATCTAAATATAATGTAATAATATAATGCACTAATTTAAAGAGTTCATGCATTCAGAACGAATTTCTAAATATAATTATTAAATTTGAACATATGACTTAATACACGACACGACGTCATCTCTCCCTCACCAGGGATACTATGGCCATGGTGGCGCCTAGTTTTTGGCGAAACTTTATCCACTGGAGTTCGCTGCTTCGTTTTTAAAAAGATTAAAATCACGTTCTAAATTAAAATTGCTCTCTAACTTGTATAAAATTATGACTGGTAAGTAAAAGCATTAAAATATAAATAAATAAAACCCAATTGAACTTTAAAAATGGAATTATAACTTATAATGGAAAATTCTCGATAAATTAAAACGCTCGCGTGTTGTACCCCTGTAATGCCGGAGACACGCATTACATAAAATACGTAATTTTTAAATTCATTTTTTAACATTTTTCCTTTGTATGTCGGAAGATTTTGCTGATAGCTTAAACTTAAGTGCTATTTTTCGGGGTGGTTCTTGTATTTTTTTATCATCCGCATGAATAAACTGAGGTTTTTGCGAGTATTTTTAATATGTAATCGCGGAGCGTACCCCTGTATTACCCGCTATCTGATACAGTGTCTGTAAAATTTTCAGCTTTAACAGGATAAAATTGATAAATAAGCGAGTAAATAATAAATATATAACTAAATAGATTATAAAATACGTGAGTGATTAAAATAAATTTCCTTTGATCATTTTGTCACGGCTGATCTGGGTCGTTTATATTTATCTTTATCTCTTTCCCAATCATAAGCCCATATAACATTAAAAATATCGGAAGGGGCTAAGGGAAATTTATCGTAAAAATTATTTGTCAGTTTGGTTGTAAAATCCTCTATTGGAATAAAGTCGTGCGCCCTGTAGATATCCCTGGTTGAGGTTAACATAGGCAAATTAATCATTTTTTTAGTCACTTTCTTTCGATTTTTAAAACCTTGTTAAAATATGATTTAGGGCAATGATGCCATGCCAGGCTGGCGTAGACTAGGATGGATCTGACCATCGCATTGTATATTAAAATTTTTAATTTTTGAACTCAGAAGAACTTTTGCAAGAGCATGGAAAGCTTTACTAGCCTTGCTTATGGTGTACTCAATGTGGGCCTTCCACGACAGCCGGTAATCAAGGACAACGCCGAGGAATTTCTGTTCTCTTACGTTAGGAATTTCACAATCCCCCACAGAAGGGTGGAACGGTCACACGCTTTGTTAACCCTCGCAAATGCCACTCTAGAACACTTGATCGGGTTGACTTTCAATCTCCATTGAAGAGACCATTCGTGTACCCGATCCAAGTGCCCTTGGAGAATGGCATTTGCGAGGCTTGGATTACTTGCGGAAGCAGTAATTGTGCTATCGTCGGCGTATAAATAAATCTCTGTATTTAAACATGACGGAATATACACAGTGAATAAATTTAAAAAATGTAGGAGATAAAATCGCGCCTTGCGGCACGCCCGCATTCTGGACTTCCAGTCTGGATTCGGCATTATTTATCTTTATTATAAACCTTCTATTAGATAAAAATGACATGACAAAAATGAAATTATTATTCTAATTTAATTACTGGGAATTCCGGGGATGTTCTCATGTAACATTTTGGAAAAATCGAAACATTGTTTTTTGATTTTTTTCAAGTTTAGGTATCTAAAATAAGAATATACCTGAATTTGTATTTCAGGTATTTATGCCTGAATTATTTCTGATATCTTAGGAAGGGAAAATAGGGCTAGGGCTTGAGAAAAATGTCTGAAACTAACACACTCTTACGGTTTCGTTTAATTGTAGTTAGTTTTGTTTTCGTCGTGGTTGCGTCCACTCGTATCGAAATATTCCTCTCCCTATTTTTTTGGATTCGCGAGTATTTTGCCTGTTCAACCATGGATAGGCAGGGTTCCCGAAACAAAAGAACCTTTGCTTATCGAACAAAAAATAAAAGTTTGCAAAGGAACGTCGGTAAGCCCTAGAAATCTACGCAGAAAGTACGCCAGCACGTTGTCATGTAAAATTGGGAGCGCAAGTGCCGCTAACTTCGTCGTCGACGAACATCTAATCTACAATTTCATCGAGTTTTTCTCTGTCTTCTCGACACATGCTACACTTGTTGTATGCAAGGACTGCCATGGGGAAGTAGCATTTGAGCGGAAAAGTGGGCTCTACAGTTTGCATGAAATGCAAGAAGTGTGGTAGTGATGTTTTAAGAAATTCGTGACCGCTGATAAGAAATGCTTACGAAATCAACCGTCGTATTGTGCTTATTATGCGTCTTCTGGGAATTGGTTTTCAAGGACTGAATTTGTTTTGTGGCCTAATACGGGACGATAGTCGGATCATCCGTTCGGAGGGGCGCATGAGCGATCTCGTTAGAAGGGCCAGGATCGGACGTAGAGAAAGCGATTCTTCCAAACACGAGTTCGAGGAAGGTATACTGTACGGCCTCGGAATCGCCTATTGATTGTAAGTGATGCTTTGTTGAAAAACAGCTAACTTGAAACTTTGAACGCGTTTTTCTCAAAACCACGTTTTTCCAAGTGGTTCGCACGATTTCTGGAAAACTAATACACGGATTTCGATGAGTTTTCTTTTTAAATCTGTGTTTTTGTTTTCGCTATCGTTTGACGACGATTTATCCCCCTATTATTAATGACAAATGTTTGACGATTTTTTTCTTGATGAGAAAAGGGAGAAAAATGATCTTTTCCCGCCCTTTTTTAAATAGTTATCGTAATCAAAAAAGTCCCCGTAAAACGATAATCACAACGTTGTTGATTGATAAAAATTTTGCAAAAGATAGCACAACCATATTTGTGCTATCTTGCGAACCATCGATATACTTTTTTTGGAAGGACTAACTTTGCAAGGGTACAGTGGCCAAACAACGATAATATTTTCCCCAAATACACATTTTTTTGGTTCAAAAATCAATAAAACTTCAGAAAAAACCGCATCGAAAAATATTTCATACTTTCCTCACAGTAAAATTTCGAAAAACGCTTTGAAAAACGGCCTTTACATGAGAACACCCCCTTAATACTGCACTTTTAGGTTGAAAACAACTACTTGTATAAACATAAATAATAAAAATAAAACAGTCAAACATTTTCAGTTGAGGTATCATTCGACCTAGTGTGTTCATTTGTATTAAAACGCAATACATTTATAAAGTCCTCATTTATAAGAATGTAGGTACCCGAAAAATCTCGATCCTTTACTTTTATTCCCTTTACATCATATATTATATTTATAGAAAGTCTACGCTTCCGCTCAAACTTATTATTTTCAACAAATCTTAAATTCAAATAATCACGCACAGTTCTCCTAGAATATCTCAAATGTTTTCCTTAATTTTAAATATAAAATTTGTAGTACTTCAAAATACCATAAGATGATGAAATTTAAAGAAATAATCTGCAAAATATGAAAGTACAGTCTGCTTACTTAACTTAGAGATCCAGTCCAGCGTTGTCCAACGAGCCTCTTCCGTTGACGGTGGTCCCTCGCATTTGAGAAGAGTGAGTCATACGGCAAATCCTTATCAAAATTTGAGCAAGTTCACTTTCTTAAAAATGGAAAGAATAGAAAGACAAAAAGAAGTTATATAACGGTGATCTAATTCGATGTTAAAACACAAACCGAACTCATCAACACTTCTAAACATCATATTAGAGTAGAAAAACTTGAATCGAGGGTACAAGGAATAAAAATTAGGATGGTTCTGACATAAGAGGAAAATGAACTTAGCGCAGATTGTATGGAGACGAGAATGTGTCACTACTCAACAATAGTTGTTTAAAAATTGATTCGTAAAATATTTATTTCTACTTCGCGTTTATTCGGCTTTATCATAGATGGGATTGCTCGAAATTTCGTAGTCATTATAAATGTTTACATTTTAATGAATTTAAGTGATAATACTATTTTATAACGATAACTAGTTTAAGATTCTTATAACTGTGTACAAATATTGCAAATTATTTTCTTATTTATTGCAATTAATAGTACCTACTTTGTCATAACAAAAGAGTGGGATTTACGTAGTGATATAAATTATAAGGCCCATGTTGCGGACTGATAAAAATTTAAAGTAAATCTATTGTGACGGGCATCCGCTTACATTGGAGACCTTTAACAGTTGAAAAATAATCGAAAAAAGGGGAATTTTATCACGAAATATCCTAATGTCTACCATAAATAGGAATTATAATAACATTAGATTCCATTTCCATTTAAATAAAGTAAATAATTTATTACTTGAATTTCAAAAGTGGATTCTTTTCAAATAAAAATTAGTGATTCTCCTTTAAGACAGTTATTTGTTTCAAAAACATAAAAGGATATTAGAGACGTTGAATTTCGATAGTGAAGACAGTCTCGTCACGAGAGGCCCGGGGCCATAAATTTAAACTTTGCGGATTAAGGGCCACTGATTACCAACGTCACTCTATACGCTAAGAAATCAAATTTTTATAAATTATAATGTTTAGAATATTTAGCTATTCATTGTTAATTTTTATACATATGCAATACTTGAACTCTTATTTTGAATAACACAGCCGTGTTCCTTTTTTCCTTTTAATTATATGCAATACTATTCTCTCAGCAGCTAGACAGCTTTAAATGTAGAAGCAAGATTAAGTTGAAATGTCATACGTTATAAATTGCAGGATAAAATTAAATAAATGAAAGGCGGCATATATCAGCATTACTTCAAATAGTCATCACCTTTTTAAATGGTTAAAGTAATATATAGAAGCTGAAGTACATTTATGGAGAAAAACTACCTAATAATCTCTTTCACTATGAAAACATCGCCCTACTATTACGACCATGATATTGAAGAAATTATTTTGCCAAAGTGATTCAAACTTATGCATTGAGAGGAAAAAATGAATTCCTTAAAAGCTGTATTCTGTGAATAAATTCGTATATATCTACTTACTAAAATATATATTCTCCGTTTGAAAAAGAGCACGGAAAGAATCCCGTATTTCCAGTGTGCGCAATAAGAAATCTTTTGCATACATTTGAGATGCTAGTAGCATAAGTTAAGATTTAGGTCACGTTTCGCATTATGAGACATTTACCGATACCAAATAAAAGTATATGTAGCTTTATTGTCAACGTGCTACAATGAAATGTACATTGTGTTCCTTGGCTCGTCCGAGGTAGGTAATACACCCACATTGAACAATGAAAATCGAGGCGAAAGGTCATTGAAACAAAACAACGAGATAAACGGAAAACTTTACAAAATATTGCTCGCTAATTTTGAAAATAATTTTATCGTAAAAGGAACGGAAAGGAAAGCAAATTCAACTTTGTGTGTGTATGTATGCAAGTAACTCTCACTTCTCTTTACAGAGATTTAGAATGAGGCGGGAAAGTGAAACTGCATGCTTACGACTCACGAAGCAAAGCACCAATAAAATCATGGCTCCTGAAATGTAGTGTCTAACCTTGACTAGTGAACTGGCAATAAATTATGTTAAAACACCTAGCCTGGTTAGTTTATTTTGATAACAATACAGTGATAGCAATCGAAATGGAAAGCACAATATCAGATACTGTTATCAATCTCACCGTAGAATGCTATCTAAAATTCCAATTGATAACTTACATCAATAACTCTCATCGCGGAATGGTATGACATGCAACTGCTTATAAAACCTGTAACTTTTTCCTTATTCGGATATAAAGAGTAAACGCGGAAAGGTACGTGTTTATTAGGGGAGCAATGCACTATAGCTAAATCTAACAGGTAGGACATGAAAAGAAAATTACGTCAAACAGATTATAAGAATTGCCAAGTCCTACAGCTTACGTTCATACTGTTCAAGAACGATATCCTATAAATGAATTTAAGAATATAGTTTATGAGAAAGTATAACTATGAAATAATACTCTTATACAAATTAATCAAAATAATTATCTATATCAATATATCTTTCTCTATGTGAAGGGCTTTTCATACCCTTACGTATGACAGAGCGCAGTGCATTTCTTTCTTATGTTGGCGTTCATTGGCAATCCCCCTCCTTGTCCACATAATACGAAAGAGCGAAGAAAGAGACGGCATAATACCGGATTAATCTATGAAAGGCTTAACGAAAGCTTAATGATCGATTGCATTGCAGAGAATTGACTTAACGACCAAAAAAGCCTCTGAAAAGGAGAAGTAATTGCTTAGGCACTGGTATAATTCTATTAAATTCTAATCGTTGCTTAGACAGCGAAAAGATATTAATACCGAAGATCATACTTTACCTTCGGTTAGCAATTGAGTAAAGAATAGTATATGTGGAACGAGACCATCGTCGACTGAATATTATGATAAAGCGTGCAATCGCATAGTAAAGGTTTGACATTTTCATTTTTACATTAATTCTTGTGGTAAATGTACAAGGAAACGAATAATTCATTGCTGTAACGAGGTGTACGAATTTCGGAAACAGCGAACACTGAAGTCCGCCTGATTTCATGATAATCACTTTCTCCACTACTTAATTACAATATCAAAACAATATATGGCTCGCGAATGCCTTCAAATGATCGTTTCACATGGGTCAGTTCTATCTGAAAAGGTTACATAGAGTCTGAATAATATTCTTTGAAACGATTTTAAGTTATGTTTAACTTCGATACTAACAAAATTATCCTCTATCTCTTTTCTCGTTGTTTCTCTTTCCAAAAATATGATCACAGATTTGTGGAAAATCATAAGTTGTTTAGGAGCATCACAACGTCAGTGGAAAAGATCGTTATCATTTTACGGGATAAACGGTTTGTTTTAATGTTTGTGATACAAATAGGCCAAGGGATGAAACATCAAGGATGTCGTTAGCTATGAATTATACCTACGGCCATTATAACAACAAAAACTGAAAATGAGTACCCATGCGAATCGAAAGTATCGTATTCGTTTGAGGATAACAAAGATGAAGTCCAGGTGATAAAGTAAGTTACGAGAGGAACTAATATGTTTTATTGCCTACGTTTGTGCATAGGGTTTGAAAAAGTATTCTAGAAATTCCAAAAATTACAATGAGGAAGATTCACAAGAAAGTAAGAGCATAATATCGATATGTTTATAAACACCAATCACTTCTTTAGGGACATTTTCTGTAAACCGTTGCGTACATTTATTTATTCATTAAGTTATTTGATAAATCGTATACATGTCCGTTGTGTCCTATAACTGGGTTTGTCTTCTTATATGCTAATACGCTTGCTCATATTCCGGAATATCAATTATACTTTAGGAGTCCAAGCGTGTTCATGATTCAGAACATACAAAAAGCAATGTATTCTAAAATTCCAAAATTCCAAAAATATTATAAAAAAAATTTGATGAAGCATATTAATATGTATTTTATTTACCTAATTTAGAGATCCGGTTCACCAATGTCCTCCTCGGTGACGAATCCTTCAACCGCCATTTCAAATTCCAGTTAGTGATACGCCAGTCCATTCCGAAAAGCCGAGAAAAAAAATTTCTCATTAACTGTCAAAATTAAAACATCAAATTAATAAAACTGTAAATAAATTCAATCAGGCAAGCATTTAAACCAAGAGCCATGGGTGGGAATGAACTTCTATCGGTAGCTTTCAAAGAACGTTCGTTCGTTATTTTGAAATGAAAGTGACCGTTACGAAAAAGGTCCATGATACCCGGTTAAATAAAAAATACTTATTAGAAGGAAACCGGAGATATTTTATTCGGATGATTAAGATGAATAAGGCATTTATTTCATTTTATGAATTAAATAGTAGGTTTCTATTTCGAGCATGAGAAGGAAAACATTGGATTACTCAAATTTGATGAATCGGAAACACTAAATACTGCTTGAATAACCAGAATAACTACTTAGTTCAGAACATCAAAAAATAAAGGATTTGTGAAATTCTATATAATCAGAAAATATTTCAATTGAAGCATGATGAAACAAATGAATATGTATTCTATTCACGTAATTTAGAGATCCGATTGTCCGCTGTTATGTGAGTGACGAATACTTCAACCACCCTTTCCTTCCGAAATCATAATTACTGATACACCGATGTGGACATCCAAGAAGATACAATGCCAGTAGATCTGAAGAAATGAAACATCAAATTGTATAAAATTATAATTGAATTCAATCATTGAATCCATTGTATGCTAGGATCATAGGCGAGCATGATCGGTAGCTTTTAATTGATAATAATCATTATTTCAAAACTCTTGTAACCGTTACGAAAATGGCCTATGAAGACTCGTTTAAAAAACAAAACACTTACTAATAGAAAACGGAAAAAAATATTTGTGTGACTGTGACATATATGGTGGAATGCATTAAGTGAATTTTCTGCATTAACTATTGGCTATCTATTTCAAGCATTAGCAGCAATATATTTCAATACTTATTATGGCAACATATCAGTTACGGAATCACGAACGATAGATATTAGAAATGTGTCCGATGTAATGGAAAACGAAAATAAATTTGATCGTGCTGTGGGAATAAATTCATGTATTTATACGATACACCAGTGCTAAATGAAATATCTATAATATAAGGCCAAGGTTAGTAACCCAAAAGTTAGTTAAGTTCAATCAGGTATCCTTGGGTCAAAAGCCAAAGGCCAATCCGTAACTATCAAGAAAAGATAACCGTCATTTTAAAGCCAGTGTGTCCTTTGTGAAACGGCTTATGACACCTGGTTAAAATTCAAAACATTTACTTGAAGAACATTGAAGAAGTTTTACTTTCGTGACTAAGATGAATCTTGTAGTAAGCAAAAATTTTGTTTTCGGAATTAGATCTTGGCTATCTATTTCTAGAATAAGAAAGACATTTTACATCTTAGAATAATGCTCATAGGTGCAGAAAACTAAACTTAACCATATCCTGCAGTGGCAACAACTACGTACATTAATACGAGACAACAGTGAAAGTTAAAATGTATTTATATTCAATCTCGATGATAGAAGTTGTATGCTTCCAATAACCGAACGTGAATTAGATTTTAATTGATCACAGGGACTAATAACAGTATTTATGTGAAACAGTTTAAGCCCGTGATGCTCACGTACTCCGATATTTAACGACTACTGACTTAAGGGAAAATATCTTAGAGGAAAGTAATCACAAGACTTAGAAATCACTCCAACAAAGATGGTCTAAAATTGTCACACTGGACGCTAAATTCAAATGAGCAACTGTTTTTCCAGAAAATTTTACTTACTGACTGCACCAGAAGAAATCTCGGCGACGACTGAGTAAACAACCGTTTCTATAATCTTTGAACAGGAATCAAGAAATCTGATTGGCCGAATTTGGACTCCCCTGCCCCCATGTTAATAATGTACACTAAAGTACTAATTGTAATTGTAAATAGTAGTTAAATAATAAATAATATTTTAAATTATGCATATATTAAAAAAATGCTTACTTGAAAATATGAATCTTGGTAAATGTTTTACGTAATTTCGAATACTGTTTATGGCAAGTGTATCTACCCATCGTGTATTAACAAAAGAATGCGAAGAGCGCATCATCCTACTTTCTTGATTTAAATCATAATTACTTATAATATTTTATCCAAAACTTTCTTTGATTGAAAATATCAATTACCCAAGGTTTTTCGGTGACATTAATGTCTTAGTGGAAATTTAATAACTTTCCTTTTTCGGAATTCGTTTGTTAAGATTCCTCTGTCACCCATCCACAAATGACCTACTCCGCACATAAAGAAATAAAAGCACAAGTATTGCAAGTATTATGAAATGCAAGAAGTTCCTTATCGATGTAGCGGCTTTGGATGAATCACTAACGAAACAGCAAGAGCAAGAAGAAGAACAATGTAACATATCACGATGAATACATTTCTCTCGATGAAGTTCTATTTATGAATTATAATGTTGATAGAGGGATTAATCTAATTGTTTATAGAAAAAGATGGTCATTAAATTCAAGGACACGCTACTGTGAATGCAGGAATGACCTTCTTAAACGCTATAATTATGTATCTCATTAGGAATCTTGCATGTCACAATACTGGTGGGACTGTTATTCAATAAGCTTACCTTTTAGTTCATTCGTCTTGAAATTCTTCCTTGCATTCTGTCATCAAGCATCTAGAGTGTTGATTTCTTCCTTAACTTACATGTCTTCCTATCTTATGAAAAACCTTTCGATTTAAGATGTCATAACATTACGTGCCACTAGGTTTAATCGTTGATGATACGTAAAACACAAGTAAAAGGTACACTGATTGAATTTTCTCATTCATTCACTATTCGGAAAGACATTACGAGATGGATGGCCTTCTATATACTCCAGAGAAACTCCCTCTTCCAAAATTCCTGAGGTTAACTTCCACGTCCGATTTTTTGAGAACTCATTGTATATCTAAAAGAATGCCTTCCGAGTAATTTAAGAGTTAGATAACGACCACCATTGTGAATGCATGACGAGGTCAACCAGTCACCTGACTTTAGTGCTTTGGAATGCTTTTACGTAGTTCTTTTTTCAAGACGATCGAAATAGGTGAATGTCTACGTATTAGCCTAGTGGTTACGTTGAGGTCTTATCGAAAATGGCGTTCTAAAAAGTAGTGATATTGAAGTGCTAAAAATGATTAATAATGATAAAAACGAAGTGTACAAGATCGTGTTTTCCTCTGGATTTCAATCTTACAGTGAGAGTATCACACGTCAACGTAAGAGAATACTGAAGTTAAAAGAATAACGATGACTGAAATTCAGCTCTTCATATAGTGATTTCCGTAGTTTGAAAAGGTGTATAGTTCTTCAACTCTGATGAGGGAAACGTAATGGAATCGAAGGCTCTGAAAGAATGCATTCATGCTGGAGTTAAAAAGGTAACGTTAATCTCTGCTAAAGTTTCAATGAATATAATTAATAAGACATAAGAATATATGTATGATCTATTTAATGGACGTATGATCGAATTCTAAGTTTTCGATTGTGCCGCATAGGTTTACGAAGACGTTCTACACAGCCATTAGTATTGTATGTCTATAATTTAGGTTCTGGAATGTTTAATATCACTGAGCACGATACTTTATTACAGATATTCAGCTTGTTCATGTACGATACTATTTCACTAAGAGTTTACTTTTCCTTAACGTGATACTTATGTAAAGTGTTGATTGAAAGGGACTGCTCATTTCCTTGTCATGAAAATGAATATGTATACTTTTGTGTACTTTTCTGCGTGTGTGTGCTGTAGTAGTTGTGTTGAAAAGTAGAGTCCGCAGACCTTCCTTGAAACAAATACTGATTCCTTTATGCCTATATATAACGTAATTCTCCCATTATTTGTAGACGCATATTATATTCCAATGGCCTTTGTATAAGGGAACTCCATGCACATCTCAAGAGAAAAAGGCTTGTTATTCGGTTTGATTTTTTGAGTTTGCTTTCGCAGTTGATCATTCCTCTTTCGATTAATTTGGTGAAATTAGGTGACCGGCTTTTCGTGCAAATAAACCAAATAAAATTCTCAGTTACATATTTTTCTGTGAAGGTAATTTGTAGAGGGCGAATAAAAACATTCAGAGGAAGGTTAGAAAGAGTTGTTACGAAGTAGTAAACATTATAGATTTGTAAAGACGGAGTAAAAATATACATTTCATTGGAAAGAATCAAAATTCTGATTTTGAGTAGAAGTTACTTATTACACACAATTTAAGCTATGATAAATATCTCATCTCAGCCTTTTAGATAGTAATTCTTGTATTCAGGATAGAATGTCCTTTAATTTCATATTCTTCTAGTTTTACAAACAAATAGAGGAAACCCATTAACAAATTGAAATAGAAATATCATTATATTAATACTTATTTTTATATTTGTTACGGGAGAGAAAGGAATCGTAACATATACATTCCGAAAGAGGAAAGTGATTAGTATTAATATAAGACATCGATAACGTTGAAAATCCGCATTTGATGTTTTCAATCAAAGATTATTTTTTATAGATAATATGAGTTTTTATAAATTAAATCAACGAAGTGAGAAGAGGCGCTCGACGCATTCGTTTGTTATTACATGATGAGTTGTTATGAATTGTGTGATAAATAGGATATGAAATTGCGTAATATAATTACAAAGATTAAAATTTCTTCGATTAATTATCCTAAATAAAAAAAATAAAATTTTAAATATTATTTATACCCTTAAGTAAATGCGAATTCAATTGCCCTTTGTACTTTAGCTTACCTAATTAACATACGTGCAGGGCGGGGCAACGGTTGTTCTAATTCGGCCAATCAGATTTCAGCGTTTCTGTTCAAAGTTTAAAGAAGCGGTTTTTTCATCAGGCGTCGCTGAGATGTCTTCTGGTGTAGGTGGTAAGTAAACCTATTTTGTGAGAAACCGTTTTTTCGGTCTTGCGTTACATAATTAGAATATTTTTGGAGAGGAATTTCTTAGTCGTATGATTTCTTTAAAAATAAATAATTTTCCTTAAGTGAATAATCGTTAAATACCAGAGTCCACGCAGTTTTACTGTTAAGAATGCTCTCCGTTACCACTCCTGATTTCGTTAAACGTTAAGTTACATAAGGTATGATATAAGAATGTTTTCTGTGATCTTGTTTTAAAGAAATCAATCCCAAGAAATTGGTTTCTGTAGAAACATTTTACATACCGAATTCATCTTGTTTCGTATTATTAGCCCATCCGATTAATTGCAATCTGTCATTGAAAGGAACCAGCTTCCTTCATCGCCTCTTCTGTACCATAAGCAAATCTTTATTTATTTACGTTCGATTTATTAAGTACTAGCTGAAGTGCCCGTTGATTCTCAACGGGGAATATAAAAGTAGATTAAATTCAAGTTGCCGGTCGTGCAATGCGTAAATTGCCTTTATAATACAGTCTAAAATCCCAAGCTATTCTTACTGTACAGGAAAATTCATGAGCTCGGCTCAACAATCGCATTGATCGTGAGGAGGATTGGCTGTTTACAATCTCAACAATTTTGGATAATTCACGGGTATTTTATCAAAATTCTCCAAATTTCGATTTGAAAACAATATTCCACGATCAAAATTAGAACATTCATTTAATTTCCGTTCTTTTGCTTCTTGTTTCGACTCCCCACGACTATTCTTCTGTTTTAATTTTTCAAAAGAAATATAGCCTGCTACCGATTAAAGTGAAGATTAGATTTATTCTTTATGGAAACCCATCTGAGCGATCTTGGTTCGAAACCAGCAAAATTATCGAATAAAATTGAGACAGTACGTCCTTCCTGGTCCCAGAAAACACGTACGCAAAATTTGACGCGAATCTGGCAAACGGTTTGTACTAAAATCGAAGACACACAATCTCCTGACTGTAATTACGTACCTGCAATTGCTGGTTACCTTCTTACAGAAAATTTCTCGTTATCCATGTAATATATCGTACTCTTCAATCATCAGCTTTATGGGCCTAAAGTCCACGAGTATTTTTACAGGATAAAGCATGAGCTCGGATTCAACAATGGGATCGGTCGTCAGGGGGATGAGTTGTTTACAGCCTCGAATTTTCACGAAAGTTTTGTATATTTTACCAATATTCTCGCAAATTCTAATCGAAAGTAAGATTCCACGACCAAAATAAGAATCTTTATTCAATTTTCATTCTTTCGGTGTTCGTCTCGACTCTGTACGACTATTTCTTCTAATTTAATTCTTCAAAAGAAATAAAGCCTGCAACCGATAAAAGTGAAGCTTACGTGTATTCCTTATGAAAATCTATCTGAGCGATCTTGGTTCGAACCCAGCAAAATTCTTGAATAAAAATGCGACAGTACTTCCTTCCTGATGTCAGAGGACACGTATGCAAAGTTTGAGACAAATCGGGCAAACGGTGTGGCCTCCAATCCAAGACAAACAAACCCACAAACACACAAACAAACAAACCCACAGAATTTCTGCTTTATATATATAGATTTTATAGTTATTGCTCTTCATCATTCAAGACAAACTGGAGAATAACCATCTTGGACCAAATGAAGGAAGATTAACTCTGAGGATGCTGCAGTCTGTAAATAATTGCACATTTTAATTTATTTATTTCTGAATTTAAATTTTAATTATTTCTATCTAGTCTTTGGATTCTTCATAGTTCCTTACAATAATTAAAATTCATTGCTCCACTCACACTTTCTTTTATAATTTATATTGGTTGCTTTTAATTATTCCATGACCTCCTGGAGAAGAACCATCCTGGACCAAATCAGGGAAGCTTAACTCTGCAGATGCTTCAGTCTCTAAATAATACACCTTTAATTTTATTCGGTTCTGATGTTAGATTTAAATTATTTTAACCTAGTCTTAAGATTCTTCATAGTTCCTTCTTTAAAATGAAATTCAATTCTCAACCCAAACTTTATTTCATATTTTCTATTGGTTACTCTTCATCCTTCACCACCTCTTGTACAAAAACCATCCTGGACCAAATCATGGGGTATTAACTCTGTGAATGCAGCAGTGTTTAAGTAACTACACATTTTAATTTATTCATTTCTAATGTTAAATTTAAATTAAATCAATTTAGTCTTTAGATTCTTCATATTTCCTTCTAATAAATTAAATTTATTGCTCTACTCAAACATTATTTGATATTTTATAGTGGCTGCTTTTCATCATCCAAGACGTCCTGGAAAAGCCCCATCCTGGATCAAATTGAGGAAGATTAAGTCTCCAGAGGCTCAGGTATATAAATAAGTATGCTATATAATTTATTTCTGTGGTTAGATTTAATTTATTTCAATTTAGTCTTTAGATTCTTCATACTTCCTTCTAAGGAATTAAATTCAATGCTCTACTCAATATTTTTGATATTTTATGGTGATTGATCTTCAACATTCAAGACCTCCCGGAGAAGCACCATCCTTAGCCAAATTTAGGAAGATTAAGTATGCAGATGCTGCAGTCTATCAATAAGTCCACATTTTATTTTATTCATTTCTTACGTTAAATTTTTTAAATCTAGTCTTTAGAATCTTCATACTTACTTCTAACAAATTAAATTCATTGCTCTACTCATATTTTAATTGAAATTTTAAAGTGGTTGCTTCACATCATTCCAAGACCTCCAGGAGAAGGTCCATCCTGGACCAAATCAAGGAAGATTAACTATGCAGATGCTGTAGTCTGTAAATAAATCCACATTTTATTTTATCAATTTCTGACATAAAATGATTTCAATCTATTCTTTAGATTCTTTATACTTCCTTCTTATTAATTAATTCATGGCTCTACTCTAACCTTATTGAATATATTATAGTGACTGCTCTTCATAATTCGAAGACCTCCTGGATAGGAACCATCCTGGACCAAATCAAGCAACATTAAGTTTTCGGATGCTGAGGTCTGTGAATAAGTAAACCATTTAAATTAATTTTAAATTATAACAGTCAAATCATTCAATTCCTCAAATTTCCTTCTATTAAAATCAATTCCTTGCTCTACTCATACTATATTTAATATTTTAGAGTGGTTGCTATTCATCATTAAAGACCTCATGGAGAAGAACCATCCTAGATCAAATCAAAGAAGATTAACTCTGCGGATGCTGTGGTCCGTCAACAAGTATACTTTTTACATTTTTTATTTTGTTAAATTTCATTTATTTAAATCTAGTCATTAGATTCTTTGTAGCTACTTCAAATGATTAAATGCATAACTTTACTCATATTTTTATTGTTATTTTACAGTAATTACTCTTAATCTTTCCATTGCCTCCTGGAGAAGAACCATTTTGGACCATGTTAACCCATAAGATGCGAGAGTATTTTTCTTTTGCGACAGTCGTGTGCGGGAGGCAAGATAGAGGAATGGTCCCTTTTCCTGGTGGGTCAGACTAATTGCAGCAGGCAGAAAACCCCCATAATCCGGGTAGACCTTTTTCCGATGCCCGCGGTCAGCGGTTATTGTTCAAGACTTTTGGTTGTTCCTCTAACATGGAAGCAATTGCCAATGATTTAATTGTCTTATTTTTTCCCTTGCTGTTAGCTGATTAATTTGATACCAAACAGTTAGTAGATACAATGATTTTTAACTAGTGAGGAAAATATGAAATTACGAGTGCACTACAAATCTTGGAATTACGCAGAGGCCGGAAAACCCTGGGGAAGGGTTTTCCACATTTAGGACAATGCAAAAGATTTTGTGAGGGTGCGTCTCATTCACAGGCACCGCCATAAAATTGAGGAAGGCCAAGCATGGGCAAGGAGGAGCAGGTCAAACGTATAAGAACGTTTTTCCCGCAGTTCTGGCATTCTGGCAGGAAAACGTTTTTATACGTTCCCTGCAGTTTAAGGGTTAAGTATGATAACTCTGTGGATGCTGCAGTCTTTAAATAAGTACATATTTGATTTTATTCAGTTCTGATGTTAGATTTAAATTATTTTAACCTATTCTTTAGATTCTTCATAGTTTCTTCTAGTAAATTAAATTTATTGCTCTACTCCAACTTTTTTTGATATATTATCGTGGTTGCTTTTCATCATTCAAGGCCTCCAAAAATAGACCCATCCTGGATCAGATTGAGGAAGTTTAAGTCTCCGGATGAACTGGTTTGTAGAGAAGTATAATTTTTATGTCTTTTGTGAAATTTAAATTATTTCAATCAAGTCGTAGATTTTTCATAATTACTTCTATTGAATTAAATTTAATGCTTTACTCATACTTTATTTTATATTTTATTGTGATTGCTCTTCATCATTCAAGACCTCCTGGAGAAGAAACATCCTGGACCAAATCATGGAAGATTAACTCTGCGGATTCTGCGTCTTTAAATAAGTACACATGTTATTTATTCATTTCTGACGTCTTTAGATTCTTCATAGTTCCTTCGAAGAAATTAAATTCATTGCTCTACTAATACTTTAATTGATACTTTATAGTGGACATGCTTAATCATTGAGAGACCTCCTGGAGAAGAGCCATCCTTGATCATATCAATTCTGATTTCTCTGTGGATGCTGTGATTTGTAAATAAGTATACTTTTATTTATATTTTCTTTAGTTAAATTTAAATTATTTAAATCTTTAAGTGCAATCAATTAAAAGTTTTTATTTTATGAATATTTCAATTTTTCTAAAAGAATGAAGTTACTTATACTCCAAGACTGCTCCTAGTTGATTTAAATGGAAGTTTTAACATGGTATCAGAAAGAGGTGATCTCTATGATTCTCCTGAAATCCCGACCCTAATCAGTTAAAATGGTCGGGTGAAGTTGATCTGAAGCGAGTCCTAAAAGTGGAGAAACACAAATGCCTTCAGGATTTAGAAAAAGAGGAGCAAGCACTACAAAGAGGTGATGTTATAGGTAAGTAAAAGATATAGCAAGTAAAAAATTAATTGTGCTACTCAAACTTTATTTGATATTTTATAGTGATTGCTCTCAGAAGAACCATCCTGGACTAAATAAAAGATGTTTAACTCTGCGGATGCTGCAGTCCGTAAATAATTACATATTTTTATTTATTCATTTCTGATGTTAAATTTACATTAATTCAACCAAGTCTTAAGATTCTTAATAGTTCCATAAAAAAAATTAAATTCAATGATCTACTCATATTTTAATTGATAATTTACAGTGGTTGACCTTAATCATTCAAGACTTCCTGTAGAAGAACCATCCTGGACCAAAGCAAGGAAGATTAACTCTCTGGATGCTGCATTTGTTAATAAGTACATATTTGAATTTATTCATTTCTGAAGTTAAATTTATATTATTTCAATCCATTTCTTAATATTCTTCATAGTTACTTCTAATAGTTAAAATTCATTGCTCCATTCATAGTTTATTTGATATTTTATAGTAGATGTTCTTCATCATTCCAACACCTCTTTGAGAAGAACCATCCTGGACCTAATCACGGAAGATTATCTATGCAGATGCTGCAGTCTGTAAATAAGGACACATTTCAATTTATTAATTTTGGACGTTTAATTTAAATTATTTCAATCTAGTATTTATATTCTTCATAGTTCCTTCTAAGAAATTATATTCATTGCGCTACTCATACTTTATTTGATATTTTATAGTGGTTGTGTCTTCATCATTCCAAGACCTCCTGGAGAAGAACCATCCTGGACCAAATCAAGAACGATGAAGTCTCCTGATGCTTAATTTTGCAAATAAGTACACTATTTCTTTTATTTCTGTAATTAAATTTAAATTCTTTCAATATAGTTTTATGATTCTTCATAGTTCCTTCTAATGATTGAATTAAATGCTCTATTCATACTTTATTTGATATTTTATTGTGGCTGCTCTTCATCATTCCATGACCTCCTGGAGAAGAATCATCCTGGACCATTCAAGGAATATTAACTCTGTTGATGCTGCAGTCTGTAAATAAGAGCACCTAATAATTCATTCATTTCTGATGTTAAATTTAAATTAGTTTAAACTAGTCTTTAGGTTCTTCATAGTTCATCTTAATAAATTAAATTCATTGCTCTACTCATACTTTATTTAATATTTGATGGTGATTGCTCTTCATCATTCAAGTCCTCGAGAATAACCATCCTGTACCAAATCAAGGAAGATTAAGTTCTCAGATGCTTAGGTTAGTAAATATTTCTTACTATTTAATTTATATCTTACTTAAAATTTAATTTTTTTTCAAACCAATCTTTAGATTCTTCGTAGTTCTTTCAATTAAAATAAATTCTTGGTCTACTCATAGATTTTTCAATATTTTATAATGGTTGTTCTACAACATTCAAGACCTCCTGGAGAAGTACCATCCTGGACCAAACCAAAGAATATGAACTCTGCAGATGCTGCAGTCAGTAAACAAGTATTCTTTTGAATTTATTCACTTCTGAAATTAAGATTAGATTATTTCAACCTAGTCATTAGATTTTTCATAGTTCTTTCCAATAATTTAAATTCATTGCTCTATTAATACTATTTTTGATATTTTTAGTTGTTGCTGTTCATCATTTCAAGACCGTCTGGAGAAGAACCATACTGCATCATTTCATGGCAGATTGTCTCTACGAATGCTGTGGTCAGTATATAAGTACGTATTAGAATTTATTCAATTCTAACGTCAAGTTTCAGTTGTTTCAATCTAGTCTTTAGATTCCTCCTAGTTCTTTCTATAAATTTAATTCATTGCCCTAATCAAACTTTATTTGATATTTTACAGTGGATTTTCTTCATCTTTCCAAGATCTCCTGGAGAAGAACTATCCTTGACCAAATCAAGGAAGATTAAGATTCTGGATGCTGCGGTCTGCATACAAGTACAATTTTGAATTTATTCATTGATGACGTTAAATTTAAATTACTTCAATCTAGACTAGATTTTTCATAGTACCTACTATTTTATTAAAATTATTGCTCTACTCATACTTTATATTTAAGTGTGGTAACATGTTATCATACCATGATCTCTTGATGAAGACTAATTCTGAATGAAATCAGGGGGGACCAAGAATGGAGTAAGATCAGGATTTCGTGCTTTCCTGATTGAAACAACTGATGATTAGGAAGATACTTAACCTATCATCACCACCTTGATTATTTACCACTCTAAATGCATAAGGCCATTTAAATAAGTCAATTTGGCAAATCCAATGCAGATTCATATGAATTTAAAGCCAAAATTATTTTGAATCCTTGCTGTAGGATTTCCTTTTATGGATGATGTAAGTTAAATGTAGGCATATAAATCTAAATCTCCCTTAATTTAAAATGGATTTTAGGTTAGGTACCGATTAATATCACTTACATTTCTAAGTGCCAGAAAAAGATTGGATTCCCAGATTTACTTGTAGTGTGTTTGTTGAGTGATTGGAGTGCACTCCTATCAGATGAATGGTATTATTTTGATGATAGCACATATTTTGTAGATGTGTAATATTACTAACTTGGTGGTCGTATCCCCTGTTAGGTGTATCGTAGAGATTTGTTAATACAGTAGTATATTTATAAAATGCCTGGTGGTGGGTGAGTGCATGTAATATAAAAATATGAGTCCAATCTTATGTCTGTAGGGTTTTAAAAGGATACCTTTACATTGAAGTCCCTTTGTTATTGTTATCTTAAAAAAAATCAGACAAATTCATAATACATTGATGTAGCTTATGTTTATTTAAGTGATCATTTTCCTTTTGTGAGGATGAATGGCCAAAGTGGTCATTCAGTCACCTGGGTTAGCCTAGCACACAGGGCGAGTCTAACGTTGGGAAAGTGATGCCAAAAAAACGCAACCCGCAGAGCACTGGTGAGAACTTTTCGCCAGCTCCCCTTTAACTACATGTATTTTTGGGGTTTTATTTTCCTCTCATACGGGACTCAGGAGCTTGTCTATCCTATGACATGGACGCAGATAGTTTAAATGAACCTTTTACTAAACGATCATGTTCGATTTTTTTCTCTAAGTCCTCTTGATTCTTTTCATTATGGAAAATTAAACATGCCTGCAATGTAAACTTTTCGGATGCCGGTGTCGTCTGCTACAGCGATATAAAAAACGAATCATCTGCCAAACTTCCGCAAACTGTATTAAAACCTCGTTGATTATTATAACGTTAATTTTATGTATAATGCAGTAATCCGACTTAGTTTTTAATCGATCAATACCAAGTATGTCATAAAAATTCCTTAATAATCGTTTACCGCAATGAGATAAAGCTACTCTATCATATATTATAATAGCTCAATAGGGTAATTTGAGATTTTCCGCTTCTGCAAATGTTTGTTCTAATTCATAATTGGGGCTCAATGCAGTAAAAGTTGTCAAAATGACGAATCTGTTCTTACAGCCAAATGCACTGCAATTTGTTATATTGATGGCAGAAACAAGCCCCTGCTTATTTACCTATTAAACCTTTAGAAACGCGAAAATAACAAAATTACTTCGTGTTACACATTGCTCAAACTACGTTTTGTGTTCAAAAACGTTCGAATCACTCAATCAAACCTTGATAACTCTGTATCAAAGCCGCAAAATCACGAAAATACAATGTATTAGTATAGGGAGGTACGAAAAGTTCTCACCAGCATGGCGAAATGCGCAATTTTCCGCTTTACCCCTGGCTTCACTTTTGGTCGCTAGAGGGAGATAGGTTATGCTATCCCTGTGGCCTAGCATAACGAAAAATGAAGGCCACTTTGCTGAAGATTGATACAGTCTTGGCCCTCCCATCTTTTTTGACAGTAAGTATGAGGTACATGTAAATGATAAAATCTCCTTGTCTTCAAGCTTATGGAATTCAATTCCTTAGCCTAAGAATCACTTCTCTGAATTGCATCTTGATTCCTTGTTAGGTAATTTTTTCCTCACCTAATTCTCTACCCTTCTTTGCATGCAATGGTCATCAATGGGACACATAATTGATAATCCTTGCTGTCATTGCTCAAATCTGAGCAAGGGTAAGGGGGGATTTTTTGTGCTTTAATGTGGTAGGATTAAAAAATAGGGTAATGATTTCTTATTGTGAATTCCTTTATAAATTGGGTGAATTAATGATGTTTTCAAAGCCGGGTAATTTTAATCACAAAGCAATAGTAAACAAGAAAAATAGTCATCATCTGGTTAATTGCATTTCTGAGACTAAAGCGGAGCTCTGATTGAATGGAAAGCAGTCATGGGAATAAGTTTGAGGAATAACCCATAAACGTTTTATCTTCCTGCATAGTAGACCACTAACTAACTCAGGGCCTCATTCTAAATAAAACATTGGGCAAGATTTGAAACCTTGATGTGAATTTTGAAAATTAGTCATTTAAAACCTACAGCTGCCAGTATAATGCTTTCCAGAATGGGAATGGGAAGGAATTGCTTAAGGAATGGAGTAACTTCGTGTTCTAATAATTTACAGTGGTTTTGTTAGTGGAATCCCTCCATGTAGTGGAGTCTTAAGTCTAATTGTAAGTCTTAAGCTTCAAAGTTTAGGTTTGGTGGCTTAAAGATTCTGATAGAGTCACTTCAGATATTGCTTGCTTTGCCTTCATGATACGCCTGAAGCCCAGCTCTCTGATAAGATTTCTTTTATCAGTTAAAATAGCCAAAAGCAAATTTTCAGGATGGGCAAAGTAAGCATCCCGTTGTAAAAAGGGATCAACAACTTGAAGCTGCTCTTCTGGTAAGTACCTTGTAGAAACAATAGTTAGCCATAAAAATAAACCACAAATTCACAGATGGGTATAGACATGTTTACAAAACTATACCGAAATTATCAAATGGAACACCAGTACACTGACTCCTCCTCCATTGTTAAGAACATTGACTAATGAAGAGATAAAACAGTATGTGAGCAATAACTTCAAGCCTGTTATAAGTATAGATGTTTTCCCATGCCATACACATGCAGTTGAAAGATGCGTTAAGCTAGTGACCAAAGCATCAAGTAAAGTGTGTGGACACAGTTCCAGAAATGGCTATATTACATCCTCATTACTGTCACACTCAGCGATGCCAACGTTTTCACACAAATCCAAATTTCGCTGTTTATCAATAGATAAAGACTAGAAAGGAAACATACAGAGAGAGAAAGCGAAATAAATTTGTACATATTGTAAATAATACACCCTACATTGGATGGTTGGTTGAGTAGGGTGTGGGTGGAACTCAAAGTGCAGCCATGTCCCCGTGATGAGTTCTGGGTCGTTTTGTAAACAAAATGAGTGAAGATCTGCATCAACAATTGAATATTGAAACAAAAATTACCAAATATGTACTATTAGAACATTTCTAAATTATCTGAAAGGAAACTGCCTCGCCTCTCTGACTAGATTCTGTGGTCTGTAAATATGTATAATTTTTCTTTTTTTTTTCTTTTGTTAAAATGTAAATTATTTCAATCTAGTTTTTAGGTTCTTTATGATTTCTTCTAAAAAATTTAATTCATCGCTGGACTTATATTTTGATTGATATTTTATAGTGGTTGCTCTTCAACATTTAAAGCCTCCTGGAGAAGAATCATCCTGGACCATATCAAGGCTGATTAACTCTGCGGATGCTGCAGTCTGTAAATAAGTACACATTTTAATATATTTAGTTCTGATGTTAAATTATTTCAATCTAGTCCTTAGATTCTTCATAATTTCATATAAGAAATTAAATTCATTGCTTTTCTCATCCTTATCTGATATTTTGTAGTGGTTTTCTTCATCATTCCAAGACCTTCTGGAGGAGAACCATCCTGGGCCAAATCACAGAAGATTAACTCTGCGGATGCTACAGTCTGTAAGAAAGTACACATTTAATTTATTCCTATCTAAATTTAAATTCAAATTATTTCAATCTAGTATTTAGAGTCTTCATACTTCCTTCTAAGAAATTAATTTCATTGCTCTATTCATAGTTTAATTGATACTTTACACTGGTTCCGCTACATCATACCAAGACCATCTGGAGAGGAACCGTCCTATCCCATATCAAGGAAGATTAACTCTGTGGATGGTGTGGATTATCTGAAAGGAAACTGCCTCCCCTCTCCGTCCAGGTAGGCTACTCTGCTGTTTTTGAGGAAGCTGCGCGACCGAATTCCACTTGAATCTCAAAGTTTATCTTTTATGCTTAGATTTTAAATATATTATTGTTATTATTTATTATCCAATTATCATTGCAGAATAATTAAACTATAGCATCTCTTAAAGTCGTATGATTAAAATATAATAAACAGTCAAACTGAAATTTTGCAAAAACTACTAATTTTACTCATGTTTTACTATGTTGCGCAACCGGAAGATATGAAACAAATGTACAATAAGTGCATATATATTGATTTCACATACTTTTAGTAGTTAATTCATGGTATAGGAATGCAATTAAAACCAACTGGCATGTTTAAGAAAATTATGAAAAATTAAGGTTTTTCACAATTTTTTGCTAACATCGATGGCATTGAGCGACTGGAAGACAAATTTATAAAAAAATAATACCCCCCCTAGTAGATAGTTAGGTATGCTTTCTTTTTACTACCCCTCCTATTGAATATTTTTATTCTGTAATGCATCTTTAAGGGCAATCCAGTGTATCATTGAGTCCAATCTTATGTCTGTAGGGTTTTAATGTAAACATAATACAATAGCCATCCATTGAATTCCCTTTGTGATTGTTATCTTAAAAAAATCAGTCAAATTTGTAATGCATTTGTGTAGCTTACATTCATTTAACTGAACTTTTGCCTTTTGAGAAGATGAGTGGCCATGGGTTGGAGATAATTTAGTCACCAGGGTTAGCCAAGCATTGACGAAAATTGTAGGCCACATTGCAGAAAATTGATACAAGTCATAACATCTTTGCCCTCCCATCTTTTTTGACAATTAGTATGAGGTACATGTAAATGATAAAAATCTCCTAGTCTTCAAGTTGTGAAATGAGGTATTTATATTTCAACCAACATAAATTCCCAATACATAGGAACTATAATAAAAATGTGAATTATGTAAGAGCCATTAAATTATAACAATTAATGGTACTGAATTAAAATTTCATTCCACCTCGTACAAATTGGGAAAATTTATAACAAAAATATATCTTCTTATTTCAATTCAAATGCACTTACATTCAATTTTAGCAACTGAAATACCAACGATTGGTCCCTTCCTCAAGTAGGGTTGTAAAAACCCCCAATTATTCAATGGAGCAAGATTTCAGTACTTTTAAATTCCATTATGATCACACACTGTTAAATATATTTTAATCATAGAAAACAAGTAGTAATGATGATTAAACTCCTATGAATTTAATACTCTACTACCAAACTCTACCGAACACTGTTCCATTCCAACCGATCTCTACTGAACTCAGTTATGTACAGGCATCCCTCATCAACCGTGGTTTTGCCAACTGCGGCCCTCGAGTATCCGCGGTAAATTTTTTGATACCCAGTCTTCTCAACCGCGGGTGTTTCCCTTGTCAACCGCGGTCTACGATTCAACCAACTTGACAGTCCACAATGTAAATTCATGTATAGCTGGTGCCCAATATTTTACCAAGCTTTGCCGAGTGCAGAATCAGAATTAAATTTACTCGGTATGCTTATGCAGTCATTTGTAGCACTTCTCTTTGATTCATAAAATCTATTACTTATCAATTCCTACGGCAACTCAAAATTTTACCTTACCGTGGAAACACCTCATTCCAAATTATTTTGTTTCTTATTGGAATTAAGATTCAATGCGGATATTTGCCAGATATTACAGAATTTCCTTTCATTAATAGTATTTTCTGATAAAATGCATTAGCTTAGGTGTTTTCCTTTCAATTAGGTGCCTATTGGGAACCAAAAGTTTCCATAAACGGAACGGATATCTTCCTATACAGCTGAAGCGAGTCATTTACATCTTGAGAGAGTGACTTGATATACTGAGGTACTTCTTTGAAATGACTTTGCTCTGTATATCCTCAGCTTTTTAGAAAGGTTTATGATGTTATTCCTAAAAAGGGCTTCATATATTTCTACGAACTTGGGCATCTCATCGGTAATCATGGGAGGGTAATTGAAAGAAATCTCATCGGGGTTTGAGGGGTCTAATAAGGGCTGACTATTTGCTTCAACGGTGTGGGCAGCCGTCTTTGGAAAATGATTACTTTGACATTTTTTCCCGTCATGGGTAAGCCGAGAACAAACTCTAACTCAGACTTAGCCAGATTAGTTGAGTTGTCGGGGAAGTTTAGTTGTGTGTACTGAAGACAGTTGTCTCATTTTTCGGCGAATTTTCTTTTATATGAGCTGTGATGGATCCGAAGTGTAAATCAAGGTAAGAGAAAAGTAGTGTCTCCAAACGTGCAAGACGAGTAATGACAATCCATAAGAATTTAGAAGCTCTCGATAGACTTGCCCGCGTAGAATCCTATGCATCAGTTGCCAGATAGATGGAAGTGAATGAGTCCACCATTAGGACAATTAAAAAGAGTGAGTCTTCAATCAGAACTAGTGCTCACAATCAGAGTGGAACTAGCTCAAGCGTTAAAGTGTCCTACGTGCCACGAAATAGTAACGTCAAAAAACAGAAAAGCCTCTGAATATATGGATTGAATTGTAGACACAAAACAGAGTGTCCGTAAGCACCTTAATTATCCGAGAAAAATCCTTGCGGTTACATAAACATTTCGCTTCTTCAGATGAAAGCAGTGGCGAAAAACAATTCACCGCAAGTAAGGGCCGGTTTGAGAATTTTAAGAAAAAGACAACCTACATATTGTGAAGATTTCCTGTGAAATTGCATCTGCGGACCACAAAGCTGCGAAAGAGTTTCCCAATTTGTTTATGCAGCTTATTAAAGAGAAGTGTTTAATGCCAATGAAACCGGACCCTTTTGGGAGAGAATGCCTTCCCGGACTTATATCTCCAAGTCTGATAGAAATGCTCCGGGATTTAAGGTTAGCAAAGACCGAGTCATGCTTCTTTTATGCTTTAATGCAGCAGTCGATTTCAAAGTGAAGCCTATGCTAATTTACCGCTCGCAGAACCCGCGAGCTCAGTCAGGGAAAATTAAAAATAATCTTCCAGTGTTTTGGCGGTCCAACCGAAAGGCTTGGGTGAGTCGAAATATCTTCATGGACTGGTTTAACAATTGTTTTTTCCCGAAGTTGAGAAATATATATCATCAAAAGAATTGCCTTTTAAAGTTATTTTCATTTTGGATGAGGAGGAGCCCCAGGCCATCCTCAGGATATAAATCTGCTCACCCAACCTCCCACTTCATCACACCTAACACCCCATCATTCCTCCAGCCTCTAGATCAGGGCAACATTTCTACCTTCAAGATTTATTACATTCGGTGTACCTTCTTTTTCTTGTTAGAAATGATAGAGAAAAACAACTCTCTCTCTCTCTCTGTAACTGATTGTTGGAAAAATTCAATATTGCCGACAGCATACATTTAATAAAAGAATCACTAGATGAGATAGGCTGATAGATGGGAGGAGATGGCCGTAGGCAGTCATTGATTTTAAAGAATTTCTTAAACTTGTCGATGAACTAAATCTTATCGTTTCACATGAAAGGCGACTGAAAGGGGAAGGGCTAGAAGACATGCAGCTAAAATATGTTGAAGAACTTTTAAATTCAAGCAGTGAAGAGTTGAGTGAGGAGGATCTGGAGCAGCTCATCGACAAGCGGAACGAGGCTGAGGAAGAGTGCGAAGAAGAGCAACCTTCATCAGAAATTACTTTGGCAAATGTCAACAAAATCGTTGATATGGCCTCAAATTTTTCCGATTTTGTGATTGACGTGGACCAAAAATGTACCGTAGCTTCATTTTCCGAAGAGGATTGGAGGAGTTACTGAAACCTTACAAAGAACTGAGGAAGAATCTAACGAAAAAACTTGGCCAGCCAACTATCATATCATTATTTAGTAAAATAGGAGATGCCGAATCAGAAAGTGCTGAGAGAGAGTGATTTGAGTACCGTAACTAACATAACATCTCTACTGAATGTGTTCTTTCACCTCAAGCTAAAGTTATTGTTGACAATTTTTCATTCCAGGGTCTAGTTCAAGTCAATACTGTTAAAAATAAATATAATAAATTGCTGGACCTTGTTTTCTCTAATTCAACAAATGTTACATGCTCCATGGTGGATGATCCTTTAACTAAATGTGATTCTTATCATCCGTCCATTGAATTAATAATAAATATTCCAAAGAAAGTAGAAATGGCCAAGGAAAAAGAGTTTATACTTGATTATAAAAACTGTGATTTCTTTGGCTTAAATAGCTACCTTAATGAAGTTAATTGGCCTGTGATATTATGTAATTTAGATTGTAATGAGGCTGTGAATAGTTTTTATTCAATAATGTATCAAGCTATAGAATTATTCACTCCTATCATATCATTTCGTAATAGCAGTTACCCTAAATGGTTTACTCCCACCTTAAAACAATTAATTTCTCAAAAGAAAATCCTACACAAAGTTTATAAGGCCTCTGGGAACTCCACCGATTACCAAAAGTTTTCTGATATCCGTAAGAAATGTAAAGCACTTTCTAAATCCTGTTATGCTTCCTATATAAATACTGTACAGGACAACATATTAATTAATGCTAAGTCTTTCTGGTCACACGTTAATAATCGTCGAAGAACTAATAACATCCCATCATCAATGTCCTATAATAGCATTAAGTGTGATAATCCTAAAGATATCGCTAATCTATTTGCAAAATATTTTTCTGGAGTCTTCTCATATGAGGATAATTATTCTGTTCCAAATTTTAATTTTAGTCATAGTATTAATATCTCAACAGTGAATGTTACCGTTGATGAAATTTTAAAAATTCTGAGGAAACTGGATGTATCAAAAAGCCCTGGCCCTGATAACTTGCCTCCGTTACTTATCAAAAACTGCTGCGAAGCTTTGGTCTTTCCCCTTTATATTATTTTTAATAAATCCTTAGACTACGGTATTTTTCCGGATTTCTTGAAAACTTCTTATGTAATTCCAGTGCATAAGAGTGGTAACAAAAATGATGTGAACAACTACAGACCCATTGTTATCCAATCTGTTTTAGCAAAGGTACTCGAAAGTTTAGTGACAAATAGACTTACCCCACTTATTGAGAATGTTTTAGATGATGAACAACATGGGTTTAGGAGTGGCAGGTCTACTGTCACTAACCTATTATCTTTTCAGCACTTTGTCACCACCGCAGTACATGATCATCATCAAGTAGACACTATTTACTGTGATTTTACCAAAGCATTTGACAAGGTATGCCATTCCATGCTTCTAGCAAAGCTTAGAGCTTATGGTATTAGTGGGAATTTATTATCTTGGTTCTGCAGTTATTTGTCTAATAGAAAACTAAAGGTGAAAATCAAAGGTATTACTTCTTTTCCCTTTGAAGGCGTATCTGGAGTCCCTCAGGGATCCCATCTGGGACCTATTTTATTCTTGATTTTCATTAATGATATTGGAACCATAATTAAACCAATTAATTATCTTATGTATGCTGACGACATTAAAATATTTCATACTATTGATTCGAATACAGATGCTTCTGCACTGCAAAGGTGTTTGACAGATATCTCTGAATGGTGCAAAACAAATGCTATGTTTTTAAATATTAGTAAATGTAATGTTGTCACCTTCTGCAAATCCAAGTCACCTATAATAACTGACTATTCATTATCTGGAAAAAGTCTTGTAAGATTGGACCATAAACTGGATTTGGGTGTTCTCTTTGTTTCCGACTTGTCTTTCAGTAGGCACATAGATACCATAATTACTAAAGCCTATAAAATTCTTGGTTTCATGTATAGAAATTGTAGGGATTTTAACAATATTTTTTGCTATAGACATTTATATATCACCCTAGTTCGACCAGTTCTCGAATATAGTTCAATAGTTTGGTCCCCTTCTTATCATAAGTACGACTTAGGCTTAGAGAGAGTCCAGAATAAATTTCTGAGACTGGTGGCTTTTAAGTTTGGAATTGAGAGAGAAAGTGGAGAATATGAAAAGACATTGAAATTACTAAATATACACACACTCTCTGCTCGTAGGAAGCAAAATGGAGTTCTATTCTTACACTCTCTGTTAAATAATCATATCAAGTCTTCTTATCTTTTATCTCTTATAAATTTTAGGGTTCCAATTGTTCATTCAAGATCCCATCATTTATTTCATATTCCATATGTATGTAATAATTATTTGTATTTTCTGCCTATTTTTAGAATAATGAGAGATTTTAATAGTCATTGTAAATCCGCTGATATATTTTACTTTTCACACAATGTATTCAGAAATTTTATTTTAAAAAATGTTTAATGGTGCAGAATTATTAAGGTGTATTTTTCTTTTATTGTAACATGTAATGTGTTATCTCCAATTTAATTGTAATTTTCATTTGTGTCAATCTTCTTTAATTAAGCTCATATGTTTATTTTCAAACTTTTCAAATGTTACCTTGGTCATTTTCAACATTTGTAATAGGACATCTGTCCGTTAAATAAAGTATTATTATTATTATAACAGACACAGATGATTCATTATTCAAGGCAGTCTAGGTAAGTGGAATGATATTTTCAATAAATTATTCTTTATTGATACATGTCAACTATTTGAATATTATCAGTTAATAATTTAGGGCATAATCGTATTTAACCTGGGAAATTACTTCGTAAAAGTAAAATTTATGTTGCAGACTAGCGCGATTCCGTTAGAGCACAAATTTCCGATGCAGAGGGAGCTGATCATTTTTATCGGAAATTATCGGCGTGTTAGGGATAGAAATGCGGCCAATTTTAAAGAGGAATAATATCTTAGAAATGTATAAATGTAATTGAAAGGGAAAACTATTTTGTACTAATTTTTTCTGCCTATATTGTTGCTCGGAAAACCTAACCCTTGATTTCCCATATACGTAATGCTTCGCCAACCGCGGTTTTACCAACTGCGGGCTCTTTTGATTCCCTAACCCCCGCGGTTGGCGAGGGATACCTGTATTCATCTGAAGTTCAACTTATTACTGTTTCAGACCTGCCAATGAGCTACTAAACTTCATTCAATAAAGGAAAAAGTCACCATCAGTATCCAATATTTTTTCAATATATTAAATGAGTAAAAGTCAGTGGAAATTGGGAGACCAAATCCTCAAAATAAAGAGTTTTTGAGGGTATTTCTCAATAGACATATCTACCACTTTATTACGTTTCATTACATTGTCATTTCTGTGTGATTTTTATTTATAGACTTTTTGATCCCTTTAACTGGAGTACAAATGGGGTGGCATGATAGTTTAGTGGTTAGAACACCTGTCCAGAAAGTGGGGGACCTGGGTTCGAGTCCCAGTCATGTCACAATTTTTCACTCCTTGTTCAACCTTAAGATTTTCTTCCATATCAAATTTATTTACACACAAAACTAGAAAGCAGAAGGTTAAAAGAAACCTGTGATCTCATTGCAGAAGGTGAATAACTCCACATTATAAAATTTTGCGGTAATTAACATACATATACATTTAAGTATTATACTTTAAAGGAATAAATAGTGTAAAATAATTTATTTTTCCAATGTTATCGTAGTGCATGAATTTTTCTAATAATAAGGAAAAATATTCAAGGTTAAATAAGGTTTTGAAAAGAATAGAGGAATAACAAAGATTAGGGCAAACAATACTTCAGAGACGAGTAAAGTTTATTGGGCAATTAATGACACATGAAGAATCTGAAGTTAATAACCAACGGAAAAGCTATAGGAAAGAGAAAGAAAGCAAGGCCAAGCCTGAAATTTCTGAGTTGGACGTTGGATGTAAAAGCTACGAGGAAATGAAGAGGAAGACATGTAAATGAGGGGAATATAAATTTCTGCAAATAAATCTATAAAATAAACATTGAAGAAGAAGAAAGGAAATTGTTTTCAGCCGCCCTTTTTCAAAAACATTTCGATACATCGAGGTCGATCGATCAAGTCGATTAGTCGATCAACACGATCAACACTGTCATGGCGACGTAGGATTGGTACGTAGAGTAAGATCCTTACCATTTCCAATCAAGGATCGATAGGATACCGTGGCTTAACCGTATTATACTGTTACAGGTATTTTGACCCCGAGTACTCTGACGTATTATACAGCCTTCCGAGTACGGTTCAACTTTATTGAAGTTTAATTTTCTCCATTCTCTATTGCTGCGAATACAGCCGTTTGGTTAGTAAAAAAAAACGTTTCTCCAATATGAGGGTAAGTCTCTTTAAAGTTCTGCACCAGATATAAGTGTTTTGTTTGAATAATTGCGTCCAAAGCTGTCTACGTCGTTAAATACTTTTGTAATTTTGAAATTCTTTGGTCTCAGACTAGTTATGTTGTTTGCTTCTTCCATATCTCCAGTCTCTTTAAGGTTTGTAATGAACTGTTGTCAGTAGTAGATTGTGATTTTTCTTCTATAATTCACTTTCTTGGTAAGTAGAACAAATTGTGGTAAAATTTCAAAGTCCTTAAGTGAAATTTTACCCAAATTGTTATTCTAAAAGGTAATTGTGAGCTTTAGCGTCCGTAATTATTTTTAAATAACTTGTAAATAATAGCGTTTTAATAACCAACTGTTTGTAGTCAGTATTATGAGAGCGGCAGTAAATTAATGAACTGAATGTTACTAAGCATAATTTTCGGCGATTATAACAATGAAGTTGCCAATAATGTGCTAGTGATGAGAAACGCCATAACTCCTGCTTAATAACTTGGGCGTCTAGAACAAGATTAACAGAAACAATGCTAGAGGGATTTCTTGGTCTTCCAGCCGTGATTAATTTAACAAAATAATTTAATTATAAATTGTTTATAACAAAGTTAATATGGCCAACATACAGACTGAGCGTCTTGAAGTCTTCAGTAAGTAATAATAATTGATGAAAATAATTACAAAATTGCATTTCATTAATTTCTTTATAATAACAATAGTATTTGATAAAATAATGAATTTTTATCTCGGACGCTAAAACCCACAATTACCTTCGAAAATATGATAGGTGTCTGTGTTTCTAACTTGCTGTTCTCTAAAATTGTTTTCTGTGAAGTACTTTCTTGTTGGCTCTTATTACACTACCTGTTATTCTGCACCACTTGTTTTTACTTTGTAATCTACTATTAATTATGATCAACTGTCTATCTTTTGTGAAGTATCCATGACCTGCTTAAATAAATGAATTTCATACTGTCTACAACTCTTATTATTCCACTAGTATAACCCGTCACTGAGAATAGTTTGGTAACTTCAACATCTTAAATGAAGTGGAAAGCTAAAATTTATCTCTCCTTTTTTACAGTTTCATTGCCTATTGAGGCAAAGTTCGATTTGTACTTGTATAATCTGGAAAATATGCAATGCTTTTTAAGTTAAGTACTTGGGTGTTCATTGGCTGTTTATTTTTAAGGTTTTGAATGTCCCATGATTTGCTTTTCCTTGTCTTAGTAATAAATTCAAATAAAAGACCCTTTTTATCCAAATTTTTGAATGAAAGGTGTAAATCCTGAAATAAAAGGCAGCTTCCTGATATTACTTTTTCTGAAAAAAAGTATTTCATGCAAA
Organism: Sympetrum striolatum; assembly: GCA_947579665.1. Taxonomy (NCBI): domain Eukaryota; kingdom Metazoa; phylum Arthropoda; class Insecta; order Odonata; family Libellulidae; genus Sympetrum; species Sympetrum striolatum. Next base: position 42,880,586 of record OX388346.1, read on the forward strand.
TCTATAGAAGTTTATTTTTTATGTAAAGGAGGGATCAGAAAGTCATTATTTTCGATAAGGGGTCTGAATTTTGCAGAAGTATTTCATAAATTTTACAGTACAATATTGTAGAAATGTGGCATAAAGTTGGTGATAGTGTAGTAATAAAGTTGCAGGACAACGTTGTGGCAAAATTCCTGCAACTCCATTTGGCCAAGTGGTATCATAACATAACTGCAACCAAACTACCACGTGCATGCAACGTGGAATTGTTTGCTGGGATGACTTAATTATTTGTGAGACATATTTGTGTTTCAGAAGCAAACCAGGCTTAAGTTACTATGAATTTAAAATTAAAGTGCATCTGAATGTTAGCAATTATTTGTTCTTTTACAGACTTTAAGCTGTTGAACAGGTCATGTTTAGTATGACCCAGTGATAGTATATTGACTGATGAACTTGGTAGTTAACTTACAGGTATGGTTAGGAAGGATCATTATTGGTGTGTTGTCAATCTGGTTTTCCTAAGTTTCCAAGAAGTTTTCTAACTTTTTCTCCTTTCACCCAGTTTCTGCTGCATATACTTGCAGGATGTTGAGGGACTTATCCTCCAGTCTCAACTACTACTGTAGTATTTCGTCATTTATTCTTACCACTTCCAGTACTATTTTCCACATTCTTTCATTGATAATCAAAGCCAATCTATTCTTCTTCTCTCCTCTTCCACTCCATACTAATCAGTAGCCAAACCTCAATACTTTTTCTACTTCACCATACCATTTAATCTCACTCAGTCCAAGGATCCCAATTTTCTTCTGAACTAAACCCCTAGCCAATAGTTTTTAATTGAAAGGGATTTGGCTAGCCCATCAAACTTTTTAAATGACCGATTTTGTATTGGTTAGCATGTGCACTTTCGTAGGACTTCCGGCGTTGAAGATTACCAGCATTTTGGTTACAGTACATAAAATACATGTATTTAGCAGTGTATACATGTATAGTAAATACAATTAGTATGGTGCTGCATATGGTGTGTCAGTTTTCTTAAGGCTGCTCTTTACCACACAGAAACAGCTGTTTTTAGATGGTTTCTATTGCCCTTGCAGTGAAGACATTTTAAAACTTACAAAGTTAAATTTTCACCAACTGATGCTATATGGAGGAAAAATGCTCTCTTTCGATCGCGTGTGCTGACATTCTTGTGAATTTACGTTGGACTCTCGCTGAAGGCTAAGTTGATATCATTATTATTTGTGAAGTTTGTGCAAACTGAACCATATCATTTAATTTATGTATAATATTGTGTAATTTTCACTAGTTCGCATTTGCTTAATATTATTATTCTGTGGTATCGTATTTGAGCGTATTATCCTTGGTAAATGTCTTTCAGAGTCATTTTTTCTTATTCTTTCATTATTTCGTATTTGGTCGTTTGTGTCGCTGGCCCTGTTGACTTTCTAACAGCTATTTCACGAAAATAATCGAATGCCGTGTACCGGTGGATGACAAGGTGGGTTCGCCTTTGTTTCTATTTGGTACTAGCTGAAGTGCCCGTTGATTCTCAATGGGGAAAAATTAAAATTAATAAATACTTTTGTTACAGGCTTGATTGTAACACGTCTCATAATTTTTGGTAGATAGCAAATGCCAGGCTAACATAATTTTCAAACCAATAAACAAACAAAATAAAATTATAACAAAATCTGCATAGTAACCTAAATATTAGAATGAAAAATTCTACGGTGAACACAACATTTATTTAAGGATTATAAAGTTTTTAGTTTTAGCGAACATACATAAATACATACACACACACCCACACTCTATTTCATAATATAGATACCGCAGCAACCTTTAGTTGCAAAGTTTTTTCCCCACACCCTGCTCTTTATTTTTGTTTCTATTTATATGTTAGCTAGCTGTTAATATTGTGAATAAATTATTTGTGAATTGTGAATATTGGAAATTTTGTGAATGTAGAACCTATATGCTGTGATTATATGTTTATACATCTGCTGTAAAAGATGGAGATGCTGCAAATATGGAGAGATTAATTATAACTTGCGAATTAGCTGCAACCTAATTACTTTGTTACCAAAAGTACGGCGCGTCATTTGCATCATAAATGTTTTATTCTAAATTTTGGAAAATGCTACTTTTTAAGAAGGCTAATAGAAAGCAATTAACGTATAGAATTGAAATTAGCTCGTTATTCTGGATTTCAGAAGTTATTAGTAATATTTTTCATGTCTTTCCTTGGTTGCTTCTTTGTCTCGGTTGACAGCATGTGATTACAACTACCAAGCCCACCCCTGTTCTCTGTCTATCCATTCCATCGGAGGGGTACGAAACCAGTGGTGAAAAAGCGTGAACTAATAGAGCCCTAGCGCTGGTGGCGAAATATTCTCGAAGTAAAGAGCACCCTTAAGGTGTGCTTTAGAATCATTGGCATATGATTCTTTAATTTCTTATGCTCCAATTTTGGGGTTTGCATTATACTTGACAGCATGTTATTTTCAAGTAAATACAATAGCTTTATTGTTTATACTTAGTAGGCTGTGATGAGTATTAATTAAAAAATGATCAAAAATAAAATTGAGCAAAATCTGGAAGAAGACCAGTTTGGTTTCAATAAAAGAAAAAAGGACCAGAGATACAATTGGTTTTATTAGAGAACTCTTAGAGAAATTATTAGTAGTTATAAAAGTGATATACATTATTTTATAGATTCAAGAAAGGATCTCAATATGGTGAATTAAACTGTGTTAATAACAAAGAATAAGGGAGTTTAATGGAGAAACAGAGGATTCATCAAGTACATATCCAATGGGTAAAGAGTTTTGATTTAGGGTGGAGAGTGAAGCAGTAGAGGTAATCTGGTCTAATATCTGCACTCAATTCCAGTTTTATCAACTAAAATAAACAGACTTTGCTGCTAAGGTAGATTTGAAAACAGCATGTAAACAATATAGATTTTCATCCTTTCCCTAGCCCCATGAGACTGAAAATTAATTAGGCAGAATGTCAAGGAGAATTCTTACTTCTCTCTCAATTATTTTCAAGATATTTCAAGAAATTCACCTTAATTGATAACTTATCATAGTAATAAAGTTTGTTCAGGATTTACTATTCTTTTGTTGTTTTCAAAAGCCTTAAATACTATAAAGAAATATTCGTAGTGATAAAGACAATTTCCCTCCCTGAAAAGTATGCAATCTTAAGATGTATACTAGAATATAAGAAACTTTCATTTTCTAAGAATCATATTTTTATTTATTCCTCTGTTTAACAGTAGAAGGCAATTGCTGAGAAAATACATAACTATATGTATGTACATACTCAAAGAAGATAAGAATAAATTATTTATAAATTTAAACAAAAAAAATATTTAATTTGCTCCAGAGTTTGATTTTGAGTCTCTGCTCTAAGGATAACTTCAGCACAATGTCATGAAATTGTTCAACTTACAGCCAGACTAAATCTCTTGATGTAATTAGGCTCACATTAAAATTTAGCTCATGTACAAGTATCTTAGTGTACATCAGAACAAAATAAACTAAATATTAACAAATACATCTCTTAATAAATGTACTGTTTCAAATGGATGAGACAAAGCAACTGCGTCCTCATACATATTGCAGAGAATTAGAATTATCACATCGGTTGAATTTAGACTCCATAAAATAATTTTTCTTTCATACCCAAGTTATTAAGTTTAGGTTTACTTTTGCATTCATTTTTATATACATATATCTCTTTTGGCACTAAGGCATGTTATAAAATAATATTAGAATTTTAGTAGATCATCATCAAAATATTATGTATATTTTCATAAAAAGAAAGTAACTGTATTGTCATTTTCAAACCCCTATTAATTTGATTGGTAACATATTTATTGGATTTTTATACTCTAAGGATGACAGAAGATTAACTATAATCCTGGAATTGAACTAAAATAGAATATGCATGACTGAAACTTGCCTATGTCTTTACACAGGAAATAAATTGAGGCATTTTAGTTTCCCTTGCAAGTACCACAGAATTTCAGCATATTCAAAACAATAGAATATATTTAACCTTTGATGGTTTTTGGTATGGACATATTCTATTAAGCTACTCCATCAATGGTCTCATTATTTGTAAAATCAAAACAGTTCATTTTATCTAAAGAATCTTTTTCATTTATCAACTTCCTTCCACATTTATAGTTGAAGATACATGTTTGCAAGCATTAAGCAATATTTTATTTATCATCATCTTTTGTATCGTTTTGACTGATGTTTTCTAAAAAATACCACAATAGGTTATTAAACCATATTAAATGCAAGCAGTCGGCAACTGTGTAGTACTTCTGGTAGAACAACCTTTGATCACTGGGTTAAATTCACTTATTTTGGTCTGAGACCATCAAAGCTCATATACTTAGATTACATGAAGGTTTACTTAGGATATTTATGGTCCTCTGGATTCAGAAAGTGCATTTTGTGTCCTGTATTCCGATGACTTGGCAGTAACTAATGGTGCCCTTTTTCTTAATGCAACTCCTGACACAGAAACACTCCTTGGTCCTGGTATTTGGACAAAGAGGTTTCCAAGAGTCAGAGGTATTATCAGCACAGCAACTAGAGTGGCGGCAATACGAAAAACTGATGAACCAACCCAATAGGATCCTGCAGCTGTGAGCATGAAGAAAAGAGAAAATTACTTAATTAATTATTGTGAAAATGGAGAAAAAGTATTGAGAAATCACTTCCCATGAAAGATGACCAAGTAACTGGCTAATTTTACTACTTTTCCAAGTTAATCTTCAACCCTTGAACTTGGTGTAACAATTTCACCAAGAATTACATTTCTGAAACATTTCCATGGAATATCGAATTTGGTAATTGTTAATTGGCTTTTAAATATAAACCACATATATTATTGTTATTATTTTCAAAAATTCATTAATTTCCTCACATAAAAATATAATTTGGATAACGTAAAAACGAGTGAACACCATTTACCCTTCATTTAATATATTCCTTCAATTAATCTGGTGCGTATGAGTTAGTTCATATTTTCACTACTATAACTGTTAAAGTTAAGGAAAGCAAACAGCATTGGACAAAGTTGCTAGTTAATGTAAGGAGGCAGTTTTTTTATTAATAGATGAGGACAAGAGGATTTGAGGAATTGGAGAATTAGAATGGTAATGGCAGTGATATGGCTGGCAAAAGCTTACATTGAATCTTGACCTTGTTCAAAATTGAGTCTTGAATTTTCTTTCCTCTGTAATCCTTAAATTTTGGTTAATTTGTTAGTTGTCAAACGTGAAATTTTGTGGATATTCTGGTATAGAAACTGCTAATCCAAGTTGCCAAATGGGCTCATTTTCATAACACCATAATTTCCTTCATTTCTTGTCTATGTATTTACTGTCTAAAGAACAGAATTATATGATCTGTTGTAAACCTATAAAATTCTGTTTTTCTGAAGACCTGTTTAAATACGTGGGAACTGTTTAAGTATCAGTATTATAAGTAAATTTATTAAGTATTTAAGCTTTTTAATCCTTTGAATAAAATCGTCATGATTTGTTCAATTTTATTTTCTGCTCTTTCTACTTTAACCACTTTATGAAAGCAGCAAACTCAATAATTTTAGGAAGAATCCAAAGGAAGAATAGACTTGAAATTTGTTTGTTATAATTAATGAGGCAAGGTAACATTAAAGCATCAGTTCAGAGGGAGAAAAAGAAGTTTTATTTAGACTTGGGAGGTTTCCAAAAAATTGAAGGATATAATGCGATTCCTTCTCTGTACAAAGGGAAGGTAAACATTTTAGCTAACATTTTTACTTTCATTCCTATTATGTTTGATATTCCAAAAAGTTTATTCTGTGAATAAGTCGTGGATTCAGTTATGTTTGACTTACAATTCAATCATAGTTCTAATATGATCGATGGAGGAAATTAAGCAAATTTATTTTGTTTATAGATCTGTTCATTGTATTATCATCCTACACGTATATAAGTGGTAACTTTTGGCCCAGGTAAAATGAAAACTGAGATGAAAGTCTTTTCATTTAATTAATAAACTTAATATAATTTGCAAGATATACCTAAATATGCTATATCTTAGTAATTGTATGAAATGAATTCAGTAATTACCAAACCCTCTGGCTAATAATGTTTCATTGATGTCATATTAACAAATTTGCTACATTTCACAAATTCTGGAGTAAAATGATTATATGCTTACTATAATAGAATCATATTTTTAAGTAAGTTTAATTAAATATTGTCACTCTTGATGGAGAAATTAACTAGTTCTATGTGTAACCAAGATTCATACCTTGAGAAATATTTAAATTATGATTTTTATATTCTTGTCAAGATCAGATGTTTCTTGAAAGAACATGCTGTTAATTTATAATGATCCCATCTTTTACATTTATTCGAGTTGATATTACAATGTTATAAAACACACAGGAATTTTGCAAATTACCTTGTACACAATAAGAAAAGAATTCTGTTAATATTTAATAGCTGATGGACTATTTCATCCTCCGTAGGAAAAACATTCATAAGAAGGTAGATGAGGACATTCAAACTTGTTGAATTTCAATGATATGCTTGTAAAGATAAATATACTTGCTCAGAGTTAGCAATAGATGTGAATAATGATCATTTATAAATAACAATATAAAATGAATATATGTATTCAATACTATTGATTGATATCCAGGCTACCATGGTAAATGTTAGGAAATCTTCATTTTTTAGATAAATAACAGTAAAATATTTATAATTAAATAACTGCAGCCAGTAAGTTACAGTCTACGTCATAGAGATAAGATTTTACCTATTATTTAATATCTTCCAATTGTTTCATCAGAAGATGAATTGAAAGTGTTTTAATCCTTAATTAGTTGTGTCCAAAAAGGTTATATAATTAGTCTTGTGCAGTCAATATGACCCCAAAATTCTCAGAATTTTTAAAACCCCTTAGAATAGTAAATGAATTAGTTCAATGTATTGTAGTTCATGAATGATTTATAAAAAACAAATATAGCTTATTTAATGTATAATATTTTCCAATTATTTATTATTTGGATAAATTGTTTAAATATGTACCAAAATGTATTTATTTATATAATAGATATTTTTTCCTACTAAAAATTAACCCGGGAGTTAAACTTTTAAAATATGTAGAAGAGGAGTTTTAATTTTGATTGAAAATGACAATAGGAGATACAAAAAATTTTAAATAGTAAATTTAAACAAAGTAATTTGAACCTGAATATGATAATGTTATAAACATAGTGTGTCATTCCACTAACAATTTTCCAAATACACTCTAAGATATTTCGTTAGCTTTGGTTTTTCATATAAAAAGTTCTTTTTTTGATTGTGGTAGCCCTGCCTGGAATATTGGTGAAACATTGAAGGTAATTTTTATTAATTTTGGAAATGAGATTTATGAATATTTAAACTAAGTAGAATAATTATATTTAAAAAATATATGGCAAAATCTTAAAAATATCCACCAAAATGTATGTTACGGAAATTACTTTATCTCAGTTGGTATGCATAATATGGTTTTTATTCTTCACTAAGTGTTTAATAATGAATTACTTCATATATAACCACTTAAAAATAATTCATATTATTAGATAAATATTTTAATTTATTATTGTAAGTTTGGTAATACTGCAAAAATTACATACTATTTATTAATTAAATTTTAATAAATTCTCAGATTATTATGATTGAGCAAAAATCTTTACAAATCAAAATTTTAGTTTAAATACTTTCATAGCCTGGGGACATATTGACCCTGCATTACTAATGAAGGGTTAAAATACACTTCTGCGTAAGGAAATCTATTTCCATAATGCTTATAAAATCGGTTAGAAATACTAATATTTACAAAAATATTATACTGAAATCTACATTGGAGGAAATCAATAAATTTCTTTGGCTGCTCTGATACATTATGCTTTCTACGAAAAAATAAAGAAATTATTAATTTTTCAGCAACTACTTTTACTTGATCAAAACTTATACAAATCAATCAACGTCTGCTCCAAAGTCATTTACTTCAGCAATCACATCCTCAGTATGATTTTAACCTAACTTATTTTTGAAGAAACTTACATGACTGTTGGCTGTAATTAAATATTTGCTTCAGAGCTGGTAGAGAAATATTGATTTCGCTTAACACAGAATAGCATTGAACCAATAAGGTTTTTGTCTCATCTACTTGCTGTCTCTAATACTTTGCAATTAAGCTTGGATTTTCTAGGACCCTATTCTAAGGTAGATTTCAATCCCCGGGTAGCAAATTCAAAAGGGTTAGGAATGGTCTCTTTAGATAGGGCACATCACAGCTTAAGTCAATAACATTAGCCTGAGGAAGGTTTTGAGGAATATATAGGTTTTCTTGTCTGTTCTTTAATTTATTCCCTGCAAAATTTTTCAGAATTTTCTTGGAAGGACATATTATTGATATATAATCATTATATTGTTGGCTCTGTTCTTATGAGGTTGGGTTTGAACCACCCAAATACACCCTTGGCTACACTCTTATTTGAACGATTGTACAGTCCTGGCCAAAATTAACGCAGCACCGGCCATAAGGATCGAATTTTGGCCCGGAGTGTACATAGTGAAAATATTAGTAGCTATCAAGATAAATAGGATTGGTAGTATTTACTCAATGAGGGGATAAAACGGTTCATAATTCTTATTTTGAATTCACTGTTGAAATAATAACAATGTAGGTAAAATGTTGCCATGTGGTTCTCCTAAATTGAATCTAGTTTCTAGTTGAATCTAGTTTTGTTGGATCGTTCATAGTTGAGGAAAATGCCCTATTAGTTTGTTTACATGGCCCTTTCTTCACTGGAAATATTAATTTTTTACAGATAGATGCCGCCAACTTTTCATTATGCTTGAGTGTATTTTAAAATACAAACCATTTAGTGGATTTCAAACTCCAAATATTACCTTTTAACTTACTTTTATGGATGTTGATGGTATTTTAAATTCAAAATATTATTGTATTAAAGGTTGAAGTTATTTTAACAAGTTTTATGAGTGAAAGGGAAATATAAGTAAATGTGCTCAATTAAAACCCCATAATTACTTCATTTTTCCTTTGAAAGTGTTGTTATGTATTACTTTGTGTAACTAGTTCTTCTAACTGTGGTGAGCAGGAATCTTTCCTTGGATGCAGAGTTTTCTCTCTATTATAAAATGCTCAATGTTGACTATTTACTAAGAATAAACATTTTTAAATGAACCATCATACTCAAGAGTTGAGACTCTATGGATGAAGACCTTTAAAAATTTAAGTTGAAACTGGTACATTATTCAGGCAGAATGACTGCTCTTCTTGGATTGTCATCTTTATGTTAAAAATGGACTTCCTATTTTCAATCTTATAATAATTTTTTATTGAAAATACCCGGTTCTTTATTAATGTAATATGATTGGTGTATCAATGAAGAATTCAAGTCATTGGAAGCCTACCTGATGACCAAGCTGGATCGCTTCCTGCAAAATAAGGAAAAATGTAGTTTAGTATTTGGTTATTAATCTCAATGTATCATATGTGCAATTGATCAATCAAAAACAGCCGAGGTAAAAATTAATGACAAGAAAGTATTTTTATTGACCTCTGCATGTAACTTGATAAAGTAATCCTTCTTTCAGCATTATAAATGCATAACAAAGATTTTAATTGAAAAATAACACTGTTAGAAAATGTAAGGAATTGTTCATGTATTTATTATTAGTCATAAAAAATATTATTATTATTAGGTTAAAGAAAATGTAAAAATAGCATTTGACAAGAATAGTAAGTTTGATGGTCTCACAGAATGTGCCATTTTATTAATGAGTCACTTATTGCAAAGAATTTGAACCATTATTATAATCCTTTTCGTTGAATGTACTTGTACTGATTTTGTACTTGAATTTGGAAATTTAATTTCAAACTGGGTCAAAACCCTTTAATGAGGAAGAAGTGTGACCCATCTGGCTACTTTCTACAGCCATTGAAAACATAATCTGCACTTCAGTACATATTTCTGCAAGATAATAAGTATTTTTTCTGGGATGCTTTTTGTTGTAATATGTAAACTGATTACCTTGTCTGAGGTGTCCAATTTTTTCTCAAAACATTTGGAACATGCGACGTTCGTTTGTTTATAAATAAATTAAGAGCTTTGAAAATGTGGCCCGTCTAAATATGGATAAGTTATTTGGAGCCCGCGATGTAAATCTTTAGCCAACTTCTGTTATGATGGGTCACGACGACAGAAGAATTAGTAAAATTGAAAGCGGGGAAGTAAAACGGGAAAATAATCGTGTTAATAAGATGAATACGTTACATACAGTAATGCCGCCGTAAATACATACAATTTTTCGATAGTGTATTCTAGCTGCGAAACGCAACAACTTGGTTCTATGGTTTTCCTGTATGTCAGTATATTAGGTTGCTTAAAGTATTGCGTTGTTAAACTGGGTCGCTCTGACATTAGACATTGATTGCGAGATTCAGGATGGGATGTGGAATCTCGGGTTGCCAAGTGGGCAGCTTGCTCAGATTTGGTGAAAGCGGTCTGGGGTTCGATTCGATTGGTGGGTGTCCACGTGCGAAATGATCTAAGCGGTCGAAGCACTTTTAACAGTACTGCCACTACTTCAGGGTGAGCTGTGGTCTGTAAACTGTAATTAATGGCATCCTTCAACAAATGCGTTCCTTAAAATTGTTTTATTCCATCGTGAAAAGGTGCAATGTTATTACATGGTTGAAGCACTGCGTTAATCTAAAGCACGATGGACTATTTATAATGCACTTCATTATTTTATTTATTATGGATAGTAATTTCTGGATAGAACTGAACTGATCTTTCTCATTAACCATGGTGATAAGATCTTACGTAATGGTTTTCGTTGTAAAGATGATTTTTTTTCTAAGGAGCTGAATCGGAAATTCATGTATGCGTGAGGCAATTCTGTGATCGGATAGATTTTCGGTTTTTTCAGCCATAATTATCCGAGTATCACCGTAAGTTCATTTTTTTGTATTATTTTATAGTACTTTTACATACAATTCTACCGAAGTTTTTACTAGAATTTTAGAACGTGGATTTTACTTCATGAAGATCTAACTCCTAGTGCTTATATATCTAAATGAATTAAAGCTCGCGTATACAAAATGTGAAATGCAAAAGAATGGGATAGTACGTATTAGCAATCCCTGTCACGATACAGTATTCGTATTCGTGTGCAAGCTGAATTTTAAACTTCTTGTTACTTATGCTAGGAATTTAGAACGATGAAATTCAAATTCTTTGAAAAATTCGCTGCCTATCTTATTGCCTTTTCCATATCCAGGATAAAGCATGGGCGAATTACTTTATTCAATATACTCCAGGCATGTTTTTCCTCGTCCTATTTCACTGGCAATGGATTCTGCCCTGGAAAATCCTTTTTCCATCTTTTTCCAGCCATGCAGAAGCGTCAGGAGTGAGAGGGTGGAACAGCGGCCGTGTGCATTGCATTAATGTCATTTTGCGCGGAAGTTATACGCCCGGAGGTATGTCTCTCATTTTGATGCAAACAGAGCTAAACACAAGGAGTAGTGATCCATGGCATAGTCGACCCAGTTATTGCGTCAGAACTGAGTAGGCGCGAAAAAGATTCTTCCGAGAGTAGTGCAAATTTCTGCAAAAACTCATTTGGATATGAGGCTCAGAAAGTTATTCCCGTAGTTAATCTGCTTGATTATCTAGGCCACACTCCGAGTTGAATAAATGAAGTGCTAGAATACTGAGACTTTCCTTTTATAAATATTAAATGTAAATATGGTTTCTCGTTTCAGGATTTTAAATCCAACTTCGGAATAAAATACGTATCTAGAGTTTCGAGTAAAATGTATAAGAAATGATTTCTAAGGCCGCGAATAAGTCTTCCGTAATTAATCACTGTGTGGGTTGAAACATAATTTCTGTGTAAAAAAATAATGAAGAGCTGTTTTAATTTGTGTGAATAAGAACATTTACCTTACATTTTTGAAACTTTATGCAAAAACTTTGTAATCAAGGCTTATCACCAAAAACTGAAATTCTTGGAAAATATTCGCATTAAAAGCAGGAGTATTTTTATCATTGAAAATTTCCCAAATCATCTTGTGACTAAAGTTGCTACGGAGCTGGCAAAATTCGATTAAAAACAACCGTTAGCTTTCTTTCAAAAAGATTTGAACGCTTGGTGGATGAAAGTTAAAATTTTAGCCGTTTATATATGGTATGTATATAATTTAGAACATCATTGACGTAAAATACCATCCCTTTGAAGTGTCCATATTTATTTCTGCAATCGTTGGATTTTAAATGGAAATTCTCCGGTGTTTCTTCTCGTAATGGGAAGTGAAATTATCGTCTGCGCTTATCGAATGAAAGGAATCTATTGAGACAGTGAGTGTTCATTGCTATAAATGTGAAAATTGAATTATATAGACTAGTGAAATTCATTCTTTGGTCTTTAAATCACGATTTACCTTAAGAGGGAAATCATACACTCCAAAATGCATAACTTTTCTATGAATCATATTGATTTCTAAGGTAATATTTTTCACATAATATCAGTTGATGAAAAGATGAATATTCAGATTTAGTTTGAACCACCTCCCAATAGTCTGTGAAGGAATTCATAAAAAATGCTAGATCAGCAATCCACATAACATTTTCATTTTCAGGAGAATTACTATGAAAGTATCTTGGAATGGATACAAGAAACAAGGTCGCTCGTACCAGTATCTTTATACCCGTCGAACAAGTTAATATTAAATTTAAGGATGTGCAAATCAGTTCTAATTCCTTGCTGAATTTTCATAGTTGGGAACAGTCATGGCAGTCCTATTAGATCTGAAAGACACTTTTCATGTTTACAAGGATGAATGTATAAAAATTGTGTGCAAATGTAACAATAAAACTTAAAATTGTTACGATGATTTGAAGTGGAGTCCAAACTGAAACGGTTACATATTTTACATATCGACGATGCACGACGATGAGGAATGACAAGCCCCTTCTACTTCAGATAAGGTTTTTGTCAAACACACACAGTAAGTTTAAGTTACACCTCGCAATATATCCCCATGTATGTGAATTTGTTTAAAAACAAAAATCCCATATTTCGGTATACTCTGAGTTGAAAGTGGAAATATTACCGAAAATACTTCTCTTCCTATTAGCGTTTTAATCCATTGTGTTAAAATATTCGGTGTTCATTTATTTTTTCCTTATTTGATTTAACCTTTACGTTGGGTTGTGGATTCACGAGTAATGAAGACAGTTCTTGCTATTCATGGTGACAGATGCTTTTTGCTGCAATACAAGCGGAATCTTCATTTGTTTCGCCAAATGATAAAAGTTATAGTAATCGTAAATTTATTGGTTACCTTCGCTAGCAATAGACGATTTTCTATTTTCTGTTTTCCAATTTACAGTAATCAATGTGCGAAAATATTATCTGATTGATTTTATTTAGTTTTTTTTCGTTATTTTACATTTTTAGCAAACTGTTTCAGTGTTTAGCGTTAGTTTTTTTTTCCAATATTTAGGGGAAAGATTTTTGTGATCGATCCAATCTTCGTTTCCATTTTATTTTTCTGTTTAGCAACTGTTATGCAGTGAAAGATATTATTTCCCTAATATATCTGTCTACTCCACCATGCTATACTCAAATTATAGCAGTCGCTTATTCTGGACGTTGTTGAAACGTTAATCCCTTTCTTTAATTCAAATTACTATCAAATACGCGTTGAACACGTTCTAATATTTTAATGGCTTTAAGGATTCAGTATATTCACTTTCACAAGGTTTAAAGGGCTTTCGGAAATGCTTTCGTTTATAATTCCTACTCTTACTTTGAAATCAGTAAGTTTTTTTATTTATTTCAGATATCACAATCATTTAAATACTTAAAGATAACTTCATAGGAGATAATTATGTATATTAATTAACCTATTAGCCTATCATACCTTATCATTTTATTCCTGAACTCAAAGTCTGTCATTGGGCTGGCCAAAAATAGCTCAGAATCATTCATTTATGATTTTGTGTATTGGTCATTTCAGTTACTCGCGAGTGGTATGATAGAATACGAACATAGTTTCTTGCTTGTCACGCGAAATGAAAATGGCAAGAAATTAGTCTGATTAAAGAAAAAATGGGATCAAAAAGGTTGTGATATATGCATAAGACATAATGGGTAAATGTTAATCCTTTCGAAGAATCATTTCTCACTATATTATAGATAGGGGAGTGGAATATATAGTGTGTAGATATTTGATGTCACGTGAGGGAATGACACTCCAGATGGATTCCCTCCTTGCTAAGTGTATCGGAATAGAGGCCGGGTGATTAATCGAGCAAGCGGATGAAACTGCTAACGTTGGGAGGGAGTGTCGAGTGGAATCGGAGAGTGATTTTGCGGGGGAGGAGACTCGGGTTAGCGGCAAACGAGTTTACGGTCGAGCGAAGATAGGTTTTTAACCCGATCGGGCGGCAAACATCGTAACCAGAGATTAAAGACTGAATTCACTCGAAAAACACAAAACGCACAGTCCGTTAAGCTGTTCGACGTCGGAAGTACAGGCGAACAAGTAAATGTATGAAGTTGATCCTTTTTTCCTCTGTCCGCGAAGAGAAAATCACTGATATTCGGTATCGGTGCGGTTTACGGCGCAATTTGCGTGATGTATAAGAGGTAATGTAAGCCTCCGCTCTATTAAGCGGTGAGAATGAAATTGAATTACGGTTGTGTGGCACGGAAACTCGTAGCAGTGTGAAGGGAAGATATTCAACGTCGAACTTCGATGCAGGTTTTATCGTCAAAGGGCTATTATCATGTAAGTTGGTCGAAAAGAAAACATTCAGATAAAAACAAATCTACTGTAGTAGGATAAATAAAAGAAATACTAAACTGGAAAATTCCCAATAAATCTTTAAAAAGTATGAATTAATAAGTATTTAAAAAATGATTTATCCTGTTCTGGAAGAATAACAAAGAATAAAATATCACAGTAAACAAGGATAAACTTCCTTCATAGATTCCTTCATCAATAGAGGGAATTTAGAGTTAATTTCTTTACTATACTGGTTTAATTTCTAGATCATTAAATTTACGTAAACGTTAATGAAAGGGAGAGATAATTTTTCAATGTCATTAATTTGATGGTAGTAATAGCATATCATTCCATAAAAAACAAATGAGTAAAGTCGATGACAAAACTGAACCTAATTATAAAAATAAGCGATATTGTTTTATAATTTACATGCGGACGTAAGCAGGTAGGATTTTCGATATTTAATCCGAGATGCAGTAATGGGAGGATGAACTGTCATTTTGCCAGCTCAACGGATCAAATTTTTATTAAAGCAGCGTATATCATTAGCATACTTAATATTAGCCATGCCAAAAAATATCTGGGCCTCTTCACTCTATCACAGAATCTTTATTAAGGTGATCAAAAATAAAATATCTGGTGAAATGAAGAGCTTTTACCGAAACTGTTTGGAAAATACAGATAGACGGATATTTACTGGTTGTGTTCTTCCTTTTGTAGGAATTAAGTAGACGTTTTACATGTATAAATAACACATTAATCATGCGGAAAATTAATGTATCTATTTTTAAAGCTGAGTTATCACCATATAGATATGTATTATTTATAACTCGTGAATAATTTCCTATTATATTAAATTGCTTCGTATGAATTTAAAAGACTTAAATGCTTCATATTTTAAGTTTAACATTTCCCAATCATTTTAAATGAATTACTTATTAGCTTTTTATGATTTGTATTCCGCCTTTTCAAATACTTTTCTCTAAAGTAATCCATCATTGTAAACTTGTAATCATTTCACAAGAGCAAAGTCAAAGGAATATTTCCTCATAATTTAGACCAAGGAAGTTGGCGCATAAAAACTTCTGCTCGATCGATATTAAGCTCATGTTAATTCAAACGATGATAAATGACTCCATCAACTGATTGATATCTAATTCCTTATACCATCAAAAGCTTCAACGACACTCATTCTTCATAAAAGTATACGCATCATCGGAACGAGAAATGGAAAATCACAACATTTTAATTGCTTTCAATTTTAGGCTAAATGAATAGAGAGTGCCTATTAGAAGCTCCTTCCGGTCGGGTTACAATGTCGCTAGCTTTTCATCCTCTACATCTCCCGGAGCCACTATTTTCATGCCTTAAGGATTTAAACTGGTCGGATAGGGTTTTAACGCCGGCGGATGGGAGCGGAATCGCCGATTTCACACTCGTTAATCAACTTCACGATTGCGCAGGAATCCACTATTTACGCCAATTTATCGGAGGAAATTACCTAATAAACTAGAGTGCGTTACGTGCACGCGTGAAATGTCTTTCGTTCGGGAACGAGGCAATATCCGGCCCCATCGCATTTCCATGCATCGGCACCTAGGAGAAAAAATGCTGATGGAAATATCACCGCGGGGAGCTCAATCCACGTACAATATGAGAAATCGCTTATCCAAAGAATCGAGAATGGAGAATGGGTCGGAATGAGAGATAAGATCGCGGGATGCGGAGGTTCCATCACAGTGTCCGTGGGCCGAGGGGAGCGAAGAGGTCAACCGGAAGGGAAGAGCGATTACCCAGGGCGACGACATCGCCGCCTATCTGGAGATGTGACCTGTGGCTAATCTACTTTAAGGGGCAGCACATTCAACCTCCCTCTCTGCACCAATGAGAAACCACTTGCAGCCCCAGAGCCATAAGTGCCGCAGCAGGGACCCAAAATGGCACGCATCTGGATTCCTTCATTCCCCCTCGGCGGCATTCGAATGGAAATAAAGCATCCGGCTGTTACTCATAATTCGCATTTTCAATCCTCTTACGTAGGTTTGAGTGAATGTTATTATTCAATATGTCTCTCGCAACAGGCATGCGATGATTGCAGAGCTTAATATTTACTCGCTCTGCTCTTGGTACAGATGCAGCAAGAGCAGGAAGATAGTGGGGCGACAGAGTTACCCTCATATAAGAGCGATGCTATCTCTCTTCTTAAAAATCATATGATAGTCAGATGCAATAAGATACTTAGTCTCAATCTCGCTCTAATAAAATACACTTGATTATTAATATTATTATTTTGAAACGGAATTCGATTTGAACGTAAAGATATTTTCATAGTTTTAGTCATAGAAATTTTTTCTTTGGAGAAATCTTTGTTCAGTGATGCCTCAACTAACAAGAGACCCGGATGACAACCTTCTTGGCTAACGAAAATATTTTTAGATAATATAAATATTTTAAATATAATTTATTGTTGGAACTTGGTTTTTAGCGAATGATTCTCGGGCATGCACCCCTGTAATAAATACCTAATAAATAAAATAACCAAATTAAAACGATTACTGTTTATCATCAAGAACTTTAAAAAATTAATGTTGTTTAGTTTTAATCAAGCTTTATTTATGATTTGTCAACTTCTGGGAAGAAGAGTCTCGGCTAACGCGGCGGTTTACGATAAGAATTCCGGAGTTTATTATCTTTGTTAGCTGAAATACCATCAGTGTATATGGAATTTCTTATGGCAAAGTAAAGATATTAAATTAACAGAATTAATATGAAACGTGTTTTATTTTTACACTGGACACTAGGAAATCTTCAAGATCCTAATTTTTTACCAGTATTCCGATTTAAGTCCTGAGGTCCTGTAGAGCTTTCACATTACCGATTGTAAAATAAATCTGTACTTTGTATTTCTTTACTTTTACGGCTCAAATCACCTAAAATATTCAGAGTATTTTGCTTTGTAAAGAAAATTGAGGGCCGGAATTTCATAATGGATGCGATGAATTTATTAATAGAGCTTTTATTTCACGAATATTTCGTTAAAATTGAAGCAAGTAGTTCCGTACGCCATAGATTTTTTATCTTGTAATCCATGCCGTTATTCACATTTTAAAATTTTCTGGTTTAATATGTATGAAAGCAGTGATGCAAGAGATGAAATATAAATAACTTTCAACCAGAAAGTGCACCGATACCAGGACTATTTCCAGCGATGTTTTCATGGAATCAACGAAGCCCAAAAAAAGACACTCTGAACTTCGACAGAAGCCAAGCCCATAAATTCTGCTGCTCGATATCCTGGATTCTGGTTTCAAGTCACGGAATCGTATACAGGGATAGAGCATTCAATACATGGCGTTTTGATACACCGATGTTTATGTTTTTTAATCCAGAGGAAACCGTGGGAAATGAGTGTTTTTTATGAACATAATTTACTTTAAAGTTCTTTATAAAGGTGAGGTCAAGACTGAAAAGTCTCTTATTATTTCTAACGTAACAAACATGATATTAATAAAAACTTAATTTACGTATACATATTGGAATTGAAATATGGTGGAAACCTTGTAGTTGTTGATGTGATAATATGAATAATATTAAATAATAATCTAAAAATAATATATTGTCATATTATATTTATAAAAACATAATCAATGTATTTTTTAACTGAATTAAGGAATGAACCTAGGAGTTATTGATGTAAAAATATAAATAAAATTCAATAAGGATGTGAATTTGAAAAAAAGATCCTCAGAATGAAAACACGCGCAAAGGAGTATTTGAAAAGTTCGTGCGAACCTACTGATAGTATAGGCTGAAAAATGTAAAGGAGAAATAAGCATATCATGGAAATCATTAATGCAGTACATACATAAGATGAAAACAATTGCTGAAGAAATTGAAATAATTCATGTAGAAAAAGCAATGGAAATTACAAGGAATCTTCATTTAAACAAACCATAAAAATACATAGATGTATAAAATTAATAGATCTATAAAAATTGATTAAATATTTTATACACTGAAAGATTAAAGAGAAAAACCACTGATGAAACTTTAAGAAATTGAAAATACTGAATAGGACACAGAAATATATTTAGTAGTGCAATATAAATGACAATGGCAATTGAAATCCCTGAAATATTTTTTGGTATTTGTAGGGAAATGTTGCTCAGTGCAACGTGGGAATACTGTCGTCATCGTGGTGCATTGATCCGTGCTGAGTTAGATATGGGGAGGAGTAGTAGGAGGCATACTAATTGAGTGACTGGTTCTCTAGAAGATGACTTGGCTGAATGGATGAATTGCGAACATTATTAAAGTTAACACTGATATAAATAACATTAACAGAATCGTATTCGGCGACTTATATGTTTTGCAGAAGCAGTGTTAAGCCTGAAATATTTCTAGTTAAGAAAAAATGCGTTTTGATGAACATATCCTGATTTAAGGCCGTAAATCATACAGCATTCAAGGAAGACTAGTTTGTTCAAAATTGTCAATATTCCATCCTTGGGTAAAATTCTCCGTCTCACAAATGAAATTCCAAGAACATAACTTGAGAAAATTAATAATTACCCTCTTATTTTTATCATCATCAGTCGCTTCGGTAGTTGTGCTATTAGCTCAGTTTGATTAGAGCAAGTGGCAAGACTGCAACCCTGCCGTGCGCAACTGGCTGATCGTAAGCTCAATAAGAAAATTGGCAAGAGTAGATGCCAGCGATACCGGACATTGCTGCAGCTCTATGCCGTTACATCGCTCCTTATTACCCTTATTTCTGTCTGACTGTGTTTGCGCGAGATATTCCAAGATTGAAAAAAGCAATAGTTTTGCAGTATTACGTTAAGTAAGTTTTTTCCAAAAATCTGATGCGTAAGCGATTAAATATGATTCTTTATATCACTCCTCGTAGATTTTATTATCGTCTTTAAATAAAGCAGCGGAAATCTCAATATTATTGCTATCCAAACAAGCACATGACAACCATTTCAAAATAAACAATCATCATCAACGAAATTACTTATTTACCCATTTAAGTAACTCGTATATTCACAAAATATATACAAGACTAAATTAACGATAGTGCGTCAAATGATTGGAGTTATCTCATGTTACTCTTTAAAGATGGTTGCTCACAGATTGATTATTAAATCAGAATGGAAAAGATTGTTCGTGATATCACCTCACCTCTATTCCCCATGCTGTTATAAACTTCATTGACGTCAGGGGGCAGAGATGCCATGGGAATTTATCGGTTTTGGGGGCGAAGAGGGACGTCGTGAGTGACAGCACTTCTCTCAAATCTGGAAAATAGGCAAAAAATGAGGTTCGGCCCTCTTTCACGTAAGAGGATCGCACATATATTGCGTCTTTCTCTCTCTTGCCTCGAAGGGAAAATGACCCTCCTATATCCAGCAAAGCGGCAAAGGCGAGAGCGATTTGCATTTTCGTTTCGTCATCTCTCTCGTGATTCTTCTATCGAGAGGTGCACACGAGCAACGCGCCGGAGCGTGTGATCCTCGTGGCAGAATCAATGAGTTTCTCCGGAGTGGAAAGTAGAAAGAGTGTAAGGTAGAAATTGAATGACCTTACTGCTAAGTATATGAGAATAAAGTGAGTGAAAAATGTGCATCATAATACTTTCTCAATGTGATAAATCACTGAGACGAGAGGCGTATAAATTTATCCACCTTTTTCAACGGCGGTCTACAAAAAGCATAATCTCTAAGCAGAATTCATTGCACTTTTAACAGTTCATATGATATTAAATAGTTTATTTTTTATTTAACCAAATATCATAAGTAAAACAGTTGCTACTTTGTACGCTTGAGTAAAAACTAAGCTATGTATTTCTTCACGAACTTTATATAGTTTTCTTCGTTTTGATCACTTTGGAATGATCGAGTGGTTGAGTTAAAGATTTATTTTACTTAGTATTATTATATGGTATTCATTATGAAGGTGCGTAATTCAGAAATACTAAGGAAAAGGTGTTGGGAAATCAGAGTATAACTTGAAGATGTTTTTATGCTCTTGCTTTTCTCGGCCAAAATGAAATATTCGAGTTATTTAACCAGCATCCAGTATATTATTTTCCCCTTTAAATTCAGTAGAACCAGTGATTTGTTAATGGTGTGGCGTTAGAGAAACATTTTACTCATTTTACGCATTTTGCTTTTTTACTTTCTCCATATACGTAGTATAGAGGAAGTACTGTTTTCATGAAAAAAATCGACTTCGAGATTTCAACGGAAATACACGTTTTGGGGTCCCTAGAACACGTTTTATCCATTTTTGGAATGATGTCTGTGTGTGTGTGTGTGTGTGTGTGTGTGTGTGTGTGTGTGTGTGTGTGTATGTGTGTCTGTGCTTGTGGGCGCTCTAACGTGAAAACTATTAGCCGTATCAATACCAAACTTCATACATAGCACAGTGGTGTGTGCTGTCAGAGTTGATTAGTTTTTGGAGTAAATCGGTTGACCTGAAGTCGAGCTTCATTCATCAAAGCTCATTTCCGGTTTTCAAAATATCTCCATAAATATGATATATAGGTATATTGTATTACTTATAAAAGTTTTAGATAATGTTTTATACTATAACTTTTGTATTTAACATATTTTTGTATCACCGGTTGATTAGGAGTTATTCGTGAAATACTGATAAACCGGAAGTAGCTGATTATGTACTTTGTGGGCGCTCTAACATGAAAACTAATTGTTGGATCAACAACAAATTTCATATATAGTATTTTGGTTGGTGTCGTTAGAGTTGATTAGTTTTTGGAGCAAATCGATGGACCAAAAGTCGAGCTTCATTCTTCAAAGCTCATTTCCGGTTTTCAAAATATCTCCATAAATATGATATTTAGGTATATACTATTATTTGTAAATGTTTTAGAAAATAAAATATACTATAACTTTTGTATGAAACATATTTTAGTATCACTGATTGTTTAGGAGTAATTCCTGAAAAACTGA
Source organism: Sympetrum striolatum (assembly GCA_947579665.1). Classification (NCBI taxonomy): domain Eukaryota; kingdom Metazoa; phylum Arthropoda; class Insecta; order Odonata; family Libellulidae; genus Sympetrum; species Sympetrum striolatum. The sequence goes on from OX388346.1 coordinate 42,902,445, forward strand.
TAAACCGGAAGTTGCTGATTATGTACTTTGTGGGCGCTCTGGGCTCTATGGGCGAAAGGCCAGTTTCATCGTTTTTCATCCAGCATGTCCCGAACTACATTATTTATAATGTTTAGAGTTCAAAATTACTGTCGTAGATAAGTATTTACATATTATATATGGAGAAAGTCATGTGCTGGCCACATCAGATTTTTTTGGAGCTGATACTTTCTCATAAATTTTCATCCATAACTATACACATCCATAATAATACACGCATATCACATTCTTCATTTAAAAATTAGATTATTGCATTCTTCATACTAAAACATAACTAAATGAAAATTAACGAGTGCGTAGTTAAAGTATGAAATAAACCAATTACTGATATTGACTTATTGCCCTTCTAAGGCTCTAATTTGTAACCCGGTAATTATGATTTTCATGTCCATTACAGCTATGTAAGAAGTGTACCCTAATTTTATTTAAATATATATATATCCATTTAATTGCGTTAGTTATAGTTACTTCAGATATTAAGTCGTCTTTTCTTCTTAATGAAATAAGGCGTTCATCCAAATACATACGTCTAAAATATTCAAATGCTATTAAAAAGGAAACATAGGTATCAAATTAATGACTGGGCTAATGGCTGTTAAAAAAAATTAAGCATAAAATTCCAGCATCAGTGTTTGCATTAATTGTCATCCAATGTAAATGTAAGAATCTATTTCGAAAATTAAATGGATCACTGTAAAAGTTGGGGTAGATATTCTTTATTAAAGCTAAAATTGAAATATAGAAGTAAATAAAATTTGAAGCTTAACATAAAAAAACGTAGTTATCATAGAAGCGAACGTTTTTATCCGAAAAAATCTTCGTTAATTATTATTATCTCTCTTAATAAACACAACTCTATTATTTTGTATAAAAGAGCTGAAGTTTGGCTGAAAGAGAGCAAAGGATAAATAAATTTGAAGTTTATTAACAGTGTCGGAAGAGTGGTGGTGTTATCAGTTAGAAAAATGAGTTTGCAGAGCAATAAAAATATGAACAGCATTCGGATATTTCGCGAATATAATTTTTACGACAGAAATACATTACAAAATGGTGCTTGAGTAGAGGTCGCTCCTTTTTATTGGCTCTTCCTGGAAAAATTATTACCGACCTCACATTCTGATATCTTTGGAAGTATTTTTGTTTAAAAATCTAGTCAAAAATCTCCCGCGAATCGTCTGTCTGACCATAATACGGAAGATTTATGGAAAAGAGCAAAATTTCGGAATCCTGACTCTTCCTCGCAAAAATAACGAAATGGAATTCCGTGCTCACCGCGCCTGAAATTCAAAATCAGCGAAAATAACGCTCGAACCTCCGGGTTGAATGGAATGAAACCCGGAATCATTCTTGAACAATAGGTCTCGTTTGATATGAAAGATCAGTCTCTCCGAAATTGAACGCGCATCGAGCACGTGATAGCAACTCTTAAAAACCACGATATGAAGTTTACGTCCAGCCTACAGCAAACATCGAGATTTCATTCTTTCCTCTTTGTTATATCTTCCGAGCATGGGAGCGGCTTTTTCCGTTTGACTTGGTTCTTTACGGTACGTTTCAGTTTGATTAAATTGATGAATTTGACGTACATCCGCAGCGCTTGGAGCGGTTCAGGATTGAATTAAAGCCGTCGGACCGACAGTGGGGGATTTCGAGGGAACGAGAGAGAAAATAACCTAGAGAAAGAGAATAAACTCAGTAGCATTACTATTTCCAGCACTCCAAGTTATAGCAAATCCTACTCTTGAGACAAGGATATTCTACGGAATCTCATGGAAGGAGTTTTACGAAATTAGAAACTAACTTCACGTCGCTGGTTCTCGGATAAAAGATGGCACTTGGAGATGAAATGGATAAAGGGAATTGAGATTTCCTACGAAGCGATTTTTACCTCCTCACGTTATTCCCTGAGATGGATGTGTAATCTTGCTGGAGTTTGTCTGATCGTTTTTTTTAAACAATCTCGGTATTACAGATATTCTGCGATTACCTAAACTATCATTATCAAAAGAGACGGCGTTAGCTTTGGCTTCGAGTTCTGAAAGTAGTATTGCTTCTCAGTTTATTCCCTCACCCAGGGTTTAAGATTTTTAAGGAAATGCAATTTTGCTAAGCGAAGTCATATGTTTGTTCAAGGGACTACAAAGAATATCTCAAGCCGTTAAACTCAAAAAATCAGCAGCGAATATATTGAAGGAATTAAAATACGATATCCACTCGGTCAATGATTATTATCTGCATTTTAAAACTGATATTAATTTTTGGTACAATGAAAATGTAATTGAAAATCATTCAACTGCTTGTTATTGTTTTAATTTTGTATTTATGTGGGCAGTGACAGCATTTGAAAGAGATGAGTTCATTTTATTTTTGTACTTATCTACAGGCTTTAATTTAATCTCTTAAAATTTTATTGATTGGATGTATATATACTCAAAAGTGTAATAAAATCCTCTAAGGTAGCCGTGATAATAAATATTTTTATGATACCTAAAATATATATTTTTTGAAAAGCTAGAATGCTTCTAAAATATTTGTTAAGACAGTGATTATTAAGAAAAGTAAATAATTAATTTACAGATGTAGACCTCTTAAGGGCTGTCTACAATTTTCCGTGATAAGTTTTATTGAACAAACTTTTATACTGTATTCGAATCAAATATCTGAAGTTATGAACTCGTTAGTTGAGGGCGGTACTTCGTGGGAAATCATAATCAATAAAAAAGAGTAAGTAATTTCGAACAGGATATTGAAAAATATATCAGTTAATAAAATAATTTAAATATACAGTGGAATCCTGTGAAAAACTACAAGGTCTTTTTTATTTTTTTTCCGGAAACCTGCTTTGGTTTTGAAGTTTGATATTGCAAATCAAATTTTAATTCGATCTAAATTTAAGACAGTAATAACGCTCTGGAAGCTTATTTAGCATTGTTTAGTGTCACCTTTTACTGAATTTTGCATTTACTCTTTCATTTCTTAGTTTAAGATTTTAATTTTTTATTGTTACATATTAATATTAGTAATCCTTAATGGTTAGGTGTAAGAGAGGCCCTAATGGGCCTAACCTCGCCAAATAAAGAGTTATTATTATTATTATTATTACTATTATTATTATTAATGATGAATAGATCATGAATCATTCGTATCTTTTAAATGATATCCGTCCATCTGATAAACCTTTGATTCAATTAACGAAATAATTACATGTAAATTTTCCCTTGCATTAGCTTTTCTTAAGGGACTTTATAACCATTGTCTTGTGAAGACAGAAGGAAAGGACTTTTCCCTCTTGTTCAGGAAATGCTCCAGAGGTATTTGCTACTTCGGTAACATGTACAGTGTCGTACAGTTGCTCTATTTATGAAGAGCAGGCCGCAGATGACGTGCGTCTCTTTACGGGGCCGTACACAGCATCCTTGAGACCGCAGCCAAGTCGTGATCTGCGTGGGACGCAGACCGCAATGGCTGTCTCCGCTCTTCGGATTAACCTCAAGATGGCTGTTGGTGAGAATTGCCGCTCACAGATCGGCTTTGCTCGCACCTGCGGCGACGGGGACAGGAAAACAAGAAGCTGACACGCGCACGCAACAGCACGAGCACGCAAAAGTGATACGGTGATACCGATAGCTGGCTGTTTCTCACGTTCGGCAGGGTCTCAATCGGGTCATAATCATATTTAATGGCGGAAGTGTCGTGGAAATTTCAACGGTCTCTTAATGGGACTGATATTAACACAACTCACACACGCTCCTATACGAATTTGCTATCGAATTAAGCTGTCCCGGATCTTGTTTAGACTCTGAAGAATACGCTAAGGAATTCATTAAGCTCACTTCTGTTATTATATTGTGGATTTATTTATTTTGTGGATGATATCGTTAAATCAACGTTCTTCTGTGAGATATTCAAAGATTTATTGCAATCTTTCGTTTTAAATGCTCGATAATAATTTTAATATTGCTGATCCTGACTCTGAAGATTTGATAGTTCTAATATAATCGTATTTTATATGCTGATAAAATTTCGCTCAAGATTATTGGTTTAACGGGATGTAAATCGATTGGAGTGGCTCCAATGAATAGAAAGACTCACTATTTTCTGACGACTTTAATGATGTAAATCTTTTTGAGCTCACAAAAAATCATATCTTGTGTCATAAATTGGCGTTTTTTATTAATTCAATTTCTTCGACTTATAATGTGAATAAAATCATATATTGATATTATAAAAGAGCATTTTATGCAACATGAAGTAAATTTTAGCGAAATACATAATTATTTATTCATAAAAAAATATCGCCTTTTTTATTTTGGAAAATATGTCAATCCCTTTGCTCCGAATTCCGGTGCTTGTTTACTTTGCCAAGTAGTCTCTTCATCTCAATGCCGAAAGGTAATTTGCAGTGCTTACAATAGGTGTAGAATAAGTTAGGAAATAGGTTCATGCTCATGTGACGAATTACTTTCAGCAAATTACACTTCAGAACAAATGAATCAATTAGTTACAGAAATGATCTGCAAAGCCTCTAACTGGCATAAGAGTATCCTTTAAGAGTCATGTTGAGTTAATGTGAGAGTTCTTTCAGGATTTAGAGGTTTTGTGAAAGAGAATGTATAGGCAGTTAAGTAGGCACCATGGAATTAATCCTTTAGCTTTTTTTGATTTATAAAAGTCATAGGTGTCACTCAAAATTACTCCAGTATTGGCGTTGAGGATTATTAGCTGACATTCTTATTTGCCAATGTTTTTCTCTAACTGAACAAAATTTTATCGTCTGGCACTTTATTCCTCTACATTTATCTAAGTAAGAGGGTTTCTGATATCCTAAAGGTTACAACTGAAAAGTAAAAAATGAGGTCCCGAGCATCAGAATTGCGGTTAGGAGGTTTAACATAGAAAAGGAATGAGAGATAGACTGAGGGCGTCACATGCTGACTTGCATAAATAATCGCTGTCGACCAAAAAACTCTCCAAATGAAAATATAAAATATTATTTTAATTTTAAATACGTTAATTTTCGATTCTTGAGGCTATTCAATCGAATTTGATTAAATTTATAAATTCTTTCGTCTTTGAAGAATGTGATTTGCAGATTAATAAAAAATTGTCTTCAGCGATTGATCAGAGCCTTTGATAATTTGTTTTGTTTCCCCATTTATTACTTTCTGGTTGCCATAAATATGTAAAGAAATAAAACATCCTTATTATTGTGATAGTAATATGTAATAGTCCTTATAAACCGAACCTATGCTGTATGAATAACAGGACTGCTAAGAGTTGGTGATGTTGAAATACTTCCGAAAAAATTGTATCCCAGATATTGTGAATATACATTTTTAGTATTACTCAGCAGTTAAAAAAATAAGTATTTTTTTGTAAACAATAGAAAATTTAAAATCATATGAACTGTTATTTATAGAGCTGCAAGGGAATGCGTTTGTGAAGTATTAAGATGACCGATATTGTTAATTCAAGATCCCTTTTTTACTTAAATATTTTCTAATGGACAAATTCACTCGAGGAAAAGGTTTACATCAGTGATTAAAACCCTAAACTGAGTACTCTTAAGGCGCGTTCTCCATTTAATTACTTAATTGCATTGAGCAAACCCTAGCGAGTACTACCTGAAATGAAAACCTCGAAAGGAAAGTAATCAACTCGGATTTAGCCACTGGCGAGCGACAACATATTCAAAAGAACTCGCCGTTCGAGATTACGCTTTTAAAGTTTTAAAAGTTGAGTCGTAATTTTTTCCTAAGATTTTTCGGTCCCAGCAGTCACGCGAATGCTTCAAGAGAGAAAGGAATTGAGAATGAAAAAGTTTCCGTAAGATTAAGTTATCTCTCTGAGGTCGTAAAAAACTTAACAAAAAATAGCAGCGATTTTTTCTCTCTCCTCCTCCCAAGATTAAAGGGGATTTCAACAGGAAGAATTTAGTTTGTAGGGCTTAGAACATTTTTGGAGCACTTTTCACGGAATCACATTACGCTTTTCAACATGAGCGGTAGCTGTTATCCATGGCTACCTAATAACACGAGGAAACGAAAACTTGTTCGTAGAAGAAAATTCTTGGAGAGGAAAATTTAAGTCACAAAACTTTAAAAATCATTGTAGCTCTTGAAATATAATCTAATGTAATTATAATTAGATGTCTACGTCTCCAAAAACAATGTAACTCTTAATTTATTTTATTATGACTGCTGTAAACTACTGATATAGATATGGTAAAATTATGTTCACAAACTTTCATATGAATAAATCACTAAATGCAATGAAATCATTATGGCTCCACATCTCATGATATCTACCACGGTTTAAAACTTCTTAATTTAAAGTTCAGACCAAAATATACCGTACTATTTGTAGAAGAGACTCGGGTAAAGTGGCCATTGGCTTGTACTTGCTGTAAACTACTTCAATTTGATAGGAAATATTTCTAAATATCTTGTAGAAAAGCTATTATTGTTTTGTTAAAGTTTCAATGATCAGTTTACCGAACTGTTTGAGTTAAAACAGATTTTCTAATTTTTCCATCATTGATCTAAGGTGTTTCGTTTTGTTCTCATTAATTTGTCATTAATTCCTGATACAATATTTTAATTAATATAACTAAAAACTCTGTTTAATTACCTATAGATAATATTGTTTATGATGAATTAGAAAGTTCTTCCTTGAAGGTCGTTGAGGTATACTGAAATGGCGTGTTACGGGGTAAAGTGGCCAGGCTCACTATAGGGTAAAATGGCCAGTGCCCCCGTTCCCTGCCCAAGTTGAATTCTTAGATCATTTTTATATATTATATTAATTTCTGAGCTTTAATTTAGTTCTTTTTATTTAGGAAAACTAATGCTCCTATTGTTCAAAATCAGATTCTTATTTTTGACTATTATAATAAAAAATTAAAATAAATCAACAAGAAAAGAAAACAATGAATTTTTAGGCAAATATAGACCTATTTTTAATGAAGCTTAGGAAAAAGAATTAGTAGACCATCTCTAGGCATTAGAGCAGCATTTCTATGGCGTGTCAGAAAAAAACCTAGGCTTAGCCTTTCAACTAGCGTAAAAGGACAATTTACTTCACAGATTTGTCAAGGAAAAACAGATGGCTGGTTATGACTGGATTGCAGGTTTCAGTAATTGCAATCCTAGTCTGAGTCAACAAAAACCAGAATCAACTTTATTAGCTTGAGCCCAGGGTTTTAATAAACCTAACGTCGATGAGTTTTTGAAATCTTGAAACAGGTCCAAGATATTTTAACATCAAGTCCCTTCAAAAGAGAACTTGTGAATGAAAAAGCTGAAAAGGAACAAGAAAAAGAGAGAAAAAAAGAGAGGAAGATGACGAAAATTCTCCAGGTGAAAAACAAAATATCAGAAAGAATTAAAACACAAACGGAAACTCGACGAAGATTGCTTGCAGAAAATTTCGAATCAGATGAAGATAGTGATGCTGAATGTTTTAACTGTAAAGTGATGTTCTGGTTACCACAAATGGGCTCATAAAATACGTGCTGAATGCGAAGAAGATGATAAAGATTTTGTTTGTGAACACTGCAAGAAAATTTATAGAACAAAATACAGTTTCTCAAAAAATATTATTTCATATTCATCTATTGTTAATTGTGACGTTAATATTGATTGATAATAGTTAATAATATAAATATAGTTTGATTTTGTGTGTAACTGTGTTTATCATCTCAAGATTTTTTCCATGGCCACTTTATAGTGGTACAAAGTGGCCACTTTACAATAGTTGACAAATAACAAAATTGCAAAAATATCTTTCCAGATATTGTTGATATATTGATAACTATTGATAATACCTTCGGTGATGCATACAACAATACTTTTAGAATCCTCAAATTTTTCAAGAAGATTTTTTTGAGGTTAAAGTGTATCATACGATTGCGTAAAATGGAACCTTAAGAAAAAAATAAGGTCAGTTGGTTGAGGAAACAGTTTTCAAAATGCTTCAGAAAATGTTCAAATATAACGTTTAAGTTGGAGTGAATGATTAAAGACCGCATCCTTTTTAACCAAGAACTTTGACGCACATATCCAGCTAATTTTTAATAATTCATTCTCTTCATACTATACATAATTTCCTTATATTTCGTAATTTAATAAAATATGAACATTTTTGTCATCTGGATATTCATCATCGTATTTTCTATCAATGGGAATATTTAACTCTTGTTTGTGCCCTATATTTTTACTCTGGAAAACTACATTTTCGCAATAACCCAGTTTTATAGCAGCACAATATGTCATACGACGTTTGTTTTCCTCAATCTTATGAAGAGAAGAGAATATTTGTACGTCGGTTACAGCCGTTCCCCTTTCAGATGCAGCAGGACCTTGAAATACTGGAGGCAGATCAATAGATATCACGGGAATGCCAGCGCGCATTACGATTGTTATTGAATATGGGGACTTTGTATTTGTTCAATGCACCAGGAGTTATCCTTAACTCATTTTACGCTTCCCTACTGTGTCATTTTTCGGTGTACCATTTTTAGTCAATAATGATTAAATTATTATTCTACTATTTAATCAAATTATATTATACTCATTTCTGCATCTTGATAAATTGCTAAAATTAATGTGAAATTTTCAAACGTACGAGGGTAAATATAAATGATAATTATCGACTGGGTCTCGAATTTAGATCTTCCATTTTCTGCGCTGGTATTAAGACAACAAAAAGACTATTTCAAATTCTAAAGGGGTGCTTTGTGTGAAAGGCAGCTCGTGGAAAATGTGGGTTCGAACACCAGTCATTTCAATATTTTCTCTTCTGTTTACCCTTGGATTTCAGGGGCACACATATGTGAGAAGCATATTTACGTAAGTTATAACTCTGCGTTATCCTCATTTTAAGCGTTTCAAATTCACAGCATTGTTGTTTAACATAAACGTCGGAATGACTCAAATATCCTTTAATTCATTTTCATGCTTCACATATACAGGAATGTTGGATCATAATTTTTTTGGAATTCGATTACATCTGATGCGGTATGCTAAATGTAAGCACAAGACTTATTTGTTCATAGTTGAGACTTATACTGCAAAATCTTCTTTTTTTTGGAGTCTAATATACCTGATTAGAAACGGACATACCACGGACGGGAACGGCTCTCGAACCCAGTTGGTTACTACTGATATTTTTGGATGGATCAATTGGCAGAACAACTAATCATTAATCGATGGGATTGGGGAATCAATTGGGGGGATGCGGCTTTTGAACTTGTGTTTTTTAATCTTCCATTTAATTCTCCTCATCATTACATCATGGCACATATCTCAGTAATCATGCGGCATATATTTATACATTGTATAGTTTTTGAGAGCTATTCCAAAGATTCGTTATCTAAAACAAAATCTGTATTCGAATTGCTTTTCAGCTTTCGTTCATTTTGAGGTTAACTGACAAAATTCGAGGATCACAATCTGATTGCGGATCAAAGTAGAATACCCAGTGAAGGGATTATTTTACAAATCAACCTCAAACTTTCTTTAACTTCATTCGCTGCTTTTACGTAGAACTTTTTGTGTGGGAAAATGGTTCAAGTTCCATTTTAGCTAATATAATTGATTTTATAGTTCTTAAAACTTTGGGTCTTTATTTCAAGTATAAAGAATTCTTCATTACCTTATAGTTTGGAAGCGTTTGAAAGACGGATTTCTCATGAGATGTAATAAAGGTTCAATTTCGTTAAATTGGTAAATTGGGGAAACAGACGAAATGAGAAAAAGAGGTTAACCTAGGAAACCAGCTTTGATATTGACTTGTCCTCCAAAACATAGGAGAAGTCGGCTGTTCAATAAGTCGAACAAGACGAACTTCCTCTTGAAGCCTCCTTTTCGAAGAAAATCACTGCTGATTTGAACTGTAAGTAAACTTAATTTTTGATCTTCGGTTTTACATTTTGCAGTTCCTTACTTTTCTGATTCACGATCTCAGAAATATATTTATCTTTCACCTCAATTTAAGATGAATTGATAAATACGGAAACACTTCACAAATAAGAGATTGCGATTTGAAAAGCTTTACTATATTTACTAATAAATCAAGGAAGTTTATCTTTCTTTGCATATAATCAGCGTTCTTCTTGCTGTCCTAACAGAGAAGTCTGTTATACCCTGGTTTACAGTTTTTGTCAACACTCATCGCGTTTATTCGTGTTAATACTCATGAAGGATTGTATTTATCTTTATTGATTTATTAAAAACATGTAGTGAAATCTTATTGCTATAAGATATTTAATTAAAAAAATCGCTAATCGTAACACTAGCGTACAGACATCTTATTAAGATATAATCAGATATAATAAAGATTTTCCGCAATGAAAACGTTACTTGTTATAGAATTTTATACTTCAGAATTTAAATGATTAATCTGTTTCAAATTTTCTTCCATCTCTCAATCATGTTTTTTCTCTATTTGAGTCATTGTAATATCAATTAATTCAGTGAGTGAAGGCCTATGAATAAAGAACGCAGGTTCTCCTATATACCCAAGAAGAACCACAACTGCAGCGATCCCTTTCTAACTCAAATGAATTTCCTTTCTAGAAAAGAGATATATTAAAGAAGATCTTACTTATTAAAACGTAGCTGTAGCGGTGTTTTAATCGACAGCTTTCAAACAGAATACCAATTATTGCTGATTACTTCCCTCTTTCTACTGTTGGCCATTTGTTTTGAACACGCAACGGAAGGATAAGCTACATTTAACTCCATTAACGTAAGTGCTTTTCTTTTGAAACCTATCTTAATCGCATATGAAACAGGACCTTCGTTACTCTACTTGTGACTCTTTTATTCTTTAGCATCATTTGCCAAATTAGCGATATAATAGACTGATTATATATACATAATCGAAGTGGCTGTGGGGATTATAAATCATAGGATGTAGATTATCTGTTCGATATTTAGGAAATGATAGTTCCTTTCCCCATGCAACCATCTCTTCATCCTTTCCCTCTGTGCCCGTAAATCTGAGAATAGGATAGCGTGACCATTTCTCAGTCTTCATCCTTATCCTTATTAAGCTATCAATGTTTTACCTAAATTATCCCCTTAGATGTCATCTTTTGCCTTAAATGTCAAAGCTGTCTTTGACGATCATTCGATAGTACATGATGTTGGATAAATTATTTTCTTTGAAAACATGCTTATATAGTTCCATCTGCTTCTATCGGAATCCATTAATTAGAGCTATCTATTTAATAATTCCTCGTTCAAAATAAAAAACGGAGTATTCTGTAGATGGTCACATGATATTTGAGAAACAAGTTCAAGGAGATAAGGAGGAGTTAATAAGTTTTTTGAGTACAAGAAGTGTTTTACGATACTCAATATTTAAATGTTAACGCGGTTTCTAACGCGTAGTGATTTTCAGATTTTTTGAAAATGATGGAAACTGTGTCATTACCCACTATTTTACTTTCGGTCGCATAACTGTGTTTAATTAACTGTGCTATCATAATATCTTAATCAACATTTGCATTACCTTCAATTTAAGTTAATATAAACCATTTCCTCATTTGAGTAATTTTGTACAAAATGAAAAGTGGACTACATTGAAGAGATTTACCCCAGTGAGCTAAGAGTAAAAGTTTGATTTAGTGATATTTTTATTCTGCATATTCCAGAATATTCTGCATAATAATTTACATTTTGTTCATTAATATTTAACAAAAGCGATTCACGATCATCCCAGAATTATCATTTTATTGGTGAATCTACGTAATACGTGATTTCACAGCCATTTAGTAAAAATGTTTATTATATTTTAAGGATTTCCGTGATGCATTGAATGTCATCAGTTTCGAGATCTCTAAATATTTTATTTTTTACCACTTTTTATTTTAAGCAAAATCGTTAAATAGAATGTTTTATTCTTATTTAAGAACCAGAATAGCTTCTAAACTACCAGTGCATGCTATACTCAAAGTTCTAAGTCTGTTGCGAATCAATAATCTAGTCGCTAATCATTACTCGACAAATGAATAATTTAAAGAACCGTCATCACTATAAATACGAATAATATAACGAAATTGGTTTTTATAAAAGAGATTAACATTTGAATATAGGACACGAGAATACGATAAATACGCTATACTGAATATCAGAGTAGCTGCACGGACCATCTTTTTCTACTGAAGTTCTGTTAGGTCCCGTAACTTAATCCGAACCGCAATGCGAGGATATCCCTAAATTTAAGGACCCCAGTATGTATTCGAAAGTGCATTATTTGGTGGCAGGGGATTTTTTCGTTTTAATTTTTTAGCCGAGCATGTTTATTAATTACATTTTTATCAACTACAATAATATTCTATTAATAATATCCTATTTTGTGGCATTTATCGCTGGAAATATAAATAACGCGGTTATATGAATTAATGACTCTAATTGCGTACCTTGTTTGTAATTAGGTAGCATTAGCACTTCGTATCGAATATCCACATTTAGAGGAAGTGGGGAAAATCGGCGTTGATGCACATAATGAATGAGATTACATGGTAGTATTACTAATGAAGTTGTTTTGATATTATCTTGTATGAAGTAAACACCTACTGCGTTAAAGTTTTGTTAGATATAAATGCTCCGGTGAGCCGAACTATTATCAATATGGTTGGAAGTTTCTAAAATTAAGAAAATTAATTTCAACTTTTCTCATTGTTGATTCCTACTAGGAATATTCATATTCCAAGGGAAATCCAACTTACTTATTTAATTCCACTGATGTTTTCAAGTGCAAATTTTTTTTCGGGTTTTCAAATGTGCACTTGCATTATTTTAGATTGCGTTCCACAATATTAGGCCAGAACACCTTGAGTTTTTATAAATGTGTGCTTCGGAAGTTATTTTGTTAATAATCTTTGGTTAGAGCAAAGGTTGGTGAGAGGAAATTAGCGTGTTTATAAAATTAAACTAAATGTCAATATCAGAGTTTCTTCTTAATTTCCATGCTTTATTCAACGAACGTCGTGGAGAAATTATAATTAATGTCATAAATTATTCATTAGAGATTTCTTAAAGCTTACAAATAATAATTAAAAAGTCTCGATGCTTATTAAATTCTGCGCTTTCGGTACAATTTTGTATGTTTAAGGTATGAAATGAAAGCCTTCAAGTTTGAAAGCGCTATAGTTCGATTTGGTCAGATGACATGATTTGTTAGGGAATTCTCAGACAATCTCAAAGGGGTATTTTTGTAACCTTTAAAGAGATCCTTAAAGAAATTTTTCGATGAAAAATTCGCCTACTTTCCAAGTATGATCAAGGATATTATTATAAAGATGATTCACTTCAATTTTTTGTTGTAAACGTTCGTATATAGTCTAACATTTTAGGAAATGATACTTCTTCACAGTCTCTTTACAGTCTGTAATCTCTTTCCAGAAGTGTTCTACCAGAAATACACATTCTATTTCAAAGAAACTGGGATTTTTGTTACATCGCTTCTGCGCGACTTTTTTACGCCACTTAAATTCTTCCCTTGTTTGTTATTTCTATATGGCGCTTCAAAAGCATGTAACTCAAAGGACGCCCTCGATAATAAATTTGTAAAGCTTGGAAACCACCCGTTTTTCCATATCGAACGAGACAAGGCTTGTGTAAGTTAAAAGTGTTCATCAAATGCTTAACGAAGACTACAAAAGAATGCTGGTATACTTGAGCCGAGATGCTCGAATGGATTGTGTGCATAGAAATAAGATAGGACGTAAATTACATTTTTTCTCTCTCGAAGTCGGATAGAATCTAATAGCAATGACTTTGTTTTGTTACTGGCTTAAGAAATAATCGAATTTTCACTCAAATTTGTTCTCATTACACAGGGATTGACTCTTTTGAAGCCTTCTAGGATCTTTACCGACTTGTAAAGTGAAGCTCCAAAGAATTACTACACTGTACTTCTACTCTGAAAAATAATGAAAGCAGATTCTGAGGATCTCTTTAAAGCTTAAATGTAATATCCATACTGAATTTTCTCTTATTACGCTTAAGTATTTTCTATGAATTGTTATTTTAAAAATAATTTATATGAATCTTTACTCCCTTGAATAAATAGAAAAGTTGAGTTTCATCCGTATGCGAACTTGATGAATGTAACCACAGAATGTTTTAACTAATATGTATTGGTCTTAGGTCATCGTTAGGTCTAAATTGTCGTCATTCTGTCGAGAAAATCCTGTTGTCAATACGTCAGTAGATCTGGTTGAAAACCCAAGTGCAGTTGATGTAAGTAGTGTTTCACCAAGAGAAATCTTTTTGATTTTATAATTTGACCGCTTTTATTATGTCAATTTGTCTAAATGGAGATCTTTTGAAAAAGTGAATTTAAATATCAAAATATTTTGGTCTAAATTTTTTGTTCCCACTAGTGAGAGATTCCCATATATGTTTTAGATCTAGGAATTAATTAATAAGCCATTTGTATTTTCGTAAAGGAAGCTATTGCTACTGACAATATTAGGAACGATAAAAATCAAGTCTATATTGAACCAATTGAGTACTTTAAAACCAACCTTGAAATACAGCGTAATTGACCCGCCGAGCCCGATTACTTTGGCTTATCCCAGAGTATTACAGTCAAGTATTTTGTACTATCTTCGGGCCGAGGATTTAAATTCAATAGCTCATCACAATTGTGGATACCATTACTTGCACAGGCTGGAAATTTGACGTTGTTTGGTTCTAACAGGAGTCGTGGCATTAATAGTATTTTGAATTGATCGCTCTCACCGTTTGGGTAGTAGACCATGCTTTTCCTGACCACGTAGTTCGCCTCAGCCACTCTGAGTTGACAGTTGAATATCGTCGGCGATGGAAGATCTCCGTCGTTTAAAGTTTTCGACGCCACGACGTCATAAGCGCCGCTTCTGAACGTGGCTCGCGTAGAAACACCTTCCAAAGGAATCAATGCTCTCCTTGAAGAAGAAAGATTCAAAGAACACAGCTGATGATTTTAGGTCAATTAACAGCATAAATATAGGCTCATTCGGAGGTATAACTTGACCAACAAATCAATACTACATATTTGCGCAAACAATAACAACAGCGCAATTTTATTAATAATAAAATTGGCATTTCATTTAAAATCACCCAATTCTTTTCTTTAAGCAATAGCGTCATAGCAATAATTGATTATTTTATGACTCGTTTTAAATTATAAATAGTATACGTCAATTTAGTTTCTATTGCTTAGATAACTCTGCTATTGCAGCAAATGAATTCAAATTTACATGCCTCAGGCTAGAAATCCGAATTAGAACGGAAGATCAGATTAAACAAATCATTCAGAATACGACGATAGTGCATTACTAATGTAGCATAATACGGATCACAGTGTACACATGTAAATGCAGATTATCTTTTTCAAATATTTTAACCTTGGACACATTACTTAATTGGATGTTAATATCGATCAATAAATTAATTATTTGATTAAGGAGAGTAATTTTAGGTTTACTGCTTCATAAATTTCAGACATACTTCAAATCTTAATTCAAAGTACTTATCCCTTATCTTTCCCAAGATGTTCGTTTTATACAGAACAAACAATAATTATAATGGCCAATTCTGAATGTGCAAATTTCGGTATTCTACGTATATTTTTATATTTGCGTATGTCACTCACCAGTGTTATCATGTTAAATGTAATATATACTAACTTCAACAGGAATACTTGCGTAACTTTTTCTGTTTTCCTTAGGCAAATAATTTTCTTTGGGGATTTCCATTGTTTTCAATGGCTATTTCGTTCAATCGGAAAGTTAAAATAAAAATAAATTAACAACTCACATTCAGAGCAGGAAAAAGAAGCATAACCTACGTATTATTTATTCTTATCACTGATGAAGTACCGATTGAGAATTACCTAACCGAACCAGATGTTAAACGTTCTTGCTGATTATCAGTGTAAATTTTTTCGTATTCCTTCTGCAGTTTATTTAAAAAGAACTTCTCTTAAAGATTCACAGAAGTGATAAAAATAGATTTCATCAATGATGCAATTCTTTGATGGACTCTCGTGAAAGTTAATCTTACAGTAACTTTGTAACATCAGAACTTCGAATCACAACGACAAACCGTCAGCCATTTCAAAACGTGCACCACATTTTATCTCATCTTTACTTATTTAATTTACGAATAACAGCAATGGAGCTTATTGCATTCTTTACAAAACATGTCTCTGTTTCTAATTCAGTGCTGCAAAATTCTGCAAACCATAACCTTCCGAAAACCGTTTACAGCGCTCACTCAGAGAACTCTCCTCCGTCGTGTCCGCTCCAGAAGATAGCCAATTTCGGCTCCGGATACACGCCTCTGGCGAAGCACGTGATGTTTACTATGTTCTCTTTCGGTTTGTACTGGCCGAGCTCCAGGCTCTGCTCCGGGGCTGCAAAAGACCAGATAAGGCTTCCATTAAAGGACATTTTCTGGATTCGTTAAATAACCCCTTACCAAAAAGCTTCCTAGATTAGAATAAAAATTCAAATTCACTTTTTCACTATAATGCGTCTTTTCTCATTAGATCCGTGTGCTATGCGTATTGATGAAGAGTCGCTGAGGAACATCGGTGTTAAAGGTCAGGCTGCTCGGATAGTTAGTTAGCCTTGAAATTAGCCAAGCAATCGTAAATTCGTAAAAAAGAAAGAAAGAAAGTCGTAAAAATCCTCAGTTTCTTGTAGAAAAGAGAAAATGGTATTTTTTAACCCAATCGGAGGTCAATATGTCATATAGAAGAGTAAACGAAGACGTACTTGGACTTTATTCAATTTTAACTATATTAGTTTTAACCTACGCTGACATTTTGTATATTATTTAATTAATTAATTTAATTTATATGATGTGCTCATGGAATATTATTGTTACGTATAAGATCAAGTATTAAATTATCATCAATTTTCTTTAGACACCGTCAATGATATTCTGTTTAATGCTTTTCTTTTAGATAGATCGATGGATCTCTTCCTAAATAAAATAATATTTTATCATTGATGTAAACAAAAAACTGTCAGATTATTACGATTTGCATTAATTTTTAATTTTTTACTTTTTACAAGAAGCAGATATTTAATGGAATCCGAATGAACTTCACAACACTCGAATAATACCTAAATTAAGTTACACATTTGCAACATTGATATAACATGCTGAAATAAATAAGGTTTGCGGTATTTAATAATAGATGGGTGGTAGGAGTACTGGCGTTGTTTGAAAAGCTTTACTTATAAATTATACTATATATAATAAATAATACGTGTTAAATATTGATGAATTGGTCTCACATTTAGTTAATCTCTCTATACAAATGTTTTCAGTTCTCTAACTGGAATAAAATATTAAAATTATTATACATATTTTCTTTCATCAATATTTATTTACCAGAATATCGTTTTCATAATCGTTATTTTTACCCTACAGTAACTATTTGATATGAAACCAGCGTCTGAAAATCGCATATTTTAACGTTGTGAAGTTCCGCTGACGTTCCATCTGTAGGTTTTGGTGTTTTCATTCAACACCTATCTCTGTAAAGGTATAATTTTACCGGAAGGCTTTACCAATACCCTCTTGTATGCGGAAGCAAACGAAGAATCCTCAAGAAAATAGGTAACACGAGAATTTCGCCGAGAACCGAAATAAGAACTTCGAGGAAATAATGCCCAAACTCTTTTTCCTTTTGATTCCTCCTTGGGTCATCCACGAGGGGAAAAATCAAGCCAAACGAGAAAAGGAAATCAGTCCGTAATCATCGAGTAAAAAACACCCGGGGCGGACCGGAAGATCACGTGACGGAAAACGAGCGACAAGGGACAATGGTATTTATATGGGAAGAGTTCAGCGACCGCGTGAGAGAGGGACGTCTCCAGAGAGATGAAGAATCAGATTTAACGAGAAGTGGAGTAATGTTCCGAGCGGACAAAGGCTGTCTGCTGCTGACATGGGATTTGTCCTATTTTCCAAAGACTAAGAGAGGAATGCTAGTGAACCGCAATCATACTCCACGTGCACGCAACGGGGTTACCGAATAATAGTGGGGAGTGACCGTATCGGTCGATCTCGTTATATACATCCTGACAAAACTCAATAGCGTGGAACCCCGTCACGACACTGTTGGGAGACATTACCAGTTCCGTAGATATGGAAACCAAAACGCGAGCCAATAATGCCGTGAATTCAACGGTAAGATTCGTATCTTCCTTAAGTGACAGTAATCGAAGCTCTTAAATAGGACGGAGGCATGTTTACGAGCCCGTTTATGGATTGCGTCCCGTCTAGAGTTGTTACTTTTCGCGTTATTTCGAGAATGTGAGTCGACCGGTGTATATACACCTATCGATACGTTGGGAAGCAATGCATTCCGTTTATAGACGAGCGTAAAATTTATGGAGACCTTTCTTTGTGTCCGAGTTTTGGTATTAATCGTTGTGTTTAATGGAAAAGAAGGGTAAAATTTTCTATTCGATCTATCGCTATGTAATTAGGGTCAATAGCGGAATGACGGGGAAAGATATTGAAACTGTCAAATGTAGTAAAAAAATATTAGCTTCATCAAAGCTAGAGATATTTATGTAATAGATTGAAGAATTCCTTATTCCTTTTTAAATAGGTGAAGAATGTTATATTAGTTGCTTCAAGGTGAACACTAAGGACTTCGAGATCTTATTTAACAAATTTTTAAAAGTCGTTCAGAAAATTAATTTACTTTGAAAAAGTGATACTATATTGATGTATCTAAAATCATTTAAGCTCGGTGTATTCGAATACATATTGCATTCTTTAAAGAATAATTTATTCTAGTTTACTTGAAGATATTCTTATTACATTCTCACTTGTGTACTTTTGTATGTAGAATGGAAAAATCTAAGTAAAGTTGTGAAATGAATGACGGTTAATGACATTCTAAAAAAAAATACATTCATGAATAATTCTTCGGAATCGAAGATTTTCCAAGGGAGAAGAAATAAATTTATAAATGCAATCGTTAATAAATTGTATTAGCTGACTTACTTCTCTTCGTCTACCTTATTCTCTCCTTTTCACGAGGGGCAATAGTACTTCTAAGGAAATGCTGCTAAGCTCGAGCTCCTGACAGGCGCATGAATATCTTATGACCGAAGCATGCTCGTGGTGGTTGAAAGAGATTGAAGTAGCTTTTACAAAAAGACTACGTAAAAGTAAGCTTTAGAAATACCAAAGTTCGAATTTTGTGCTATAAGTTGGTCGGCCTTGATTTTTCCGATGCATTTTAAATGGAGGTTTGCTTCTTTTCCAAGCTCTCTTTGTAATTTGCTGTCTTTGAGAAAAAATTAGGGATACCATTTAAAAAAAAATGGCTAGACTTAGTTCCTTCAAGGTTAATTTATTAAATGATTTTTAATGCATACACCATAGAATATTTCTCACATTTTTCATTCCACATGAGCATCATGAAAACGTTTTTGTCTGTAATTGGTATGATTTATAATGTTTCTTTAAATTACGAATGCGTTCATTGAAAGTCTGCCATGGTAAATTCTGGAAAGATAAGAAATATTTTGGCCTTAATAAGAGTTCGTGATAAATTTAGTTTTTACGAATGCTGTAGAAACTAATAAGATGTAAAACTTTCCGAGGTAAAAAAGAAGTAATAAAATAAATTATGAATAATGATGTTGCTGATATTTTTGTTATGAGTGAAAGTAATGTACGAGGTCATAATTCAGGTAGAATATTTTATCAAATTTTAATCCTACTTTGCTTTCTATTTTATTTGAATTTCATGAAAAAAAAACTTCAGGGGGCTGAAATGTATTCGCCAACTTTCATAGCTAGCATACTTTTCGTATCATTTCCCTTTCTTGTTTTGATTCTATTACTGCGGAATTCACAGTGAAAGTGCAGTCACTTTCTGATGGAAAAATGCAAAATGCTTGACTCTCGGAGCCGCTTCGTATAACCCTATCGAACTTTGAGATGTAGTGGTTAATGATTCCTTGGGACAGCTTTCCTATGCCTAGATGAAAACGCCCTCCATATTTGATTATTGCATAACCCAACAGACCCTAATTACTCGTAGCCAAGCTCCGGCGGGGGGTGGGGGAGAGATTATAAGCTCAAAATTGACATTAACGCATACCCGCTGACCAAATAATCATCGTTAGGCGATCCTAACCCCTGGCCACAGACGTGACATGTCGGACATCAAAGGAGGTATTGAGCGGTGCAGCTAAATTGGATGGGCCACAGGGTTCAGCGCCGCGTTAGCGGAACTGTAACAATCCTTTCTGACGCCCGAGCTGGAATTTCGCAGTGGTTATGGACCCTGTGTGCGATAGATCTCAGGAAATTAACGCGAGGTGCAGAAGCGAGTAACAATCGGGTCGTCTTTACTCGTTTCAAATGAATTGTATTCTATGAATGCATTTCGCGGCGTAGGTCGTGAAACTCCAGATATTTTATAGCGAGACTGCTTTAGCGAGTGTGTTTTACAGGCTTAATCTACCTTCAAGGGCTACCTCGTTGGTAAATGACCCAATATATGTAATTCATTAGATATATAGAAGAGCAAATAAAGCACTGAACCAGGTACATTAGATCCCAAACATTTTCTAGATAGTAGATGACAGGTATACTTTGACAAAAAATTAATTTATGGTCATTTCTTTTAATATTATTATAGAAAATTATTACAGTTATATTATATAGTTATTTTTTATAAAATTATAACAGTTATTTTATACTAAAAATATTAAATAGTAGTTGGCACCTACTCATTCAAAAAAATCAATGATTTAATGAATACAGTTGTGTGCTGGTGTGTATTGACAGAAATTACATTTTATCCGATGTCAGGAAATTCCTTAATATATTCCGGTAAAGGTGAATTCGTTCGAAGTAAATATATTCTTTTGTGTAATATTTACTAAGAATTATTTACGTGTTCTTTATAATAGTATAGAAACTTTTGTCGTTACATTTGACTATAATAGCATTTAATCATATCAGTAACTGAGAAGAAGTCATATGAGAGCATATGAAAAATGGATTAGTGGTTAAAAAAGGTTGGGTTAAACTGTTGAAGGAATTAGGGTGGAAGGAAGAAAGGCGGAAAAGAAAAATGAGCTTGGTCAGAGAAAGGAGTGAAAAACGGAGAGAAAGTGTGCTGGAGAAGACGTAAGAAAAACAAAAAAAATAGGTCGTGACATCATTTGCTTCTTTTTTATTAAACATAAGAAGCACTGATTACGAGAAGCTTCTGTATCGTTAATTTGCTAATAAGTATTTTAACTCAAGTTTGAGGTTCCCGGTTTTCATAGTGTGAAAAAATTTCAGTTAAGGTTGTGAGAGAAATGAAAACGATGCTAGTCGAAGAACCTCAATAAACTCTACAGACATACGGTTAAACGTAAATGATATGCCTGCATTTGTTCGGTCAATTTATTTTCAGACTAAAGCTAATTTTGAACTTCAGTCATACCCCACGCCCTCTTAATCTTGAATATTATATTAGTAAATTTTATAAATAGAAATGCATTAAAAGTATATCGTTTTTTCAAATCACAATGAAATATTTTCGGCCGATATCCGTAGGACTTTGAAAATTTGGAAAATGTTTTCGTTTGCAATAAACATAATTTCAATCATACACGACTTCATTATTTCTATTATATTGTGGGGACCCTTAACCCAATAAATATTTATTTCATGCAACAAGTAAAACATACTCAGAAATAGCAGTTTTAGATTAATGCATATTAAAAGTTCTTTTGTAATTGATTTAATCATAAGGTATTTCATTGACTTCATAAATTTAGACCATTATCCCTCGACGGCACATGTTAGTCATCCAAACCTTCCAGGAAGCAAGTTTGCAATATTATATAGACGACGCAGAAAGTTGAAAACATGCAGTTAGGCTACATATTCTTTTCCTTTGTTCAAAATTTTATTTATTCTTGTGGCTTTGTTGCATCGACTATTGGAGAACCGCAGAGAGTTGCGCAGAAATATTGGAAAGAAAATGATTTTTTACTTTTTCAAAGAAAGGCAGCTTGAAGTCATGCTTGATTCGCTCGATAAAATCACAAAGCTGAAATGTTGACGATAAATTGGAAAATGTTCATTGTATTTTATTCTCTGGGAAATATAAAAAAGGCTTCTGATGTCTTCGTTTACACTTCTTTTTAAGGACTTCCACTCATTAATTTTCCTTTTATTTTGAACATAAATTCTTTTAGGCAGAAAAATGATTTGTAGTTTTCATAGATATTATCTAAAAATTGCTGTTATAAATCATATTTATCGTGGAATACGCAAATTTAAATATAACAATAATAATCGTCTTTATTTGGGGGAGATTGAGATTAAAAGTCCCTTCTTCCATCCCACCCATTAAATATAATCGCAAGTCAAAAATATGAAATACCAGTTCTTCCTTCACGACTCCGAAAACAAAAATGAATATCATTATTAGAATGCATACGACATTTAGAATTATGAGGATCTGTATGTCTTTATGTAATATTTAAATGCATTAATAATCTATGATATCTATGCTTTTTCGCGTATTTTATTTGCATTATTTCTATGCTTTGCTATCTGATTTGTTCTTAATTAAATATTTTTATATAAGTGTTTGCATTTCCTTCGTCTCGCATTCAACATTGACTTTGAAGGGTTTCCTTATTCACAATTTCCGCTTGAAAAACGAGCAGCCTAATTCGCGTTCCGCCTGATTTAATTACCTCCGCCTCAGTAATAGGTGCCAATGCGTCCGAATAACGGGAAATTACGGTAGTTTTATGCTCCCTTAACTAAGAGTTATGTCTCATTGAATTGCCGTACAATTCACTTGTCCACGCTCTCTCACGTTGCTGGATGTACTTGTGTATACCAGTAATTGTTTTAAATTGGTAAATATAATTTAAGTGGTTTTTCAAATATGTGGTTTGAATAAAATCTATGTTTACTTACTGTATTAGAACCAGCCCTTGATTGTTTTAAATAACAATTGCATTGATAATTACAAAAATGGAGACACTACTACTTTAACCCTCTGTTATGAATATGCTTATAGAGATAACATTTATTTAAATTAGGAATTAATTATGGGTTAATTGCTCCCTTGCTTCGAAAATATTAAAGGCAGATGCGCAGATTTCGTACGACGTCATTACTCAAAATTGTCTTATTAAATTTTATTCGATTTATAAGGCAGAAAGTATTTGACTCTTTTCAAATATCGGAGTGTACTCCTAAATGTATCGGGAGAACGGAACTGTTATTGGAAATTGCAAAAATGTCTAATAGCGAAATAATGGGTTATGTGATACGTCAGCTAAGAACAGACTGTTTTGAAAGACCACGTGTTTAAATGTTACCCACACGAATGTGTACATTTTCCTCGAACGTTTTAGGGCCGAGATTTTTTTCAATGAAAACAGCGATTCGAAGCATAAAGGAAACCTCGAAATTCGATCCTAAGTACACGATATCCGATTCCTTTGGATAAGCAAAGAAAGGAACGGAGTATAATGCGTTACCCATTCGCGGCGCGGAACTCCGACTGTTTTTATACCGGCTTGTATCGGAAGGTGGGGTGGGGATTCTAATTATTCTCGGGCAATAAGTAATGTAGTTCTTTTTCCAGCCAAAAAAAGAGGACCGTTTCGTGAGGCAGCGCGGGGCGAAGACAATATATCCCAGCGTCTGTACGCAGCCTCCACTCCCCTGGCTCTTCTTAACTCCTCGATGTCCTCTATTTTTTTCTCTCCGGATACCATTGTTGCGGAAAATGTACGATCCACCACATCGCGAAAAGAGAGGGTAATTAAAAAAGCCCATTGTTGCAAGGCCTTTCGGGAAGTCTTTCCTCTCTTTTTCGTGAATAACGAGCTGGATGCGAGCGGGAGGCGGAAGACGGCCAGACACAGCCTTGTTACCGATTTGCGAAAGAACGGATCTGCCTCCTTTTTCGCTTCCGTATATTTTTGAAAATTATTTCGTTTTTCTCGTAATCGGAAAGGATGGATTTATAAGCAGCTCATAAAAACCGTCGCGGCGGAAAAATAAAAGGATGAAACTCCGCTAAATGCGACTGCTTTCCCAGAGTTCATATTTCGGAGAGAGGCGTCTCTCTCTCTCTTTCTTCCTCTGATGTGCTCCTCGGAAAAGGCTGAAGCGGTTGTGTGAGGGAGAGGAGAGCTTATGTCCCGTTATTGTTTCTCGGATTCCTGGTAATATTCCTCCGAAAAAAGCGTGGTTCCTACTGTTTGTGCCTACTTAAAGTACGTAATCGAGTTCCGAGGATTCATTTTTCAGCTGTTGCGAGGTTTAAGATCTTGAGAGAGAGGTTTCATTTCGGATAGTTTTCTTTAAATTAAAATAGAGTCTTAAATGACTTCCAGACAATTCAGCTCAGTAATTAAGTAAACGAAATTATAACCGTAGAATTTCTTCTCGTGACTAGCTAGAAGAATTTAAAAATTAGAGATTTTAATTGTCAGGTACAAAATTTCCCTCATGAAAATATAATTATTTTTTTAGTAAATAGATTACTGAGACAAACAGCAAGAAATTCTTACCTTAAATTTATCATGGTTAAAAATGTTTACTTTATATTTATGTATGTACACTCCTGGCCAAAATTAACGCAGCACCTCCCTAGCGATCCTTACGGCTGGTGCTGCGTTAATTTTGGCCAGAACTGTACTATTATAAATTATCTCATAATTAAAAATATATATATTTTCTTCATAATGCTATTTCTTTTTTCATAAGAAACGAATATTTAAAAGCAATGGGCATGAGTCACAGGAAAGACCCTAACCTAATACAAAGGCACGTGTCGATATTCAGCTTTCGGAAATACGTAATTCTTTGATGAGAAATGATTTCTTTATTTGCTTTACTCTAGCTTTCTGCTAAAATTTGGAAATAATTGGATACATTATTATTTTGTATTATTTTTGTTTCGTGTATTGCGGTATTGTGCATTATTATTTGATTACCTCAAAATATCCGATAGACGTGAATCATAAATAAATATTAGATCTTTCTTGCTTTTGTCGTTTCTTTATATTATAATTATTTTAAGAATACGTATAAAGTCGTTATAACTTGAATCCTGTAATTTAATTACTTGAAAGGGAAAAGATAATATAAGAAGGCATTAAATATACCTAAAATAAATCCCATCAACCATTTATAGGTGAAATAGTGGTGTTGTTGAAATATTTTCTCTCGTTAATGTGTAAAATAGGTATTGTTACGTAATTGAGTGATTATTATTTTATTTCCTTGAGCCATATTCATTATTTATTTTTAAACACTTTTTATATTATAGGAAAAATCATAGAGCAAATACTTGTATATTGAGATGAAGAAACTTTTATGATATATTAATATTTCAAATTAACTATGTGGAATGGTGAAATTGAATCAACTTTATGGATCCCTTTCGTACTGAAGTACATTTTTATTTGTCGTGACTCGCTAAAATGAAAAATAAGGGGACTTTCATCTGAGTATTTTTTCTGATTGTAAGGATAGAATTATTTTTGTGCGCAAATAGAAGTACCGCTCAATCGCTTATGGATTTTCGAATCATAAAAATATTCATGTTAATATCAAACTGCGAGATCGGCTTACTGCAGTTCTTAGATGCTTATTTCAAGTTAATTAGTAAAAGCTGGTTATTAACTCTCTTGATCGCGGCTCTTTGGAATGTCTTGCGTTGCTACAAAAAATTGTACAAATTTTGAGGTCTTGTTTACCGCGGGATTAAGCACACATTCCAGCGGCTTACGACTGTGCATACGTTAGGAGAGTTATTTTGAATGATTTATTCCCACGATAGCGCTGTGTATTCCCTTCCTCCATTTCGGTTGGACCCTTTGTGACTATCAAATTGCAGTATTTGCATTCTCAGCGGGAAATTAAATCCGCTGTCAAGGAGTGCGCAATGCTATTCATCGTTGGAGGATCAAAAGACTACTGTAGATCCCACGGGATCAGTTCATAAGATAAAGAAGTTAAAGTATGTGGAGCAGGTTACGGAAATCCGAAAACAGAATATAGTATGTAATACGAGGTCTCTTAAGTCGCCAAGGAGAGAAAGAAAGCCTCCATTAAAGATATAGTTCCCTTTTATAGGATTCAGTTCATTAACCGCTAAATAGGTTTTTGACAAAAATAAGCTGTTTGACGTACAAGTTGAACTGAAGTTTTTGTACAGATTCAGCATCTTTGAATCTCAAAAAATCTAAATCTATGAGCATCGGACACAGCATCCGTCAATTATTTTTCAGTTTAACTTTTATATACTATTTTACTGCAGGACGAAAGATAAGTACGAAATATTTGGATTACTATAACATAAAATTGGTCTCTTAAATGGATAAGGTTCAAGATGTAAGGTTGTTTAATATTTATTGCAAATTAATATAGATTCAACGAGACAGTTCTTACAGCTACCGAGAATATCTTTAGCTATGACCCTTATTTCTTAATAATTTTGCTCTAAAAAGTCTGAGAAAAGATCTTAAGAGATTAAAATTTGCCAAAATACTCAAAGCCTGTGGACATGACGGAATTTGTTCATGATTTTCAAGCTTGTTAGTCTAAGTATTTGAAAAACATATAAAGTTATTTCTTGCAAAGCTCCTTCTTCCAAAGGTAAATTGATTCGTCTGAACGGAAGATAACGTATGAGATAAGTGTAGTTTGCAACTAGCTCAAATATACGATAAATAAGGTACCAAAAGAGGACTCTAATGCTGAAGGAAAGTTTAATGCATCAACCTTATTCAGAAATATAGTAGAGCTTAAAAGCTACATTTATGTTTATATATAGAATAAATAATTACATGTTACATGTGATATAAGAATTTTCTTTAATACAGACTCATCGTCGTTTAAATATCCATTCCCTCATGATAATTACTTTGCAGGCAAGATGATCCTTTCTTCATGCCTGCTTTAAACTAAAGGGAATGCTTTCATCGCAGCGTGATAATATAAAGATTATGTCTGCTTGCCTGGGTAAATGTTGTCATGTTGCGCAGATTGTAATAGAAAACTGCGAAGGAATATATTTTTCGTTTTCACCCTCTCTCTATCTCGGTTCTTGGAATATTTCCTCTCTAAAATAATGCTCAACATTCCTTGTCCAATGAGAATATCTTTTAACTCTAACCAGGGTTCAAGTTGTTTTCCGTTTTCTATTTTAAATATTTACCACATAATTTTCGCCCCTTCCCGTAAAAAGGAATTTTAAAGACATTGTGAACGTTGAAAAGATGGCCGATGAGCCGGTTTAGTCCATTTTCATATTTCCTGATAGATAAGTTGCTAATTCTACCGTCATAAATGGCACAATTTTATGGAAATAATAATTTATAAGCTTAAGAAGACTTCAGGGGTGCAATAGTTAGAAAATTCAATATTTATTCTTTGTTCTAAGTCGGTCCGACGTACAACATAAGAAGATATTCAGAAAATTAATGACGGAATGTTATTTCTTTTTTCTTAGGATAGAAATAATAAGCTAACGTGTAATACTTTACATCGAGTATGTAGAAAATTTCTTCTATAGATCTCAAATCCTATTTGGGTCGTTCGTAGTTTACTATTTATGCTACATATCTTCACATCCACGCTACATATTAACGAAAATGGAAAGCTAGAGTTTATTAGGAGGTAAATATTAGGAGTAAATTTGTAAGTATTGGACAAACATGCAGCAGCTGATATGTGCCATACTTGATTTTTTATCTATGCAAATTACCGAGTTAAAGAACCGCATTCATGCTTTTAAGTAAAGCTGAAAGTGGCAAACCCTTCAAGGCACAAAACTTTAAATTTTTGGCGAGGACAGCGAAATCACTCAACCATATCATTAACAAAAATCTTAGGACTTTCAGGTGAGATTTAATTTTACTGTCTGCAATATTGTTCACTATGAACCGAAGTTAAAACATTTGTCGCAAATTAAATATAAGCCTGATACACTCAGAAAAGCTAAAGATTACAGAGGAAAAGAAAGTTAAGTGTCGTTAATAATATAATGATGATGTCTCTATTTGGGCAAGATCGAGACTAAAAGTCTCTTATTCCATCAAACCCTATGTTGTTAATTATGATAATATGAAAACAGACTTCGTATACGTCAGACATTAGGATGGGAAATGTAGTAATTGAACAAGCAATAATAAACGATGCTATTATTAGTAGAGTAATTATTTAGATTAAATTTCTATAATACCACTTTAACGTTGTCTATCAATATATCGCATTTGTTGGATAATAGGTGTTCACTTAGTTTCACATTCACCATCTTTTCTTCTTAACATCCTGTAGAGCTCTTATTTAATTATCTTATCTTAATACACATATTTAAGCTTAATCTGAAGGTTTCACTAAAATACGTTTTGAAATTACATTCTGAATGAAATTAAATATTTTGGTACGAAATTCATCGTATTCTGCATCTGTATTGCTTCGTAGAACGTAGATACGATATCCTTAAGTCATCATTATAAGCTTAAGAAAAGTAGCAGTAGCCCTTTAGTTTTGTGTACAGAGATGGAAAATATAGAAAATGTAAAGATAAACTTACTATATTCAGACCTAACTTTGTAGAACGCCATTTAAATTAATAACAAATAAACTTAGTATTTTAGACATGAATTTATTGATTGATATTAAAATCACCTTTTCTTAAAGATGACCGTACGGTTCAGACTTTTATTCTTTTTTCGAACTTTTCGTAAACTGCCCTTTCTGGTAATTATTATTTTTATGAGATGTATGCTATAGCTCACTAATACAACTTACATCTTGAAATGTAAATCTATATTTAATTTTCATTTCTCATCTTTATCTTTTGGCAGAAATATAACAGATGTATATTTCCAAAGAGTTTTTTCCTAGAAAACTATAAAAAAACAAAGAATTGGGAATGATTTTCTGCTATGTCTTCCACTCTTCTAATCAGTATCAGTAACAGAATCAGTAAGTTTAAGAATAATCATTTCGTGAATTCTCGGCAAAGAAGCAAAGCGACACTGATTGACTGATAACTATTTTTAAATCGCTCATAATAGTTCGCACTTTTGTGAAAATACGCTACAAAATTGCGAATAATTGCAGAAGAATAGCGAATAAGAATTTCAACCTGACTGACTGCCAAACTGTGAAATTCTCGTATGGGTTGACCCAGGACTTTTCGGCATGGAAACTGAAGACATAGTGAATGCTTCATCGTATTGATTTTACTCTTGAGCTTCTCGATGAGAATCGATATTCAAAATATTTGTCATTGAACTCGTCAAAGGATCAAAGGAGCCCTTAAACGTACGACGAAGGAAAAGGTCAGGAATGATTTATTAATTAGATGGCCCATTTAATCATCCTCTTTTGATCTCAGCCTGGAGCATGTTTATTCAGGATCCTGGTTGTTGATTTAGCCCAGAATATATGTTGGGGTCAATTAAACCGATTGCGACGGGCTAGGTAAAAGAAAATACGTTATCGTGAGCGCAAATATGATGAAAAGACGAAGGGAAGACTGAACAGTAATAATAAAGTGTCTTTTACTAGTGCAAGACTAACAAGTCTGTTCTTGCAAGTAACAATTCGTCATATATTTTAAAGATAGAGATAGCTTGGAACAAGAACACAGGACACTATCTCGTGGGCTAAAAACAACTATGGAGAGCATAAGAAAACTTTTTATACTTCCACAAGATAATTTATTGCAACCGGTTTCGCTACAAATCTAGCATCTTCAGGCCCATAAGATGCTAGAAATTTAGCAAACCCGGTCGCAATAAAATTAATTTGTGAAAGTATACAAAGTTTTTATTCTTCTTTGTGATAGCCTCCCACGAAGTAAGGCCGAAACAGATTCATTTTATTAAATAACTATGGTTTCATTACTATATTTCAAAAAGTACATCGCAACACCTAGTTAGCACAGTGAAAAATCTGACAGCAAGGAAGTGTATAATAAAAAAAACCAACATAAAATAAAATTTCTATGGAGATCAACAACACTAATTTCATGTTCGCATCATATCGGGACAGTCCTCAAAAGAAAAAAGGAAAGGACTGAAATTATTGTTAAAATTCGCTGCAAATTAATCCTCTGGCATCGAACCCGGGTCTTTATGGTGAACTTAATATGCAGCACAATAAATTATCACCATCTCTAACTATGTGTAAAAATTCAAGCAGAAATATTTGCTACAAATGCCTCAAACGAAGTCATACTTTTCCCTTATATTCCTTATGTGAGAAAATTTAATGAACTATGGCATCGTACCCAGGAACAGCATGGTCTTATCTAATTTTTTTTCTAAAACCGAGTCTTAATACACATCTTCTATTTAAGCAAGAACTTCCTATTATTTCGATCAGTGCATCAAAATAAATAATGAAAACTGCCTCAATGTAATATTCATGGTTTTTGGGTTCTCTTCCACGTATTTTGTCTTTGTCGGACGACGTTTCGACCGCATTCCAGCAGTCGTCTTTAGGTCGAATGCATTTCATGTTCAGGTCCCCTTTTATATAACATGTCTCTCCTTCCACTGCTACTTCGTGATTGGCCGTGCTCTCTGATTCGTTCTTAGGATTCCTTTCCAACTATTATGAATATAATAGCCATCCTCTATGTTCATATTTTCTGGTGTTTTGAATATTTCTATCGCTTCTTTTATTACCCGTGGGTAATATCGTCTCTCTTTCGAAATTATTTTAGCCTCCTTAAATTGGATGTCGTGTCCCGGCTCACTCCAGGCGTGCTCTTCGATGGCCGAGAGATTAAATTGTTTATTTTTCGTCGTTCTTTCGTGCTCCCTTATTCGAGTTTTTAAAGATCTGCATGTTTCTCCTATGTAGGATCGACCTGAAGATGACTGCTGGAATGCGGTCGAAACGTCGTCCGACAAAAACGAAATACGTGGAAGAAAACCCAAAAACCATGAATTTTACAATTGAACGCCACGGAAATCTACGAAGTTATATTGTGTACCTCAATGTATTTTAAAAGGGGGATGTATTAACCACCTGGCTTCGAACCCGGGTCTTTCTAGTGACGCTTCCATTGCAACACAATAGAAGATCACCATCTCTAACTATGTGTGAAAATTCAAGCAGAAATATTGGCTGCAACTGCCTTAAACGACATCTTACTTTTCCCATATATTCCTTTTGAGAGAAAGGTTAATGTGCTCTGTCATCGAACCCAGGAAGAGCACGGTCTTATGAAAAGTTTTTTCTTAAACCAATTTTTACCATACATCTTCCTGCCAAGCACGAACTTCCTATCGTTTCAATAAGTGCATCAAAAAAATAATGAAAAACTACTCCCATGTATTTTAAAGGGCAGATATGCGCATCGTCCTAGCATCGAACCCTGGATTTTTTACGTAGAAGTCATTTATGTTTTTGATAGACTATGACCATATTTTGGGGCCCTCTGGAATCGAACCCATGACACTCAGGTTCAAATTTTTCTGGTGGTTACAGGTTATGGCCAATACGCCGTAAAAAATTCAAGTTAATTAGGCTTGTGGTTTAGCCTGTGAATCAGTATCCTATCTATCTATCTATATGAATGAATCCGGAGAAGCATCTATATATAATAGATATATAATAAATAAATAATATATATTATACGTAAATATATAATGGAAAGATTTAAAGTAAACTTTATCAAATCCTCCAAAAGTTTTTATATCTTGTTTTATTGCAACAATTAACATTCTAGTGGAAAAGGAAGATGAGATGCAATGACCCAGAAAACAAAGTTCACACTGAACTCAAACTCAAAACTATATTCCTGAAGAATAATTCTTGCTAACTTTCATCTTTAGCGCAAATCGCGGGAGAAACTTTAATATTGTGATCCAGTTGGAGTAATAAGCTGGGACCGCCTTTCGATGGAACTTTTCTATAGAACTTTTTATTGACTTTACTCTTCTTTTAATCTATAATTGCGCTTCTCCTCTTCCATGTTATTTAAAATGCTTCACTCGCAAAATTATGCTAACAAGTGAAGTTTATTTTCTTTTCCATTAGAGAAACTTTATTATCAAGTTGCTTTGAATTTATATTTTTTGAACTTGTTCCAATTTCACCTATTATCTTCAATTTTATTGCGTTTATTTTGCTTCTTTGATTGTTATCCCTCCATCAGTTCATTTGCCAATTTGCAGAGAATGTTCTGCGCTTCGACACGATTTTATGTCGTAAGGTTTGTCAAATGTTTTGGTTAAATTGATTATTGGAGTTATAGTATTACATTTTTTTATAGACTCGTCGTCACTAACTCAAAAGTTTTGCTTTTATTTTCCATTTTTCTATTTAATTACCGCGATTGATTCCTTTGCTTGTATTTAATACATGTATATTCCATAATTCTTTTTAAAACTTTTTTAAATTCTCGAATTCGATTAGTATTTGCCATAATAGTTAACATATAAATCCATTAGAGAGTAGACCAGTAGCTCACCGTGAGCGATACTAAAATTCTTTTAATTGGTGTTTATTCCAATATGTACTTTGTTTCCGACTTTTAGTTACTGTTGACCCCGTAAATAAATCATCATTGACTTTGACCGGATGCGGTGGCGGAGTGGTTAGCGTGTTAGTATTTTAGTACCTTGTCCCGAATTCGAATCCCAGCTAGTCGGATTTTTCTGGCTAGTGAATGGTTGTGTGTCTTTGTAAATAGAAATAATTATTGAAATGGATGTAATTGGGATCTTCCTGTTTCCATTAGAGAAGTTATTATTATTGTTATCATGATATAAATTCAGACGATACCCTTTTTTTTCTTTTGCAAGGAATTTTATAAAAAATATTAAATAGCATCACGTAGGTAATAATATGCTCGCAAAGTTAGAATTACGACTTTTAAATTGGGTCCTTTTATTACTTCACTATCAATTAACAATAATATTTTAGTTACTTCTACAAGGTAGTCAAAAGGTTTCTGCCGAAAATATATAAAAACTAATAATTTGTTGCCAACAAATTGTTTCGCTTGCATTTTAAATTAATTCCGTAAACAGAGGTAGCAATCTCTGATATATATGTAGACATATGTCTTATAAATGTAAATTATAAAGTCTACCATAGAAGCGAAGAGATCAATAAGGAAAATATTCGCGTAAAATGTTGGTTGACATTTCCATTAAATGTTTGCAAGCTTCTTTTCTTTCCTTTCTTTGCTTTCTTTTTCTAGCTATTATTAAAATTTTTACGGTCAGTTTTTGGAATGGGCATTTCATCCTTTGCGTTAATCAAATGCAAGGTCTTTTTTAACTCTAAAATGAAACGCTGCATTTTAGAAGAAGTTTACTTTTATCTCCTCTCCTAATTATGGGCTAATGAATCTTTCCTTACCGCCTCCGCGCTCTCAACGATAAAGAATATTTTTTTCTCCGAAAGTTCTTCAACAAAAATATTAGGGCTCGGAATATTTCCATCGAGACAGTTAACCAAAATATGAAAACTCGCGAAAAAACTTCATTATCTCCGACATCATAGCACTGCCCTACGAAGGCCTTTTTCCACCAAGAGAAACAAAGACGTCTAACAAATTCAAGCTCTGATAAATTTCAGAGGCCTTCTGATGATTAAGATTCCATCCGAGGGCTCCTTTCAAGCTCCCTTCATGCCTCGTGGCCTCATAGACGTTGTTTCTCTCCGCGAACTAATTTTGGCGTTGTCACGGATGTCACGCATCGTGCACAGAGAACCTTAGAAAATGAATCCTGGCCAGGAATGACGTTTCAGCCTTTTCGCTACCGAGATATTCCCATTGTCACGTGACCCTACACTCCCTCCTCCATTTGCAAAAGACTCGAGAGGGATCGACTCTATGCACATATAATAAACGTGTGTAATTTTTGAACTACGGAGGGTAAAGTGAGTAATTAACCACGCTTTAAGTTAGACATGCTCCCTAAATAAAGAATTTCACTAAATGTAGAAACCAATATCAAAGAGCGCATTAATATTGACTTCAATAAATGCTATCCTATGTAATCTATTCGAAAATCTCATAAAAAATGGGGCGAAAAGAGGAAGATTAATGGGGAAATATTGCTGCAAATATGGAAATAATCTCCATTGAAACCCATACGCTAATCTGAAAATTAAGTTTAGTATGGTACTTATAATGTGTACATTTAAATGAACTACGTTTGCTTATTATCTATGACGTAGTAGTGAGCAATATAAACCAGAATTTCCGTGAAACGTAGATTTAATTATTTAAATACTCTGAATTGAATTGAATGCGAATACGTTGTCCTCGGAGTCGGAGGTTTTTGTTATTCCAATTGTCGGTCAGCAGTTTCATGAATAACTTCATATATGATATGTTTATTAAGTAAATCGATATTACAAGTTCATCAAAAATTTAATTTCTGTGTGGAAGATTTTTATGAGATCAGAAAAATGTTCAGGGTAGTTCAGATTTGTCGCATGCCTTACATGGATCAATAAATTTAATTTTTCTAATTCTCGGGGTTTACTAATTAAATGCAATACATCTACCAAACCGAATATTATCCTAAGAGTATATATTTTAGAAAATTAAATATGAAATTACTCGACAAATATATGGAAATCTAAGATGTCGCTTTTGTGCCATATACGATCTATGTTATTTTATATTACTTAATGACTGTTGGTTAAGTAGTTTCGAGATAAGCTGTCATTTAGTTATAGCCAAAAAATAAATACAAGTGAAGATGACGAAAATGATGTTTTCAGTGAGTAATCAGGTCACAGGTATGCCTTCAAATATAGCTATGGAATTGTGCTAAGCGTTAAATCCCACTTTTCACGATATTTTTTTCTATTTTCATTTTGAATTTGTTAATCCATAAAAATTCCATTTCTAAATAGAATATTTGGTAAAAATAAGGGTTCTATTAAAATTTCAAAAAAATAGATAAGAATTTTTTCCTGATATTCCAAAATACACTATAGATGAAGTTGTCTTCGTCATCAACAGTAAAAAGAAATAGAATGCTGTATGGTTACTGGAAAAGTTGAGAATTATGGTATTAGAACTTTTTACATATCGGCCTACTACGACCGCAATTTAAGTGTATTAATCGTTCAGCAAACATTTGTGTCGCGAGCAGAATACAGTTGCCCTTTCCCTGGAAAGGTTAATTCAATAAAGCGAAACTTTCAAATTTTGCAGTGATTTTTCGACGAAATGAAATAACGCACGAATGACTTTTGATGTGCCTACGTGATCACATCCATGTTTCTCTGCTAAGTGAAGGGTGTTTTTTATTCCCATATTCACGTCACTTTCAGGTGCGATTTAAATTCGTCTCTTTGCAAATGAAACATTTACTCTGTTGCTCACATTTTACGAAATTCATTTAATGGGCATCAATTAACGGAAAAATATAAAATCCTGGCCATAAGCAGCTTGGTCGTTTACTAAGTGAACACCTGAGATTGCATTTAACTTCGGTAATATGTGCACATTCATTCATTATTAAATGAATAATAAAGTAAATATTTCTCTCTTTTATTTTCATACCATCTTTTATTACCTAATAGGTTTTCATTTCCTTTTTTAAATCAAATTTATAAATTGCGTTCAGCGTTTAAGAGCCCTTATTCATATGTTGTAACTTTGAAACTGATTTTTGCCGGATGACGTCTACTAATAAATTCTCCAACAGTGAGGTTGGTGTGTAATTAGTTAGCTTAATTAGCTTCAGTTATTATCATTATCGATTTATATGTTGAAGATTGACTAACAGGTGCGGTGGAAACATAATAACATCTTTTTATATTAACATAACTATTTCCCTATTTTACACAGATGCAGTACTAATCACAAGTACGTAAGCTTACAGACTATTGCTTAAAATGTATCAACTAGCTACATCATTACACTATTATAATACAGTTATCTCCAAGTTACATCAGATCAACATTATTATACCACTGTAATCAAACAACAACTGTTGAATAGAAAAATAGAGTTATTTCTCTTCCAAATATCCCTTTTTTCACAAAGATTCGTTACTCTAGACAGATATACATTCATGAAAATTATTTTCTTACTTTATATCCCTTATTAATCAGACAAATTGTTTTAGGATTATTTATAATCATGATATTCATGGTACTATGTATTTGTAGGTAATCAATGATATTCATGGTACGATCCATAAAATATCCCTAATTAAGCCATTACTATTTATAGAATTTAACAAGTTTATGTATAAGTAACTATTACGTAATTGATCATTTTATTGTTATATAACCTAAATATTTCTTACTTCAGGAAGATAAGTTTCATTCGATTTGTGCCGGATATGAAGATGGAGAAGGATGTAAAACAGAAGTCGTTGATAGTGGAGATGAGGATTCATCCGCCGATGGAATAATTAATCGCAAGGTCAGTTATAAATCGACGCAGATGGCGCACCCACTGAGGGATGGAGGACTTCCCTCGTCGAATGCTAAGGAGCGACTTTGTCAAACTAATCATCTCCATTAATACCCAACTGTTGTCACTCTTTGCTGTCATCACGTTCCTAAATTACGTTCGTATCCTATCGGGAAAGCTCAGAATCGATATGCTGAAATATCTCGGTTTGTATGTAACTTTATTTCAACTAAATAGATTTGGAAATAGTTGTACTATATCATGCATTTTCTTCGTTGAAACTCGTAAGATATTAATAGCTCGAAATATTTCTAAGTTCTGTTTTTAACATGGCACTTTAAACGTGAGATGACACTAAGAGGTGATAATTGATCCATTCCTAGGAATTCCTGAGTGTAGTATAAATATATTATTGAATAGATAATAAAATAAAAGGTAATATCCCAAGAGAGGCCCGTAGAAGGTTAAGAAGTAGTTAGTCTGCTAGATAATAGGATTCTGAGTGAATTTAAGTCTAAGAAAATCATGTTCAAACGTCACGAAAATCAGACTCGCAAAAAACGTTAAAAGAAAGTAACAACAGTTAATCACGGACGTCTGAATCTATGCCAAAATTATATGTATATCGAAAATAACCGTTAGCTTTCTTCTAAAACTCTAGATACGTATCCCTTAAACATGCTCTTCTCACGGAGTAGAACAATTAATAATCTTAGTATAATACTTACAACTATGTGTAGTATATTAGGATGGTCCTTATTTTCGAAAGGTTGAAATTCATTTCGGATGTCCTCCAAAATGCTTTCATTTAAGTAGAATATAAATTGTGTAAAATATTATGAGGATCGGATAATGGAAAGACGTGCCACAAGGCACTAAAGTTTTATATATTTCAACATTTCTGGCCCTTTTTCGGTCATCGAAGTTAATTAAATATGTATATATATTGTAAAAATAACTAATAACTAAATATGTATATATATTGTAACGATTTTCTACCAAAATAAGCCAGGCATTATTTGAATTCCTCCAGATTTATCTCTGAAAGTTATCTTGGAAGTCACCTCTAAAGGTAATTATTGCAGTACATAAATAAAACATTTAACCTAAATTCCTGAAATTAATTACGCAGTTTAATCTCTTCCAAATGTTTGTGCGTTGCAATCACGAACTCCTCGGCCTCACTTTTTCCTAGAATTCTGCGCAAGAAATACATTAATCAAAGATAAGAATGACATCTTAGAATGATATTCTAGCAGCATCTTGAGATTCTTTCTCCTATTCACTCATTTTCTAAAAATAGTAGATTTGTAGACGTTGGTAAGGATCTTATAGTTGAATATACCTCAGATTTTCGTCGTACAAGGTGAAGGCAGAATAATGTCTTCGCACGTAGTAGACAACATTCCATCACTTAATCTATGTTCCCAAAACTTGATTACACAGCATTGCTGACTCTTATTTGTCTGCGGCTCTCTCTTTTGTTTGAAGACTTTCTTCTCATATTCATCACATTTTCAAAAATGCTTTTGATATTAAGCTGAAGCATTATATTCTCTTCTCTCTTTAATCACAACGGCCACTTTTTAATGTGTTCATTATTTACTCTTACGTCTTAAGGAAAATAACTAAATAAAATTCTATTGAAAAATGAAAAAAATAACTATTATATGTCCAAATACGAAAGTGATCTCTCTGCTAATATCAAATCAATTTCCACTTGTTTCGTAGGAGTGACTCCTCGTTGCTAAGCAATTGATTTAAGACGAATCATGTTAACTAATTTATTATGTATCAATTTTTCAAACACAGCAGTAACCAATTAAAAGTGATAATATAACAATATGGCAAATAAAACAAATAAAAGGGAAAGGAAAAAAATGAGAAATAATTTAAGGTGTGGGGGATAATAGATAAGCAAACTATACTCTGACCATAAATAGTTCATATTTAGTTAAGAAACGTCGTTACGGAAAAAATATTAGAGGAAATGACTGATATCTCTACCATACAATTTGGTGAGAATAGCTCTGGAGGAATCTTTCTGAAATAAAAAGGTCAAATGTGATACCGGACAGATATTTGCCTTATAATGAAATAGTTCCTTTGAAGAATAGATCACTTTTTCAGGAAGTGTATTTATTAAGTGTGAGTACATTTCTGGATCAAAAACTTGACCAATTAATATATATATTGGTTACATAAACACGTAAATATTAGATGTATATACAGTGAGTATGTACATAAACATTTAAGTATACTATGGTGGGAGGATCAAGACATTCATTGAAGAAGGAGAGGATATGGTGGAGTAGAAAATTCTATCTAACTGAGAAACGTAGCAACATCTAATATTTACGTGTTTATGTAACCAATATATATATTAATTGGTTTGCCGATTGTAAAGAGGCGAAATTTCTGAAAATAATTGCTGATGTCACTTTCAATTTTTCCCTATGAAGCATATTTATTCTGTATTTTTGCGAGTTCCTTTCTGCAATTTACAGCTCTCGCCAAACTTCCTAGCGATACTCCATTAAGCTAATTGCAACACGCTGTGCGTGACCGCCGAATATTTCTTCTGTTTCTCATTAATAAAATTACTTCGCTCACTTTCAGTCTCCTGTACCCTTTCCGATTCCGTTTAAACTCTTTAAAATACATCGTCCGCATTACATAAATTGGATAGGGCCTCTTTTCCTCTTCTGCAATTTAATTTTTTATTTCTACGCCTGTACTTTTCACGTTTATATTTTAGCTTTTTGCGTATCCTCGCTAATATGCAATAATGGAATCAGTCAGATCAGCTTTTTTTTCTCTTTAAAAGAAAAAATACATCGAAAAATGTAGATAAATACTTTCCTCCGGTTATCACTACTAAACTCATTTTTTATCGTGATTCTTTTTCGTGGCATCTGAAACGTTCATTTTTACTTTCTCCCTATACGTAGTATAGAGAAAGTATTGTATTCGCAAAAAAATTCGACCTCCAGATTTCGACGGAAATAGATGTTTTGGGACCCATAGAGCATGTTTTAGCTATTTTCCCGAACATGTCTGTCTGTGTGTGTGTCTGTCTGTCTGTGGTTAAAAAGTTTGTGGGCGCTCTATCTTAAAAAGTAATTATCCGATCATTTTCAAAATTTATATTTAGAATTTTCCTAACAATGCCAAAAGTTGATTAGTTTTTGGCGAATATCGCTTAACCGGAAGTTGTGGTTTATCCGGAACAAACTTTTGTTTCTTAAATATCTCTGTAAGAAGGCAATATAGGTATATACATTTACACACAAAAAATGTAGAAAATTAACTTTACTACAACTTTTGTATAAAACATTTTTTCAGAACACTAATTGTTTAGGAGTTATTGCCCAATAATGATTAACCGGAAGTTGTTGTTAATTCAGAAATGGAAGTTTTTCATACATATCTCTGTCCGAATGCAATATAGGTATATACATTTATATACAAAAGTTATAGATAATGTATTTAACTACAACTTTTGTATGAAACAGTTTTCCGTAACACTGATTGTTTAGGAGTTATCCTTCAATAATGGTTAACCGGAAGTTGTTGTTTAACCATAAATTGAATTTTTTCATACTTATCTCTGTCAGAATGCAATGTAGGTATATACAATTATGTACCAAAGTTATAGATAATGTTTTTTACTACTTAGCTTGTATGAAACATTTTCCTGTAACACTCATTGTTTTGGAGTTTTTTATATATCACCAGCATAGGCTTCTGTTTTCAATAAATACGGAGAAAGTCATGTGTTGGCCACATCAGATTTTTTTATATTTGTATGTATGATAGTCTGATCATTCATTTTCTTATACTTCTTATACTCACGAGAATTTCTTGGTTATTAAAAATGTTTGAACATTAATTATATATCGCAAAGTATATGTGGATTAATTTGATGCGTGTAGATTTA
Organism: Sympetrum striolatum; assembly: GCA_947579665.1. Classification (NCBI taxonomy): domain Eukaryota; kingdom Metazoa; phylum Arthropoda; class Insecta; order Odonata; family Libellulidae; genus Sympetrum; species Sympetrum striolatum. The sequence goes on from OX388346.1 coordinate 42,942,868, forward strand.
TTTTGTTATTATTTTGCTTAGAATGATGATTGTATTGCGAAACTAAAATATTGTTTCCTGTGCTCTAAAAGTAAGTAAGTACATAAGTAGCATTGTATAAGTGCTATTATATGGAAAAACTAAATGTTTAATTTAATTGGGAATGAGTTACAAGTAGCTCTGTTTATCGTCTTATTTGAGAACAAACGAAATCTAATTGTATTTGCTTTTAATTAATTATATAATTTGGGAGCTAAAATATCTCACTTGAAAGTTACGAGAAATTAGTGCACGATATCTATCCTTATAATAGTATTTACATATTTCTGAGCATTCAGAATGTTCTTAGGACAGAATAAATATGAAGTATAGGTTGTACTCAAAAGTAAAATGTCGCTGAATACTAATTGAGGAAAGCAATGGAGGGAGAATTCCGCAGTTGCCACGAATTATATCCTGGAATTCCGAAGGTTCCTTAAAGACGCCTTATACTTAGGAACTTCATCCAGTATTAATCCAATCTGGAATACTAGGCTACCAAAGTCAAGGAATTTCCTCAAGCTCTTCTAGCCGTATGTATTTTGAATTAACTCTCTCGCAGCAGGAAAGATAAAGTTAGGAATCGGATGTCTGAAACAAATGCAAGATGTATAATTAATTACGGAGATGAAGTAAGAAAACTTCTCTAGAAAGAAATTTCGGGAATTCTGGATAAGGAAGTTACGGGAATGAATGGCGAGACACTGAATTATGGCGAAAAGGTCCGCACGCAATATTACTCGGATTTCCCGTGAGAAACCTAAAAATTGCTTCCTTGGAATAAGAAAGGGTGTATAAAATTTAGGAGAGAAGAGAATGGGAGTATTGCTACGGTTGTAAGGAGAAATAAACAGTAAAAAAATCAAACTCCTTCAATGATAGTTGGTGGAATTTTCATCACACCAAACAATTTATTGTGACAAATTTTTATAAGAATAAATTGTTTTGTGTAAAATTGTAAGTTTCTGGGAGGAATCGCTTTTTTGTAAAGAACCTAAACGCTATATTATGAACTGATTATTTACGCATCTTATATGTTAAATCTGCCACCCATATTTGAAATGATTTGCTTTCTAAATTAAGGAATACTTTATTATGTTTTGAATTAGGAACTTTATGGTTTGTATTTAAATTCATCTGAATCATTTCAAGCAATGTTTATTTAATTTCAAGTGATTTCAATCTAAATCTTTTCAAGATTTATGAATAACTCTGGTAAAGTGCCTGACGCCTGTGCTTCTTATTGTTCCAACTGTTGTATCAGCGTTAAAAAAGTATATTTCATGCGTTAATGGTGTTGACTTCAAAAAATCTCTTAGTCCGCTCTAAAAATTGCTTCTCTTGGTTATTGAACTCTAATTCTGTTGAACTCTAATCTTTCTGTTTGAAGACTGAGGCTTTACCAACTAGGCTGAAGCATTTCTTAGTTATTTCACTCATAATGGAAATCTTCTAAATTTGGATCAGTTTGACTGGAATTAGAAATTATTAATAAAGATTGACGATAACTCATTATTCATTGACAAGTTTCTGTCCCCTTGCAAGTGAATCATATCATCTAAAAATATTTGATTTTCCTCTTTAAAATATTTTCTGAGGACTTTTAAATGTTGATCTATATAGATGGCTAAATCATTTAGAGTTCATTTAAATTTTCCTTTCTAAGTAAGAGTTTAAAAGCTAAGCGTACAACTTGGATCAAATACACAGTTCGTGACGTTAAAACCTCCTCGGATCAGTAATTATTTTCTGAAAAAATATCTCATTGAATTTTCCCACTATGTGAACGCGGCACATTTTGTGAATCTTTGAAGTTCAAAAATTATGGTATTTCGTGTTAAATTAGAACGCAACGAGATTAAAATTTAGGTAACTTTTAATATCGTGTAGGAACTCTTAGTTTATACCTTTATAACAACAACACTGCATTTTTGAGCTCACCTCCTAATATTCTCCACTGATCGGTAACTACTGTCCGAAAAATACGTCTATTGAACTTTGCGATAATCCTATTTTGGCAGATTTTGTGAATCTATGACGTTCAAAAATGATGAAGTAATTTTTTTCATGTTAATTTAGAACGCAATGAGATGTTCCTTTAGAGGACTTTTAATAACGTAGAGAAACTCTTTGTATGTAAAATAATAACCAGTATGTACCTTCAAAACAAAAAGACTGCATTTTCGTTAGCCTTTTTACGGAGTAGCATCGATTTTTTTTCATTTTTAAAGCTATCCGAAAGGTCGTTCGGATCTCCGACTTCATTCCTCTGATATTTTTCCCGAATCCGCATCGATGAGCCGCAGTGGCTTCGAGACGATAACGGGATCTGCCTAATAATGAAAAAATCCTTCCCCAGCAACATTAACAAACCAAGTCGCGATTTAAATAACTCTAAGAAAAGTAGGTCTGGCGGAGTTAAATCCCAGCGGAAAAGTGTCACATGTGATTCGGTATGTGTTCGCTTGATTAAAAGTTCGGCGTCGACTTATCCGCTATAACTGCGAGATAATGCTCCGTTTGACTCCTCCGATCGAGTGCTCCTTTCCAGCGCACTTCATTTCGAAAAAGTTATTCTTGGCGAACAATGGTCTCTTATCTCTGCCTTAATATCTTTTTTTACAACACGTACTCTCATTCTGGCGAATAGTCTGTTCGTTACGGGCGCGAGGACAATTCCATAATAAATAGAGCATCGAGAGAGAATTCCTTTTTTACCCCTAGCATTCGCGTTTGTCCGCTGACCTAGATTTCAGCGGAATAAAAAGATTCCTGGGCTTCTGGACGCGAAATAATTTTTTTTCCTCCGGGATTTTAGTATGAGTGATCTCGTCCGAGCGCTCTTCCTATTATCGCGGAAAAAAGCCCCCGTTTCGGCGGGACTCGGGTTCAACGCCATTAAACCATTCTTATCCCCGTTGGACTCTTCGGTGGCCATTTGGCACATTTAAGGTTTGCCCCACGTTGGTTGGGGCAGCGGTAGATGTCGGTCGCTTGATACTACCCTTAAGGAAAATGGCCGTTATTTAATTAGTGAGGAGGATACAATTTGAACCAGCGCTAGGTGGAAATCACGTATATAAGTCGTCATAGTTGTCTCTGCTATCATTTATTGATGATTAAAATATTTTTCATTTGCTATTCAGTACAGGATAGAGGAAAATGCATCTTTGATATACTTTATGACGGTCTTGTTCTTGGTTGTGATGGAATGAAAGCTACTGAGGTTTACGCTGTATGCTGAACAGTGGCACTAATTAAGGTTGGAATGCCAAAAAAGCGCACTCCTTGTGCTTCACTTAGATGGACATGTTCCTCTAATTCTGACTTGTTGAGGAAAACAAGAGAAAACTACCTCACTCCTCATTATGCCTATTAAGCCTCATTCCCTCCTACTAGTCATGAGTAGCTAATTTTATAAGGCTTGAGGTACCAACCGGTCTTTATTCTCAGTGCGTACTTCACATACATATGTGATAGTATAAGCGTTTAATAAAACCCTAAAATAACACAACCTCAAAAAGTTCCATTACATGCACAATCACGAAGTTGTAAGTGAAGGACAGATATTGGGAATGAGAGGGGAAATATTACACTTATTTATGACTTTTCGATTATTTCTGGATAAATGATATGCTAGATAACATAGTTTATCACAATCAACATCTATCACAATAAAAATCTTTTACACTAGTGGTCCAGACTAGACATTTTTATCCTCATATATTAGTGCGTCCTATTATTATATTTTAAGGTAGTATGAACCTATTACATACTGTTATCACTGTAGATATTTTCTTAGACTGTTAATTGAATATAGCAACTAGTCTCTAGAGAATGGTTTCATGATATTAGATCGCTTGCTTTCTTTTATGAAGTATAATCGAATTCAATAAATTATTTCATAAATTCGTTATTTTAGCCAGCTAAAAGAGTGAACAATTCTTGATAAATTTCCATACTAGTATTTTCTCTGTTAGTTTCGCCTGCGAGCTATCATCTTTAGGCTTAAGGGAATGAGGAATTCTTTGTGAACATATGCAGCAAGTTTGTGAAATCCACTTATTTTTCCGGCCGAGTAATGACAAACGATTATCGCGTAAAGTTTGCCGTAAAACTTTCGTCTTAGCATTTTGCAGGATAATTCCGCACGAGATGAGTAAAATGCCTTCCTTTTCAAAAAAAGAATTTAAGTTAATTAAATGGCTGTTTTCTAAGTTAAGGCATCTAACTACGTGCCCTATTTAGTACCCTTTTCCACATGACACTTCAGGAGGCTGATGAATGAGTGCTCTGAAAATTAGAGCTTCAGGAGTTTGGGTAGGTCAGCTTTAGTTGAATCCATTCCAAAGAATTTAGTTTCCACTTTGCATATGCTGATAGTGGTTTGTCCCCGACCTTGAACTGAGGATTATGACGTAGGGTTTCCGAACGAATACCTACCGACTGACTTGGTCGGCTTTCATAATATTGCGCAGTCATTGCCTCGGAAAGTAGAAATCAAGACGGTGATTGCTTATTTACATCTATTATTCATCTTTGACCCAGTTTATTCGTAGAGTATTTATTTTTTTACTGTTACATATGCTGCAAGTGGAAAATCTTCCAGCTCCAACCAATGTCTATGTACAACTTAATTCTAACCCCAATCCATCCGCTAGACGTTGCACACAAACGAAAATTTCAATATTATCATCACTACCCACAGACAGTATTAAAACACCGCAAAACTGCAACAAGATCTAATTTACACTCATCTCCCCGGTACCCCTCCAAAACATATACTCAACATATATTCTCTAATCACAAATACTACATTTCACAGTTAAAGTTATCGGGTGGGATCAATAGAAACAAGTCTTACAATCTTTAGGAAGTAAAATAAACTTAATATCATGAGCCTATTCTCTTTTTTAACTTTTAGTATGTTGTTCACGTTTAATTATCTAAATTTTACGAGTTTAACACAACTTCCCGATGTAAATGACTGTCGATCTTATGAAATGGCATGTAGTTTTTTCCTTGTAGATGTTTCACGTTTGCTAGGTGGAGTGGCATTGTTTGTTGCTCTGTGATCTCACCTTTACCAATGCGCTAAAATTCACGCTGGGGCACTAATCTCGAACGTCGGACGTTGGCCATCGCTGTCTTGCCACCTACAAACTCCTGTGGCGTGGAAGCTGCACGCCATCTGGATGTCCCGTCCTCAATTACAGCTCCTCTCTCTTCTGTAGCGCAGACCGCATACCATGCCATCCACAACTATTCTCACAAAAGGCAATTACTCCATTGTCATGGAAACGGCCCAGGGCGTGGAAGGAGGCACTTGATGTCGCCAAAGTGGTGTCCGTCGCGGAAAACGTCAAACGTAAATAGGCCTCCGCTATCGAAGCGGATTTTCGCTACAATGAGGCGATGGCCGCCATGTTATTCGCGAAACTTAGACAAAGCAGCTGAACCGTGTGTGCGCAATTTGGGAATGAGCGAAATTAGGCGCTGATATTCGCAGCGATTTCAATGGTCTATTCGCATAGAGCAAACGTGCATTAGTTATGGGGAGGGAAGGAGAATGAGGCGGTGTGCTGTATCTGATTGTGGAGCATGAACTAGACAAGAGTAGGGTTACGTTACTGTTTAGTTGATAAATAATAAAAATATGTTTCATTGTGTAAATTTATCGATGATGGGTGGTTGAAATAAAGTAAATGCTAGCTAGATTCAGGATGTTACAAAAAGAAGATCATGCTTATGTTCGATATACTGAAGCTGGAATCAAGTACTGACCGGAATTGGGTTACTTGAATATTTTTGAAGCATATCGTGAAATCTTTCATGTTTCTTAGAGCAAGTATCTCCAAAAGGGAAAACATGTCTTTCTCAATAGCAAATATTATCCGTCAATAAATGTTAAGGCGTTGGTTGCTTAATTGTGGAAGGTAGACAAATATATGTAGCATCTTTAAGTTTTCATGTTGTCGAGTTATCTGTACTAGTGGGAATATTTTGTTTTTACTTCTCATCCCTTTGCATCGAAATAGTCACTAACCTGTTAGTTATATTCCGAATGTATTTCCAGCCGCATTTAGGAGATTCGTGTTATCAATTCAGAACACAGTGTAGTTTTCATTAATTATTTGCCAACGTGATCGCCCGCACTGTTGCGTGATTTAAAACATTCATCGTTGTAATTTTATGATAAAATTTTGAACTTTGAATAGAATGTTCCTCTGAATAGTGGTTCATTTCGTAACAGAGGTCATATAGAGAAAAATTTTCACTCTAAAACAATTTATTTATCAACAATGGACGCAGCAGATACTATTGGAAAATATTGCATTGTGGAATTCAGCAAAAATGCAAAGGCTTGCAAATCGGTAATCATTGTAAGTAAAAGATTGTTTTGCAATTGGTGGAAAGATTTTGGAGAGCAGAGTTTTGCGTTCACCTCAATAGGTATTCATTGTAGGCATACTTATGTTTTTATCGAAGGAAATAAGAGCTCGAAGTTTAATTCAGCCATATTGATTACTACCACGTAGCAATTCACTTATAGAGCTGGGATCATGAACTAATTTCCTGCTTGAAAAGACACGAATTTTACATCCAAATTGAATCTCCATGTATTTAGTGGAGAAGGTCCAAATATGGGCTGGCTTTTGATTTTTGAATGTAGTGGGCACATTTTTGGACATATGGAGGAATTTAAACATTGAGTCGTATCCTAGACTAGTATCTTTCAATTCTGGAAAGTTTCAGAATTGAAAAAACGTAGTTTCTTCAACAATGCTTTATTAAAAAAATTGCAAAAAGTAGCATTTTTAAAATGAGGTCTAAATACGGGCTATCCCTATTTTTTTTAGAAAAATTTAATAAAAACAGCAATGACTTGAAAATTCACTTACATATAGTACAACATAAGCGTAAAATCTTAAATTAACTTACAAAAATCACACCAGCACATTCCGATTGAGGCGTCCTTTTAAGCCAATATAACTACAGCTATTATGTTCCTTTAGTTTATTAAATGCAATAATTATAATTAGTTAAACAAATATTTGGTACATCATTTTTAGGGTATTTGAAAATGGATTTGGTCTGATCCAAATATGGGCTACTCCAGAGAGGTAGCCCGATTTTAGACCACACTCACTAGCCAATATTTAGACCAAACCCCCTTTTACAAAATCATCATGGTGGCAATTATTGTTATGAAGTAGAAGGATGGATGAGGCATTGAAACTATTCACCAACTCAACGCTAACACAGCCCTGCTCCCAAATAACATTTACAGCCAACTGGCTAATGGTGAAAAACAATATTGTTTATAGTTGCTGAAAGTTTGACGATGAAATACGCGGCAATCGATGATATTTTACGCACAGCTTTTGAACGTGTAGGCTGATGGGCACCAACTGCTCGTCGCTCTTAAACGAACCTAGGGGACTAGATTCACGCCATTTCTGATAGAGTGTGAAACATTCCGGCTTTACAACAAAAAACAACCCCTTTTTGTAGACCCTAGCCTATACTTGGACCTTCTCCTCTAATATCTGGCAAATCGAAATTGCTTGGGTAGTTTTTATTAAATTAAAGTTGATTTTCCTTTGTAAGCTCTCGAATCGTATATTTCCTCTTATGTCTGGTTCAGCTGAAGGAAAGGGGAATAATGACTGAGTAAGGCCTGATTATCACTAACATCTATTTTCTAGCATTTAATTATATTTTTTACGCACAAGACAAAACCCCACAAAACATAAATATTTTCCTTTAAACAGCCACCCAGGCACATACAAACCCCAAAATATATTTCACTTTCCCTTTTTCCCCCAAAAGTCTCAGCTATTTTCGCGAATCGTTACAGTATTTAATTCCAGTATTTCTCTGTAGTTACTATTCAATGTTTTTATACCTAGAGAGTGCCAAGAAGTAGGGAATAGAATGCAAAAAACGTCCTAAATTTGTCTTTCCATTAATGCCTCATTTATAGTCAATAATATAACTCGGCAGTTACCACTCCCCTCGAGCAGAATCAAATGCTTGTCGGAGATAAAAAAGAGGAAAAAAATCGCCGATTTCCCAAAGAAACCGTACGAAATACCCTCTTCCGGAGAGTAAATCTAAAGGAGAATAGAGCGTCGGGATGGGATATTTACATAAAAATGGCCATCCTCCGGAGCGGGGCGAGCCGTTGCTACGCAACCGTCGGAGTGTATTCCAAGGAGCGGTTTTTTTTATTTTCGCACGCGTAAAGAATCACCTACCGACTCCAACCTTGTGTTTCTCCCCATCAGGGGCGGGGGAGACGTAATCTTCGGGAAAAAATTTATACGACCGAAAGAGAGGGTAAAAAGAAAGAAAAGGGATCCGGCGATATGCTTTTTTATGCGGGAGGGCCCGACCGCGTGATTTAAGTTTCCCCGAATTTGAATACGAATCTCACGTCGTAATGGGCGGGAACTCCGTCTACTCGACTAGAAACTTTGGCAGTAGAGGATTCGTGGAAATTCGTCGGGAGATGCGACCGGTGGCTTTGGCCAGACTTCCTCCCTCATACTAGTTTTTCGGTCGTTATGTCTGCGAACGGGAGTGGTAAAATGGGGTGGGGAAAAGTATTGCGTGGTGGGGGGATGCTACCGCCATCTGGCAATTTACCAAAAACGACCCGATATGGGTTGGGCGTGTGCGTGTCCGTCTGCACACGCTTCGTTATAATACGCGGCGTCGACCGCAGACGCGAGAATTCCCGGTAGGACACGGAAACGACTTAACGCCGCCTTCAGGAATCTTTAAGCGGAAAGATGCTAACTTTCCTCGGAGGATTTCGGGTGTCTGACGTGGAGGTTGGGCGAATTAAAGTTCCCTGCCTTGATGCGTTTTTGAAGTTTGTGCTGCCTGAGCCAGGAACTTCTTGACTTTCCTTTAGGGGGGTTGCTCCATTAAATATTACGGCGATATGCTTGGTCATTCTTCATTAGTATGACTGCAGGAAAAATATGGTAGCCCTATTTTAAATTAATACCAATAAAACAAAAGTAATGATTGCGGCTAGTAAAAAGAGCAACAGTGACTGCAATATAAAAATTAATGACAAACCAATAAAACGAGTCCAGCAGTTTAAACTAGGAAGTTTCATATCAGACGATGGGTACTGCAGTAATTAAATAAAATCAAGAATTGGAATGGCAAAGGAAAATTTTTGGAAATACAAGGGTCTAATGAGAGGAGAGATCAACATGAAATTAAAACTGAAAATGTTAAGGTGTTATGTTTGGCCGGTTTTACTGTATGGGTGCGATACATGGACAATCTTAAAAAGCATGGAAAAGAGAATAAATGCATTGGACACATGGTTTACCACAAGAATGCTGAAAATTAAGAGATCTGACAGAATAAAAAATGAAGAAGTTTGGAGAAGAATAGGAAGCAGGTATTTAATGAATGAGGTGAAAGCAAGAAAGTGGAATTACGCGGGACATGTGCTAAGGGAATCATCAGGGGCGGAATCGTGACAGACTGGAAGGATGGACAGTAGGGAAGAGAAAGAGAGGGAGACCAAAGATGGAATGATTGGAAAATCTAAGGAATTAGAGTGAAATGAGGAATTATGAGTAAATGAAAAGGAAAGCAAGTAGAAGAGAAGAGTGGAGATCCATGAGAGCTAGCCTCCTGATAGGAGAAGCTACCAATTGGTTGATTGATTTTAAATGTAAGCTCCGGTATTTGTGAACGTATAACCTAAATAACGTGTGTTTTTAATTTCAAAAAGGCAATCAGGACTGGAAACAGTGTAAATCCTGGAAATGTTGTAGTGGATAGAAATTCTGGATGGACAGTTTAAGTTTTACCGCTTTCACTGTACATTCAATTTTGTATTTAAAATTCACGCTACGACTAATCAAAAAAGTAAACAGTGGTTCTACGTCCATTTAAATGGAGTTGGTGTACAATTTATGGTATTTTTAGAAAAATGAATCAAAGCTATTAAAAAAATTGACAAAATGAATTCATTCTCAGAAAAAATACGAACCGTGTAACATCAGAAGGTGAATATATAGTAAGTAATAATAATATGAAGTAATTATAACTCAAGATTTGACAAAGTAAGGTGAAATTGCTGCAAAATGTTTAGATTTCAATCGAACGTATGTGATTCAGTTTTATATTTTATATTAAACTAAGATGAATCTCCTTTTTGGAAACTGCTATTTTAAAAATGTAATGTGACGTTGGAACTAGTACTATTAAAAATGCATTGATTTACACGCGCGAATGATTCTTTTAAGAGGAAATTTAGTCTATAATCTCATTAAATGAAGGATTGAATGAAAAAAACAAGTTTAAAAATAGGTGATGTTCTTTATCAAGCCATTCTCAACCTTTTAAAGAAAATGCAAATGATTTAGTGTAAATACTTTATTCAAAGTGTATCACTTTCTTTGCATGTTACCTGCTTTTATTTTTCTTTTATCAAGATGATAGTTTCTCTTTAAAGAAACTTTCATCGATTTCTGTATGGAGGAACTTGAAGAATTTGAGGTTTTAGCTGAAAAACATCATTACAATATTTAAATCAAGATATGGTTTTCTGATTACCTAGATTGATTTTATGTATGTATTTATTTGATAAGATTAATGAAATAATGAAAGGTATTATATCATATATTTGATGCCCTCATTTAAGTTAAAGTATATTTGGTATAGATTGTGTATACTAACCCTATATTCTTTTTTAATTTCATTTTAATGCTTATTTGAAAAAAGGATATTGAGATATAAATTATGATAGTGTAGGTGTTATTTATTTGCCTGAACTAAAGAGAAAACCTTTGATAAGTACATCAAAGATTAAAAGTCATTTTGGATCATAACTTAAGAACTTAATCGCGACTTATTCTTTCGTAGTAAACCTCATTAAACGCACTGAACCCGAAGAAATTTCCTTAAAACGATTTACTGTCGCCTCCATATTCCTAAATTCCTCCATACATTATTCGAAAAGCTCATAACCCATCACAACGGAGCGCGTAATGTGAAGGGATATATGCGAGAAAGGGGTAGCAAGTACGTACGATGGAGATTATGAATAAAAATCTGCGGAGGACGATGTATTTGTCTTTTTTAACATTATCTATATCGTCGTAAAAAGGCAAGCTGCGCAATTTCCCTCCGCTAAACAGCCAATATATTTTGAAGTTTATCTTCCGAGGAGGAAAAAATTGAAGAAACCCGCAAGAACGGGCCTTCCTGTATCGCTGGAACAGAGTCGTATAAATTACTTTCCCTCGCGCCCAAGGAAGATTTCATCCTCGGCGAAAAAGTGAATTCCAAACGAGGACTGTCGTTTGAAAAAAGAAATCCCTTTAACTTTATATCCATTTCGCCTCGGATGAAATTCAAAACTCGCGCAACTATCGCATTATGAGGTTGAGAATTTCATACCCCTCCCTTTTTCTTAGGAAGTTCGCTTTATATATATGCGTAAAAAATGTAAATAAAGGAGACAAATCGGGAAATATTTTGGGGGCAAATAAACTGCCTCCCAGCTTTTCGGCTCTCCCTCAGTCGGGCTGGAAGAACCATTTTTCGGGAACTGCTGGGACTTAACACGGAGTGCTCCCCTTTACGTCGTTTTCTTCTATTGTTGGGCGCCCTTTTCTTTCCTCGCATTTCCCATTCTCCTCGCCTTTACGAGATTCTCCATTCTCCCATTCTCTTCCCTTCGATTGGTCCATTCTATTTTCTTCCCATCGCTTCGCTATAATCGCCCTACCGCGTTCACTTTTTTCCATACCTCTATTCCTGACATCTCTCGGTCGTTTTATAAATGAAGATTTTTCCTCGTTCCACGCTTCTAGCCCTCTGGGTACAATATTTAGAGCTTCCAAAAGGCGGGGAAGGACCCAAATTTGAGGGTGCTTTGCCTACTGCTCGCTAGCGGGAGCAGAAATAAATATAATGACTCGTATTTTTTTGGGACGGGAACTCTGAAAGTTTTTAATAGTTGATAGTTCGGGCGTGACGAAAGTTTTGGAGCCAACAAAACATTCGACTCATTGAAGCATCGTCCTACTTTATTTTATATATTGGAATTTTCAAGATTACAAGAATTCAGGACACACATAAATAAACTGAGTCCATCTAAAATATATAGGCTCTCCAGTAAAAAGGAATACGTGTACATATTTTAATACTATATTTCTCGAGACATTATGAGAACAATATAACTTAAATTTTATTGTTTAAAACTGCTGTACATGCTTAAAGTAAAGAGCCATTAATTTCGGGACATATATCAGTATGAAAAACTTCATGAGTTACCATGTTCCAAATTTCAATTAAGATAGCTTTCGCTCTTCATACTTGTAACATTCTTGTGGCTAATAGGAGCTATATTATGTACTGATTTAATTTTATTGGACAAAGATTTTTTGCATCAATCTAATTAAATCCTACTTAATTTTGTACCGAAATATTTATACAATATTTTCTTTTCTTAAAGTGTGTATACATGTTCTGTCTGCGTAAAAATAATTGATACATCTAATTAGTTTAAATGCATAATGCAAATCATTTGCTGTTGTATTCGTCTAAAATTTAAAAAGTTTCATCTTTATTTCCATTTCTTAAACGTGTATAATTGATCCTGTTTATATTTGAAGAATTAAGTTTATAAAGACAGCTTAAAAATATTACTTCCTCGCTTCTTATCATAAAGAACATTGTTTTATTCGTACTCCTTAGTGTTTATTCCTGAATTAAGTGCATGGCTAATTATTAAGTAACTATGAAGACGCCATTAAGATTAATAACTTTATATTCCACATCCTTAACCGAACCTCGATAGGAACGCTCTCTGTTCATTTCGAGTCGATGATGGACTCAGCATCTGCGGTGGATGTCCATGGGAATGAGGTTTCGAATGCTTTCTGCCTTTTCATTTGAGAGGCTCAGGGGAAGGGGAGTCATAACCATTGACAATTACTGCTCATCACTTTCAAGGACTATTAATTTTTAGCGATAATGAATTGTGCGCTTTCGTTGAACGGAGTGCATTAGTTACTATTTAATTTCATGGAAAGAGAAACTTCACTGGGAAATTTCAATTAAGAGCATAAAATGCATCTCTAACTACGTTTATAGTATAAAATAATTAACATGTTCTATCCTCACTTTGTGGAATGCAGTATAAACCATCGTGATTAAACACTTAGTAACTTAAAAAAGTAAAAATTGTGGAAGTTACTAAGTGTTTAATTACGATGGTTTACGTGTATATAAATAAGCGTGGCTTTAAATTTTGGTTGATTGGTATTTAGGAAACATATAAATCGAATGAAAGAGCTGCGTTCAGACAAGCAACTTTTTTGCGTTATGAAATTTGTTATTTTTCTCAATCAGTACTCAGTGAAGCAAGATGGAAGACATTGTCATGTCAATTTCTTTTTGTATGTTCAAATTTTTTATCAAAGAAGTTTAAATATTTAAATGCTCTCTATCTTACTTTTGAGTATTCTTTTTCTATGAACTAGGATTAAGTCAAAGCTAAAGCATCAAAATAGTCACAATAGGCTACTCTACTTGACTAGAAATTAGAATAAAAGATGAGATTTTTAATATGTGATTTATGTAACATAATTTTCCTCCACTCAAGATTTTTTGACTTACTATAAGATAAATTAGATATAAGAGGCCACTGGCTCTATTGTTAACTGCTGCATAAAAACTATAATCTCCATTTAAAAAGACCTTTGTTTATTAAAAATTTTAAAATTTATTATATATTAAAATATTTGAAAATCTAGAGCTTCACACTAGTCTCCAAGAGAGCATAATCCCATTCTATTATCTATGACTAGTTAGGTAAAGTATAGAAACTATGGGATTCCCGCTTCGAGTTTGCTTCTCTATGTGAGCAAGCAGACCCTAGTTCAGAAGACATGCTGTCGTTTAATTAAAGTACTCATCGTCAGGCACAGAGCCTCTCCACTTCGGAATACCTGTCCTTTTTCCTCGTAAAAATCGACGTTGGAAAGAATGAATCCCCAGTCCTCCACGTAATGTTATGTTCCGCAGCCCGTTAACATGGAGAGATCCGGGGGCGGAACGCTACACGTTATGAAAAAGGCCACTTAAAAATATGTGGAAACACATGCGGGGTGCGTCGGGATGCCATCCTTTGCGACCTATCGATCCATATCGATTATCGTTTATGGAAACGCAACTTAACATCCATCACATCCACGGGCTTCCTGCGAGTCCGGCTGTTTTGTGCGCCTCCTCTTGGGAGCATTCCAAACCCCATACGTCACTCCCCATTCGTTCTTTCTCCCTCCGGTAACACGTTCTCGCGCCTTTCATAAAAGCCGGTCGTGACCGTTTTCGAGCGCTTTTCGGAAAAATAGAGCGTAGCCGAGTGATGGATCGGAGAGGCGTTTGAGCGAAACGAGGGAGTGTTATGAGAGAGGGGAGGAAATAAAGCTTAAGTGACAATCCTGGTAAATTGAAAGTCCGCCCCATGAAAAGGGGAAAATTTGACGGTTTTATTTTCGAATGCTTTCTTCCCTTTTTTCGGTTCTGATGGAGAGATCGAATGTTGCTCGCTGAATTACCGGACAAATTCGCGGATCGCGAGGAGTTTTCAAGGAGGGGGTCGATGTCTGGGTACAAGCGTGTCTCCATTGTATGCTGTCGACTGCATAGATGATGGACTCACATCCGTCTTTGATGATACCCATTTTTCGCATGTGGTGGCGGGGAGTTGTTTATGCCAAGTAAATTTTTTATGCATGATTTCATCATTGATGAGAGATTTAAATCAAGGAAACAAGTAAACATCTACTATTTTGAAGATATTTTTTAAAAATTTAAATTATTATCATAATTAAAATCAATGAAAATAGGTCAAATTCTAGTGGGAGTGGGGAGATGATGCTGCAAAGAGAATTTTTTTGATGCCTTCATATACTACTACGCTCAAAAAGTTTCCGAAATTATATTTTTCCATGAAAACGCGGAGCAGGAGAAACGTAAAATTTTGGTGGTAGAGTGTGGGTACGTGGTAAGAAGCTGTACTTACAATATTTGGCGCTATCTACCACCAGAGTTTTACACTTCTCCTGCTCGGCGTTTTCGCGGGGAAAAAATAAGTTCGGTAACTTTTGAACGTAGTAGTATTATCATTATCGAGAAACTCAAATAGAGAAATCATATAAATATCTAAATTTTTAGGCACTTTAAATGGAATTTTTATCCAAATTTATGCTATTATTATAATGATAAACCCCTTGCAAATAGGCCACAAACCTTGTGGCATATCATACAGAACGCATGCAAGAAATACAGAAAAATAGCGAATGAAATATTTTAAACTTTATTCATAATATAGGATAGAGGAAAATTTGTCTTTCACTTGCTTTAGTTTCAGACTTACTCATGGTTGTAATACATTGAAAGCTGCCAAGGTATAAAAGTCACTGAACAATGGCTTTAATCCTGGTGATTCCTCATTGAATGCTATGAAAAGTTCTTATCACAATGTCTTTGTGCTTCTCGCTCGTGGATTTTTCTCCTGATTGCATTGTGGTTCACTGGAGAATTGAGGAAATCCCTCATCATCTTGTACACTTGCTACATTTTCTCTCCATAGCATCTGATTGTTGATATTGACTGAGTTGAAATTAATCAGCTAATCAGCCTCCGGGCTAATGACTTATTGTAGTAGCATTGTACAGCAGGAAATAATTGAACGGTAAAGAATTCCAATTACGACAAATTATCAGTAGTAGTAGGAAATATCAAAGATGGACGAAACTGAATAGCTCTGTTCGTAATTGCAATCCTTTATTCTCATATTCAACGATATAAAAGCTAGTATGTTACGTGAAATAAAGGTACGCATTTCAATTTTGTTTTTATAGGAATATAAATTACATGTAAACTATCATTTTATATTTTTGATTGCATTTTAACATTTAAGTAGTTAACCACTTTAGGAAGCCAAAAATTTTTATATAGATATTCCTAGAAATTGAAGTCATCTTAAAAGTCTCTTGTAGAGAATGAGAGTTCCCATTTATTTATACTTTTCGGTAGCTTTTGTTAAACTCTAAGCTACGAAGTGTGAATTTTCGCTATTAATTTCATTTTATCTTCAACAAGAATATGGTGTCATAATTATATGTTTTAAAAATTTAAGAGAAAAATTCTAAGTTAAAATATTTAATTACTCAAGATAAATTTTGACCTAAAGTACGTTCACATTTGGGCACTACCTTCTGCTAATCTCAACTCAGTTCTGGTTACTTCCTACAGTATTTGTCAAGCAAAAATTAAAAGTGCAAAATAATAACTTAAAATGAGGCTACTTAGCTTCTCTCCCGTAAAGGGGAACAACCAACGAGATTTCTAGACAAAGATAATTGAAGAAGGGCACCGGCTGCGCAAGATGAAGACGACGCTATGTTGTCACCAGAATTTACGTCTTCGTATATTGCTTACTTAGCCATGTGTTGAATGTATTAAAGAGATAAAGGAATCGCAACGTTTCGAGAACAACTGGGAGATCTTTCAGAAGGTTATTATTTATGTTATTATTAGCACATATTTGGTAGCAGAGAAATATGCAAATGTATTGGGGAATTCTAAAATTTTCAGCGATATAGTGTTATCAGCTCGTAGTGATGTAATTTATGATAGGATTTGAAAAAATATTAACAAATGATATGAAAATAAGAAAATATAGAAAAAAACTAATCTTAAAAACACCCAAAAATAAATAAAATATAAATAAAAGATAATATTAAAAAATATAAGAATAAACCAGCAGCAATCCCCTTTCACCTGCTCTAATGATAATTTGCATGTATGTATATAACTTGTACATATTCCGATTTAATTGTTAAAAATAATGTCCTGATATTATATCTTTTTTAAATATGTTTAATTTAGTTTAGTTAGTTTTAAGATATTACCTTTAGAGGTACATGAATACTATTGTTATATCGGTGCCAGCCTTATTTTTGTAATGGCCAAGTTATGGAATTTTTGTTAAGGCACATTAAGCCATCAGTTGGAAAATGTGCCCAAGTGTCGTCGAGTCATGGCGAGAGTTTAAGGTAGGAAACTTATAATCATTTTTAGATGGAGCTCAAGTCATGAATTTGAATTATAATAACCGTTGAAAATCTCATTTGAATTCAAACGATGTAGTCTTGCACTAAGTATAGCTTGACTTGAATTACCACTCATAGAAGGGTAACGGGAGGGTATTTATATCTTTTTTCTATACGTTTCCATTCTTTCCTCCGTATGCTATCCATTTCGGTGCGTGCGTACCCTGGGGCATCAGAACCTTACCTTTTTCCTCCATATGGGGGAGTTTATATATCTGCCTCACACCCTACCGTAAACACACAACGCAGTGACGTTTTTCATTTTTTCATACGAGGCTGGAAAGATGTTTATTTTCTTTTCAGAAATACATACCGCGTAACTCTCATACAGCGCCACCGAGGGGAGAAAAACATCTGACTTAAAAATACCAGTCGAGATACAAGTTGGCGAGCTTCGGCAGAGAAATAAACGTAGCAATTGCATCGATAGTGAATGGGGAGAGTGAAAGTGATAGCAAGGGCTTAAAAGGCCATCTAAATTATTTTAGTCGGGGTATCACGTCCAACTGTACTGCGTGATGGGACACGCCGGGGTAAATCGCATGCATATTTCATAGCCAGATCTCTAAGTTGGTGCCAGCAACTTTTCGTGCTCTTAATTGATGTCCCGCATCAAGCCATTTGTTTTATTTACCTCGGAGAGGTGAACGTTACTTTAAACGAGATGAACGAACTGCATGTATACTAATAAATCTTGTTTAAAATTAAATATTCGGCTGAAATTTTTATTGAATTGAAAAGAATTATCATGATAGAGTATGATGCAGAAGCATAATCTCTTTAAGAAATAAAACTATTTATTTCTGTTCATATTAATCGCATAAGTTACACAAAATTAATACAAGTTTTTGTTATTTTTCGGAATATGGTTTACATAATAATTTAACGGTTTAGTTGTTACAATATTTTATAGGATTATGTGTTACGAAAAAGATAGAACATGAATTGCTATTATGCCTTGCTTATTTTGCTGAAAGTTTACGCCTCCGAAAAACAAAGTTAACTCAATTTTTTACAAACAGGTCAATACGTAACAGTAACATTCCTAACTGATTGTGTCATTATTAAATTTTATTGAAACTTATTTTCATGACATCGATTAAGAGTAAATTTTCCTATAGAATAACTTATATTACTTGTGTTTTTGTTTACACTTGTGAACAACATTTTGTTTTTTCAAAAACAGATCTGACTCATTAGGTATTTGTGGAATAGGTGGCTGATATAAATTTGCAAATATACTAATATATCTATATGTTCTATTTAGTTTGGAAAGAAATAGTAACATCGCTGCTAATAAATCATGTTAAAACACTTCTGAAAGCGTCTTTGTGAGCCCTCTATACCTGCTCTGCCACCAGTTCTGGAAGCAGTGGAGAGGAGAACAGTAGATTACCGATCTCTTAGGAATCACCATTAAAAGTGTGACAGGACTGGCACTGGAACCCAGGTATTCCATTTTCTAAGCAACTGCTCTGGCCATAGGATTCGAGAGTTTCCATTGTTTCCAGATTGGTGGGATCGCGTGTACACAAGGCTGACGAAAACGGCTTTGTGGCGTTTTAAAACTTCTGCATGTAATCCTGTGCAGTGAACATCTGATGTTCAACATGAGCCCAGTTCCTTTTCTGCTTTACATTGCAAATGGGCAGCTTTCGAACAAATTCATAGTCGTTTAATTTTAGATCCAAATGTTATCGGATTATACGAGTTGAAAGTATTACTTTTAAAATAATATTTTCTGGAATTAATTGACCGTACAAATATTATTCTTGGTATTATTCATGGCAAAGTTATATTGATATTTTCGTATGTTCTCTACCATCCGAGATAATTTGCAAATCTCTCGAATTAGTTACTACACACACTTTCACGAATAAATATTTATCTATCCATGTAATAGTAGTATAAATTCGATACGTCAAAAACATTTTCTGGATTTTCAGTTATGTCACAATGATTCTAAGTGTTTTCAAATCCAAATCTAGTGTGGGAAAAATTTCCGACTCTAAGGTTAGAACACATCTTTCATAGAATGGTTTTCTCAAATGTCATAATATTTCCGGTCACGTACATAAATATTACTACCCTGTAAGATACCTGTCCGTATTACTTCTTTTACTTGTTGATACCGTGTATCGTCTGTGGAAGGAATTGAATATTTTATTCTCCTCGCTTCTTGTTCTCTTACTCACTGGCAGATTAGTCGAAGTAGACTAATTTAATAATCGAAAAATAAAAAATAACCAAAATGAATACTGCAATCTCAAAAATGCGATAAAATAATGAAATATAGTGGTACAGTAAAAGAGATTAGTAAATGGTATCTTTTATATGCTTGGAAGCTGATATATTTGTGTTATTTATTTTAAAATTTAGTGAAATTTAATTTTTTGCAATACAAGTCAATTAAAATATGATAGAAAGGATCACGGTGATACGGTAACCATGGTAAACTATGTATACTAATATTAAATAGTATTATGTGTCGATGTACTAACCATTTATCTGTTAATGCTTCAGTTATGCAGTTTTGAATATTAATCAGCTCCTTGAAGTACGTCAGAGCTATAAGCATGCAAAAGATAGTGAAATTCCCAACTCTATATTGAATAGAACTCCGAACTGCAGTCAGCAGACGGATTGAATGTTTCCCATCTTTGTATTCGATCGACTACTGTGCCTACTAGAATATAGTGAGAGTAAGCTGTCATCCTCGGCCTTCCCTTTAAAATTCTAAATCCACCGCACACCTTTTTGGCCTGGAAAATCGTTCGATCGGTTGGCCTATGCGATGACCATCGACCGCCGGACACTCTCTGCGTGCTCGGGATTCCTCTAGGGCCTCGATGCACGCAGATGTACTCGCCAGTTATTCGGGGAGCTTTCCGGTGGGCACAAAAATGGAAAAAACCCTTCAAAGTGCCAGGAGATGAAACAATTGAAATGCGAGCCAGTTGGCGTTTTACCTACTTTCCTTTTAAAGGGTTTGATCGCATCACAAGGAAACCGCGGATATCTATTCGGCGACTGGGAAAAAAAGAGATCGGCCCATTTGTCGAAAAAAGATTCGGGCTCGGGAAAAAGACTCGAATTCTGAATTGTTTTTTGGTGATCTGCTGGGCTGGCGGAGTTGTTTTTTGGGGATCTGGAATACTTTTCAGTTTCCGTTTGAAAACCACTCGTGTTCGTTTGTGTGGTCGGTTTATCCTGCTGTCGTTGCGGCGAGACTTAGCTACTGAGCGTTATCTGGTTTTACATCTACGACTTCATTTTCGCTTAAACTTTCGACTCAGTCGTGCTCTCTAGCTTTCTTTCATAGACGTATATATAACGTTATTATACATAGACTAAGTGGATCAGTCATATATTTTATAATTGTATTACTATTCGAATTAAATCATCCCCGAGGTAAATTTTAACTCAAATCATGTATGGATTGAAAAATTTGCGTCCATGTCGATGACGGAGATAATTTATATGAATGAGGAAGTAACAGAGAAAACGTTTTTGATGGAATTCAGGAATATTGAAGTTTTATATCTAAACCAAAATTTCCCTTATTTATTACTGTGCTAATTTTATGTTAAAATGCGGTATGTGATTATGAATGTTATGTGACATGAATCATCTTGCTGATATAGATATTTAGCCTTACTTGAATATCAGAAATACTATAATGGAATTTTCGTCGTAGTAATTTTCATAGTATGATATTATTTTTTGTTTTAAAATTACAGATAGAGTTAGTTCTGTGAAGAATATCGAACCTCCAACTAATAATAAAGTGCAGCGTCAAGTTAAATAATCGTTCTGTTTTGAATTGTAGTAAAATTATTCCAAGGGACGCAGTACGTATCATTTTATGAAGTCCAAAGCAAATGCTTAAGTAATAAATGGGAATTTATGTTTGCTACTGTTTTCAAAAAGTGAGATACTTTTATCAAATACACATGTCAAATTTTATTTCTTTTTTCTTAGCTGTAACTAATAATATAAAGCTAACGATTTTATGTCCTTGAGTTCGTGAAATATTTTAAGCTTACAGGGTAGGTCTTAGGAAAGAAAGCACGAACAAAGTAAATGTTGGAAATTTTTACGACAGAAACACGTTGGCAGAAAATTTTCAAATAATAATATTAAAAAAAGTATAAAATGAAATTTTAGGATCCCTAAAGAAGAGAAGTGAACAAGAAACTACAGGTACAAGAAATGTCAAATGTTTATTTTGCCTTTTTGAAGGAAGTTTATTTATTCCCTATATCTCTATAAATGTATCATTATAATGTTACATACGTTTCATCAAATGTACAGCATTCTTTGATATTCGGTAAATGAAACGTTCTTTCGTGGCGCATTTATTTACTTTAGGAAATCTATTTTTTCTTACTCAATACACATATACCATCGTATACCAGAAATGTATTCATAGATAAGAACAATTTGATCAATTATTACAGTATCGAACTATTGTGATGTACAAAATCCAAAACCATACATTCATTGAAATTTAAAGGAAGTATTATTGGCGTAATTTTTACCGTCATTAGTATTTATCATTCCATTCATACTTCTATTCGATATGATTTTTCGTGATAGTTGCCATTAGTTGCATTAAAAAACTTATTTTTTACGTCTTTAAATTTTGGTTTTAGAGTCATGAAACATTCATTTGATCTATAGCACTCCCTTTACTCTCATGTAATTTTCTGAATTAAAAATAAATGTTTCGCAATTTCTTCATTTACTCCGGAGTAAAATACCGTAGAGGAGGTGAGACTCTCTGCGGTGAGAATGTCGTTAAATTGCAACTAACCCGTCAAAACGAAAAGACTTACTCCAGATGCTTCATCTCAAGATCGCGGCATTTAAAAATACCCCCCTTTTGCTCGGTGAAATGTATTTTTTTGGTCGTCTGTGCCGCATGAAGGCGTAATGAAAAGATTGGACATTGTCAAAGGTTTAGTCGTTTGAAGGTTGAGGTTGACGCTAAAAATATCCCAGGAGAGAGGCTCGCTCGGGTTTTGAAAACTGTGTCTCTGTCCAGCCTCTCCTCACGCCTCTTATCTAATCCTTTTCAATTATACGGAAACCTTTGACACTTTTCCCGCCATTTAATGGGCTGTCTACAGAACGTATATATGTTATGTCTGTGACGGAAGTTGTCCCATTTGTCACAGAAAAACATCCGGAAGGCGATAATTCTACCATTGGTCCCTATCAACGTAGTGGTTTATTAATGTACTCTGTTTTAAATGTACTGGTGAAATTAATATTTCACTTTCGATCCAAGTTTTATTATTTAAACCCTATTTGGTATCTTACCCTGAAATTCTTGACCCAAGCTTGTTAACTTAAAAAAAATCCTTTTCCCTTTTGAAAGTTTACGCATCTCAACGTAGGTTACAACGGATTCATGAAATATAGTAGATTTTGTATACCTACTTGGGTTTTACTTGATGCCTGTTGGCTATGTGTCCCGCAGCCAGCACTTGTATGCGGGCTGGCCTACCATTCCAGGCGCCCAACCCAAGTGGCGGGGACACGCAAAAATAATCAATGCGAGTTTTTCTTCGCATTCAACGGATACATTTAAATAGATTTAACATATTACAACGAGAGATTGCATCATTAATTAATGTGTTGTATCAAGGTTTAGAGCGTTAACCTTAGAGGTAGAATGGTTCATCTTATTTTCTGATATATAACGCATTACTACCAACATTAAAAGTGTGAAGAGCTCCAAATTGCCATTGTTCGCGTACCCAGTATTTCGGTGACTATGCCACAATCTTCGGGAGAGGAAGAGAGCAGAGAAATATCGAGTAATACGTATTGAGAAAAATAACGCTTACAATATCTTACTTACGGTTAATCTTAACCCTCATGGTTCCGCACTTCCGCACGACGGGTTGTACAACGGCTATTTTGGAGCTCTTTTAACTCTTAACCCTCTAGTACTAGCGTCTGGGTCGAATCGACCCATGTGAATTTTAAAATTTCATAACTTTTTATTAGTGCTATTTTACATCTTCTTTCTCGTAGTAGCTGAGTTTTAGAATGTTCTGAACCAGCCATGCATTTTCGCCTCGTCGGAAATGGAGGTTTAATTATAAAATAAAATTTTCTTAGCGGTAGTGCCAGGCCTTTACGTAAAATATTGCGTTTTTGACCTTGTTTCCGCCTTAATTTTTAAAGATATTATATAAATTTAATAAAATTAATAATTATCATTAGTATTTTAAATGTTATTTTATTTTTAAACAGTTTACTTTTTATTCGAAGTTTCATTGAATATTAAAATTATTTGAAAACATTTATTAGGTTTTATTTTAATAACCAGGTTAACCATTAATTAATATGACATCATCACTAATGAATTAAAAATTTATTCACCACATTTTGAGACAATTTACCCCTTTGGAAGATGTCGGGTCGATTCCACCCAACGCGAGTACTGACGTGACTATTTGGGACGCGAGTAATCGAGGGTTAATGTCAATAACTCAGCCGTGTTCATTTTTTCCTTTTAATTAACGCTACTACCAGTTAATGCCTGTTTATAAAATTTGTTACGCTCGTGATAATTACTTTACATTCAATTTTCAAATATCTACTGACTTTATAACGCACCTAGATAAATGTCATGAGAATGTCATTCTATTGATAAGGAAATGAAAAAATGCGAGTGATTTCAAATTGTAGTCGTATAATATCTCATTGTTTCCATAGTTGGTATAAAGAGGATTTTTGTTGGCATAATTTTTCTACAATTATTGTATATATAAATAGTGCGATAGCATTTGTATTATTAAGTATACTATTATTAATTATTGATGCTAATATTTACTAGCAATGTCTTAGTATGATATATTTAATGATTTAGTCCAATTACAGAACCTCTTTTAATTTTGAAATTGAAAATATGAATTCACCCTCAATTATATTCTACCACCATTGCTAGGAAATAACGTGAAATCATCTGAATTACCAATTACCGCACTTTTAATTGACTTCTTTCATGTATGTTGGGAAAAAAATTTTGTATTAAAAAAATAAAGATAATTAACCAAAAATGAACATTTCTCACTTGAATATTTGCTTAATATGCGGTTTCGATAAATTCATGTGCCCCTTATCTTTTTTTAACCTATGCCTGAACAGATGAAAGTTTTTTTAAATTTTACTCACCGAATACAAGCATTTTTTTCACCATGAAATCTTCGTCTTCGAACGTGGATACAGAGCACTTATATTCACCGGAGAGATCTGTTGTTGGTGTTGGAATCCTCAATGCTCTATGCGCTCCCCGTTCGTCTGACCCCGTCACCTGCGTTCGAGATATTAAAACCTTAAAGTCTCATTTACATATTTAATGTCTTTACTATGTGATTTAGCGTAAAATTTTCTTTTGAGTTACAATAGTTTGTATTATTATTATTCATCTTAGTGAGAGTTCTATTTTCCCATCTTTTAGTTATTACTATCGGTAGGTTTGTGCAAGTTATTCACACCCTCCTTCATTGTGGGTGTTTTCCTGTAGTGGATAATTTTGTTTCTAAAAATCTCTTACGTGTTTAACATCTTCGATTCTTTTATTTTTTATCATATTATTCTCTTTAATTTAATTATTCTATAATAATGTTATAATGATAAGGGAGGGAGATATCCCTCCCTTATCTTTTAACTTATAATAATTTTATTAGATAACAATGATAATCACCATTTTAATTAGGCGAGATTGAGACTAAAAGTGCTTTCTTCCATTTAACCCATCGTCATTAATTATAGAATAATTAAATTAAAGAGAATAATATGACAAAAATTATAAGAATTGAAGATGTTAAACACGTAAGAGATTTTTAGAAAAAAAAATTATCCACTACAGGAAAACACCCACAAAGAAGGAAGGTGTGAAAAATCTGCACAAACCTACAGATAGTAATAGCTAAAAGATGGGAAAATACAACTCTCACTAAAATGAATAATAAGAATACAAACTATTGTAACTCAATAGAAAATTTTACGCTAAATCATAACTATAGTAAAGACATTACACGTTTAAAGCGTAAGCAAAATCGAACTTTTATTTTAGAGAGATTTTAGTTGTCAATTGGATACACATTTCGTCGAGTGCCTCGTAGTAGATTGAAGTGATAGCTCACCTTAAAAGCAAGATCCACCCTTCCCCTGAGGGCACCAAAGTCCTGCGGCCTTTGGCCTGGTATCCACTGGTACACAGGGGCGGGACCCGATCCCACGAGGAACCACTTCACCACCAATCCCATTTCAGATGCTAGGCGTCGCTGTTCCGTGGCACCTAAGGCGTATTCACAGTCGAGCAGAGCACCAGTTTGGGAACCGTTGCGAACCACGGCTGGCACCCTCAGGGCTGTAATGTGCACCGCAACGGCGGAATCTAAGGGAAATTGAAATTCCGAATGTCAGTTCCAGAGAGTGAGACCTAACGATGTCACTCGCCTAATTTATTCTTATAAAAGGAATTATATAACTAAAAATTTTATATTACTATAGAAACAAAATAAAATATAAGCTAGCTATTTAGCATTTTTTCATGCATAAATTTTAAGGGCATCTATTGTAATTAAATCTCTTACCACCTTCTTTGCGATTACGTTATCTTCTGATACTTACATCATTACATGTTGTCTCCACTTTTATGATAATTATCATTATGAAAGTTGGGCTCAGGTCTGTTTCATCACATGAGTGTAGTCACAACTCTTTTCCAAGTTAATTAATTACTTGGTACAAGTTAAATTCCCTTATAAGCTTTGATTTTACTAGTAAAAGTTCTAGTTTGCTATCGTAATAATTTAAAGCCGGAATATACTTATAATTTTCATGAAATTCACTTTAAAAATCTTTAAATTCACAAAAACTTCACATTTAAAGTTTATCTGATATTTTGTATTTTCGAGATATGCAAAATACTGTTTCTATGTTAGTCATTGTACACTATTATTGTGATTATGGTGACTTATACAAATTTATATGCACACTCACATACATATTGTTCATTTCCGAGACAAATTATGATTTTATTGCACAGGAAAATATTAAGGCCTTCACCAGTTATTCCTAAATATTCATTGGTTATTTTATGATATTGAATATACGTCACCTAAATAAAGATACTTGATGAACTCACCAGAATATCCACAAATTACACCACATCTTACCTGAAATCCACCAAAAGTATGACTGAACGTAAAGTTTGTTTTGTGACGATATAATAGGAATTTGGTTCTTATCTATTCATTTGAATAATTCCAGATAATAATATGAATGTTTTACTATGGAATTGAAATAGCAAAATCTAGAGTTCCTTACTGTAAACTCAACATATATATTCATCAATTCTGGCGAAATATTCCTAACAGTAATACTGTTATTGAATCGTAGGAATGGAAGCAAAGGTAAATGAAATTAGGGATTTTGGTAACACCATGTATCGTATAAATTCCTCGAAGGAGATGCTATTTATTGTTTAGTAACAGGAAAGGAATAATTCTGTGAAAGCTAATTTTATATTACACAGAACACCCGTCCTTATACTCAACTCAATCATGTCCAAATATTTGCCTCTCTCTTAGGGGCTTATTTTTTCAGAGATAATTTGAATTCAATCATGAATTTTAAATATATTTGTTTATAAAATCTCCTATTTATCGAATTTTAAATCTTCTTAATGATTTATAACCACAATTGATGGGCTATTTTGAAAAGACCCACAGGAAATAATTACTTTTAAAATTCATTGCTTTATTCTCTCGCTCTAGATCATATTGTGGTTACGTAACGAGACCCTTTGTTATTAATATCAATGAAATATACCGAACCTTTAAATGTAGGCGACCAAAGAGTAAATGCGATTTCTGGATGACCACATTTCGTGGAAGTCGTTGAGATCCAATTCGTGTGATATATTCGGAGAAGCGGATATTTGATTTCCAGGGCCAGATCCAACTTAAATACAATTTTCTTTCCGGAATTATATAGGCCCTCTAGTTATTCAAAGTTAATGCGAGAAATTTCCCCTCAAGTTTTTTATCGAAGGAAAATTTAATCCACCCAAGAGGTTAAATTAGGCGGGACGTCGGCACATTATTCACGAGGCTAAGAGACCGATTCCATCTACTGCACTCTATCACGCTCAGCCCCACTGCTCCATCTTTCCCCCTCCACGTGTGTGGACTCGCCCTTACAGACCTTTCAACCCTAAAAAACCACATCCGGTCTCACTTCTCACCGAGGCCGCAAGAAGGCGCCACCTACGACTCCTGCGGAGCATGCTGCCATCTATGCGCGGGAAATACCCTTCCCTGGTCATCCCCCTCAAGTATCCCAGGAAACCATTTTCCACACTATCAGCATTCCATGGGGGGTATAATTCTCCTAGGTAACGAAGGGGCTTTCCCTTTATCATTTATACATGGGGTTAAGAGCACAATGAACGAAAAGTAGCGCAATGGAGAGTGAAGAGGCGTAATGTTAGAAATGCAATGCAGATCAGTTTTTTTCTTTAATGGCTCAGATTAAAGAGTTAGAAAGAACTTCTTTACGTCGCCTTTAACACAATCACAAGTAATATTATTTTATGTGGTTTGGTGCTGGTGAATAGAGTTTGTAGTTGGTATGTAATTTTAAAGATCTCTTCAATGGCTTCAATAGGAATTATGTATTGAACATCTCAACTACCAAGACTCTATGCCGAGAAGCCTTTTAAATCGCACAAAATGTACCAAGTATGTAAGCGTTATCCACGTCATTTTATTAAATCGCCTTTAAAGACTTATTGTAAAATCAGTATAATAAGAACGATCGGAGAATTCGAAAAATGCAAGTTGACGTATCTCTTTTTTATTCCCTTGCTGAAATATATTTTTCAGGGTGAAAAATAGGAAATTTATTTTTCATAAAGTAAATTCCTTTGAGTGCTTTCTGGAATCTGCATTACGTTCCTCAATCATATTTTCGACGATTTAAGTATGGATGTTCATCTACCCTTGGATTGGAATTGTTTGATTGACGAAGATACTGAAAGGAAAGGAATGCGAAATATATTTTTGTGTTTACTTTTAGATAATTTTATACATATTTTCTATGTTATTTAGGTGATTATTTTACAATTGAAAGTTGCTTGTTTCGAACAAATGCTATTGAAATGTGAAAAAATGTAATGTTTTTCTCACTGGTAAGATGCCGAAGCTCAAGGCGGTTTCAATGAATTACATATAAATATATATTTATTGTATAATATTTCGCAGTTAGTCGCCAGGACAGATGGTGGCCTTAACTTACACTACATCGAACAACTAACGCAAATAAAGTACATGGTTGTTTCAAAGTTCTACATGCACGACTATAGAGAAAATGACCTTACCTATTTTCCTTATAGAGCATTAGTATTCAAAATTCCCGTTCATTAATATCCCGTCCCCGTAAAACAGGTTATAAACTATGCTAAGTTACAACTCAAACTGTTATGATTCTCAAAATAATCTACAGGTACTGCAATCACGTAATGGTTTTAACAAGAAACTAGAATAATTCCTCGTAAACCAAAGAAATTTACAAATAATTCATGTTTAGTTTAAAATAAATTCATAAAATCGTATATAGAGCGTAACTTAAATCGAATTAGTGGGAGAACAATCTTAGCCTAACAGGCTGATCTCAATTAAAACTCACAAATGTACAAATTAGAGATTTTGGCAGCCTAATTGTATCAATTTTAGACTGGTGAACCTAGATTTAGCTCATGTACCCAAAATAACTTTACCATTGTTCTGCCTAATCAGGAAATTCTCTTGTTCATAATGAATTCCATGTGGAGTTTCTCCTTTATTCAGCATCCAAATATTCCAAATGACTTCCCCTTGAATTCAATCTTTCCGTACCTCTCTGTCCTGCGTCGAATGTGCATCGCAGTGGGGAGAGTAAGGGGTTGAAAGGGTGTCGAAGGGGCGAGAGAAAAGAGGGGCAATCTGACCGGAGGCGCAGGTCGCATGATTCATGCATCGAGGAGGGAATCGGCCATCAGGATTCGTGTGAATAATGGAAAACTGATGTAACAGTGGGAGCCGAAGGTGAGGGTAGTTTGAGGTCAGCGGGATTCTTTGGGAGTGGGTGCAGTGGATAGGGGAGCGAGGGTGCTGACATCTTAAGTCGGATAAGCCGACTAAGCGAGGCTTGAAAATCGGAATCGCTTCCCTCTGCTTTTTTGTTTCTCGCGTTCTAGTTAGCCGCTCGTTCCGGTTTCTTATTGGTGCAGAATCGAACGGCGCTTTCTTTGTGGAGTCTTGGAGGAAATGGGATTATGGAAGGGTGTGGAATTAACGGAGCGGTCACATGAAAGGTTTTTTTTTCGACGGAATCGAATGATTTCGGAAGCTGCGGCTCTCTGATATTTTAGCGAATTTCATTCGGCGTAAATTTATTGTGTGCTCAGTCCTGGATCCGTTCTCTTTATCGACTGTGATTCTGGTTTGTTTTAAAACGGAAAATATTTCAGGGAAGCCGTTTTATTGCTTACTCTGAACTCAAAAGCGTCGTGTCTTTTAGTAAACAATTGCGGAAACTGTTAGTCATGAGAAGAAACTCGAGGAAAAACAGTATTTGAATGAAATATGCTTCAAAAAGTATAGGAATATTAAAACATAAAATAAGGACTACTGAAGGTTAAAAATGTATTACAACATGCGTTTCCATATTGTTTAACTTAATGTGTAAATAATTCACGATATTGGAAGAGCATGCATGCATACGATTCGAAAATATAAAGAAACATATATTTCTACTCCTTCGCTAACAAAATTTTTCTTTGTTTTTACTTGGAAGGACCAATTTCAGTTTTTTCAGAAATCTGATTCAGTCATCATTTTATTTAATTAACATGATAATAGTCCAAACAAATAATATTGTGTTCATGTATCAAAATCGGAAAATAGAATATATGAGGAAGAAGTGTCAAAGTTGAGCTTTTTTTCTTATTCTGTTCTTATTTAAATATTACGCGATTTATTCATTATTTTATCTAAATCTTTAAACCTCTCCGTGATTACTGATGACCTAATTACCCAGTTACCAATGAATATCTTAATTTTTTGTTAAGAATAATCCACTTAAAACTGCGTAGATCGAACTGTATCTACTGGCTGTTGATAGCATGTGCGATGAGAGATGTTATTGAATAAAATTTTGTTTTTATTTAATTTAGAATATATCGTTCCATATACAAATAAAACTTTATGAAACCTTGAATTGGATATCTAATCAGTTTTTCCTGAAGTTGGGGGCTGTATTTTATTTTATAAAAACGCGTTGATGACGGTGTAGAAAGACAAAGACAGCCTGGAGCCAAGCGCTGGCTTCGTTAGAAGGAGCGGCACGGTATTACAATTCAGTTTCATCGTGGCGCACTCAACAGTTGATTTCGCTTGCAAAGCACGAATGCCATTGGTTGCTAATGTCATTTTGTTCGGATAGAATACTGAACCCGTTTTGCGTGACATAAATGCTTGTCCCATCGCATTCACTGTTAGCGGTTGCTCTTCCGTGTGTGCACGCATCAACTCATACAAAATGGACGCAGAGATAATAGGCGGCAGAAGACTTGCTTTCAGACAAACTCGGGGCTTCATTAAAACTGGTAATTTAATAATGTCGTGCTTTCAAAGTAATGCATACTTTTCAGGAAAACTCCGGCTTTAATGAAAACTGATAATTAAATCATCTCCAGCTTTCAACGCTGTTTACATCGAGGGTAAAACCTTATGAGGAGAAAATTGGAAAATAACAAGCTTAAGGTCTTGTCGTGTGTTACGCATATGCAATGAATGGAAAGATTTTTAGAATTTAAAACAAAATGGATATTTTTCCAAACTAACGGCGGAATTCACTTACTCACGTTTGATATTATTATTGTTCTTTGATCTTGATACTAATCTAATGTCCGGGATAAATCAATGACACATCATGATTTTAATATTATACTATGTCTTCCATTTACTATAACTCTAATTGATACTCATTAATTCATTAGGTGATAATATAACGTGGAGAATGAAAAAAACTTTTGATTCTACCGTTTATTCTTTTGATTATTTAAGTTTGGGAAGCCTAACACAAAGTCTTGCTAAATAGAATTTATTTTTGATAATCCCTTCTCTCTTAAAATGCTTTAATAAATTTAAATATCTTTGGAAAATTAATGTCAGATTATGTAAAAACATGTTATAACTCCAAAATATTAATTAATTTACAACCGATTAAATCATCACATCTGTCACCTTGATCACATCATCTATTCTGTTTGCTAACTAAAAAATTGGGGTTAAACTATTTGATGTCTATATTTTTAATACAATAGTTCCAAAAAGTGATACAGTATAATTATGAAGTATTCTTCTTTCGTTGTAGCGCATTTGTCCATTTTTGGTGAATAATTCAATTTTTAATTATTGGTTTCTCTTATTTAAATATAGTTTTCGATTTGTAAAAAAATCATGGTAAAAAAACTTTAACTAGATCACTAAGTTTAATAAAATTAGTGGTCTAGTAAAAGTTTGTTTACCATGAATTTTTTACAAGTTAAGAAGTACCATAATGTCAACCCTGAAATGGTTTCGTTTATAGTTTTTGATTCCTCAATTTCTACTCGAGCCTTATTTGAACATTGCTTTAAATGACACAGAAGATTTCCTTCCCATAGATGTAATATCCAAAACAGAAAATTGCTTTGTACTTCTCTAAGCAGAGTTATCGGAAAGTCCTATTCCTCTAAAAGAATTCGTTGGATCTGGAAATTGAGATCTGTGATGTATTGTTATTCTAAAGAGCAAATTTTTGAATCTTTTTTTACATTTTCTGTACTGGTCTACGAGCCTCCAAATGGTGTGTGATAGGATCAGGGGAGTAATATATTTAAAAGATAATGAGCTTTTTCTTAATAGAAATAATAAAATAGAATAAAAGAGATTTATTTGCAATGGCGGCTAAAGGGGCAGGTTGATACAGAGCGAAAGGGGCAAGTTGATACAATGTATCTTATATGTAGTATTTGTAACACTTTGCGTTTTATTACTTTATAGCCCGGTTATGGTCCGTACATACAAAAAAAACATTTGGCTTTGAATTGTGGCTTTGAAAGGAAAAATATCGCATGCAAAAGTAAGGAAATTTTTCTATTTTTCAAGTAAAATTTATTTTTTTAAATATTGAATTCATATTAATTTTCACGTTTTATTTATATTAAATTTTAACCAATTAAATACAGCACGTTTTATTGTTAAAGTTTGTGTTTTAGTTTGTTTCTACCAACTAATTTAATGATGTATCAACTTGCCCCAGGCGGGGGTAGGTTGATACACTGTAGATATCATTGAAAAAAGACCATTGTGTAGTAGGCAGTTAAATGATAGCCCATAAAATAATCATCTATGTATTAAGGATGATTTATTCTTATATTTAGACATAACGTTGGTGAAGTAGATTGTTTCTAAAAAATTGCAAAAATGAAAAACCTATAACTGTATCAACTAGCCCCGCTCTCCCTATGCTTTAAAATTTGTTTGTGTTGTCTACATGGCTAATAATTCATGGAATCAGATGAGTCAACTTAATTCCACGAGAAACAAAATCTTCCCATTAAATGATTTAATTCAATTACACGAATTTCTTTGGTTAACCCGGTTTACCCTTCAAAGTCCCGCTCTGCCTTCTCGTATAAAGTTTGTGCAGATCCCGCATCGCGGTACATCGCCGACTGTCTTTCTAATGACACTCACGGGTTTCAGTTTTAATCACCACGTGGTCTGCAAGGAACAGTCTGCCTGCAGTTCGTTACCCATTCGGGTCCACGAATCCAATGTTTCCGAAGTTCCTGTCTCATGGGAGTGCCCCCCTTCCATCCGTGAACTTCACGAAATGCCCATTCCTCGCGTCAATCGCCTCGAATGCGTTCGTCGCTGCTGTCCATTTTACAAGTCCGACTCGATTCCTCGATAAAAGCCTTCCAGCCATGCTGTTCTCGATCCAACGAGCTCTCGACTGTTGGAGAGAGAATAAACGTCCGAGATGCTTGTCGGATCGCTCCTGTGGTTTCCAGTAAGTGGTTTTAGGACGTTTTCGAGGGATGAAGGGCGTTGTCAATCACCGCTTTCGATCACCATTTATTTTAAAGGCTTCATTCAAACTTTTCAGAGGTGTTAGATCTTTTCCAATCAAAAGAACTTGGATTAGGTGCAAACAAATCGCTTATTATACATTATTGAAGGGATATTATGATCACATAATGTACACTCCTGGCCAAAATTAACGCAGCACCGGCCGTAAGGATCGCTAGGGAGGTGCTGCGTTAATTTTGGCCAGGACTGTACCTATTATAGTGTAATATTTTTAACGATTATTTTTTAAGTACATTCTATATGCAACCAACATAACGCTTTTTCCGTGTCCAATCCCTGGAAATTTGATCTCGACATCTTCGATCTAATGACGGCAAAACAATATATTATGTTTTTATACTATATGTAGGTATAAAACATCATAAACAGTTGATGATATACATATTGTTTCTAAGTCACTTACATTGTCATGAAAAATGTGGCCTATAAAACGTATTCATGTGGACCGCTAACGAATTGAATTTATTATTTGATTGAATTAAAAGTTAATTTTCTGTTGAACATGACCTATCCTATTTCTTGTAGGATTGTAGCCTAAAATATTTCCTCTGCCTTTTTATAGTTTCTTGTTGACGAAATCTTCTTTTACCAATTTCTAGATAAGCTATGGGTAACTTTAAAGTAATACAATTGTTGTTCCTACGTAAGGGGCTTAAAATATGTTTTAGTTATACTTATGCTTCTTTTAAACTGGTATATTTAAGATTTTTATTAGTTTTAAAGCGGTTTGTTTTGTGTTTGAGATTGATCGGAGATTCCTGAATTATTATTTAGTTGCTATGGAGTCAATGTATTGTCACAAAAGCTACTCCTCATTAATTCTTCGATAGGAAAGCCATGGAAATTGCGACGTTATTTAAGACGGCAAGGAAGCCCTTTTCAGGTTCTACATGTTAGAGATAATTTTTAAGATGAATAGTGATAGAAAAGTGGTACTTACATCAAATTTATTAATTAGGGAGTCATTTCTCATATATGATAAAATTATGGATATGATTAATGAACTTTATTCTTAAATTCACTAAGAAAGACAGTATATTTTAATTTATTGGCAATTTTTTAAAATTATGGATAATTATTATTTTTCATAAGAATGTTTTGGACTCTAAATATATACTCGTAGAACAATATATTTTGTCGTGCCTTAATCTGTATTCTAGCTATGTTAAGGTTGATATTTGTGTACAGTATTTGTATAGCTTCATATTGAAATTTCATCTGCCACATGGGAAGTACACAGATGAACGAAACTTTTAGTTCTGTCGCTTTCAAATCCCATCAAATCGGGCCTTAAACAATGAATCCTTTGAATATCATCCCTTTCTAATACTCAAACATAACAAGAGACAAGTGAGCTATGCTCATTTCTCGCATTAACTGGTGGAAAAATCTTTCCTTTATCGTCTGATGCGTTTCCCTATTGGCCGTCTCTCTTAATCTCTCAGACAGACTCTTCCTCCGCCTTTTCAGAACACTCACGGGCTTTTTACCTCCACCAAAGCCTTTCATCTTTTATCTCCCATTCGTCTATTTTCACATTCGCTTCCATTAGTCTCGTTTTCCCACTCTGTTCCAACCCCTCTCATATTCCTCCGTTGAACCATTCCGTACTCTCCAATACGTCTTTCTGATCACATGCTCCCATCACTTCAGTGACCTTTAACTAAAAACTCACCTTCTCCATCTCAGCTTGTTATCATACCTTCGTGTTTTTTCTCCCTCTCCGATCCTTTCCTGTTCAGTGATCCAATTTTATTGGCTGCCGTCTCATCCTCTTTCTCGATGCTATTGAAATTCAAGGTTTGGACGTATATTTCCTATTTCCTCAGATACGCTCATATTCAAAATGCACAATTGGAAGGGTTACTTAAAATAATGAATAGAGAGACCATAAAACTTGGCTGTTTCTCGCCGAAAGATATGGGAGGAATATTAAGCATATTGATACGTTTTTGAGTTTTTTATATATTATAATGTAAAATTTATGTTTAATTTTTCTTTGTAAGAGTATTAATTATTTTACCCTTTTATATAATAAAATGTTATTTTCCTTTTGGATAAGAAGCCGAAAGTAATACAATGTGGGCGAATTTTCGGTACGCGGTAAAAATGTCACTGGTAAAAATGCCACGGCAAAAATGCCACACTTTTTAATAGGTAAAAATGCCACGGTAAATATGCCACACTGGAATTCTGTGGGCGGTAAAAATGTCACAGCAGAATTTTCATAATTATGAGATCGCGTAGCGGCATTGTTTTCCCACTTGGCACTTATAGATAACATTGGCTAAAAGCCGATAGGTTGAGTTGGGTTGCCCGTGGCATTTTTACCGTGGCATTTTTACCCGTGGCATTTTTACCAGTGGCATTTTCACCGTGGCATTTTTACCGTGGCATTTTTACCTGTGACATTTTTACCTGGATTCGAATTTTCGTATCAGTTCAGTTGAATTCTTTCACCTCTATGTTTATTCTATCCATTTAAAATTTAATCATTTGGTTACGGTTAGTACAGTGCTAATTGATAATTCATAGTTGCCATAATTTTGGCAATTACACTGTAAATATGACATCCTTTTGTATACGCTTCCAATTATTTTGTATCATGACCTAAATTTACTTGACAGATATGTTAGGGTCATTTTTCAATTATAATATCCACATAGTATGCAGAATTACTCGAAAAAGTATTCATTGGCTGTCAAAAACCTCGGCAAATAAAATAAGGTTTCCTCAGGGTAAATTATTTAAAAATCGTCAATTCTCGGATTTAAAAAAAAATTTTCTTCAATATATCAGATTTAAATTTTAGCAAATCAGCTGGTATTTAGTGATTGTATCTTAAACAGACTAGATGTAAATGAAGATTGAAAATATAATTGAGGAGATAAGATTCTGTTCCAGTGACACGATTCAAACTTCCAGTTAACTTGCCGGTAATCTATCGGATATAGTTTTGATTGTACGTATACTGGACCTGATTGAGACTTTTCCCAAAAGAGAATAATGACGAGAAAGACATGCTTGAACTTATTTGTAAGTTAGGAATTTGGACTAATTGTTAATGTAAAACTCTGTTTCAAATTGATGAAATGTGTTTTCATATTTCATCTTAATAAATTAAAAATACTTGGGAAATTAACTAACATATTTCTGAAGAATTTACACTATCTTTTATTGAATTTCTGTACAGTGATCTAATCAACTACTAAGGGCGCATCAAGATAAGTTCCGAAGATTTATTAAAATAATAAAGTGAACACGCCCAAAAATCGCCCTCTTTTAAAGTCGTTTTTATGTTAGGAAAATCCTTTAAATCACCTAAGGCAAGTGGTGGACAAACGGAGCGGTGAATCAATGGAAAGGATTGTGAACTGGATGAATTGAAAGGATGAAATGACGGGAATCTCCATATAGAATGTCAAATAAAAGCAATTTTAAACACCCTTTTGTGCCAAATAAACTACGAAATGAACGTTAGCGTTAAAGGGAAAAAATCCATTGCCCTTCGCACGAAATTCGGCAGGAAGTAGAACGCTCGCTTTTTTTCAGTATGCGCCCTCTATACATTCGGGAGGAATTTTTTCCACCGGAATGGAGTCACATTCCGTTCCGAAATCCTCTGAATCCCGGATCGCACCCGCACGAACAATTCCTTGTCGTGCGCATTTACGCTCAGTTTCACCGAGCATTAATGCTACCGCCATACACAAAGCGAGTACATTCACAGTGCCGCTTTCCTTCGTCAGAATGACAAAAACGAAAATTATTGAGATTTCGTAGGAATCAAACCTTTTTTCTGCTTTTTCAACTCCTACTCCTCTCTCTCTCTCTCTATTGTTATTATAATCCATCCTTCGCTGTCCTCTTTGTGGGCTGCATGAAGTTAATAGTTTTAGGAGAGGCGTTCTTGTGAAATGTTGGTGCTCATTTGTAAGGCTTTATGCCGATTTTTAGGGCTGTGGGAGGATATCTCTCTTAGTCATGGAAAATAGATCTGCAGTTTAAGCGTTGGTAATCGGGTCAGAGTCTAAAAGTGTGTCAGAGAGACAGAGATTCACACGAATGTGAATTTCTCCATGACAAATATTCGTATATTTCTTCTTCAAAACTTTTGTAGTTGATTTCAGTCACATATACGCTCAATAGTATTTCATAATGCACCATATACTAATATTCGCTCATTTATAACGTTTCACGACAAATATGTTTATTTTAGATCTCATATTGATTTACGTACTATTTGTATTTAATATTTGGAAACAATTCTGTCTCAGATACGACAATACAGGATACCTATCATGTTAGGGTTTTATTTGTTGATTTTACTTTTGAGAATTTGTTTTCAGCTGACGACGCAATCATTTTTGATATTTTTATTTACGCTTCCAATATTCTCCAAGGCTTTGGCTTGGAAAATATTCTAATTATTCGCCTCTGCTGTTTATTCTAGAATTATCAATATAGTATCTGTTTTTTTGTAGTTCAATGCAAATAAATCCAATCATATACTAACGTGGTTTATCATACAGGAGTGAGGCAACGATTCCCTCAGTGATTTTGTAAAATTAGCGACTTGATTGGGACATGGCAGGGTGCGAAAATTAATGACAAAGTTTTTCTACGATAAATCTCCATTTACTGTATTTTTAATGGTGACATAGCATTTCAAAATTCAATCTATGAGAATTAGGATGATTATATTATAGATCTACCCATGTTTATAACATACGTAATTTCCTAACTTTGGAGATAAAACGTACAAACCTCGTATTCGGACTCATTATTTTTATAATTCGTAAAATAATTTGGAAGCTAGGAATGGTTTGAAATATATTTGAACATTTTTGAAACCCTTAATCTTCGTCAAGTGTAACTATTTTCTATGGCAAATGAATATTGTCTTGATTTTGCTGATTATTATCCTGAGATCACCTTCAGTTATTCTAATATGTTTGATTTTGGTAGCTACAGGCTTATCGCTCCAAGAAGAAATAAATGGTCATCAGTATTTTAGATTAATGAACTTCGTAGTGTGTTTTTCACTATATGCTTATGCTTAAAGAACTGTATACTTTACTCTAAGAGTAATCATTTTTTTTAAATATTAGAACGAAATGTGAGGTTAAGCGGATGAGCGGGGCTTCGTCAACAGCAGGTCTATCAATCACTCAATACAAACCGATATTTAAAGCATGATGGATCTTTTAATTTAGGATATTTTGAGCATCAACTAATCAGATTTGATCTAGAAGTTTTATTGTCAAACAACATCTTCATATTTACCGTGCAAGTCGGCTTTTGGAGTGTGACAAGTAGGAAATTAAATCATATTTGAATTATTCTTTTGCGAATACCTCTACGGTATGAGAATCGCCGTATCTTATAGACAGCCGGAAGAGCGCCTTATTAATTCTTATGCATGGAGTTATTTTTAGTTTACGTAGACAAATGCTCGGCATTTGTCTGTCTTTTTACTGCAAACGTCACTCTGTCGGGGAAACCCAAATGTTAAAGGAAATTAAGGAACCCAGATATTTGACAGCCACCTGCATTTGTTTCCACGGATGCATAAACGTAGCACAAAAGATTTCCCGCATGAATTGATTCGCAATTTTTGCCTCGGCGGTTCCATCTCCGTCTCACCTTCTCGTCCGTTCTAATCCGTCCGTATCTCAGCGTCCGGATTCACAGAGAGATCCTCGACCCGCGTTTAAACGTCCGACGAGGGAGATACGGAACCCGGGTGAAAAAAGTGCGGCAAAGGGAGACAGCATTAATGCTCTGGATGGCGCACTGGCTTACTTATGGATGGATAAACAAAAGAGCCACGTTTGGCGCGAGGATCGATTTAATCCGCGCTTTGGGAGTGGGGAACCGTTGATGGAATGGCCGCTTTATTTTCCCATCGGCGGGCTGTTGAAGGTACGTAAGCGGAACGGAAAACCTTGACGCTTGACTTGGCTATTTCCTTTCGCGTGACGTGGACAGGATAGCGACGTTGGACTGCTTTTCTGAATCAAGGTTGCGTGGAGGAGATAGTGAAATGGGTTTCTGGGACATGGCGGACAATGGGTTCTGTCAACTTGTCTCCCGTTCTCGTGGTTATTTTTTAATTCCGCGTGTTTTTTCGGCGACACGGAAACGTACGTAACGTGGCGTTTCGGCGGAACAACGTGCGGAAAGACCGCGGATGAATAACGCCGGTCAGTCACGGACCATTGATGTGTTCGGTGACCTATCAGTGAGCGTTAAACTCCGCTATAATTTCCATGGATTCGAAATATTTGCGGTATCATCTTGACAATTACTTATCGGTGGCTGGTAATGAGGCTTGCTAGTACTCATCATCTCGCAGACTCATTTGCGTCGAATTCCGAGGTGGAGAATTGTAACCTCATTTAATTAATGTCTCGTAGAATTATTGGAGTGTAGTCAACGATACGCACACTTTTATGCCATTTTTTGTAATGGTAAAAGTTTCATCCCTTTAATTTCATTTCAACCAAAAGAATCACCCCAATCAGGTATATATAAAAATTTTAGTAAGAGTTGTCTTTGTTTTCTTCAAACCAGATGAGTTTCCTTAAACCAATTTTGCGGTGTTTCTTATCCTATGTCTTAAAATTAATATGAGATAACATAATAGAGGTCTAAAAGCATAAATTATACCTATTTTCTAAAAGTTAACCACTACCTAGATTTCATTGGAATGATTTTGAAATGATCTGACGTGGAATGCTTTTTACACTTGTACAACGAATGACACGCTAAGCCTAGTTCGTTTGTAATTAAAATTTGTGGTAACAGGTTAAAGTTTTGCTTTCATTTCACTATTATAGTTAGAGAGTTACCACCAAGTTCAGATCGACATAGTGGATAATGAAAT
Organism: Sympetrum striolatum; assembly: GCA_947579665.1. NCBI lineage: Eukaryota > Metazoa > Arthropoda > Insecta > Odonata > Libellulidae > Sympetrum > Sympetrum striolatum. The sequence goes on from OX388346.1 coordinate 42,983,157, forward strand.
TTTGCGTTGAAAATTGACGTTAGGTAGGATAGCAGACAACTTGGGCCTGACTTCATCATAATGAAGAGTTGTACATTCATTTATTCAATGGTGCATGTGTGAAGTTTAATAGAATAACAAAAGTGACAATTAGTGACTTTGATAATCAATTATAATAATACCCATTTGATTAATTCTTTAACTCTTTACAAGTCATCTGATAGCAGCCTGAGAAGACTTATTTATTCTTGCTTAGAAATCCTACCACTGCATAGAATTGAGAATGTTAAATGGCATAATGACTAAACACTGGTATCTCCATCTCAGAGTTGTTCGTCATTTTAATATCCGACCGAGGGAACGTAACGAATTATCAATTTCATTCCTGGAATGAGAGCCGTTGGGGGTACGTGATGCTCCTATCACCCGAATTATACATTTCTGGAATTTACGATTGAAAAATTTCTGAGGAATGCTGATGAAACATGGAAGAGTATTAATATTAAATATCAAAATACCAAGAATTTATTAAAAGGGGCCTGGGTATAACTTGCGCCCGATCTTTATAATTCATCGGCTCTTCTCAGTTGTATCCTGCATACTAAGAGGGTTTGAAGACTAAAATGTGAGAATCTGTCATTTCATTTCGCACTGTCTCTTTATACTAATAAATTCACATTTTTTCTTATTATGGCGGTATAAAACTATATATTAACTTTACTCGATTCATTTGAAAATATTTAGTTGAGAATTCATGTAATATGTCAACGAATGTAAGTCTTTTACGGCAACATCCAATGTTTCCATCTCATCATACGCTATATCGAGAGTATCCTAGATAAATTAAATATCAAACGAAAAGTTTACAAAGGTTGCTGCAAATCCAATAATAAAGATGTCCCTTTCTCGGTAAGTGTAAAAAAAATGTAATCTTTTTTTCATGGTAACACCAAGCAGTGCTTCACTTTTTTGCGATGAACTATCACGAGGGAATTAATTTTATCTGGGATATTCGATATCAACCAGCTATGATGATTCAAATATATCAATGCTATGTTAAAATTAGGAACTTCTAGGTTATGATAGCAATTTTTTCATCAGTTGAACTCCATGTATTATTCGTCTCATATCTTTTGATTATATCGCTCACAGGGACATGTAAGAGTTGATCCTAAAGAAAGAGAAAAAAGCGAGCACATTTAACGATCGTGTAAGAGACTAAAGAGAGCAATCTAGGGAAACAAGGGTACGTGAAGGGTCGCATAAGGGATAAGAGGACGACGGGTGTGAAGACGCGTAAAGAAGTGATCTTGAAAGTGGGGAAACGGTAACGCGAGAAGGGTGAAGAAGTGACGCGGGAACAAAAGGCTTTGCCGACAGAAAATATCGGAGAGAGTTGTTTTAGTTAAGGGTGATTGAAAGGAAAGAGGGGTCCATTAAGAGGTACAGAAAAGAATATGGGAAGCAAAGAGATTAGTTTGGAAATTTAGAAGCTAACCTTATGGTTTATTATAACTAATTTAGCTATTTTTCTGGAAAGAAACGCATTTACATTTCTACGAGAAAAATTAATATTTTAGCCATTTGGAGGACGTACGCAGGTTTTATTCGACAACTTACTGAGAGATCGTGGTTTCAGTAATAATGTATTTAGTCAATGGGAGATTGCTACCATTTGAAAAAAAAATCAAATTAAAGTTTGAGTTTCGCATACTTGTGCCACTTTGTAGCAGCATGAAATTTCGGCACTATGAAGTACACTATTCTCGTTGAAAAACTATGAGAGATTTGTGATGGTAATTAAATCAATAATTTCTTATTGTTGGATTGAAAATAAATTGCAAACGTGATATTCTGAAATATCACCAACAAAAGGTGAAATAAAATGCATTTCGTTCTTGGCATTAAGCCTTTCACTAAATTAATCACATATATCTTATCTTTGAATAACTTCATGTTCAAATCACAGGATTGACAATTCTTTATGAAACTAAGACAAAGTAGGTAATCAATTGTTTGTTTTCCTGTAACTTAAACTAAAATATTACTTTATAATGCTTACATATTCCAATGAGTTTTATTTACAAAGAAATTATAATTTCATTTCAGAGGATGAAGTAGTGGAGGTCAATGCTGAAGAGGCGAGGATTTTCTTCGTGGATGGAAGAGTCTCTCTGAATAAATTAGGAGTGACGCAATTTTTCTTAGTATAGATTTAAAAAAAATTAAAACCGCTGATAGTTTTTGCTAATACAGCGTACATGCAGTAGTTCAGCAATCATCGATTGTTCAACTCACTTATTGTTCTTTTTCGAAGTGCATTATTTTCATATACATGATTTTAATTTGTAGATAATCTACAAAATGTAATAGATGCGATCAGACGTAGCTTTATGGAAAGCCTAGGCAGGGAAGAAATATTTTGCATAATCGAATATACAATCTCGTAAGTTGTAGTCTGCAATGTCGCTTTAAATTGTTCTCTATGATCAATATATGATTCATATCTCTGTAATACATGCCGTATGCATTCATACAAGTTCCCAGCGACGGTGATTTGTAAATCGTAAACAGCGGAAAGTGAGGAATAAACTTAGTGCGGGATGATAGGAAGCGATATTGATGGAAAGCGCTTAGAATAGTGGGAGAGGAGAGAAATTGGAAGACTTTGAAAAAGTGTGGAATAAAAAGAGCGGATCCGCGGAATAGAATGCGAGAGATGAAGGCTCTGAATTGAAAAGAGGCTAAAAAAGAAAATGTTTCGGGGAATAATTTTTCGGTTAGCGCGCTGTTGGAGGAGCTCTGAAGCGAAAGGGAAAGAGTCTTTGGGAGAGATTGAAGAGGAGTAATGAGCAAGGGCAAGGGATGAATGGGAATCCGAATGAATGGGGGTGAAGTTGCCGAGGTGAATGGGTCATGAGAAAGCGATTGGAAAGGAAAAGCGAAGGCCATTCGATGAGATTTAATAAGCTTAGAAAGAATTTGATGGGTATCGGGAAGCAGTGGAAAAGAGCGGAGGTTCTATATTGAAATGTGTCCTGATTTTTCTCTGCCTCTTATGGAGAGTGGGGCATGCGTTGAAGCCCACGCTGTTGAACGTAAAAATAGGGGAGCGCTCCAAATGAAAATATTCATCAATAGGGTTGAAAGGATGCAGCGCAACTTTATCAGCACAAATGTTTTAGTTTGCATTTTTCCTATCTTTCTCAGTTTTATCATGTAGATCTATGAAAAAACTTGTTAAATTCCAAAATAATGTGAACAATATTTACCCTAATTATAAAGTTGTTAGACAGTTATCCCCTGAGCGTACTAAAGTTTTCTGTATCCCGAAGAGGAGAAACATGAATTTCTTACACCCAAAACACACCTGAGGTATGCTTGTTACTTTAAAAGTTTCTTATTTATATCACTCTTCACCAATGAAATCCTTACGAAAAGTCCTGCCTAAATCGATTAATAGTATTCATGTATTTTACGTTTTAAATTTTCTGTTTTATCAGTATTTATATTCTATTTATCTGAAGGAATACAAATAAAAACAGAGCAAAACAGGAGAAAGGAATGATGTTGAAAATGTTAACGAATAAAGATTCGTACGTGTACGCGTAGATTGGAATACGGTATGATGAACCTGTTGGAATAAAATAGCTAATCAGATGGGAATTTTATTGCTTTAATATTAACTGATATATTTCATAACTATCTGAAATACAAAAATTAATTTAGCTCCTATGTACGACTTTTTCTCTTTCAATTATCCAAGAAAAGGAATCTTGATTATCTTACTAGTTCGTGCATAATTCAGATTTTGCTGCATCTTAAGAGGCATTCCAAGCGTTCCTTCACACCTTTCATAATGGTGAATATTATCGTGATTCAGCGTTGGGAATGAGGCCGTAGGAATTGATTTTAACCTCCGCCTATTCGCCTGTGAAGGAAAGAGACGACCTGCTTCACAATAGAAGGGGAGCAATTAAATGCATATTGAATAACAAGCAAGAAGATTGCAAAGGTAATTATGGAATTATCGAAAGCAATTTTGGGTAAAGGTAACAGCATATCTATGATGAGTTTACATAGTGAGTATTTGACTAATGAAATTGGAAATAAAAATAAATTCCATTAGAAGTAAAGAATATGTATGTAAATTACGTCAAAAACTGCATGCTTATTCAGCAAAAAAGATATTGCTTGGTACATTTAGAATTAGTATAAAAATCGAAAGACGAATTTTAAGTATTTCATGTTATCAATGTTACGAATGGATTTAAAGCTGATACGAATTAACTTTTAGGTGGCTAAATTGTGTTTCCATGTCGGGAAGAGAAATTATCGGTTTTTACCAATGAATTTTTTATTAGCATTGAGTTCGTTCTTACGTTGATTTAAATAAGTTTGATTTATGTATAAATGGATCACCAGTTTAAATCACGATTTGATATTTTCCCAGCCATTTATTCTTACCTATTTATTTTTACCTTACATTAACGTCTGTAATTTCATTTTCCATCGATTAAAAATCTATACATAAAAACGATTAAAAAAATTAATTTTCTTTGATACTTCGAGATCCAGTTTCAATTTTTCCGCTGGATAGATTTCTGTAAATGAAATCCTAGGTCACTCTTTCGATGATTAAGTAATTCTATAATTTAAATCAAATTGAAATTGGAAGCATAATTGAATGATGAAAATAACCAATGTAATTCAATCGGAAAATGAAATACTAAAGCTATTTCAAAAAGAGTAATAAGGTGATAAAATATGTCAATCTCGAATTGGAAAAATGATTAAAACAGCGAGACATTATTCCCATGGAAGTAATTCAGCGTCGTGTTTTCTAATTTAAACCGTGGCCTTCAAATTTATCACTGTATTCATTATGTTTCTCCTGAAATGTTCCCAACTAAAGCTGCCAATTGATTAGAATTAATGTTTCTGATAGATAAAACATTCAAATAATTTATCTTTCAATTTGGGAAGTGATCGGTTGTATATTCATGAACGCATTTTTTGAACTCAATAATATAGAGGATATGTACTATGGAAATAGAAAATAGCCTATATTATGAAATTTTAATATTAGCTTACACAAGAAAATCATTCTTTTTGCGTTTTAATGCGTAATACGAAAGGCAAAAATGGTGACCTAAAAGTCGCAGCAAATTAGAAAGCGTAGTTTGCCGATAAAAGATCTATACGGTCGCTGGACTCCATTTGAAAGCATGCATTTATCTTTTACGGAGTTGATTAGGCGAAGAGACTCCACAAAGAACATGAAAAGTGCAAAATGAGCGTGTGGAAATCAGATAAGGTTGAATTCGAAGATGAAGGGAATCGTTGGGTACAAGAAAATTCAAAGAGTCAGAAATAAGAAGATGAATCAGATTGCAAAGGGAAATGGACTGCTGAAAGAAGTCATCAAAACTAAAAAATGGGCTTCCAGAAAATGTGGAGGAAAAGACAGAGGACACGATTTATTGAGGGCATTAGGGTGCTGGGGAAGTTTCAGAGGTGAAAGGAAAAGGTCGCGGATAATGAATTTTAAACGAGAATCAGACATCCTCGCATAGGTGAAGTAAATTTATTATGCGAAAGAGAGTCGAAAGGGAATATTGCGTGGATTATAAAAACATAGACAACGTAGTTGTGTATAATTAGGATTTATGTCGACCCTGACCAAACATCGTGTACTGAGTGCTTCGTCTGAAAAAAGTCACTCCTTTTCCATAGTGTTCCATATTTAGAATATATACAATTAAATAAAATTCATAGTGATGTAGGTCCCGTTTTAATTCAAATTCTATCGAAGACCTTTGGAAATTACTCGCTAAATTGCATGTAATGTCAAATTCTACCAGATGCTGTCTGAGCTAGACGGCTAGAAGTATATGTGGTTTTGCACAGCATTTTTTAAATTAGCAAGTCAAAATTATTTTTCATCCTCTTATAATACAGTTTTTATTACTATATAAACGGCAAGAAATGTAACTATAAAACATGAAGAGCTGCATGAGGAAACTAGACTTTGTATGTTCCAAAATATTCCACAAAAGTCTAGTCTCCTCATTCAGTTGTCATAGCGTTCTACGAAGTCCAGCCTTCTCATATTAATTTTAACATAAGGAGAGGTTTGAAATTCCGAGTGAGATCAAATTTCCTTAAAAAACGAAAAGTGGTGGACTTGATTACGTTTGAAGAACATAGATTTTTACCGTGATGGTTTTCTCTTAAGGTGATTATACTTAAACTTCAAACATATCGTAAATGTAGCCCATTCTATTGGGAAATTTAAATTTTTCGTTTCCTTAAATCACCCGTTTTCCTTAAGAAATATCGAGCATCATATGATGTGTATGATTGCTCGACATCCGTAGATTTTTGAAAGATGAACTCAAATTTATAACTCATTAAATTTGTTATCATAAATATCTATCTTTAAACTGTAAATTTCAATAAAATGTAAATTAACTTTTTAATTCTCGATAATTACATTTCAGCTCAGCTATTAAGAACTATATTGGCGAGTTACGTATTTAATGGAAACGTTCATGGTTATCCTTCTCAATTATTTGTTATACTAAAATTTAACTTTGGCACGTTGGTGGAAAATTAAATGGTAGAAATAATTTACTTGGCTCCTCAGTGAATTTAAGATTCATAATGGAACATTTGCGTATTGCATATGTTGTAAAAGTAATCCAGAAACTGAATTTGTAAGATGAACTTGCCAGTTAGCGAATGTGCTGCACATCGGCAGTCATGTAATCTTCGTCTTATGCTATCATCCTCCAGTGATGGAATGCAAGGAATAGTTTGAAATTTCGCAGCAGCATGAGCGCGTAGACTTTGCACATCTCCTCCTTACACCTACAGCCTTAGTCGCGAATGTCTGCAAACTTTACGTGATGCTCAGTGCAGTTCATATAGGCGTGCTTCTGTAGCTCAAGTTATTAACTAAAGAATCCGTTCAACCTTTTAAAATAAGCTCATCTTCTTGGAAGGGATATATGGAAATTCAATCGCGATTTTCCACAAAGTAAGATTTATGAATGAGTAAATCCCTTACGCAGGAGTAACGCTATAAAGAAAGGCTCCACGTCATTCTTTCTCCACCTCCAGCCATCTCTGTTACCTAATGGAAATCTGAAGATCACTTCCCTTTATGCCTTTCATGGTGGGGAAGATTGGAGGGGAGGCATACTCTGAGAGGAGTGGGATGCACAAGAAAGAGGGAGAGTTTGGAAGACTTATGCTAAATGTGATATGAGAAATCTGAGTAGCATTTGTTTTCTCAAATTAGGCCGAAGAGAAGTTGACGAAGAAAAGGAAGAACGTAATATGAGAAAGAATATCATAAGTAAGTTATCAGATGGATAAAATTAGTGCCTACCGGAAATTTCGAATTCATTCTCTATATCGAGATAAGAATTAGCAGATGGAGGTGAAAAGGGAGAAGCAGTGATAGGTGTATGAAGGATAGTAAAGGGAATAGACTAGATAAATGATTAATCGACATCTAAGTATACAGTTAGGTGCTAGTACAAGTAATTGAGGAAGGAAAGCATACGGATAACAATTGGAAACAGTTTATACTTTCTATAAAACTTAAATATGTCAACCGTTCTGGTAAGTATGCTTCTCTTTACCAAATAAAATAGTCAAATAAAAACAATGGGAATGTGCGGTATAATATTGATGATGTAGGCATTTAATTAATTAATTTATTTAGATTATATTGCAAGTGGGCCTTCTGGTCATGCGGCAGCCTTTAATGGGAACAGAAAAATGATTTTATGTCTGATGTTTGCCCAAAGACGGGAGGGAGAGATTTTCAGTTACAATTTGGAGATGACTCGTCCGCTAAAAATGAGGATCTTCGACTTACTATGTTTTAAATCTAATTTTAAGTATGTTACCGTAAAGATAGCTCAATGAAATTTTCTTAGTAAATAGCTAATAACTTGGGCAAGTGTTTGGAATAGTCACCAAAACATTTTTTTATATCAAGTTTTTTTTTTATTCAAGTTATTATTTTTTAAGATTTTGATCAAATTCATGACGTCACAGTTTTTGAAATTTGAAGTTTTACTCTGACTGAATGGAAGCAGCAGTGAGAAAAATATGCTTGCGTAAATTGAAGCAACTATTCAGTTGTTATTTACAAAACCTAACTATGTATCTTAATTATCTACGTATCCAAGGGGAAAAATGTCTTCAAAGTCACAGTTTTTTCAAAAATACGAAAAAATTCGTAACTTAAAAACGAATAAAAAGCGGACACCCAAAGGGGGGGTAACTCGGGTTGCCCAAGAAGAGTTATATCCCTGTTCTTTCGATTATCACTACTCTTTGAGACACCCTGTATATGATCATTCAACTAAAATAATACAGTACATCGTAGAACATCCATATAGTCAAATACATAGGAATAGATTGATTGAATATAACAATTACAGCTCGAAATAATAATGCAGAGGATATATCCGTGAAGTACACTATGATAAATTACTTTCGGCATAACTTAAGCTTATTTTTGAGAAAGTTCAATAGCTGTTGGTATCCAATGATTAAAGTATTGAATTGACTAAAAATATTTATTTATTTTATTTTTCATCCCGCCTAATGATGATGCCAGGCATCGGAATCCATTTCGTGCTGTTTGTAGCTTCTGTAATTTTTATAAATATACCTTATTAGTTATCCGTTTTCAATGTGTGTTATATTTCGATCAAAAACAAATCCCCTTTAGAAAAAAATCACAAAGGGATGTACGTAAAAAACCTACGTAATTTAGAGATAAAATGAAATTACCAGAAAATAGCGGGTTACAATTTTTGAAATGCACAGTCCTGGCCAAAATTATCGCAGCACCGGCCGTAAGGATCGCAAGGGAGGTGCTGCGTTAATTTTGGCCAGGAGTGTACCAAAATGTACAAAACCTATCAAAAGATTTTTCATACCTCGTTAGTGTGGTAGAAAAAATTTAATTGTATCGCATAAGAAATAAGGTTACTGCCTAAACAAATCCTATTACTCATATATATCACATTTCTGAAGAATAACTTTTTCTTTTTGGAGTCTGGTAGAGAAAATATTTTAGCAAAATGATACAAGAAAATTAAGTGATGTATGAGGTACGACTAAAGCTACTGCAATGGGAAGGAATACGTCAATAAGAAAGACAATAATAATAATAATAATCGTTTTTATTTGGGCGTGTTTATAAGAAGATGCTGATAGTCTCTTTTTCCATCCAACCCATCGTCATTAATTATAGAATAATTAAATTAAAGAGAAAAGTATGAGAAAAAATTTAAAAAAATGTGGATGTAAAAACCTAAGAGATTCTTAGGGAAAAAAATCCACTGCAGGAAAACACTCACAAATAAGGGGAGTGTGAAAAACCTGCTCAAACCTACCGAAAGTAATAACTAAAAGATGAGAAAAAAATATGGAAAAATATAGAAATACACTTCCAGTAATTACGTGCATGCGATACATAATAAATAAGAATCAGATCAGATTCAAATAAGTGATAGCACTAGACAAAGAAAGATGTAGATAAAGCTGCAATGACATTGTGATCAAGAATCGTAGGGAGGAGAAAAGAACAGTTGCGTTGTGGTGTTCTAAGGAACTGACGGTAAAAGTAAGAAAGAAAAGTTGATTTTTAAGCAAAAAGAGTTTTTTGAAGGTGATACCGAGGATTTCCGAGCATCTTGGGGAGTCGAGGGCTGGGGAAAAAGGAGTCAAGGCGTTAAAGGACTCGAGAAGGGGAGAAAGAAAGGGGTTGAAGAGAAAAGGGGAATTCCTTGAAAAAAGGCAGATGATATTAGATGGGATAAATGACGAGCTATGTGTCCAATAGCTCATCCCTGCCATATTTTCAATTTTTTCCCTCGCTCATCCGTCAGAAGATTGACTGTGATTAATGGAACTCTTCTTTCCCTCGCACCCCTCGGGGGGTTAACTCCTCAGCCTTTTTCTCGTTCCCGCATCATTCATTTCCACCGAATCGGAAATAACGCAGCGGTCTTGCGTTTCATTTGATCCATTTTTTAGAATTAAAAAATCTTCGCTCCGGTGTTGGGATGGGTGTAGATTATCCGGCTGCGGATTATCTGACTGCGTATTAACGAGCTGCACCGGGGGATCGATGATGCATCAGTCATGGGCCTTGTCAAGCGATGCATCGCTTTGGTTGAGTGCTGCTCATACAATGCCGATACTGCTCTGCGTTTTTCCGCTAAAACTTCGCTATGAGGCTGCAAGAGGTGATAAGGTTCATGTTTTACGCGAATGTTCTCGAAAAATTTGACATTAATGCGGCTTATACCATGTGCGGTGTTCATAATGGTCTGATCAACACCCTTACAAGTATAAATTCATGTTTCACCGGCTAGTAATAGCTTAACGTTTCAAAGGTTCCTTGATGTTGTCCAACTAATTGATCGCCAGGTGATGTTTGAAAGCTTTTCTCTCTCTTCGATACTTTAGCCTATTTTTGTGTTTTAGTTAGGTCGATTGAATAAATTATATGAGTAAATCAGAAAATGGATCAGTCTATCTATAGAATATACCCAGCATATATTAATGGAAAATATATATTTCGGTGGAAGAGTAGATGTCGATTTATAGCTTCCTTTTTTATGCTTACCTTTAGTGGGATAGCATTCGAATTGGGGTAACTACAAATTCTTAGTGAATTCATCTTAGGCATTAAAGTGCGATTGTTAGTACCATTGATTTCTTACTTCATATTTTTGATTTGGTGTAGATAATTATAAATTTTCAAACATAATCGTACATATAGGCCCCAAGACTGTTTTTGAGCCTAGAAGTATTTTCTATATTAATTGATTTCATCCTAACATACCATTTATCTATGGAAAATCGAATTTTGAAGTAAACTGTTCGACAATCACTTTGTTTTAATTTTAAGAATTGGAAAAAGTAAATTATGTGTTCTATATTGGTAACAATAATATTTTACTGGAAATGAAGTGAAAATTAAAACAGTTTTTAGTGCCGTTCACTACACCTGATCAATTATTGCTGAATTGGTTGCAATCGTTTATTATTTCAAAAGATCAAAAATTATGCACATCTTAAAAATATTTCTGGCATTGGAAATCGATTCGTCCCAAGAAAATACTTCCAAAGATTGGTTAGCGACTTGAACACTTCGGATTGTCGGAATGTATTTGGTTCAATTTTCTCCCGCGATGCAGCGACACAAAAGAAATTCAGTTTTCTACATCTGCCCGGGCATAAACAATAAATCTCGAATCGAGCATAAGTTAAAAAAAATCCATCTGCCTTGGAATCCGTCCTGAAGGAGAGAGCGCTCCATAAATTTCGACAGATTTGTTACGCGTCGCCGCAGAACATCGTCCTCCCGAGCCGCGGAGGATTTTTCCTAGCTCCAAGTCAATAGAGTCTGGTTTTCGGAGACACTACGGGGACCATACATCACGAGAAAAACACAGCGGTGCGATTTCCAAGAGATGGCGCTGTGTCCTGCGCACCCTTGCGGAAGGCCTATAGATCTCTTACGTCGAGGCTTTTTCGCGTTTTGCCGCCCCTCGCGATAATTCAGCCCTCTTTTCCCTTCCGAATGCCTGTTTCCCGCGCGGGGAATGCCGGGAAGAGACGGCGCGGTTTCGGACCCTGCACATGCGACATCGAGGGCAAAAAGAGCTCGCTGACCCGCGCTTGAAGGAATCGTCCCGACGTCCGCTGAGAACGAACCGATGCTGCGTCCAGGAATTGACTGCATTACGCTCTAGCTGAGTGAGGAAGGGGGATGAGAATCGAAATGGGGAAACCGAGAGAGAAGTTGTGATTGCCCCACGTTGAGGTAGCGAAAGGAATGCTGCTATCTATAAATTTACATACGTACAGTCCTGGCCAAAATTAACGCAGCACCGGCCGTGAGGATCGCTAGGGAGGTGCTGCGTTAATTTTGGCCAGGAGTGTACATGATTATATTTGTGCAGGAGCTATTATGTAATCTAGACAGGTCAACCTTTAAAATGTACTGGTGTTACCGATCACCTAGTGAATACAACGTATCACAATTTATGTTCGAAAGTGAGAGAAACAAAGACTCTGTGATAGTATACACTGATATACTATGCTGTCAAGGGTCATAAAATTTCAATTTGACTACGTAAATGAATTATCTACTTTTCGGTAGGTTCAAGTGCATCAAAAATCTCTATTTCACGCAATTTCCTTCACTCCCAGTTAGTTTACCCTACCTTTTAAATCATCCAACATCATTTATATCTTTTATCTTTACAAAATGACTCTCGTATTAGACTTTGATTAATTTATTGATAAGTAGTATCCATATATTCTCGAGTATAAGCCAACCTGAACATATGCCGAGACACCTAATTTTATCACAAAAGCTGGGAAAACTAATGAACTCGAGTATAAGCCTGGGGTGGAAAAGGCAGCAGCTACTGGTAAATTTCAAAATAAAAATAGATGGATATAAAGTTACTCTAATCAGTGGGTTAGTAGGAGAAAACTAGCGAAGGATTGTTAATTGATCTAGTGAGGAATTTATAAGCTATTTCCGACTATGGCAGACCTTTTCTACCTGAGAACAGGTAAGTGAGACCCTCACCTGAGTATAAGCCAAGGGGGGTTTCAAGCACCAAAAAATGTGCTGATAAACTTGGTTAATAAACTAATATATGCGGTATATATTTGGATCGGATGTTTTACAGCGAATGTGCTAGGTGTGATTAAGTCATCAATAAATGACATATATATCCATGAGAATAATAGATGGATTGGAAATCAAATTATTAAATTCGCGAACACAGTTTTGCACTGAAATTCAATATCTAGATCTGTGCAGTTGGAGTGATTGATTAAGGGAATTTGTTCCGGTGAAAACACCGATAGAATTACACATCACACTATTAATAGGATAAATTCATTCCAACGTACCTCGGGGATTCGTTGTGAAAAATAACCGGAAAATATTTCCCTTGTGCTGTTATCATTACGTGTTCTTACTCAATGTCTGATCAAGGGTTTTCTTCCTGTTATTTGTTACTATGAACGTTATTTTATTTTAAATATTTATCAAAATATTTTTACTGTTCAAAAAGTATATATCTAAAGAATACGCTTTAAGGTTGATGACTGATCATTATTTTCAATAATAAAAGTTGGCTTTACGTAAATGAAGAATACTTGTCAACATCAGCACGTTAAGTCATGTAAAGAATCTATATAAAACACTGAATAGCAATGAAGTTTAAATTCTTTCAGAATTCATTGGACAGAAAGTTCTTTTATTCTTCAGAGCTGTGAACGTTTAATGCAGTATCTCTTCGCTGTCCATTGTAATTCTTCCTCCTGCGGGAAAGGCAATTCTCACCATATAAGACTCTTTCCTTCTTAATTTACAGGCAATTTTGGTTTGGTAACACATTTTACGCACGCTTGGGAAAGATATATGCTCCTACGCAGCTGCGTTTTATAAGGGTTGCTATTGCAAGCTGCGATTCCTATCGATCTGGAACTACTTTAGTACAAGAGAGTACTACAACAACTTGTTATCGAATTTAAAAGTTTAATTTTAAATTCTGCCATATAATTTTGCGTCGTTTTATATTTAGATTTATATGTTGAAAAGCGAAACTTTTTCATCGCTGTTTTATCATTTGCAATGATAGAATCGCTGAATTGTTCTCCTGGAAACTGGTAAATATTTTGCCCTTTTCATTCCTGTATTTGGAAAGATGAGTTGCCTCAGCAAATGGCTGATATGTTTTATTCCCAGTCATTTTCCAATGTCTTTCTTGAAATTGTGGAATGTTTCAAATGATATTTGCGATAAAAATTAGTAATTGCTTTCCCATTTCAAGGAGATTCATTCATCAGAAATTTCGCCTCAGAAAAGGCGTCCCTTAATCTGTTTTCTACTACTAAGTATTTCATTATTCTCGAAATAAAATAGCATCGGGAAGAGCCCACCTTTTTACCTTATTAATTGCCCCAGGATAGATAATAAAGGGTCATAATTCCTCATTCCTGACACTGATGAATCAGAGGAGCAACGTGTAAAAATTCCCGCAAATGATTTACAAGCACGCGATAAATCACCCGGCGAGGGAATAAAAGTTGGAATGAAACTATCTAAAGCGAAAAATAATTGATGAAGACTTTTGTCAGTTGTAACATCCCCATTCCCGACTTTTTTCCCCGTCTGACACCGGTACATTACGCGTCATTCCTTTTTTCGCAATACCGTTGAAAACTCTAAACAAATTACTGAGTCTGGAATTCCAACTGCTCTTTTTTCAGCGATTAAAATTGCTCTCAATCTGTCACTCGCGTCGCTCTTGATAAACATTAATTTTTAATCCTCTGTTGTTTCCGAACGCATCTTGCGAACGCATTCCGAAGTGTCACGAGGAACAGCCGCCAAATTACGTTTCAACTTGTGAAAATTCATAACTGAAGTGCGAGGAACCGAAATGATGAAAATGTATAATTAATATTTTTGAAAATGTCGGCATTTTAATTCTTTTGACAGCGCGTCAAATTTTCCGCGGTAGATGAGAAATTCCATCCCATCATCATCAGTGGAATTCATTCGAAATTTATTAGTTGCCATCGCTGAATTTAATTTGAAACCTTAAATGTCTTTATGGACTAATACTTTTGATGGAAATTCCACATGCACTTTCCATGTAGAACGAATGGTCCTCAATGGTCCTATTTTTCTCCATTAATATCATTATATATATTTATTATTATACAATGAAAAATACTATGCTATGTAATATTTTTTCTTTATTCCAAATTATTCATTAATTAATAGTCATCAAATCAGGCTTATAACTTATTGGATACTAACTACTTCAATTGATTTCATCAAATGTGAATACCTTTTCATAATGATATTATAATTCCTCTGTTTGGTATATCTTTACTATTTCTACGCTTCAAAAGCCAAGCAAAGTGAAATTTATTGAATTCCTTACGGAATACGGGGTATGATCTCCAATTTAAAACCTTAATGTTAATTTTCCGTTATCCATATCCGTTTCATTGCTATATATGATCGAAATGGTATCGTAGAGTGAATTTCTGAATAAACACAATTTCTCATCTTATTTCAAATATCGAAATGATTTTTCCTTATTTGCCAGATTAGACATTTTCTCTTAAAGGCCTTTAATAGTTGTTTTGGAAAAAGGACATTTTGCTTATTTGCTCCCAATGTTAGCTCTGTGTTCGAGTCATCAATCATTTAAGCGCTTACAATTTACAACTTTCTTTCTTTATTTACTCATTCGAATTAAAAGTATTTTTTATAATTTCTATTATTGCAATTTAATATATAGATATATAGGTGGTGACACTTCAATAATTTACAATTGAAAAAACCTATGTTAAAAATCAAGCTGTTTTATAGAAACAGACTAAACATTGTATTTCTTATGGATTACTATCCTTTTGCTGAGGCGTGAAGTGAATAATGTTTTGTATCGACTCCAATAGGAACTTCATTATTTAGCTGATGAGGTTTGGTTTTGACTTTATGTCAGTATCAAAAATATGTTTTAAATGGTAATCTTGTAATATAATGTAATGTATGTCCAAAATAAAGCCAAAATCATCTCGCTGGATGTTATTTTTCTACAAAACGCTTCACAACTTTGAATTTAACCATTAACTTAGGTTGAAACGAAAAGGCAGAGTTAAAAGTAGTAGCGCACAATTGTATAGGGAACTCTGTATTATATAAATAAAAATTTTTTGGGAGGAATGGGATTTTTTTGGGAAAAGAGACACAGTAAACACAGCAGAAAATTAGAGCAAAATAAACACTTAATGATTTAAAGGCAGTGTACACTTACAGTATGCATGTCTTTTTGGTTAGTAGAAACCATTATTGCATTGCGGTAAAATCTAAGGAATAAGTCTCTCAATGTTCTACTTATATTTAGATCTCAAATTGGAGTATTATCACCTGAGCCAGATTCGATGAGCAAAATAGTTTCTCTTCTGTCCAAGCCTAAAAATCAGAACAATGAGCAATTAAGAGTTTTCCTGAAATTTTCCAATCGATTAATATAGTTTAATCATTAATTAATCTTAATATTTTTTAAACTAAAGAAACTAACTAAAGGAAGAATTGACGTAGAGAATTAACTTATTAAGATTCATGTTTACTCTAAGACAATAATTCCAGGAAAGAAAAATAATATTACTTAGTTCTGGATAATTCTAATGAAGCTAATCACAATTCAAACGCTTCAATTTCCAAGGAGAGGGGAAAATTCTCAAAGGCCTGTGCCATACCCCTTTTCCTGTCTCACCTTCCCCTTCCCAAAAAGGGCACCTTTTCCTTTGCTCTTTAATTAAAACGCGATAGGGCTAATGAGGCGAGGAGGAGGAAATTTCACAGAGAATAAATTATCGGCGTTGGAAAGATCACGAAACAGGTGAAAAATTCGTCGATTTAATATTCCTTTGAGGGATCAATAAGAAGCGAAAAGATTTTAAATAGGCTTTTGATTACAATTGAGTCAAAGGAAACTAGTTTATTCATTAAAGTTTAGCGAGAAATGTTAATGGCATCCTTAGATTTCCATGAAAACGTAGATTAGCTCTTAATTGTTCATTTACTCCCAAACTCTTAGTCAAAGGAGTGAGTCGGGCAGGTGTAATTATAGACGTTACCTTACTTGCATGTATCCGTTTCGCTAAAAGAGAATAGTCAGTGAGTACTGCTGTTGTAAAAAGTAAAGCTTCAGATCAATAATAGAAAACGTGTATTGAAGATCCTCTTAGATGACCCAAATTACTTTTTTTAACTAATTTTATAAACAACGATTCCATCAATTCTGTGAATAATTGTGCACAGTCTATAAGGGGAGGTGACATTTAATACCTCTGTAGCCTAAGATAGGTACTTAACAACTAATAAGAAAATTTTGATAATAATTACAGATAAGCATTACAATTGCTGTTTTTTTCGATTTTTATCCTATGATGGTATTTACAGACCCTGTGAAGATTTTCAGATACTTCGAATGGCCAAAAAGTAATTGAATGAAATGCTTGATCATAGAATCCTCCTTCAGCATTATCTACTCTTTTAAATATTGAAAGTGTCGTGATTCAGAAATTTTTTTTCCCAACGCAGAAAATGAAAATTCCAGTTCCTATTTGCCCTTTGAGTAATGATTTATTTTCAAGATTTGTTTTCCATTAAGTAAGTTACTAATCACAGTTATTCATTCAGCAGTATTACTACTATATACACATACAACAGTATTATACTATATCAAACTCACTATTTAAATACTGTTTGATGTAAAAAGTACTGCATGTTATTAGATTATCGAACAGCACAGAAAGATATAGATCATAATCCTAAATACTTATTTAAAACTATTAAAAAATTTTGAAAACTACTTGATTAGCCAACAACTTCCATAATAATATAAATATAATTTGAAGTACTTAGATAATATCCAACTATCTTATGATCTTCTATTTTTTACTTTATTATAAAAAAATTTGCTCATACTTTTCTTAAAGACAGTTCTATTTATTGGAAAGGTACAGAATTTACTTTGGTAATTCCAATTAACTGCTGTTTTGTTCGTAAACGAAAATGCATTCGTCTTGATAACAGAAATTATTTATTAGGTGTTAATTTTATGTCTATCTACTCATTAAACATATTATCCAAAATTCGGTCTATAACAGAGGAGGATAAGTTACTTGTTGCATGCATTCAGATTGCACGAATTTATGTAAAACTATTTTATATTAACTAAAAATCGAGCCAAATATTCATCCAATCAATTTTATATGCATTTTAAATAGTATTTCGCTAATCGTAATTAATTGTATCTTATGACTAACCCATTTTAAAGTTCAAATTTTATTTTCGATATAAGCATTTAAAATTGTTATCGATAATCTATTGGCCTTCCATATTGATGAAAATGAAATTGAAGGAAAAATTTAGAAAAAATTTTTCTAATTCGTTAATAGTCCAATAACTTGCTTTCCCTTATAAACTTCTATGGTGACACATGTGATGAGTTATGGGCTTAACTTTGTGGTATTGAGATACAGCGAGACTCAATGGTGAAAACATTTTTACGGAAACAAATTTTTAAGTTTGTAAAATGTAAGTTTAACAAAGTAAAACAGTTTTCAACAATGAGTCTCGTTCTATGGTGACGTTACAAAATATTCGAAATTACACTAATTCAACCGTAATCTATGAAATATATGATCAATATACGAGGAATCATAATAACTTAAGATATTCCGCATTTTGCGTGCGAAAATGCTTCTGTTGGTTCATATTTTTTCACATTTTGCTCACCATGTAAATTTGTAAATGCATTTAAATGAAAATTACGAATGACAATTTGAAGCAGGCTATTTGAAGGAATTTGTATGAATATGGGAGCTATTAATAATCAAGTTATTCGAAGTAATTTATTACTAGCTCCCATACACCTAAGCAAATCAGATTCATTTTTCTGCAATGTATAAATTACAGCCCATGGTTTCATTTGATGTGAAAGTATTCCGCCGGGGAATGATTAAAGACGAAGCATTGCAATAACACCAACGTGAGGAGGCAGACATTTAAAATCTCAAGATGGAAATGGCGGAGCACACGAGATTGAAAGTCGAAGGAAAAATAAAAGAATCCATGCAGAAGAAATGGATCGAGATTAAAGTATAATGGTCTAAGGAATGGAGGGGAAAGGAACGAAAGGCCTTTGAAACGGAACGTATTGGGCTGGATGAGGAATTCTTCTGAAAGAGAACTTTATGGACCAGGACTTCCAAAGCCTCCGATTTATAGAATGGAATCCATTTACGGCAGCTTTCTTCGTGATGAAATAGATCTGGGACGGGCAGAAAGTTATGGGCGGATGAGTTGCAGGTATATTCGTATTATTTTATTTTGGTTCGTGTCTGATGTCATCGCGATCCATCTTCGAGCGATGTTTTAGGATTCCAGACGCATTCTATGCAAATGGCTTCACTTTCACCGGCGATTTATCTTAATGGGGAAAGTTTAGATTGTAGTTCTTGATCGTCGGTTATTGTATGGGAAGAATGTGGACTTGATAAATGAGCACACAAGTGACATTGCTATTTTTAAAATTTATTGAGTGAATTTTATTCGTATATTCTACATTTAGGGCCATTTTCATCTAATTTTACGATTGATGTACCCCATAAAAGTAAAACTCAGTGTAAGGACATGGAATTTATATATAATTTATATTGCTTATATTTATCAATGTGAGAGCTTTGATAAACATGGTCATACACTTTTGATCCCTAAGTTCTCCTATTTTATTCACTAGTTACTACATATACTATTTCGTTTTATAATATTTTTATTATAGACCAGACTAATATCATTTATGAGACTTTGCAACTTTTGAAATCTGTCTCCGCTTATAAGATTCTTGTTATCTTAATAAGCTCGTAGTTATCTTATGTCGTTTTTCATTGAAAAAACTCTCTTTAAAAGGATAATCGCTTTTGCGTGGAAGACAACAATAGTTAATAGGTAAAAGGATTCTACACAGTTTTTGTGCACTTACTAGTTGTATCGGAATTTGTTTCTAAAAAGGTTTCGCAGTAGAGATAATTTCATAGTGGAGAATTTCACAATTGTACGAATAAAAGTTAAAGTAAGAAAAATATTATTTTTTCTTGGTGATACCTAATTGAAAAGGTGTTGATGTACTACTGTAAGTAAAAAAATCTGATGTGGCCAACACATGACTTTCTCCGTATTTATTGAAAACATAAGCCTATGCCGGTAATAACTCTAAAACAATGAGTGTTACAGGAAAATGTTTCATACAAGCTTTGTAGTAAAAAATATTATCTACAACTTTGGTACATAATTGTATATACTTACATCGCATTCTGACAGAGATAAGTATGAAAAACTTCCTTTTCTGGGTAAACAACAACTTCCGGTTAACCATTATTGCGGAATAACTCCTAAACAATCAGTGTTACGAAAAAATATTTCATACAAAAGTTGTAGTAAAATACATAATCTACAACTTTTGTGCATAAATGTATATACCTATATTGCATTCTGACAGAGATATGTATGAAAAACTTCCTTTTCTGGGTAAACAACAACTTCCGGTTAACCATTATTGAAGAATAACTCCTAAACAATCAGTGTTACAAAAAAATATTTTATACAAAAGTTGTAGTAAAGTACATTATCTATAACTTTTGTGTGTAATTGTATATATCTATATTGCATTTTTACAGAGATATTTAAGAAACAAAATTTTGTTCCGGATAAACCGTAACTTCCGGTTAAGCGATATTCTCCAAAAACTAATCAACTCTTGAATTTGTTAGGAAAATTCTAAATATGAATTTTGAAAATGATCGGATAATTACTTTTTAAGATAGAGCAGACACAATCTTTTTAACCACAGACAGACAGACAGACACACAGACAGACATGTTCGGGAAATAGCTAAAAATGCTCTATGGGCCCCAAAACATCTATTTCCGTCGAAATCTGGAAGTCGAATTTTTTTGCGAATACAATACTTTCTCTATACTACGTATAGGGAGAAATTAAAAAGGAGTAAGAGTAAAATTTAATCATGCTGAACTTTGCGATAGAGTTGGCATGGATTTTTAATTGAACTTGGAAAGATGTTTACGTGTCAGTACTACGAAACAAATCACTCTTCAAAGAATTCGTGAGTCAATGATCCGTGCGATTCAGTCATACTCTGAAATTCACGTCTAAATTTAGTGTTTCTCAACGTTTCAGGAAGCGCAGAGCACCAAACCATACGTTATTGATGTTGACCACTTGATAAAACTTCGCTAGGGCTCCCGGATAGTCATGTGGACAGCGCGTTTGCCTTTGGTGAAAGCGGTCCCGGGTTCAATTCCAGGTGGAAGCCAATGTGCGAAATGACCTAAGCTGTCGAAGCACTTTTAACGATACTACCACTACTACTACTAGCTTGAGAGCATTGTAACTCATACGTTGTATCGCTAAGAAACAAAGATACGCAAAACTTTGCTGAAAACCTTTTAAATAATAGTAAACTTAGCAGTTATAGATAATTATGTTTGGGATGACTATCTGATGATATTTTCCTCTTTTAGCGTTCAATAAAAAATTAATCTGATAAAATTATGGAGTACGTAATTGTAACTCACGGAGCTCCATTCCTCCTTGTAGTTGAAAAGGACTTCATGGAATGCAGCGTAGCTAAAATTTTGATAATTACTTTTATAAGATATTATGACTAACTAATAACATATCTGTGCTGCTCATGTAATTTTTTGATCGTATAAAATAACTTATCATGAAAAGCCATCTTGATTTGGATGGTTAGTTTCATTGTGAAGTACATGAGTGTGATTCGGTAACTCATTCTATATTTAAGTTCTCATTTAATAAATGGATGAATATGGGGGCTCTTAAAAACGACCGTAATACCAATTTACCTTCTTGTAGTATCGATTCATGTAGAAAATTTCGGCTCAAAGTTAATCACTTTTACTCGCTGAGAGGAGTTTGGAATTTGACTAGATTATTCCGGGAGCATTCGTAATGTTTTCTACTCCCTCTATCACGTTCTTCAGTGAAACTCAAGAACTCACGGAGAGTGTGCTCCATACATTTTTTTCAGACTCGATTTCTCTCAGACTTGCGATGAATGTGAGGAAACGTAAACGATTTTGTTTTTTAACGTTCATACAGCGCAGGATAATGCTGGACGAAACGTTTCGAAAACTGCGGAAAGCAATCTTCGGTAACGGCAGGGGTTTCTAAAGAGGCACGTGAGGTACCGTTTGTGAGGAAAAAAGAGCATGCTTTTAAGGTGTATTATTCCCGGTAGAATATTGATTTAAATTTTGGAAGTTCCTCGTCTCAATTTATCAGGCGGAAGGATTATTTTCTGCATACAAAAACATTTCTGGCATACATAAACACTCGAGGGTGATCGTCCTTACTTTTATAAATATCTTGGTATACTCAATGTATCTCAACACGAGCCAAGCGTCACATCTGTTGATTTGGTACACCGTAAAGCCGATATTGATGATCACATTAATAACCTAGTAGTGAGAAAAGTATGACTTAAGAAGATATATACACTTAATAACTTCAAATCTGCAATTGAGAGATAAGTTTTATATGTAATACCGTCATCCATGATCTAATGTAACTGCACAAACAAAGGAATTATTTTTGTTTTATCAGTGCTTAACAAATGTAATTCAACAAGTAATCTTGTATCATATATGAATTTTCTAATGGTACCTGTGGAACCAGTTTATTTATTGAAAGTCGTTGAAGTTTAATGATAAATTATTATTAATCATACATTTATAAGATAAAGGGTGAACGAATATTACGATTCTCAGTAGTTTCCACCAAATCATTTCGTATTATTCAATCTTTTTACTTAAAATTAATCATATCACAAACTTTAACACATGACGTAAAATGGAGTAATAATGTCTTGTTGTCTTACTTCGATGATTAATAGCTAAGGCTTTAAACAAACAATTGTCATACCGGGAATTTCGAAATGAATATCACATTATCCATAATTATACATTAATCTAAAGATATTTTCCACGATAAGAATTTAATATAATTATTCTGACCTGATAGCGTTTGCGATTTTTGTGTCTAATGGATCATATTGTACAGTGTCAAATTCTTCATATAACACGAAACTTTTAGTCAGACTTTCTTCAAGTCTGTTTTTCCTTTGGAATTTTCCTAGATGCACGCCCTTATGTGCAAAGTTACCCTTTTCCTTACTAAATTTTTTTGTGGATATTTTTAGGTATAAACTATTAAAATAATAATCATTTAGATCACATAAAATAAAATGAATGAATGGCGAAAGAAATGTTCCTATTTTTGTGGAATACACGAAACTCATCTTATTTACGAAAAAAAGATATTTCAGTAGAATACGCATTAACGTCTCTTAAGATGAAGAGAATTGTTGGTATCTAAAGATGGAGAGAAAATCAAATACTTTTTCCACAATTTAGTACAACGATTCTAATGTTTATCATGATGTATTTCCACATGACATCGCCAGCTGCTGTGAATTTAATCATCCCTAAAGAATTCATTGCACATTACACACTTTTTGGGGAATAATTGAAGCAATGTTGAGAAATAACGAGGGAGGTGAGGAAATTGTCTTTAGCAGTTGCACATACATCACTGAGCAGCTACGGACATCGGAAGGAGTCTTTCATTATGTTTTCTCATCGGACATCTTCCCCTTTCAAATTTTCCTTTCCCTCTGAAAAGTGAGGCTCGAAGGGTTCTTTTCACCATCCTTTTGCCCGGAGTAAAAAAAGATAGATTGTAATCGGGGGAGACTGCGCACAAAATCGCATCGCACACAATTTCCTCCACTTTCTACCTGTCGACCGACTCCATAAAAGGCCCTGCTTGACCGTCATTCTCTTTCCGAACACTCTCGCGGAGGGTTGAAGAGATTTCGGAATAGAAAAAGGGTGAATGGCAGGGGGTGAGATAAAAAATGAAAGGCGACACCTCACGCGTCTCAATCTCCACCCCTTCGGGCAGCCCTCCGTTTTTTATTCTCTACATTTTTCCCTCTCTCGCTATCTGATAGGCATTTGTTCTCGTCCCATCCACAGCCTATACCTCTCTTCATCTACCTCATTCTTCTTTCCCTCTTAAAACCTTTGGTCCACGTCCACCATTGACCCTACGGAGGGTTACAGAGGGCTAAGCGAAGTTTAGGGAAGGAATGGATTTGGTAAAAATGCAGGGTTAAATGAAGCTGATTAAACTTCCCAGTTCACGTGTTTAGATAATTTGAGATTTACCTCCGAAGAAACGCGGTTTTCATGAAATATTCTTTTGTACATACATAAATGTGAACTAATTCGTATAATAAGTATATTTATCATTTTTAGAGACATGGTGGGATGGTTAAATTATCGTTATTTGAAGATAAAATAATTGTAATTAAGATATTCTATACTATCCATTACTGGGTGATGTTTATCAGATTTCTAAACGTTGATAAGTGAATTATAATAAATCAGAACATCGTGAGGATAATCAATTTTCTGTATAAATTACAGTAAATTTAAGGGAAACAGCGATCAAGCTATAACTTAGATTCCGATGATATTTAGAACAAATAACTGAAAACGACATTTATTTTGCTAATTAACTTTGCAGAATTCGACGCAATTGGATGTGATACTTCAAAATGACTTAAAGTATCATTTTTAGAGTGAAATAATATTATTTTATTCCTGGATAAATAAGCTCCACGGGATTCGCATCGTTGGTTGATAAGAAACTACGACGTTTCGCTGACCGACGTTCAATCAACCAACGCTGCAAATCCCGCGGAACTTATTTATCAATGGAACCTAAACGCAGCGAAAGCCGTAGAACCAAATAATTTATCCAGTCTTAATGAAGGCCTATTGGATCAAGGGATGGACTGATGGGGTAAATTTGACTATAAATGCCCAAGAATTGAACGATGTAAAAATGTAAACTGTTACTTTTCCTGCTTGTTATTTATCACGCACTAGTTAAAAATTTACTGTAGATTTTTCACTTAGATATGATCGAAAAGTCTCCATTTTGATATTAATTTATCAATTACATAAATTAGTGTGCGATATTATGATATGTTTAAAACAAATCGTTATGGTTTTGATATCTCCTTTCATTTACACTCTTTGTTTTGAAGGAGCACTCCTGCAAGTATTCAAGGGAAATTTTGAGGATGGTATGAAGTAGAATGATGTAATTTATTGTATTAAATTAACATATTTTTGAAATTTGTACGTTAAATTTGCCTGTTATGAAAAGTAAAGAAATTTATAGCATTTTTGTAGCAAATTCCCTTGAATAGTGAATATGTTACGCAATCAACATTTAATTCGCAAATGGTATGGTTGTATATTATGATATTTACGCATTTTGCCTCTTATTTTTGTTGTTCCAGAAAGAAAACTGACTGTCTTTAAGATAAACAGCCAACAACCGCAAACAATAGTTTATATTTATCAATTTCCTTAAAGTTCAAAGTTTGCATGAGATTATTAAAAATCGTTTAAATAACCACTGAAAAATAACGAATAATTATAATTCAAGATATGCTTTTTCATGTCTCCAGTAGTAGTTATACATTATATAAATAAGTCATATGGTGCCATCGCTATTTAATTACTCATGGTAAGGACTAGATTCCTCTGGATTGCATTTTATCGAATCACATTCAATGTGTAAAGTTCGGAATTTATATTCAATTAACTTGCTGTAGTGCTAATACAATAAAAATACCATCACGAAGTTTCATCCTTTCGTTTTTAAAAGGCGACAGTATGCAGTTGCGAGTTTGGGTATTTTCATGGTCAAAAAGTCATACAGCAGTAGTATGTCCTTCGTCGTGAGACAAAGCAATCTATATCTCAGAGTGCTTCTCTTTTGAGTGGTCCGTCTGAATAAAGGCGTCGTTTTGGAGACTAGACGGAATAAAAACAGACATCCCGTAGTACCCGCGACATCCAATGGAAAGCGAAGAATATTTTATGAGAGAAAGTTCACGAAGTTGATAAAAACGACGGACAAGAGCATAACTGAATCGAATGCGATATCGCAGGACGTAGAGAGTGAAAGGTATAAGGGAAAAAAGGGAAATATGGAATGCAAAAACAGAGAAACTCGTAAAGGCAAGAACGAGGAATTAATTATATTGATCGGGAAAAGGTCATTCTAACTACGGGAAACATGAAATTGTTAATGAGGTAAGAGAATTGATATCCAAGGATGACGATTAAATTCCCCGTTGATTTCAGTGAACGGAGGTATAGTTATTTCTGTGTTCACTAATGCTAATTGTATGTAATATTTTTCCTGATTATATGAACCTTTATGATTGGGTGAGCTTTTAAAGGTTGATGAATAATAAATAAGGAGGTTTTATTAGTTGTCATTTCTAACTCTTATATATTCCATGTGTAAGAATTATCAGGAATGCTATTTTTTAATCAAAAGTGATTTTTCAAATATAAATGGTAATATCTAGACTAATCGTTATGGTGGGAATGATAAACCGCTCATTTTGCTTTTAATAAAGCAAATATAAGAGCTTTATAATTACAAATAAACATTCGGATCACTTAAGAATAGTTTAGGACAATCTGATATTATAAGGAAATTCCCCTGGAAACGCAAGAAGAAAGAACAGCAACAACAACAAGGAAACATTCGTATTTATGTTATACATACGAGTGTCTAATCAATTGGATTGGATGATTGTTTGTTACAAATGCTGTCAACCGAGGTAAAAACAAATACCTTACATAAAATATACCAAATGTACTTGCAAATTATAAGAATAATTTTTAAAATAAAATATTAGAACATTTAGCATCTCTGTTACCCGTCATAAAAAAATCACTGTATGTAACGCTGTAGATGGCAGTTTCTATTTTAACTTTCCTTTTAAACCAAATGGTAAACATAGGATAAGATTGAAAGTAAAATGAATCTTTAAAATTTTTTGGTAGCATTTTTTAAAAGTTTTAGTAAAATGAATTTTTAAATATTTTAGCAAAGTGAGTTTTTTTAGACTCTACGTTTTACTAACGAAGACGTCACATATACTAATTTCTTTAAAGAGGTGGTTTCTTATATCGATTCAATATTTTCCAATAATGCAGTCAAATACAAGAACATATGTTTCCATTTTTCCATTTAACAGTAAAAAATCTATTGTCGCAACTATAACTTTGAGATGGGCAATACTTTTTCGAATATCCATTATTATGGCGAATTTTTCCATATTATCCCCAGCAATTCGAGCTAGACTCCTTTATCTTTCATCACAGTGCGTAGGAGACAGCTATATATTACAGGCGCCTATTAACGATGTTATTAGAGAGAGAAATAAGGAGTCGGTGACAGACGGAATGAGAGGGGAAAGACGGAGGGATTTGCTTTCACCCCGGAGTCTCTCCACCCACCCCATCGGCCTTTGGGCACGGGTCAGATCCCCGTCAAAGGGTCATCCATCAAAGGGCATGGTAGCCAAGGATAGGGGGAGACAGTGGTCGAAGGGCAGCGGTCACAGGTGACATGTTGCAGAGGACGACCACGCCCATACGTACCAGAGTGTGGAATTCCCGTCCTGAGGGGGAGGAAGAGGGAGGGAGGCCCACTGCGGTCGAAATAGGAGGGCTGTTAACCCCGAATTTTGCCTTTTTCCTCGATTCGTCAGCGGAGGCAGACGGATAAAAGTTAATCTCCCCGACATCTATTGTTACTGAAATAATTAGAGGGATCGAGATATTTTCGGAGACGGAAATTTTTCGACTTCCCCCTTTTATTACTTTTTGCGTTTGGATCGCCGGGGGGGGGGGGGATACATGACGAGTCATTAATGGCGGATTACGTAAAAATATACGCTCCGCGAAACGGAAGTTGGTCCCTCGGTGGTTTCACTTTGCGGCGGAATGAAAATACGTATCGATTGCGACCCAACGCACGCGCACGTGTCGATGGATGCACTCCCGCGAGAGCGTAAGAGTGGCCACACCTGAGCCTTATTCCGAAACGTAAACAAGTAACCAAATACTCTTTTGGGAGGATGTGACATTAAATGGGATCAAGTTGATGACGGGCAGCTTGAGAAGAAAAACATCCGTCCTGTGCTTGCGTGCTGGGGATATTCACCATTTATCCGCTCCAACGTTTTTAGCGAAACACGTAATGGTGCTACTCCCTTTTAGATTTCTGAGAAACGCAGAAACCAAAACACATTATTTTGCAGTATATAATACGGTCTGCCGAAAAATGAATTCAGCCTGAGAGCCGATTGGAACCTCAGCCCCTCTGAAATTAGCGAACGAGAGCTAATTGGGGAATGAGACTTACTAGGAAGGATGAGGAGTGAGGTAGTATGCCCTCGATTTCCTCGCTGAGTTGCAATAGTATAAGGAGAACATGTCTACGTAAGTGAATCGCAATGTCTGTGCAAATAGCACTTCTCTTAACATTTCATAAGGAGAGACTTAGTGTCATTATTACAAGATAAGTGTCATTAATTAGAATTTCTTATGCCTCAGTAATTTCCATGTCATCACATTCATGAACCTGTTTAAACCTAAATTAAAGATACAATTTTTTCTATACAGTACCAAATGACAATTGACGAATGAATGTTTCAAGCATCAACATATGGTAAGACCCCTCTTCCCCCTCTTCAATAATCATAAAATATACATTATCTAAATCATTCTACCTTCATCGATCATTTTAATGCTACTAAGCTAGAGTAAGAAATATATAGTAAATTAAGAAGTCAAGAAAGCGATAATTTGTGTAAAACCACGACACTATACTATGATGGAGTAAAATCAATTTTATGCAGGTACTGAAGCCACTGCATACAACAAAATTTTATATGTAGGATATAAATTTCGGAAAAAATAGAAAGTTATATAGGAACGAAAAATATATGATTCTCCTTCGTAATTTTCGCAAACTTGCACAAAATATACATAATTGTATGTTTCACTGTCCTGTACCATAATAAAAACGAAATTAATCCATTAATTATTAATGTGGAAGTACGAAAAACATAACCGTGATTGGGTATTTGGAAATATGTAACCGATCCAGCTGAATAGATGAGTTACAATGTAGAAAAAGCATAAATTTTGTGGAAATCCATTAGGGAGATGAAGTTATCACTTTTTCTCTGTGTAATACGTTTTTCTCTCTGCGGAGGACAGATACAATTTGAAACATAAATCAGCAAAGCCTTAGGATTTTCGACGTGCCTTAGTTGCTCAACTGAATTCGCTAATTAATTAGACATTCTGGGTTTGATAAATGAAATAGAAATAAAACATCCTAATCCTTCTTCGTTGTCTTCCTCCTAATTCCGGTTGTAACCTTTGGCATTCATTTACACTAATTCGTGTCTGCAGGAGAAAAAATCGTGCTCATATTTCATTTGGGTACCAAAAAAAGATAAAGCCTAGAAAATTTATGGAGCTGTTTCCGCTTTAATAGGTGTGATGATGATAAACGTACTCCCTTCTGCTCCTCTTCTCCGCTGTGATTGTAATATTACTTAATTACAGCGCAAATAAATTCACGAAACGTAATCCACTCCAAAGAAGTTCATCTTAGCACCATATATTTATGCCTGAGAGATTTATGGGTTGTTTACTTTCTCCTTCTGTCGCCACAAATTATCTAATTATGGAGGAAAGCGAATCTTTACTTAATTTGAATTATCGAGAATTATGTAAGAAGAGTGGTAATATTTTTAGAATAAAATTTACGGAAGAGGCTGTCTGTTCTTCAATTGTTGTCACGACGATGTTATTATCAAATTATACTTATATAATTATTATACACTTTAAGTTAAATAATAGCTTAATATTTCTGTCAATCCATACTGTTAATATTTAGTTGTATAGTATTATATTTTATTAAACTATATTATATAACCGTGTAGTAACAATAAGTAGTGGTAACAGAGGCTTATGATTGCTTTTACTAACCGAAGTAACTCAGCAACAAAACATGTATTGGCGTGAATTAGTAAAAGCCATTTAAACTCTTGCTTGACCTTAAGTGGTGAATTTTATTCAACAATTTTATGGTCGATTTTGTTCATATTTCCGTTTTTAATTTGTTTCTTTTCAATCACTCTGTGGGCCGATTTTAATTCATTCATATTCCTTTGATATAAATAGACTGTGACATTCTGTAACCTTTGACATTATTATTTTTTGAGCATTTTTGCAGCTGTGGTACAGAAATCCAGTTGAAATATCTGAGAGAAAAGGACAGATGTTAAAGGAAACCTCTCCGGATAGCTAACTTCTTGTGAACATCTTCCTGTAGAAATATTCTTAAAGGAAGTTTCGAAGTGGGTGATTCTTTCGTTTTTTCAATAAAATTTCTCAAGAAAAATAGTTTAGGTTTATTTCGTAATATAAACAGTTAAAGTTATGGTTATTACAAAATTTAATTTATTCCTGCTAGTAATTTGATTGCGATTGTGAATTATAACAATTATGGTGTAGCTAATTCGATATACCTATTTTCTTAGGACAAAAATTGTTACTGCTGATTCACCTGTTAAAAATAATTTTTAATAATGTATTTTTTTGCTATTTTGTATATTTTATGCTTTTTAAATTGCTCGTTTTAATTGACTTATTTTTTATTTTTAAAGCAGTTACATGCTTGATAAACTTACGATTAATATATTTGCACATTTGCAAAAAGCGATCCTCGCATTCTTAACAAACTTGATTTCTTGACTGTTTGAAAGTCCTTTAGTGTTTTCATTGGCACAATTTTTTATTCTTGTAGCGGTTAATACTCTATATTTCACAAAAAATGAACGACTCAGGATATCTCAAATTTTTTGCGAATCTATTCGAGTATGACTATTGATTTATCGTCGGAATGCAGTCGGCGAGAGTTTGCTTGTCACCTTCAGGAATTCTCCGCCGAAATTCCAAGGTAAACCCTGCACCTCGCACGTAGAGGAATCTCACCTTCCTTATTCCCAATCTAACACAAAACCTTAAAATTTTTACTTGGGAAGGAGCGCAGTGAAAGGAAAAAAATATTCCGCATTCAAACTCCTAAATCGGCTTTTGGCGCGGAATTCGCCGTGGGCTCCAAACGCGCTCGCACGTACATGGGAATTTCTCGCTCCTCTTCCGGAGCTCTTCCTTACACCGGATGTGACCTCACCGTATCGCCCTCTTCTCTATATAGACATTCCTGCTCGCCCCTTCAGAGACACGGGTTTCATTTTGAGGATTTACACCTGCTAAGGCATTCACTGGGAAACAGATGAAGAATGAAATGCGGGAGAGGCTAATTTTTCATTAGACAATTCACTTTTGAGGGGTAAATGGGCCAAAATGAGACCATAATATTTAAGATTGCAGATTATTGGGGGTTTATTGAATTCCTCGAAAGACAAATGGCAATTTATAGAGAATGAAAATGAATCAATTTCAATTTTGGGTTTGCTAGGATATGTTAAATATTTCAGTATGCTGCTTGCTTTTTCCGTTCGTATCCATCTGTTTATCTTAGGAATTTAATTTCAGCTAATTATTGCGTAGAATAATAGATCAAATGTAAATGAAAGTAATCTCGATGAAATACAATGAGAACCAGTGCAATTTCTTGTAATAGTATTTTTTGCATTTCAAAGTCATTTTATAGATGTATTTATTCTAAAATTGAGAAATAATCTTAAAATTTGGCTTATCATTAGCAAATTTTGAATTTAAATAATCTTATCCTTATCTCTAATACTTCTGCTGAATACTTCTTGAGGATAGATGAATGACTAAGTGGTTGATTTCAATTTGATATCCTATATTCTAAAGCCTTCGTGTATATATCGCACAAATGCGCGTATAGTTAATTTATGGTGAAGTAAAACAAAAATAAAATTTATTAATGCTACAGAAATAACCTATGCATTTTTGTTTGATTTTCTGGTTTAATTTTATAAAAATATTCTTTGTAATTATCAGTTCTTACAAGGATGATGCAAGAATTTACTTTTGTAAATGCTAGCATAATAATACAATTAAAAATACAGTATAATGAAGCATATTTAGTAATCCTTTTGTTTATTATAGCTGATATTTATAATAGTGAATAATCAATATATTATTATTGTCATTACAACTCAGCGTTGGTTTTAAATCCTGACAAATTAAAATAAAAGTAATTCAGGCTACATAAATAATCATTATATTTCTGTGTAACTTACTAGTCTATTTTTATAGAAATTTACTATCTATTCATATGTTACTACAAGAACTATACAAGTATTTACTATTCCGAAAGAAATTTAGAAAATGCTGCATAAATGTAAGAAAAATAGTAATTAGTCATTTTGTGTATCCTAAGTAAAATTTACGACAGTGAATTTACGGTGAATTGTTATTGTCATTGCAACTCAATGTTGACTTTAAATTCAACAAATCCTGCCATCCTCAGTGCATTAACCTAGCGAGAATACTCCGACTTCCATTTTATTCTAATAACAGTCGTAAATTCACATTTTACTTTTTGCGATAGAGCAGAAAAAAACGAAATTGCGTGTTTCATTTTTCTTTGTTCATGCCGTCTCCTGCGCCCGTTGGTGCTTAAAATTCCCTTTACTTTGAGGAAAGCATCACGTTATTCTATTTCCAGGATCTCGACATCAAAGCACTCGACCTTCCATTGTTTCATCTCTTTTTCTTCCTCCTTCGCGTTTATTTTCTATATTATTTTCACCATCTTTCCTCTCTCACCTTTCCATTTCCTGCCCATTTAGCTTTTCCCCCGGAAACCCGCTTCCACCCAATGCTCACCAATTACGTATCACATGTCATTCCATTTAGATAATGGAACATCATCCCTCCCTTTGCTTTCTCCAATCCTCCTTTCTAATCCTTGCCGTGCCGTTCGTGCTATCACGCACTCCTCCTCGGCGGTTGCCATAACGACGCCCTTCGAAGCTTCTTCCGACCGTATTTCCTCACAACTCATTCGCTCTCTCCACGACCTCATGCACTCCTCGTATGATTGTCTTGATCGGCTGCTTCGCGATGGATTTTAAGGAATCGACTCGATCAGATCTTCAACGGTGAATAAATTGCGTCGTTGTAAACAAACATAATTGTTATGGTATCGACCACAAATCAATGAAGAGGAAAGGACACCATTCATAAATCACGGAATGTGAATTTTTGTTTTTTAAGTATCATGTATGAAATCCACGTGTGATCATTGAATATTATGGAGGTACAGTCCTGGCCAAAATTAACGCAGCACCGGCCGTAAGGATCGCAAGGGAGGTGCTGCGTTAATTTTGGCCAGGAGTGTACTTTAAATAGCTTTGTTGATTTTTTAAATTTAATTTATTGCAATTACATTAATAGTTAGTTATTTAATAATATTCAACTACTTAAACAAATATTTATTATGTATTAATGAAATATTTTAGTTTCAATGATTTGTCGAATTTTATAATTTAATTTATTGTGGTTTTATAGAATATTTATAATGATGTTTAATTATTTCGAACAAATTATTCTGTATATTTGAATTTAAAGTCAAGGATGCCAAAGTCAAGCATCAAAATAATAAATTCTCTTAAAGAATTCCTAATGTATAAGTTACAATCATATTAAAATAATGTATTTAATTATTGTAACGTTTTCCATTATGGGAAATGTAAAATGAGATTTATAGCCTTTGAACCATTCAACTCTACGATAACTATAGTAAATGTATTCGGATTTTTCCATCAATAAAACTGTACGAAATCGTTCCATTTTAAAAATTGGAAAAAGAAGCATTTATTCCTGTATCGAAAACTAAATTACCGTAAAACGAGAGGAACTTTGAATTTTTAAACGCGGTTGAATGTAAGCTTAATCTTTTATTCGGTATGCAAAACTCAGATGAATTTTATTTACCGAGTATTTTTGCTCGATTCGCAGTCGAGTAATTTTGTTTGCCAATTTAAAATTTTCTCTTGTATTTCGCTTCGTTATCCTTATTTTCAAGTGAATCTAGAACAGTAATATATTCGGTTGTGCTAAGTGTGTTATTCTGGAAAATTCTCTGTCCTATTTATATTTAAAATTCATTTTCTACCCTGTTCATGCTTACTACGAAGTTATGTGAAAAAGATCCCTTCGTTAACCCAGTTTATTCAAATCCATCTAGCGTACGTTAGATAAAAATTCACTTAGAAATAAAACTTCCATCGGAAATGGAGTTACATCTGTTACGGTGACCCATTTGCAAATATCACTCCGTATAGAAAACGGCAACACTCTAAAAGTTTATTTCCATGCGGAAAAAATGAGCAGGAAATTGAAAATCAAATTCTCAGTGAAACGTATCGAAGGTGGCAATTTATTCACTGTTAGTCAAACACTTGTTTTATAAGATATGCTTCTCTCTGCTTTATCTTATTTTGTGTAAATTTTTGTTGCAGCATTTGTGAGTTTTTGGTATTCTGTGGATTATAATTATACCTTAGGAAAATATTGAGCTGTGTTGATGCTGCTTTTATATATAATAAGATTGCATTTTACACTTTTTCGTTTTTCTATTCTGTTTACTTCAGTTACAGCCATTTTTTAAAATTTCATTCCATTCGTTGCCTTGAATACTTATACGACTCATTTCCTTCATTCTACACAGAAACCACTCTTATGTTTCGGTCATGATATATTTTCTTATACGAAGATTAGATTTTCTAATATTTCAACGTAATATTGTTATTTTTTTAAATTGTCTTTTATATATAAAAACACTCGTTACGTAATGGTGTCAATAAGTTTAGTTCGTTGATGGTCATTGTTGATGTTTACTTCGTTGTCATGTGCTTGTTTAGATTGAAAGAAGATCGGAAACTACGCCGTTATATCGAAAGAGAAAAGAAATGCTGTGCGAAGTGATATAAAGATTTTAATTTAATCACTTGGCATTTCAAATTCACTGTACGTTTTCTTTATTTCCCTTATTGAAAGAATGAAACATAAGAGAAAGAGCACATTTCTCATTGTACCCTGTATTATCAAGTCAATTTATTCAAAATCGCACTAATAATGCATCACGATGCGTTATACAGAAGTGCATATTCTTAGTAAACATTATCTGTTTCCTGAACTAATAGGTTATTTTTAGGTTTAAATTGAGGTAACCTTGCTTATTTAGTCCTACCTTCATCCTCGTTGTACACCTTCCCCAATAATGTTATTCAAAAAATTCTTTCGTGTCATCTACTCTTGGTAACTTCTTCCCTCGAAAAAATCTCATTCTGTTTCGAGGAAAATCTTTCGCCTCAAACTTATTAAACTAACCTAATTAAAGCAGCCCACCGCGCAAGGAAGAAACTTTCGTCATCCCATCCCGTATTAATGCACCGAATATCCTGCATATACCCTGGCTTATCCACCTTCAGGAACCGTCCGCTCGCTCCTTGAACCTCACGTAGGTACACAGTCAAAATTCCGCCCCCGTTCAGCAGCTACGAATGCAAGCCGTGTGGACCACAAACATACGCATGACAAAGCACGCGAAAGGCAGGAGTTTGTCGAGGGAAAAACGGGCGACCGAAGAGAGAGAGGAGGCGAAGGATCGGAGGTAAAGAGACAGGCATAATGGGTCAAGAGAAAAAGGTTATATTAGATAAGAGAGTGAAGGGAGACGGGTCGAGTGGAAAAGGGAGTAAACGCTAAAATCCACGCAAAAATTAAAGGAGAAAGGAGAGGAGTGTGCGTGGGTCCCGAAATTAGCGGAAAGGAAGAGTCGAGGCGGGAAGGTGCCTAATTCCAGCCCATTGGGGGGGATTGAAAACTATTTCGATGGATACATCTATTTTTAAGCAAATGAACTCATCGAAGTGGAAAATGGAATCGCGATCGCAGTGAATTATGAGCATGGTGCGATTTGCATATTGGCGAAGTTTTGAAGTTTAGTGAATGTGAACGCATTTTAGAATGTGTTTAAAGCGATCACACTATTGGGCTGGTGAGAATAATTTAAATTCCGAATGAGGGAGAAGGTAATGACGCACCGGAAATATTCTGTGGGATTGTGATCGCTGGCTATTTGTATGAATTTTGGATCTGATTAAGTATGAAAATCCATAATGGCAGGTGAGAAGCGAGTAAGGTCTGTATACTACCAGAATGATAACGGTGCCATTACAATATGGATTTTCAAGAAAATGGATGAAAAATTGTTCCTTCATAGACTTTAGGCTATAAGACAAAATCGTATTCTGCTTCTCGTGGAATTTATCGTTGATTTAGCTAAATTTATATAAAAGAACTATTCACTGTTGATTTTAATTCTACAATTACTTATACAATCTATGGGTACGAATGAAGAATGAACAAATTTTTGTAACAGTCCTGTTCACATTCATTTCATTTAAGACCATTTAAAATCGTCAATAATAGAAACAGACTTATTTCGCTGAGTAATTTGTGTTTATATTATTTTCTTAATTCTGATATTAAAATAATTTTATATCTTTATTTTGAAAAGTAGTGATCACCGAATGTTCCTCAAATCTTTTATCGGAAGAACGGTTTACGAATATTACGTTAGTATTTTATGAGTCTTCTATGGCAGCTGAGATCATTTTCACTTAAGCCCTCACCGGGAGCAGAACCCAGCACCACTTTAACCACAGGCGAACTCCATACCCTTACCCTCTTTACTGTTTACGTTTAATGTTTTTATTAGGTCTATAAACAAAATTCATGGTGAATTGAACTTACTTAGTTATCATTGTTATTATTGTAGTCAGTATACTTGCCATAGTCTTAGTCTTGCGTTAGTCTTAGTCTTGCGTTAGTCATAGTCTTGCGTTAGTCATAGTCTTGCGTTAGTCATAGTCTTGCGTTAGTCATAGTCTTGCGTTAGTCATAGTCTTGCGTTAGTCATAGTCTTGCGTTAGTCATAGTCTTGCGTTAGTCATAGTCTTGCCATAGTCACACAAGTATGCTTGCGACAAATATAAATAAAAATCATAGATGAAAGCAGTAATTTTGCATTTTTTATGGCTAAGAAGTCTTTCATTCAAATATACACACGTGAAAACGAATCATCCATGGTGGGCGGCTATTCAGCAACCGCAGGCCGTAGAAAACAAGGACTTCTCTTGGATTTTTTGATAAGTCAGGACGGTAGAATAGAAAGGAGGGAATCGAGGCAGATATATACGTGAGGGAGAGTTTAACTTCCTTCCCCTCTCGCGTCGCCGTGTTTCCCCCGAGTCACATGCCTCCTTGTAGAGGCAACTCCGTGGAGGGCAACTGCGAGGAATTTATTCGCGGAGACAAGGGAGAGCATATAATTCTCAAAGGATGAAACTAGTGATCACGGGCTTAAGCATATTTGCGGCAGATTATGACGAATGAGCTCGCATCCGCCTTTTCATTTGTTTTCCCCTCCGAAATCTCTTTGTGCCACCATTTAAATATGTTTACCTCGTCTCGAGGGTCGTAATTTGTGATTGCCGTAAACACCTTCAATGTTATTAAGAAAGAGGGAGATGGAAGACATTCGTTATCCTTATGGATGAACGAGTTTTGTAAACAGCGCGGTAAGGTCTGATAACACATGCCGGCAAGGTATCTGTTTCATTGATGCAGTTCCACGTTTCTTATAGTATTTTTTACGATAAATTCAGCAATGTTTATGAAAAATTCCATCATGTACAGTTTAAAGAATTTCTATAAGCATTCAAGGACGAACACATTTATATGTACACTCCTGGCCAAAATTAACGCAGCACCTCCCTAGCGATCCTTATGGCCGGTGCTGCGTTAATTTTGGCCAGGAGTGTACATTTCTATCTTTATATTGTTAGGTTGGTAGCATTTAAATGCATATTCAAATTATTTTTATCGGGTTATTAATTTGCTAAATTAACATTTAATTTATATTAATCGACCAAATCAAACTGATTATAATTGGTATAATTCATGAAAAAATGAGTGGCAGGTTTATTTGAGGTCGAGAATTGATCTTGGATTAGTAAAATTTTTAAACAAGGATATTTCATTCCGAAGTCTAAGCTTCTATGCTGCTCTACCGTAATCGAACAGCTTCCACCATCTCTGCTACTGCCATGATTAGCTTTAAAGCCATTTTAGATTTCCTCTATCTTATCTGTTTCAGATTAAAACGGATATTTCTAAACTTTTTCCCAGATAGAAGAGTTCGTTGAATTAATTTCGCTATCTCTAATGCCCAATGTAAAAGTGAAATGACATAATCAATAATGAATGATTTCTTTCATTGTCAGGGGCCGTAATCAACGAGTAAATTATAAAGGTTTACATAATAATATGATGCATCATAATAAACCAAATAAAATGACTCGCTCAAATTAATCGCATGAAATTTACAGTTTAATTTTTAATAATTTAGTACATGTTCTGAGAAAGACTAAGTACTCCGCTTGTCTCTTAAGTCGTCACTCAGTGAACTAGCTGGATATTCAATCGTTGAACATCAGTTACGTATTTTGCTTAGCTAGCCATAATATTTTATCCGGAAAATGTACATCTACAATTATCTAACGGATAGCACTTTTCCCAGCAATCAATAAGAAATATTCAGAATGAATTCAGTAACACTCTCACCTCGATATAAAATTATCACTGACATTGAGATGAAAGTAAATGAATTCCTTCAAATATAATTTAAACCCATGAACAGCTTAAATTTAGAATCAATAATAACAAAAATACATTTTAGATATGAGATAATCCGCGGAGAGATGGAGTAGTTGCGTGTAATTTATTCATATAAGCGGGGAATTTTATGCTGTCGTGGTCACTTTTATTATATTTTCTTTTAATTCTTATTCAATCTTATGATAAAGTGATGGGTGACTTTACTCTGTGAAATTCATACTATATTGGTTATCATATTATTATAGATTATATTAGTTGTCATATTATTAGTTATCATATTATTAGTTATCATATTATTAGCTACCTCATAAATTAACCAAGAGGGGTTTCTTTTAATACTTATTCAATCTTATGATAAAGTGATGGGTGACTTTATTCTGTGACATTCATATTATTAGTTATCATATTATTAGCTACCTCATAATTTAACCAAGAGAGGGCGATAATCTCCTTTTTTGACGTAGGACTGTTTAGGGATCAAAATTTTCAATTTCATTTGCAATAAATTTCTTGGATTCTGTCTTCCGCTTGCAAAATATTGGAATTACCCTACGACCATAATTTTTATATACCAGCGATAGCGCGTAATTTGTAGTTTGATGACTTCTGTAATATGGTTACACATTAAGAAGTAGGGTAGTATTCTTCATGAAGGAATTCGAGTTCAGCATTAATGCAGAAATTTTTAATGTTATAAATTCTAGTATGCTTTTTAA
This sequence comes from Sympetrum striolatum, assembly GCA_947579665.1. Taxonomy (NCBI): domain Eukaryota; kingdom Metazoa; phylum Arthropoda; class Insecta; order Odonata; family Libellulidae; genus Sympetrum; species Sympetrum striolatum. Next base: position 43,022,198 of record OX388346.1, read on the forward strand.
TCACGGATTCAGTTAAACTGTAAATTACGTAACGCAGTATTTGTGGGGGATACATCGCTAATTCCTATCCATGAAGTCGTACAATGATAATGATAACAGATGTCGTAAAGATTTAAATGAAAATTCTGTAAATACGGAATTTTAACAGATATATCAGAAGTATTCTGATTCACAATGGTAGAATGGATAGCCTTCGAAATAAAATTATTATTAATGATGTTATTAATTCAACGCACGCATTCAATAAAAATATAATCCAATTTAAGTCCGTTAGGATGTGACTATATTCGTATTTGAGTGTGCCATAACTGGCAAACATTCAACGCCTGCAAAAAGAAATAGAATGGCAAAGATAAAGGACAGAAAGCGGAAAGGTGAAGAGAGTGCAGGAAGTTTCACGATTTATCGCATCGGAGAACTTTCTCGTGTTTTTTTCCAGTTATACTGCTGGATTATGGGCCGGTGTAATTTATGGGTCTTCAAAAGCATTTTTCCAGCGTCGATGTCCTCGTGTTTCGCGTAAAATACATTCGCCCGCGCAATAAAATAACTTAAATTGCCACTATATGAATTCGCAGATAACATTTCCTTACGGCTGATTTATTCCCATGACGTTGAAATTTGTTGAACGGCAAAAAATAAGTCAGTCATACACGAATACGGTCATTGCTTTAACTGAAATTTCCTACTTTAAAGGCAATCATCTGCACAGCGATGTTTGAATCGACCATTTCTCTCTCTGCAAATGGCCTGTATGGTTTTCTCGTTTTACTCAGTGAACTCCCTTTAAATTTCCCGGAAGTAAAATGCACTTGCAGCTATAATTCATAGGATTGAAGATCGGTAGAATTTTGATACTGAACGAGTAAGAGAATCTTAATATTCTATTATGTCTTTTTTTAACTGCACTAGTGACTACAGCAGGCAGGCACCTTTAAATACTATAGCCACCAATAACGGAATACTTCCTGAACACTAATTAATGTAATCTCTTCACACATATAAGTAAGCTTCGTGAAAGATTTTCTACTGCAGAGAAATGCATGAATCCTTCCAACGTTATCAACGAGTATATAATATTGACGTAATATCATTGATTTAGTTTCGTATATATTTTTTGAAATCACAAATAACTTAAGTATGTAAATAAGTTAATTCGTTGATGATGATTGTTTGTGTGTACATGGTTGTGATGCTCTTGTTTAGTTAACAATAATGTAGAGGTTTTTGCCGTTATATCCAAAGGGAACAAATATATCTGTTTATACGAAGTGATTTAAATATTTAAATTCAATCGCTTGCGCATAGACATGGACATTATTAAATATATATTTAATTCTATCCATAAAAATACTCAATTATATCATCATTATCATTTCATTTTATTATTTTATCCAATTATCATTTCTTTTTAATCAATAAGATATTAACCTTTTAATTACGCATCTCCAATGTTTTGACATTATCTTGGTATCGATGCCACATCGGCAATATCAAAGGATTTGCTATCATATCAGGAGTTAGTTTATCTATAATGCATGCTCAATAATTCTGGATCCTAGTGAAAATTGTTTCTATAAAAACAAGAAGGGATCTTTAAAATATTCTTTGACTACTAAACTTTCAAAATATCTCCAGGGAGACTTTTATCAAAATTTAATTTGAAATGGAACTAGCGGGGCGTATTATTGATCTACATGACTTGCGTGGTATGACTTCTGTTTATTGTGTTATTTGTATTTCTAGTATGCACATGATAGGAACATTTCATATTTTACTTCGCGAAGCATGACTTTATGATTGACTAAATCTATCTATACAATCGGTACTGCCTTATCTTCCTGTTTGATCCAACCGTAGTTTGTCTTATTCTCGACAATGTGCCTTCTTCCGTGCCCTAAAGCTATCGTCTAGTAGCTCTGCGCAAAATTTTTCAAAGACAGACTTCCCTGTTTCTTCCTTGGAAAGAAAGGGATCGTTCTTTCAAAAATGCCCTTACCCGAGTTTATTAACCTAGCTTCTTGCGTAAAAAAGATTCGAGAAAATTTCTCCATGTATTCTTACCGTTATCTTTGCGTACATTAAACAATAGAACTCCCGCATATAACCGTATTTAAATGTATATAAAGGGGTTTGCTGGCATCAAAATTACAATTATAGGCGAAATTTGTAATTGATGCTATTTATTGAAGTTTTACTCTGCATTCGATGGTGGAGGATTCTACTACTGATGGATCATTTCCTTCAATGTACTTTTACGAATCCGTTATTTCATGATACTGGTGATAGGGTATTACTTTACCTTTTTTAGGCCTTATTTGAAGACAGTTGCTTGTACATCTTCTTTATTTATTTAAAGGAAAATATTAAATCAAATAATGATGTAATCAAGGCTTAATTTTTCCTAATAATATCCTAGATTCTTGGTTTCCGTTATGATGACATTTTGTATTAAAGGAAATCATTACTCAATAAATGAATCAGTGCAAAATAATCTGTTTGTATTAGTGATGAAATCTTGATGCTGAAAATGTTGGCATGCTACAGTATTCATACAGTTTGAACAGGGGCCATATACGTTCTACAATTCGGTTTAGTTTTTCTTCTTGAATGTTTCCATCTTAATTTGGTTAATGATGCATAAACTCCAAAAATAGAAAGAATATCAATATCTGAGGAACATTGTTACACCATCTAAAAGCGGCTATAATATTTCTATAAATACAGTTCTATTAATTTTTTTCGGGATGAAATTTATACCCAATTTAGGACTGTCAATATTTGTCACACATATTTCTTAAGGAAATTTATCATCCTGTATGTCCATTAAAAACATGTTATCTCATTGTTTTAGGAATGTTTTACTGCAGCTGTCACTACATCACCATCAATAAAATAAAATACGGAAAGATCTGATGGGAAAATTGAGAATATGACGAAAGAATATGTCCCAAAGTTTGAGGAAAACTTATGAAAGTGAATTTTAATATAATGTTTCCGAGAGTTGTCTGATTTTTTTAGTTTTCAAAGAAATTTCGCCTTAACTGTGGTAATACATCATTCGCTAGGAAGAGTCAGAAAAAATGTCTCAGGAAGCTAGCTGAGGAACTGAAGGCACTTACAAAAATGAGGAAAATGGCAGTAAAAGTAGAATGCAGGCGAGTAGAATAAGTTGGATGAGAGGCGTTAGGCGGCAGCACAGAATTGCGGTGCGAGTCACGTACCGGAGAACGCCAACAAAACTCGCGCGAGGAAGATCTATTTCCAGGAGTTGACCACTTACCTGCAAAGAGATAAGATAGGGGAGTTAGCTTCCTGAAAGGATAAAAGGATGAGCATTGCAGTATAGCATGAAGGCAGGGAAATAGCATTCCATGAGATGGAAAAATTAGATTCATTTATAATCCATGACTCTCTTGCCGAGACCGTTATGATTGCAGAATATTTTATATTTCTTACCTTTCTTAAAAATCTCATGACTTATAAATTATTTGTTTTAGTATGTGCATAGACAACAAATTTTCTATCTAAAATACGTTTAATTTCTACGTTTGTTCATTTTGTACGTTTTGGAGTGAAGATTCGAGCATGATTCCAGATTTATGTCATCAATAAATTCTTTTAAAGGTGTCAAGTTTATGAAGTGATATTCTTCTTCATCTATTACATGGATGAGGAAATGAAAGCATCAATAGTATGAAAGAAAAGCAAAAAAATTGAGAAATATTTGTAGATTAATTTAACCGTTATTAAAACCGTTTTAAATTTCTCTCGATGTCAAGTTAGGTATTATGATTTTTTTAACGGATAAAAATAAATTATTCATAAGTACGCCATAAAGGCTTCCATGTAAAATTGATTATATTTTTATATGAATAGGAAATAAAAGCTTAAAAATAATGATATTAAAAATAAAACGCATGAGATAATAACAAACAATGACTTTATTCGGAATAAAGTAAAGAATTTTATCGTATGTGCTTTAAGACGAAGTTCTCCTAAGTGAGAGCCGAAGTGATTGAATTTGAAATTTTAAAATATTGATTATCGTTCAGTGTAAAGAAAATATTTTTGAACTTTTAAGTAATTAACTTCGAACTTTGCTCGTATTGACAAGGGAATTATGGACGCTTGGAAATTTCTTCATGCATTTTATTTTAATTTACTTGAAAGACAAATAGGATTGAATGAAAATCAGCAGTAGTTTATAGCACTGGAATGGAAAAAGTAACGAAATTCAATGCTGATAGGCTGACTGCAAGAACATCCTCGTCATTTATAACAACGCGATCTATTTCATACGAAAAGGTATAATCTCCGTCCTAACGCGTCCTTTCTTGCGTTTAGCATCCCATCAAGCGATCGGATTCAAAGAATAAGCCCCGAACATTCAGAATTACGTGATGTAACCCAAAACCCAAAGAGCTGGTCGCAAAAAGTATCAGAATTTATCCTGTACGTCACCAATCCTACAAAGAAGATTGGGGGCGCCCCGGCGTAAACACAAAACCCCACAATGGCATACGGTAAAAAGACTCGGCGAAATCCGATCGTTCCCTTTCCGTCGTACAAAAAAGAGGGAAGAAAGCGAAATTTCCAATGTAATCCCTTGAAGAATCGGAGGTTTTGCGGGGGAAGTAATGCACTGGCGGAGCGGAAGGGTGTTTAACTCTGTCTCCTTGAGCCGTGCCGGCGTTGAAGCAGGATGTAAACCATGGAGGAAGGAGAGGAGAGCGGAAAATCTTCTTTGCGTGACGAGATTAAGCGATGGAGGGCGGGACGAGATCGTCTTTTGTCGATGGGCGAATGAGGGTAGGGAAACGTGTGGCTGAGGAATAAAGGAAGAATGGGACGAAAGTAGGAGAATTTAAAGGATGGGGAGATTAAAAATTAAGGAGAGAAGGAATTTTGATAAAGCGATAAACATTCTTCTCCAAACTTCCCTTCCCCGAGCGTGCCTCTCGTTATAAAGAATTAAATCGTAAGATTCTGTATTCTCTGCTTCTTATTTTTAAAGACTTTCTTCTCGTCGCCGCACAAAAATTGAAGTTTACTCCACGAGTCATTTTCTTTCAACTTTCCCAGTTGATTAATTTGTATTACGCAAACATATCGGTACCACTTCACTATTTAAAGTACGCAATATTTAAATGTAAAGATCAACCACTTCCATTGAAGAAATATAGAATTGTTCTGTCATTTCCTTAGTGAACCGCTTATTCTTTGTTTACCCTTTAACCGAAATGAGTATGTTTACCACCAAATCTATTATCCCAAACCAACTCATGATGTGATAACAGATCACTTTTTGGTGTTAGCGCATAGCAGCATGGGTATAGATCATACACTGGCCGTTAGGTAAATTGCAGAATGAATGCTTATATATCTACGAACTGAATTACGTAATATTATTAATTTAATCTAGTGTATATTTTAAAAGTAAAACGTAACTCGTAACTTTAATCTGTATATTAGGAAGATCGCTGATCGAGATTGTCGAAGTTGACACAGTTGTGAGATTTTTGCCGTCATATCAAATACAAGGGAAATTAAAGCTATGCGAAGCTACATAAAGACTTTAATTAAGTTGCCTGCTGCATCAAAAAGTAGATATTATTCATAAATTACTAAAATTATGATAAGATATATATAATACTCTAGATCAGCATCATAAGTATTCATAGGAGGTAATTAAAACACCATTGTTATAATGTTATTTTATCAACATTTACGTTTTCAAAACCAGTAATTAATAGAATAAAGTTTCCTTGCTGAAATGCTTCGAATCGGTGATGTACATTCTTTCTTGCAGTTGTCGATTCAGTGACTTATCAAATCCTGAACTTCGTGAAGTTCTTAAATTACATGCGTTACGACTCTTTCTTTAAGACTCAAAATAATTTTCACAGTCGAGCCTTTTGGGTAAGTACGGAAATGTTTAACGTTATCTAGTTTAAATAATAAATATATACGAATATAATGATATCTGTTTATTTTCCACGAGCAAAATTGTCATTTTATTTGTAAATGGGAACGATAACCACTGTTGCTTAAAACGCAAATGATCTTGTTATCTGTTATCAGTTGTTACTAATCGCGAATGCGGTTTTCCTCTCGACAATATTTGATAATATTTGAATGATTAATCCCTTTCACGTCTCATTAAAGAGTGTTAAAATGTATCGAGAGACAGATCATCGGTGGAACTTTAATTTGGGAGCAGTTCCATTTCCAATTACGGAATTAATTGGTTTAATCACACACAGAGATCAAATAATTATGTAAAGATATAAAAGAAAATTAAATATGGGATTTGATAATTTTAGGCCAATTATTGGAACACTGTACAATCAGTAGAGAGTCTGGAAACGATGGAAAAATCTATCAAAATAAAAAGAAATATCGGGAATAACATCTTTTACTCATTATAGGGTTCAAGCTTGTTAATAGATCGTGCAACCCGTTGGGGGAATGGATTACGGTTTATCGATGAGTTACTGGAAGTCGGGAAATAGCCTCGACTTTGAGCGGAAGAACTATTATCCTATGAGCAAAACACCGGGTTTTTCCTCTTTCCGTCAAATAAAACGCACAATAGAAAAGCATAAGAAGATAATAGAGAAATAATAATAAATATGAAATTTCATGAGTGCGATTGGAAATCTGCCACCAAACTTTTCTCGTTAGTTATTGTCGATAAACATATATATACATATACAGTTGTATACACTATATAAATTTGTAGAAATAGAACGAGGTGGAACAATGGCATAAAATCAATACCTAGCGAAAAGGTTCTTTCCTACTAAAGTGTATTTTAGAGATAGACAGTAACTAGCAAGATTTAATAGCATGAGTTTCTAGAAAAGCAGTTATTATTGAATTGTTTTGAATGAAATGTCGTCATGTTCAGGCAGTGGAGTTAACCATAGATCTCCAAGTATATTGTTAGTATTGCTGAATGTAGTTATACTAGTGAACTCTTCAATATTCACTATTTTATTTTCATTTTAGTTTTGCAGCTACTTACCTATTTTCTCTTATAATTCAATTTCTTGCTTTGCACCATATTATTTATTGTTAAGCAAACATTTATAATGACTTATGCACATGAATATGTATCTGTATGGTTTTTTTGCCATTCATATATTTCGTAACCTATTTTTATACATAAGAAACTACTTAAAGAACTTTTTTTAGGTTTCATAGGTTTTTTACGTTGCGGGTGTTTTCTAGCTGTGGTGTGCATTTTCTCCTAAAGGAAACGAAAAGTTTTTAAACCCACAACGTAGCTTTCTTCTGTGCACTTTTTTCATGTTATCATCTCACTCCTATGACAAAAAGTTAGATGTAAGAAGAGACTTACTAGTCTCAATTATACTCTAATAAAGGATGTTTCAGTATTACTATGGAGGGAACAATAATGATAAACATTAACGTTCTGTTTATAGGATGCTGTAAAAGATTACGATACATACTTTATAAAACAATAATAATAATAACAATTATTATTAATACAAGGACATACTTATGCATGTGTAGGACATATCATCAATAATCACTACGACGCTACACAGTCAAATTTACATTAGAAACACATTACAACATACATTAAAATTATAATACAGCATAGATTTTATTCTTAATAACACATATCATCTCTGTAAAGTATTAAAGGTTCCCCTCGTTTTTAAAATTCATTTACACTAGAGTAAGTTTTTGTCAGGAGAAATTATTTTAATTGTTTACCGAATTGTACGTTTTTATTGTCTTTGATAGCGAAAGGCAATTTATTATAAACTTTTAAAGCCATTACTTCAAAACTTTTTCCAGTTAGGCTTAATCTATGACATGGAATTCTCAACTTATCTTTGCCTCGGATGAATATGCTGGTCCTCCTTTTTCAAGTACCTGCTCACATTCTGGTGAATGTGGACAGCACATGCATAAATACATGCAGAGAGTATCGTCATCATTCCCCATAGTCTAAATAGTGGTTAATAAGTGATATTATTAAGTGATTGAGATAAGTGCATCATTAACGCAAGTTTATGTAATTTTCAAGGACATAATGGTTTCTAACAAATTAAGAACGTGGAAAAGTTCCAGACATAGAGGGAGAGTAGTACTCAGGGGGAGATCGGTGGTATTAAAGCCTAAGTCGGCACACTCCGAAGGATGGACAGGATGATATGGGTTGGACTGGCGTTGATCCCCATCACACTGAACATGCACACCCTCTTTGTCTTTCTCTGTCTTTCCCTCTATTTCTCTGTTTCCATTTCCACCCTATTCGGTGACGGCGAATCCCTTGCGATTAACCCTTTTCTCACGGCCCACTTCTCACGGCGATGAAGGAAACTCACAAAGTCCTCTGCTAATATCGTGCGGATACACTCCCAAGTTTGTTTTTTCCATCAGCCCTTTCCGGTCCTTGCCCTTCCCTCGAATTTCCGCTAAACATAAATTTTGAACTTAGGACGATGTATATTAACCTCGGTTGCATTCAGCAACTGCGCCCTTTTAACTGTTTTATGTTTTAATTTGCGATGTTTCCTGTCTCCGTTCACTGATATGAAAATTATTGCGTCGCGTTCAGGCAATTACGATGTTCGAACATCATTCTCTCAATCCGAGCTACGGAAATTCCGAATTCCGTTTTCCTTTTGTTTTCTGTTTGTCAAGGTGGAAATATACTAAGTGAATAAAAGTAGATTAACCAAACAAAATGGGTCAGCTTGTTTTCCTATGTGACATTTTATCCCCAACTTTACATGGAATGTAAGCGTTCAAGATATTGTGAGGAAATAGGTGATAGAATGCAATATTTCGAATACAAATACTTAAGCGTTCTTTACCAAGACTTAAATCCAACCCCATGATGAATATAGGAATATTTATAATTATAAAGGATGATTTTCTTTGTTTATCGAAACAAATTGAAGCCCGCGCTTATTTCTGAAGTATCCAGTAGAAAAAAATTGTTGTTTTGTTGCGTTATTTCATTGTATTTCGTGTTTATGTTACGCATTTTAATACATATTAGGATGCAAGTAAACTCCGTAATACACTTACTTTCCGCAAAACATATCCATCGGTCGTTTTTAGAGTGATATGTGATTCATTCCTACAATTTGTGTTTAGTTTCATTTCTTTTATCCATCTGTGCCTTTCTGAGAAAATCTCTTTGAATGAGGTGCTGCTTATCTTAATGTGATCTCCAAATATATTTTTATATCGTTTAAACGGATTCTGTCTTAATCGGACAAAATTGTTAATTCAAAAGGTTTTAGATTGAATATTAAGTTGATGCGGCTTTGTAGACTTAAATATAACTTTCATTTCTTGGTTTTCAAAGAATTGTATCCTGGTATTTCCTACCTGCCTATAATTGTGGAGTACGTGTTGTGATCAAGGCTATTACAGTGGTATTTATCAATATCAATTTCCATGTTGAAAATCAACGGGCACTTTATTTTGTACATCATAAACACAATTATACAAGAATTTGGTAAATGTGATAAACTAACTTGAGAGATATACAACGTGCATGGAAAAATAGAGTATTGAACGAAATTTTGATTAATGCTTGAAAATAAAGCGTTTATGATTTAAAACAGCAAGATTTATAGTTTCAGGAAACATACGTACTTTATCTCAGGTTTTCACTCGGGTAACGTCTGATTATCAAAATAATTAGCCTTAATTTTAATTGCCTTTTCTCGTAAAATCACTCTTCCGTTGTTGGATAACGGATTATGAATGAAACGTTCTTTTTTTAAGCCTTACGTATGTAAACCTTTAAGTAAGAAGAGTACATGACCTTATGCCGAGTTTGAAATAATGAATGTAATCGGCTGTTATTTTTTTGAATTAATTGTATTTGTATCAGTCTTATGCAATTCAGAGAGTGTAGAAAATAAAAGAAGAAGAGTATGCTTTTTATCCTGTACTTCAGCAGTAAATGTCAGGCTTTGGTTATGAAATATTTTTTGAGATATTCCTGAAAAATGTTTCCGACCAATATAAAAAAATATCCTGCTGGAAATCCTTGGAACAAAGAATAAAGCTAGGCTGTGATTACTTGATAAATATAGACAAAGAACGTTTTTTGGTATACTATATCGGAATTTTACGATCACACAGGAACTTAAACCAATCTGACATAGATGCTTGGTAAATTAGTTTTAAGATCTCATTTTCTCCACGAACGATACGCGATTACAACAAGCAAATGAATTAGTTCCATTGCTCGGAGTTTAAGCCTCCTCCAATTGGTTGAAAAATATTTAAGTAAGAGTAAAATTTATTTGAAATTCTTTGTATATTACTCTTTATCAGAATTAAGCTTACGTATTACTGAATATCTGCAAAAAAATTCGATTCTTGACTGCTCACAATCAGGTTTCCGAAAGTCGCCTAGCACCGCCATGGCCCTAGTTAAGATAACTGATGACATTCGTAAGTCGATGGATAATAGTAAATTAACAGCCATGATCCTACTGGACTTTAGTAAAACCTTCGATTCGGTTGACGCTGATATTATGCTTGCAAAGTTGCGAAGAATGGGTTTCACGGAATTGTCCACGGTTTGGTTCTCTTCTTATCTACATGATCGCAAACAAAAGGTTTTTCCAATGATTACTCTTCTGTTTGGTTAAACATTGATCGCGGTCTTCCACAGGGATCGACTCTAGGCCCATTGCTTTTTTCGCTATATATCAATGACTGTCCTCAAGCTATTAAACATCGTAAGCATCATTTAAACGCCGATGACTTGCAGATATATCTCGATTCTACTGTTGCCCGCTTCCCATAATGTATTCAGTACGTGAACCTCATGCAAACACGTAACATGACCTCAAACAAATTAATGAATGGAGTAAGGACAATTTTTTAAAAATAAATCCACTAGAATCGCAAGCTACTGTTATCGGACATCCCACGTTATTAAAAGGATTTACGGGAGATATCAATGCAAAGCTCATCTTGGACGGTACTGAGATCCCATTCTGTAACACTGCTAATAATCTCTGTGTTTGTATTAGCAACAATCTTACGTGGTTGGAGCACGTCGTGAAAATTTGTAAAAAAGTTTATTCTTCCATTCACCCCTCAGATGCTTAGGAAATTTCCTAACGCCCACTATTAAAATTCAACTGGTAAATTCATTAAACATGCCTCACTTTGATTACGGTGACATTGTGTACCAAGATTTATCGCAAGAATTAGCTTCTAAGTTGCAACGTGCCCAAAATACATCTGTTCGTTTTATATTTAACTTAAAAAGTTTGATCATATTTCCGACGCGTTGAAGAAAATATCTTGGATTAAACTCGAACCTCGTCGAAGACTTCATGTTCTAAGGTCAGTTTTCAAAGTCTTGAGAACGCAAACTCCGGAATATCTCTATTCTGAATTTGTCAGCTTAGAATCTATTCACAACTACAATACAAGGGGTAAAAACAAATTACTCATTCCAAATCAAAGGACGGAGATGTTTCACAAATCATTTGTAGTAACTGCCATAAAGTTTTGGAATGCCCTTCCGCCTCATATAAAATCATCTATTTCAACCTGATATATATTTGACTGACTGACACCATTGATATTTTTCCTTCTACCCCTCAATATAGCTAGTTCAGCAGTGATCAACATTCTGATGACTGTCGTTTTTCACTGCACAATTTATATTTTATATATTTATAATTTATATATTACTTGTCCTTTTTATTTTATATTTCTTAGGTCCTCATTATAATCAGCAATGAAAAGTAATCTCCTCTATCCTATACATACTAAACTGATTTTGATCCTGCTCTTCCTCTCAACGCATAAGATTCTTTCTTTGTCTTTGTACGTAATTATTCTGTCTTTATACCTAATAATTCTCATCTGTCTCTTTTTTTTCTCTTTTCTTCTTACTTAGAGTTACCTACTTTACGTACATGCACGTTTTCCTTGTTTATCTATTTTATTTTTAATGTTATTTTGTATATTGCTATCTCTTTTTAAAATGTGAACTGATTCTTATTTATGTATCGCATGTAAGTACTTATTAATAGTGCATTTATTTTTGAATGTTTTTCTCTTTTCTTATCTTTTAGCTATTACTATCGGTAGGTTTGCGCAGGTTTTTCACACCCCCCTTCCTTGTGGGTGTTTTCCTGCAGTGGATTTCTTTTTCCTAAGAATCTCTTAGGTTTTTTTTACATCCAAAATTCTTCTAATTATTTCTACTTCTTATTTAAAATTAATGGCGATGGGTTGGATGGAAGACGAAAATTTTAAGTCTCAATCTCGCCCAAATAAAGACGATTTATTATTATTATTACTGAGGAATCACTAAAGTATGGCGTCCAGTTAGAAAGCATCCGATATTCCAGCATTGTTGATGCGTTAATCATACAACGAGTCCGTAACGAAGGAATACTCCATCAGATGAACTCTGTTGAGCAAAATGTGAAGAGCATCACCCTTTAGGGAGCGTCAAGAGTTCCCACTCATCATCAATTCCTTAACTTCCTCACGCCCAATCACTCTAAAAACTCTCACGTACTTTTATGAATTGCGCAAGGGTCGAGCCTCCCAGAGATAACGTAGATCAAAGGCAATGATACATCGAAAGCTGTATATTTTAAGCGGACGAAACATCGCGCAAAGGGCGTATCCGTGAAATCAAAAAGGGAATCGCAGGGGAAAGGAATTTCAGACGAGAGAGGGAGCAAATGAAATAGGTGGAACGGGAAAAAGGGTATGCAGAATAGGGTGAGGGGAAATAGAAAGATGCGTAGGGAGATAGGAGAGGTACAGAGATAAAGAGGGTGGGAGAAAGGATGGATGGAAGATTAGATTAGATTACGCCTTTTGTAATGACCTTCCACCAAGTAACGCCTTTTCATGTGATATATTTAGATAATGTCTCTATTCCTGGAGAGATTGAGGGGAAAATCTCTCATTCGATCTTATCAATCACCCATAGTATTGAGATTGCAATGCTGCTAGATCGTGAAAATTCGAGATTTTGGGGACAAATTCTAATGAAGGATAATTTTAAGTAAACTTATACCTTGAAAACACCTTTGAAGACAAATTAAAGATGAGCTACCCGTGTAAATACCCATTATAATTAGGGTTAATGATGCATTACCAATAATAAGATAAAAATGATTTTTTCCATATTAAGGTAGTAAAATTAATATACCCAAGGAATAAATGAACTTCTTGTCAGTAAAATTAAGTTTTTCATAGTTACATAGATGAATGTACATACCTACCTTCCGGTAGGTTCTGAATTCCAATTGAGCGCCATCTCCTTCATTTCCTTATAGTAAACCCCACCCCTTATGTCATCCCACAAAATGAAGTTAGCCAATAAAAAGTCTTTTAGGATAAATGAATATTGTACATGACTAAGCATTTGACTCTAGAGGGATATCAAAGATAAAGATGTAGGCCTGAAAGCTGTTGACTCATTTTGAAATTCTGGACAGAATATAAAAAAATCATATTATTTGATATTGACTACTCCGTTAAGACGTGATAATATGCAACCTTAAAGCAGTTGACTCATTCTGAAATTCTGGCCAGAATATAAAAAATATACATTTTCCTGTTGCCATATCTTGATGGCAAGAATATATTTCATTTGCCTTTTTGTAACGGATCGAAAACAATTTTCTTTCATTTCCATTCGTCACAATCCAGCTGATAATTCAAAATATATGAAAGCTACTAAAATACGAATAATGCTTGATGACATTAATCCAGATCCCCTTTCATTGAATACTATGAAGATCTTTACTAAAAATATTTTTGGGTCCTTGTTCTGTATTTGGATAGACATTTCCAGTTATTATTCTTCTGTTTCCTTGACGAATGCTTGGGCTGACTACCTCAATCCTCATTTTGCCGGTTGGCATCATCCCTTCTCCAAGGCTGTTTTAGCAAATGGTGGTGTTGAGGTTCTGACCAGCTCTTGGCTAATGAATTTACAGACAAGTAGCAGAATTGTTTTATAAGTTATTGGGAGTTCTAACGGTCGGCATCTTCATAACCAAATGGAAATATTTACCATCTTACGGAAATAGCTTGAAAATGTGCAGTTAGGTTTAGATGTTGGAGAGATTTATTGTTTCATTATGGAAAAATCTGATGTGGCCAGCACATGACTTTCTCCATATATAAGATGTAAATACTTATCTACGACAGTAATTTTGAACTCTAAACATTATAAATAATGTTGTTCGGGACATGCTGGATGAAAAACGATGAAACTGGCCTTTCGACCATAGAGCCCAGAGCGCCCACAAAGTACATAATCAGCAACTTCCGGTTTATCAGTATTTCAGGAATAACTCCTAAACAATCAGTGATACTAAAATATGTTTCATACAAAAGTTATAGTAAAACAGATTATCTAAAACTTTTATAGGGTATACAATGTACCTATATATCATATTTATGGAGATATTTTGAAAACCGGAAATGAGCTTTGAAGAATGAAGCTCAACTTCCGGTTAACCGATTTACTCCAAAAACTAATCAACTCTGACAACACACACTAAAGTACTACATATGAAGTTTGGTATTGATACGACTAATAGTTTTTATGTTAGAGAGCCCACAAAGTACATAATCATCTTCTTCCGGTTTATCAGTGTTTCACGAATAACTCCTAATCAACCGGTGATACAAAAATATGTTAAATTCAAAAGTTATAGTAAATTACATTATCTAAAACTTTTATAAGTAATAAAATATACGTATATATCATATTTATGGAGATATTCTGAAAACCGGAAATGAGCTTTAATGAATAAAGCTCGACTTTCGGTTGACCGATTTACTCCAAAAACTAATCAACTCTGACAGCACACACCACAGTACTATATATGAAGTTTGGTATTGATACGACTTATAGTTTTCACGTTAGAGCGCCCACTATCACACACACACACACACACACACACACACACACACACACACACACACACACACACACACACACACACACACACATACACACAGACATCATTCCGAAAATGGTCAAAACGTGTTCTAGGGACCCCAAAACATGTATTTCCGTTGAAATCTCGAAGTCGAATTTTTCATGAAAACAATACTTTCTCTATACTTCGTATATGGAGAAAGTAAAAATCTGATGTGGCCAGCACATGACTTTCTCCATACATATAAGATGTAAATATTTATCTCCGGCAGTAATTTCGAACTCTATATTCCATCTAAACTTGTAAAATGAGTGATTAATATATATATATATATATATATATATATATATATATATATATATATATATATATATATTATCTTTGACGCCAAAAACATTATAAAAAATCTGATGTGGCCAGCACATGACTTTCTCCATATATATAAGATGTAAATATTTATCTACCGCCATAATTTCGAACTCTATATTCCATCTAAACTTGGAATTTGAGTTATTAATATTATATATTATCTTTGATGCCAAAAACATGATAAATAATTTTTACGGGACATGATCGATGAAAAACGATGAAATTGGCCTTTCGCCCATAGAGCCCAGAGCGCCCACAAAGTACATAATCAGCAACTTCCGGTTTATCAGTATTTCATGAATAACTCCTACACAATCAGTGATACAAAAATATGTTTCAACCAAAAGTTATAGTACATTACATTTTCTAAAACTTTTACAAATAATAGTATATACCTAAATACCATATTTATGGAGATATTTTAAAAACCGGAAATGAGCTTTGAAGAATTAAGCTCAACTTCCGGTTAACCGATTCACTCCAAAAACTAATCAACTCTAACGACACAAACCAAAATACTATATATTAAATTTGGTGTTGATCCGACAAATAGTTTTCATGTTAGAGCGCCCACAAAGTACATAATCATCTTCTTCCGGTTTATCAGTATTTCACGAATAACTCCTAATGAACCGGTGATACAAAAATATGTTAAATACAAAAGTTATAGTAAATTATACTATCTAAAACTTTTATAAGGAATACAATATACCAATATATCATATTTATGGATATATTTTTAAAACCAGAAATGAGCTTTACACAACGTACATAATCAGCAACTTCCGGTTTATCAGTATTTCATGGATAACTCCTAAACAATCAGTGATGCAAAAATATGATTCATACACAAGTTATAGTAAAATAAATTTTCTACAACATTTATAAATAATAGTATATACCTAAATATCATATTAATGGAGATATTTTGAAAACCGGAAATGAGCTTTGAAGAATGAAGCTCGACTTCCGGTCAGCCGATTTACTCCAAAAACTAATCAACTCTAACGACTGTAATAAAAGTACTATGTATGAAATTTGGTGTTGATCCGACAAATAGTTTTCATGTTAGAGCGCCCACAAAGTACATAATCATCTTCTTCCGGTTTATCAGTATTTCACGAATAACTCCTAATGAACCGGTGATACAAAAATATGTTAAATACAAAAGTTATAGTAAATTATACTATCTAAAACTTTTATAAGTAATACAATAGACGTATATATCATATTTATGGAGATATTTTGAAAACCGGAAATGAGCTTTAATGAATAAAGCTCGACTTCCGGTTAACGGATTTACTCCAAAAACTAATCAACTCTGACAGCACACACAACAGTACTATATATGAAGTTTGGTATTGATAGGACTTTTAGTTTTCGAGTTAGAACGCCCATTATCACACACACACATACACACACACACACTCACACACACACACACACACACACACACACACACACACACACACACACACACACACATACACACAGACATCATTCAGAAAATGTTCAAAACGTGTTCTAGGGACCCCAAAACGTGTATTTCCGTTGAAATCTCGAAGTCGAATTTTTTCATGAAAACAATACTTTCTCTATACTTCGTATATGGAGAAAGTAATAATGTTTTTCGGGACATGATCGATGAAATTGGCCTTTCGCCCATACAGCCCAGAGCGCCCACAAAGTATATAATGAGCAACTTCCGGTTTATCAGTATTTCATGATTAACTCCTACACAATCAGTGATACAAAAATATGTTTCAAACAAAAGTTATAGTAAATTTTATTTTCTAAAACTTTTATAAATAATAGCATATACCTAAATATCATATTGATGGAGATATTATGAAAACCAGAAATGAGCTTTGAAGAATGAAGCTCAACTTCCGGTTGACCGATTTACTCCAAAAACTAATCAACTCTAACGACTGTAATAAAAACACAATATATGAAATTTGGTGTTGGTTTGACAAATAGTTTTCATGTTAGAGCGCCCACAAAGTACATATTCATCTTCTTCCGTTTTATCAGTATTTCACGAATAACTCCTAATCAAACAGTGATAAAAAAATATGTTAAATACAAAGGTTATAGTAAATTACATTATCTAAAACTTTTATAAGACATACAATATACGTATATATCATATTTATGGAGATATTCTGAAAACCGTAAATGAGCTTTAATGAATAAAGCTCAACTTCCGGTTGACCGATTTACTCCAAAAACTAATCAACTCTGACAGCACACACCACAGTACTATATATGAAGTTTGGTATTGATACGACTTATAGTTTTCACGTTAGAGCGCCCACTATCACACACACACACACACACACACACACACACACACACACACACACACACACACACACACACACACACACACACACACACACACACACACACACACACAGACATCATTCCGAAAATGGTCAAAACGTGTTCTAGGGACCCCAAAACATGTATTTCCGTTGAAATCTCGAAGTCGAATTTTTTCATGAAAACAATACTTTCTCTATACTTCGTATATGGAGAAAGTAAAAAAGGACTTAGTAGTAAACATACCTCTTTATATAGAAAGATTTGTGAGTTCATCTTTAGAGTGTTAAAATTAATAAAGCTTCTTTATTGTGATAGCTATCTTCGTACTTAAATAAATATGGGGTACATCTTACAAGTAAAAATTTCTCTCTCATGTTTATCCTTGAACAATGTCATTAAATTTCACTATTAGAAGTTTCTGAAACTCGCGTAAAGTCTCATTAAATTGCTTTCTTTCCCAATTTCATGGAGGGAGGAATGTCTTAGTCGTATTCGGAAAAACTGTTAATTATTCTTTTGATAATTTATATTTGATGTGACGAGAGAGCATGATTTCTCTCTAAAAAAATCCATGCTAAGTCTGAAAGTTTGTGAATTATCATGAAAAGAAGGGACAAATACAACTTCTTAAGTACAGCTTAATATTAAGTTAACTATTCACAGTTGAGAATGTGCTTTCAACTCATAACGTCATGATTAGATAAAAAATACGGAAAATATACGCATAATATGTTTGCGGATTTGAAGTATGGATTAGAAAAAAGGAAGAAGAAAATTTTAGAATGAGGTAATCAAGATAATATTGTATATTTCATGCTTTAATATCGCAGTCTGTAAGGACCAAGGATAGGAATAAAAAGACGAAATAGAGAAAGTAAGAGCTCAAAAAGAGAGAAAATAAAGCGTACTCGGAAAGAAGAGGGGAAGAGTTATGTACGTAGCAATGAAGAACAGAAATGAGAGAGAGGTTCGGAATTGGGGGAAAAAATGAGTGTGGCGTCCGAGAGTAGATATGCATTAGGTTTGGATGCAAAGAGGGTCGTTAAGATGGCAATAAAGGAGGCAAATGGGAAGCGAGAAAGGGGATGACGAAGGGATGCTGAAATGGATCGAGGAAGATGAGCTCGGAGGGAGATTAATTCGAAAAGGTTGTAAAAGAGAACAGCGGAGGATAAAACAATTGTCCTTTCGGATTGTGAAGGGAGCGGAAATTTTTAGGACGCGCGGTATGTGGAAATTTGTCTGGAGCGTGCTGCGAAGTTTTACGCTTCGTTCGGCGTCAGATGTAGTTAAGTAATCGGGATGAGCCATCCGTTTTCCACTATAGGGCAGCCGTCACCTTCAATGCACGCTCCGTTTGTTTCCGTTTGAAGAATTGTCGCGAGATATCGTTCGAAATGAAGTTCGTTCGTAATTTTCTTTGAATTCTTTATTTACACCAAACGGTGTACTGTAGTTTAACAATTAAATTGTTAAGTTCCACTCACAAGGGGGGCACCATGTGTGTTCATTACGGATTCGCTTGAGATTTTCAGGGTATGTTACCCGCTCAAAAGTAATAAATTCCAGCTTTAAATTTGGTGCCACTACGCCATTGTTTATACAAAATTTGCAACTGAAAATCGGAGTTAGGTACTAGGAAGACGTTAGGTAACCAACAAGGAATACGACTAAAATTAGGAAATCTATAATAAAAGAATACAAAAAGAAACCTGCCCTTACGAATTGTTAGTGGAATAAAGTCAAACTTACGTTTATAGAATTCGTCTTGAGGTGCTATACGATATTTTCCTTTAGCGGAAATTTTTCTCGTTGTTCAATTGATTCAAATGATTATATAGTATTATTATTGTTATGAGTGACTATCAATTCAATATTCAAACTATTTACTGCGGTTTAAATTTAAAGGAAAGAATTGGAACAACGTTTGAAACTGTCAAGTAACGCTTGAGTTACGTATTGCCTACGTTCAGTTATTTATACTCTGTTTAGTTTAACGTCGCGACTGTGTGAAGGAAGACGAATTTAATTTCTGAGTAACCCTTCCAGGAATATTTTCTATTTAATTTTCACTTGGTCTAATAAATAAGATTTGGAAGAAAATTGTTTAAATACTAGCATCTATTTTAGGATGAGACAAAAAAGTCACATTTTCCCCAAATCTGGTTTAGATCCGTCCTAAATAAGATATTTATAGCAGGAACCTACACTGTAGACAAGGAACACTCAAATATATTCTGTTAATTTAGATCTTGTTTAAATTACTTATACTACTCTCCTAATTTTAACTACGCCTTGTTCCAGTCTAAAATTAGATTTGGGATTTCTCTGTTAATAAAGCTCTCCGATAAAATTATATTACGGGTGAAATATTATTTATTGCATTCATACCAAATTAATTGGAGTATTTTGGGACACATTTACTATGTAGTATTCTTATTTTTTCTCCAGAAAATGTTATTATTTGTTTTCATGAGATACTATTGTTGTTCTGAATTGACTAATTACACTAGATTATTCAGTAAAATATTTGCTTTAACCGTACTAAAATTAAAGACGATTTTGGGAATAAAGAGATGTCACTTGCGATGAAAAAAGACATTCAAGTCTCAATATGCCACTTACTTGCCATTGGATGGGGCAGATATGTCTATTATGCCAGAAAATGAGACAAATTCAGTACAATTGAACTTTTTTATAGCTTCTTCCTCGTATGTTCTTTCATCTGGTGGCTGGTAGCCGGTGCAACTAACCAAACTTTTTTGACAATTTTGGCTTTTTTTGCTGAAATTTCGAAGGTTTGAGGAAAAAATTCTCACAGAAAGTATTATTTGATTTAGAGGAAAAATAATATATGTTGTGTTCATATGCGTAAGCCGCCTTTTTCTGTTATTAAATGTCGATCAGGGAAGAGGTGGCAAAGCGAGGCACCTTATTGATCTGAAGCTATACTCAAAACATATGGCAAGGGAAAATTCTAAGTACGAGAATATTAAACAAACCTCACATTTGCTCTCAAAAATGCGTTTCAATGATTAAACAAACGGGAGATAATGTCGGAATTGCTTTCCGTCAGTAACTGAATCAG
Organism: Sympetrum striolatum; assembly: GCA_947579665.1. Taxonomy (NCBI): domain Eukaryota; kingdom Metazoa; phylum Arthropoda; class Insecta; order Odonata; family Libellulidae; genus Sympetrum; species Sympetrum striolatum. The sequence continues at coordinate 43,042,934 of OX388346.1, forward strand.
TTTGCCGTTAGCGGAGTTCCGTGAGGTTTCATTAGACACTTGCGCAACCCGATCACGATCTGTTGACGCGCCTCAACGAAGACAGAAGTTGGAGATTCAGTTGAAACTTCCGAAGTTACTCAGTCGCTTTCGATTGCAACTTCTCTAGGAAATTCTAAGCAGACGTAATCATGTCTTGTTCAGAGGCGTATCGTCTATTACGTCAATAACCGTTTCGAAGACGTGTGAACGCTTCCTCGTGAACTCCAACAACAGTTCCCATCAAAATTGATGCTGAAGGTCCAATAGCTTCACAGCAGTTACGGTTTTTTGAACACTATTCTTCAGTTGTTCCTGTTACCATATCCTAATGAATGGAAAATTTTTCACTTTTTAATTGGTGCTTACATACATACAATCTATTATATAAAATAGAGTGTGGGTGTGTGTGTGTGTGTGTGTGTGTGTGTGGGTGTGTATGTATGTATGTTCGCTAAAAACTCGAGAACCGAGAGTCGCAAGACTTTGAAATTTTCTACATCATTAAAAGTCGACCCCGCGCAGAGTATAGGCTACTTTTTGTTTCCCTAAAGTCCACGGTTCGAACCCAGACGGGTCAAAACGTTTCCATAAGAAATACACGTAGAGGTAATTTTTTTGTAGAAGGGTTATCCTCCACAATCCCTCCATTGAAAAGGTAAAGCAAGTTTATGTTTTGTTATACGCAGAATAAAAAAAGTTATTCATTGTGGTTTTTTAAGTGATTCCAATTCTTATACATTTACTATCATTCTGTTATCGGTGTTTTTCAAGGTGACTCGATTGTTTCAGAGTGATATGAAATACATTTTGGTTGTGTTTGATCATTGTTTCCGATATTCATTTTTTCCCTTTCTGAAAATGTCTCTTTAAACGTGATGCTGTTTATCCTAATGCTATCTTCTAATATACTTTTTATAATCCTTAAACAAATGTTGTGTCCATCGAAGAATTGTTCATTCTAATATTTAGGTTACTTTTCAGATTTTATATTATAACTTTATTTTGTTTGTTTATTGGTTTGGAATAGACATGGGCGCCGTTATGATTTTTGTCAGCGGAGGCGTAGAGGGAATATGAAGCCGGCGGCGGCGGCGTAACGGCGTGAACGCTGACTGCTTAATCGTCGGCGGCGGCGCGGCGTAACCGGCGGCGTGTAAAATTTCGTTCGTATACGGCAGGAGAAAAGGCGAATAACTCGAATATCTGAGAGTACATTATTACAATTATATCATATCAATAAAGACAAAGCAGAGCTATCTTGAATACGCAGCACAATGGGCTACAATCGAAAAAACCTGGCAAAAAATCCTTTTCTTGAGTGCGGACTTTAGTACTGGCAATTCTCGAATAAATCCTGCCTATTACTACCAAATTATTTACACTGATTTCTACCTATTAAAATTCTAAAGGTTGTCAAAATTGACCAAAATTGACGAATAATGCCAGGTTTAGATTTTTGCAAAATTCTTCAGCCTCAAACCAAACACAAATTAGCAGAATCATCGAGAAAAATCAATACAGTGTTAAATAATCAACCCTTAAGCATAATTATGCTTTTTTAAGTGATCACAGCTGAATATTTGAATTATTGCATCACTTCCATCAGATCTCTGAATTAGCTTCTGTTGGCGAAATACTCACTTCATGCAACATGACTTTTAAGTTATATTTCTTTCTCTTATCCTCTCTCGGACCCTCCGATTTAAGGAAAACGAGCTCACATAAGACGCTGTCTGGGAATATTATATGAAGAACTTATTTAGGTATGGAAATGCGAAGTTTCAAAGTTCACACTCAAAAAATATTTCTTTATTCTTGGCCAGCATTTTTCGATTCTAGCTCGCTCTGCACCGTAAAGGGTTTAAATTGGCAATACGTTGCTTTCCTTATTTTCACAAAAGCATTCTTCGTATAATTACGCTACATTACTTTAAGAACGTTTAAAGAGAGGTATCACAAATTGGGCACAAATAGCCAGTAGAATGTCGATAAATGGATGTACTATTGTTGTGAATTAGTTTTAACAGCACATTTGCGCCACATTTTTCAAGTATGGAATCCAGGAATAGACGTTCAATTGAAATGTCCAGAAAATAAAAAATGTATAAATGATGAACGCAAATCAAAACATTTAAGTTTAAATAAACTAAAAGAATAATAAGCAAATGAATGAATGAGAGGAGTTTAAAATTAATATATTTATAACATTCATCAGTAGGTTACACTCTGTCAACAAAATCATTGCACAACGCATAGTTCTCATGGATGAATACCATTTTATTCTATCTCTGTGGCTCTAGTCTGCTTTTCTTATCGTTGAGAGAGAGCCCGCATATACTAAAACTCCTCTCAATGGGAGTGCTGGTTGCGGGAATACACTATGTTCTAATAAAGATATTCAAACCGATTATAATGTTTAAGAACTCTGGATTAGACGTTTTTTATAAATCAAAAGATGCTTCAATTATTAGGAATTGAAGTTAATCCAGGAAAATACTGTTGTACCCTATGAAGAAAATTCTCTTATTGGAGTTAACATTTTGGTTTACATATATGTTCAAGATGGTTTTCATCAAAGTATTCACATAAATTATGATACGTAATGAATAAACATTGCTTGCCATCAGGGCCGGCTTTTGACAATTGGCGGCCCCAGGCAAAACGCATTTGGCGGCTCTCCCGTTTGTAATATTGCAAATTGAATAATGGTGTAAACCTGACAAAATATAACAACAGGCTCTTTTACATTGAATAATAAACTAAATTATTAAGATTCTTTCTATCTAATTTTTTTGTGAGTTATTTGAGAGTCAATTAATAATAATAATCTTGTAATGTAATAATTTGGCCAAAATTTGGCGACCCCAGGCGACCGCCTTATTCACCCTCCCATAAAGCCGGCCCTGCTTGCCCCTACTAAAAAGCTCAACGTATCTCAAACGGCCCCATGTTCATAAGAGAGATTGATGCACGTAGTAGAAATATTCGCGATGAAAGAGAAGTTAGCCTAAATTAATTTTAATATTATACCACAAGGAGATAAGTAATTGAAAGCTGTTCAGTGAAATTTAATAATAATTAATTATTATCATTTCTACAAGGAAAAATAAGAAAAGAAAAATATTTAATGGAAAAATTTGGAAAATCGTAGCGAATTTGTTTGTACTTGTTCTTTAATACTCACTCTCATTTCAGAAACGAAGAAGTTCTTATTCTTGATAATTTGCTTCCTTTTATGATCTTTTTCCGATACTTTTAAATTTCCTGATAAATATTCTGGGAAAATACATCTGAAAACTTTAAAGGGAATGTCGAGAGGTTTGAGAAAAATGCGTTCAAAAAATTAGTTGCCTACTACTTTTCGCTATTCTTCATTCATTAAAAACATCCAGCGAGATAGTATTCTGAGAAAAGACTGAATTTTATTTGTGTTATTTTAAATCCCTATTTTCTATCATAAACATTCGAAAACGAACATACATTGCGGAATTTACATCTTCCGCAATGTATTCTATGAATTATATTACGTATGAAATATATTATTATATATACGTATTATGAAATATTCTACCAAGAGCTTGGTAACGAGATCAAGTTTGCAATCGTACATACTTTCATTGCTGAGAAAAAGTTGTTTTACATAATCTGTAACAATTTTTTCTGGTGGCTAGGAAATATATTAAAATTTTTAATTTTGATTCAAAATATTTACCGCAATAATGTGTTAAAATTTTGTGTTAATTAAATTGATATTTTTTGCGATATCATTTTCAAATTGAGCGGTCTGTTTTAGAGCGTGAAATATCGGGAACTTATTTATTTCTGACTGCGATAAAGTACCAAAAAGATAAAAACAAAAAAATTTCTATAACATAGTTACACATTACACATTCAATATCTATTCAGGGTGTCCCAAAAGTCATGGACCAAACGAAACACAGAGGTAGAACATTACATGGGCTACAGGTTTGCAATTCATTTTGTTGTCCGATCTTCTTTTGTTTTCGAGCTACGAATTTTTTTCGTATTTTCTTGAGAAAACCATGACTTTCCAGACATTTGTGGTTATGGTTACGTAAGTATTTGAGATGCATTGTTTAATGTTTTCTCTTAAAATGCTAAATAGTTGTTGTAACTCACAAGAGAATTTTTTTGACTCTTACTCATACCGTTTAGCCAAAATAAAATTTCAAATTCTTAAATTCTCAAAATTCCGAACTTTGGCAAAATCTTTGAGGGCAATTTTAAAAAAAATCATAATAAAAAAATTTTTGTCACGTATCTTAAAAAACTTTTTCAATGCATCAGCTATTTACCACGTAAATTTTGTTGGGTTATCTTTACGGCATCATACCTAAAATTTGATTCGAAACATAATAAGTCGATGATTCCCAGTTCAAACAAACAAGTCAAAGCCTAAAGAGGCTTTGACTTGTTAACCTTAAACTGGAGTCATTAATGTGTTTAATTATCAAAACAAGAAAAAGTTTTACCATTTAACATGGCTGTTGCACTCTTCGGCGGTAAGTTAAAATACCCCCTTCCCTCATTACTTGCTTTAATCAACAACAATACCCTTCGAGATTACTACAATGTACGGACGATTGTTGGGAGTCGCGGCGTAACTAAGCTTTCGATTAGAATTAGATTAGAATTTGTAATGTGTTCTGGCATCGATCCCAGAAACAGCATGGTCTTATCTTATTTTTTTTCATAAACCAAGTCTTGATATACATCTTCTATCTAAGCTAGAACTTCCTATCATATCGATAATAGATCTAAAGGAATATATGGGAAAAGTAGGACGTCATTTGAGGCAGTTGCAGCAAATATTTCTGCTTGAGTTTTCACACATAGTTAGAGACGGTAATCATTTGTTGTTCTGCATAGTATTTATCACCAGGAAGACCCGGGTTCGATGTCGGACGGAGAAATTTCAGCGAATTTTATGAATAATTTCAATACTTTTTCTACTTTTGATGACCCTCTCGATATGTTGTCGACTTGGAATTTGTGTTATCAACATGCTTGCAGAATGCAAGCAGCATTTTACTCGTATCAAGCTAAAATTTGGTAGAACTTGTTTTTCTGTGGACCTTCTTGTTTAAGTTTTATTCAACTCAAAACTCAAGTAACTATAATGGAAAGACCGGCAATAAATAGCTTTTTCATTTATTTAAAATTAATAACTTTGTTTACTAATAAGATATGATATAATAATTTATAACTCCTTTAAAACTTATGTCTGATAATTAGAAACAAGTTTCCGCAAATTCTAAGACAAAAAACTACAAATATGTGAGGAAAACTATGCGTTAAGTGATAGCCGCCTGAGTAAAGTGTACCCCGCCCGGGCAAGGCACACTTGTCTAGTGAACGCCACTTTCTGGTGGGACTCACTGTACAGTGACTCCTGCCCGTTAAGTGCTCCTCGACTCCTACACCGGCACCTATTTTGCCAGCACGTGTGCAAACGGCCTAATCGTAACACGTATCGATATCACGTATAACTCAGCGCCCTCGTGGAAAACCAGAGATGTATTCTATCAGTTCAAAGCGTATCTCTTCGAACTACTTGTCAGCATATTTACGACTGTGGGACCTTGTTTTTAAATCCAAGCCACGCCGCGCCGCCGCCGATAAAATTTCCGGCGGCGGCGCGGCGGCGCGCCGTAGTTATTTCTTCGGCGGCGGCGGCGTGCCCGATATTGTCGGCGGCTGGCGTAATCGGCGCGGCGCCCATCTCTAGTTTGGAAATGATGTAAGCCTGGCATTTGCTATCTACCTAAAATTATGAGACGTGTGCTACGATCAAGCCTGTGACAAAAGTATTTATTAATTTTAATTTTTCCCCGTTGAGAATCAACGGGCATTTCAGCTAGTACGTCTATATGGGAAGGATGAATACGATGTAATAAAAGTTGAGAAGAAGGACTACCAGACGTATAAAATGTGAAGAGAGTGGTTTCGTTTTAGGTTCTGTTTTCACACAGTTTTCACACACTGAAATTGCGGTTTACTTTTATTCTGGTCCTTAGCCGTTCGAAGTCATATCGCGATCTAAAAAAATAATTTTTCAACTTCGTGCATTAGATTGAGTGAATCTACATCTATGTATGTATCCTTCGCGCCTCCTTTTTCCGTGTGGCAGGGGGTACCTGTACCAATACTTATCTGTTAATGTTGAGTATCGTTGTGGTATGTCGAGTAAATAATAACGTAATTCAATGTCTCATTTGTTACATTTATGATCAATTCTTTCCTGATGGTCAAATGAGTCTCAATTAGAACGGTACTTTTCAATTTTTATTCCCCGTTGGAAATCAAAGTTCAGTACAACTATTCTATTGTTTAGAGTATGCGTACGTATGTGTTGATGTTCGAATTTGAGAGACAGAAATTAAAAAAACGCGCCAAATTATTATCGTTATTAAAAGTCGTCCCCCTACAAATGATAGAAATTTTTATCCACTTTCACCTAGGTCTCTACGAGTTAAATCGTTATCATAAAAACTTTATGCTGAATTTATTTTAATCGCTTGCAGTTTCATTTTTTGTCAAAATTAAATCATATGGAACCAGTATTTAAGCTTGAGTCAAATTTTATAATACCCTATTTCTGTAAAATTTCATATAGTGATCGTCAATTATTGATTTCGACTCCAAATTTTGTGAGTTCTGATAAGATATTGAGATTTTCAGTGGAAGTTTCTCATTAACCTATTTCCTTGGACTAAGCTAAAATGTTAGATTCTTCTCTGTCCAAAGAAGGACTAATATTATCTATCGTACACTACTGGCCAAAATTAACGCACCACCGGCCGTAAGGATCGCTAGGGAGGTGCTGCGTTAATTTTGGCCAGGAGCGTACTTCTAGCCCCCTTTGAGATTCATCGGGTGCCTCAGTTAGTCTATAAATATAAGCACATAACGCTTACATTGAAAATGGGGTACCTTTCCAGCAAAAGATCTACCGGCTAGCAGCTGATCTTTCATCATCGTTACGATTATATTATTATTTATTATTATAAGATTATTATACTTGTATTTGCCAATGTCTGAAAGTAATCTGCCAGCAAAGTATGTGTTCGGTTGCGTAAGTTTATAAATTAAACTAGACTAGGCTTAAACTAAGCTGGCTTGTATTTAAACGATATTTTCCTTTGCAATATTTCCTCTCAAGATATGCGTATTTAAACATTAGTAAGGTTGAACTACTTCAAAACGTAATTATAGTCGAAAAGTATAATAATTATAGGAAAAACAGCATAACAAAGCTATCTCTACTCTCCAATTCACCTCGAAGCCCGCATATTGTGCCCGAAAATCTTAAAAGAAATCTACCATGTATTTATCCAGAAACCGTAAATCAAATGGAGCAAGATGATGAAACAAAGTTAAAAAAACGACCAGTTATTAACAGTTTAACGAAGTTAATTAATTTCCATCATTCCATCGCTTCATTGAATTTCGAAGCCAAAATAATTCGCGGGCGCCTTTCTTCTCAATGGTTGTCGACACTCGAATCATTTCCAATCAGTCAAATCATGCGTGAAACGTCACAAAAGAAGAGATTGTCGTGGGGGCAGGTTTTTTTCATCGCCGCTGATTAACTCTCTCATTAATTACACATCGGGCCGAAACAATGGACGCGCGGCGAGTGTTTTCGGCATGAATGGTCCAGAACGGAGGACGGGCCCTCGTGATCGGAACGGATTCCTCTCGCTTGAGGGACCGCCACATCGGAAAACAAAACCAAGTGTATAAGATAAAAGGCGGAAATGAAAGACAAAGGGTGCTGATTTAGGGGGAGGGAACGGAGGGAGAGAAACGACGCATCTCCGGTCTCCGAAACGGGGAAGAAGTACAAGAGACTGTATAAACATATCTCCCCTGTGGAAGGAGAAAGAAGGCCTCTGCTACTTGGGAAGGGAGAGGAAATGAAACCTAAATGTTTTAAGGGTTTATTCGAGTCATTCTCAGATGGGATTGGAAGTGCTTCTCGAGGAAACGGGTATCGATCTCGTCTTAAGAGAATCGCTCCGAAGGGAGTTGATGAAAAGGCATTCGTCTCCTCGCAATTTCATCTGTTGAAGTTTTGTGAAGGGACGATTGAAGTCGGGGAAACAAGCGCCCAGAACGGTTCCCTTACCATTCGACTCCCACGCGAGTTTTTTTTTATCTTAAAAGTGTTACGGAATTGCGAATTTTATTAAACCGCGAGTTGAATTAGCTCGCAGAAAGTTGTCCTTTGGGAATGGGGATAAAACATTTATTATGAACGTGGCAATCGAAAAATTAAGTGGGATTTTAATTTTAAAATGATGAATGCAAACATAGGACTTCGTGATAGTGGGAGTATTGTTTGAACCCTAAAAGAGTAGAAATAATCATATCTTAGGGCAGAATTAAAAAATAAATAGCCTTTTTGTATTTAAATAACAATTTTTTGGCTTTTAAATTGGTGATATCCCATTACGAATAGAGAATAAGCTTAAATGAGGCACGGTATGATTCTGTAAAATATATGGTGTACAAGTTTATCATTCTTTTTTACTGCTAAATATGTTTATGTTATTTTTTTGAGTAATTTTTGTCTGTCAAATCTTGCCCTGTGTCCTTATAACGCCTGTCAAATTCTCCAAATTGCTAACTCAAGTAGGCTTAAGAATTGTAAAAAAAGTTCAAAATTATTGTTTTTACATATGGTTTATTACAATTGAAGTTAAAATTTACGCAATTAAATTGAGTTGAGCATTCAAATCTATCGCAATATTAATTATAGCCAGTCTTTCCATATATTTAATTTCTTTGTATCAGGGATTTTAAACATAATTAGTTAAAATAAAACTTAAAATTTCTAATAATTTTGATTTAAATAATTTATTTGTTGCTCAAATATTTTTAAATTGCGATCGTCAAAATTTTACATGGTATAATTAAACTTCAGAAAAATATTGTAGTTGATAAAGATGACAAAGGGCATTCATTACAACAATTTCTACGTTCCGTACTAATAAAATACGTTTTATTAGTAATATCGTTACTCTTCTAACATAGCCCTTGGCCTATTATTTACTCGGAGTTAGGAAAATGCACTAATAAAGAAGTGTAAACAGGCTTCAGCATGTCACTCTATTCTCTCTGGTCGTTATTAATAGGAAAATATCCAACATTATTTCGAAATAAATAGTTTACGTTGTGAAATTTTATGATAAGACCAATTTTATCGTTGTTAGATAATATTTGATTGACTGCATTGTGTGCCTATCCTTTATTGTAGAATTAATTTAATTATTTTGTTGATTGTTTCATGCGACAGACTGAGAATCGTTCCCAGTGTAATGAACGAGGATAAGATAAAAATAAATTTCCCGACGATATTGTGCGCAGCCCGCTAACGATTCGTCGAGAATAATGGCACAATTTTAAAGAGTTGTCAGGATATAATTCGAATGGGATTAAGGGAAAAGATTTAATTATGTGTCAACCGCAGAGCTCCAGAAAAGAATTATCCGGTGGAATTACTAGGATATCATTCGTGGAAATTAAACTGTCTGAGTTTTTGATAAACCTAAAATTTGATCTGTTTAATTCGTCTGCGAGTATTCCATTAAGGAAAAAATGGCATTCATTATCTTGTTTGAAATTATTTGCTCATTGAAAACTGCCAGCAGCAGAAAAATGCACCATTAAGAAATGAAATATGTTAAAATCTAAGTGTAGATCATCATTTTGAATAATGACGGGCTGGATGTAGATAAGCGAGATTCGATACAAAGCGTATAAATACTTAATTATCTCACATAAGTGACGCAGTGTTTCGTTTGATGTTTTTCAGATTTATTAACTCTGTTTTTTGCAAGTGTTGGGATTTGCGTATATACAATAAAAATACGAATTCTTCCTTCGAACTAATTCATCTTCTTTCCAAAATAATAATATTGACAGAGTTGCTTCATATAATATCCATCGCACATTAGCATAAAACTAACTTTAGCATTTCAAATTTTCAATAGCTGATGATATATATTTTAAGGTGATCAAATCTATTTTTAATACTATACAATAATACCCCAGAATAAACATAGTATAGAATCCCGACCAGCCATATCTTGTCCAACGTATATTTAGTCCAACCCTTAATCCTAACAGATTCAATCCAATATAATATTTGAGTGTATTAAAACAATCAAATTCTATGCATATGTAATTAAAATTTGAATATTTAGGATATAAGCAGTAAACCTTGTCTACAATATTATTTGCAGAATTGATTTATTACAAAATATTTCAAATCCGTTCTAGTCAGGCCTCCCTTCAGAGAAGAGAATGGCCGGCAGCAAGAAAGAAATACACCTAAACCTTACATTGAGGTATTATTAAATAAAGCAACTTAGTAATTTCCGCACTAAATTCATTTTACCACGATCGGTTTCATTTCCGTGGAAGCATCATCTTTAGCGATTCCTCAGTGCGAAAAGCTGAAGGAAATTTTTCTGCTTCTTTACCAAGTGTATTAATAAACATTTTTAGCAATCCAATAGCTTTTGTATATATTTTGTTGCAATTCAAATTTATGATACATCTTACTTAATATCTCTTATGGGAATCACGGATAGAAAAATTGGAACAAGGCTGTTGATTATTTAGAGGTATAAAATCTCCAATAGCCGTCTTTCTTAGCGTTCCTCACCTCCTTCACAGGTATTTGGAGAAAACATGAAGGCATGGATTACCGATTTCTTCAGATACAACCAATGTATGTACATTTCAATGGCGATGCTATCATCATCAGGGATATGTTATCATAATCAGGGATACTCTTCCACTCGTGATGAAAAAAGGAAGTAGAAAATGATTATAATCCACGTGGTCCATTACATAAACTAAGGAATTTATAAGCATCTCATATTTAGCTTTTAATTACTACTTGTATCGAATTTTGACTTATTCTCTAGATGCTTTGCAAGCGTTAATATGTTCGTGAGTTCTGAGCACAAGCGGTATAGGGTTCTCAAGAGTCCGAACTTAGCCCCCATTGATTCTCCCCCATCGCCGACGGTACATTAAAATATTTCGGGGTTGAATGTATCGAAGGATGAGGGGAAAAGGGTCGGGAGGCCGAAGAGAAATTGGTGAGATGAAGAAGGTGACAGAGAGGAAAAGGAACGAGAGAGAAATCAGAGGTGAATATAGAGCCACGGAGATCAAAGGCGTAACTTTTTAGCGCAGCCACACTCACGCGGAAGACATAAAGGGAGCAAATAAATATCGGAGAGGAAGTAGATAAGGATTCGCGAGAGACAAAGAGGTAAGGTGGAATGTCGAGCACCCCCTGTCGGAAGGGCCAACTCCGAAGGGGAGAATAGCGGAGGGCAGACTTGGGGTATAGGGCTGTTTACGTCCCTCCGATCCCAACGGGGAGCAGGAGTCCCCTTCGAGCCATAATTACTATGGCGTTAAATATTTGATGGGGAAGAGTTCTTTGGGGGTCGCTCTTTGGCGGGGAGGACGGAGGGTCTTTACCAATGGAATTGGACTGCCACGGTGCCGATGACTGCAGTCGAAATCGTTTATTAGGGGAAGGTGGGAGAAGGGGAAGGAAACGAAGTCGCGGGGAAACTTTGAGAACACTATGTCGGGTTTATATTCAATTATCGGGGATATAAAAGAGCGGCTCAGGGTATTAATAAACAATAATGAAAAGATGGATTCGGCGGGTGTTTGCGGAAGGGAAGTTATATCAACTTTGGATCAACACGAGATGATTAAAATGGTGGATAAGAACAACAGGATCCCCCCATCCGGGTCTTTTATTATTTTTCGGTTGTTTTAAAGCGCCACCGTTTGCTTTCTCGTCGGCTAATCGAAAATCGGCGGACTAAGGAAGTGGCATTAATGAACTCTGGGCCGGATGTGATCGCGGACTGCGCGAGTCTATTCGAATGCTTTATTTTTCTCGCGATGGGAGATTAAAGGAAAATAAGACGTGTTGATTCAAATCAAGGGCATTATATAAATTGGAACCGATCGAACTCCTCTCTATTTTTTAACCGATCACTGGAGGCAAGAATGGAATTGGATCCTTTTGCGTTCGTTTTCGGTCATCGCGGACGATATTCAATTTCCAAATTCCTTTATGCGGAATTAGAATGTTTTAAACCTCCAGTGTTATTGATACTTTTTAAACCGTGTATATTTTGTTACTTATAGACTCTTTTTAGCTCGATTTATGGTGATATTGCGAATTATTTATTAAAAACAATGCTTTGGATGGAATGATAGCTAAAATCCCTTTAAAATGACTAACCTATAAAAATATTTCATATCCATCCCAGAATTACAATTGCAACCGTATGTTTAAAGTAAATAAGAAATTGATGTGTATGTGAACGCTATAAATATTTACAGAATTGCAAAACCTCTTTTTTAAAATTTCAGATCAGTTCTTTACCAGCCATGCTTCCGACGATGATATTGTAAACTGAGAATGAGGAAATTTAAGCTACATATAAATGAGAATCTACGTAGGAAAGAACGATTGAGAGAGATAATAAAATATCCTTAACATGGTAAACGAACAAATACTTGTCAATTCCTTTCTAAAAAAGTGGAGAACGGAATAAATTAGATCTGAGATGACGGAAATAATTCATTCCCCTGAATCTACATCAAATTTCACTTGTACTAATTTAATTCGGTGGAAATAAATGGATTTCATTTTTTTAAATATTTATTTCCATAACTTCATACTTTCGTTTTACTAACTCAATTATAATTTCGATTTAGTGTGTTGGAACTGATCTCATTATTCCTTGCTTGCTTGCGACCTCCCCCAAAAGGAAATACATTTTGCACCCTTACTCGTTCGGTCTTCCTGTTCACTTTAACAGTCTTATACTTTATAGTTCCCCTAGTCATCAATATTCGTTACCCTCGACACCATTATTTTCTTATTATATTTTTTACTTTCTCATTGAAACGCATCATTCAAGCTTTGCTGCCTCATCTTCAGACATCTTAAAAAGTCTTACTGTCCTCATAGCTAACTATAGGTATTTGGCCTTTTGTCAATTCTGTGTCTTATTTCATTATCAGTAGCCTGGACGCTGCGCTGGTTTGATCTTCAACTGCTCTACCATTGGCTGAAAAGGGTGAGGTGAAGAGGCAAGAATTAAAGTAGATAGCCGTTCTTTTCCTTAATTATACGCTATAATGAAAGGATTAGGTTCACATTATTTTATCACAATACCCTATGATTAACGCCTTTAATAACATTCAGTAAAGAGTGACCAAAATAAATGCTATTACTCAACATCTCCTTCCTGCACACAATTCTGTGGGATATTATCTCTTCTTTATTCTAGTAATAAAAGTCTTTTCTCACCGGTTTCCTATCCCTATGTTGTTTTTGATATCTATGTTTTATGTAATATTGATATGTATTTATGCTTTAAATTATGTTATTTTTATGTTATGTTATATATGTTAATACCCTTATTTTATGTTCTAATGTAAATGGTTGGCATTTATTTAAATGTCAACATGACTATGTTTTTGATGTATCCTATATATGTACCTATTGATAGTGTATTTATTAAATGTAATCATGTTTCTTACCATCTTTTTAGTTAATACTATCGGTAGGTTTGCGCAGGTTTTTCACACCCCCCTTCTTAGTGGGCGTTTTCCTGCAGTGGATACATTTTTTTTCCTAAGAATTTCTTAGGTTTTTTTACATCTACAATTTCTTCTCATATCTTTTTCATACTATTTCTTTAAATTAATTATTTATGTATTGTATGACGATGGGTTAGATGGAAGAGGAGAATTTTAGTCTCAATCTCGCCCGAATAAAGCCGTTTTATTATTATTATTATTATAATTCTGCATATTTATCTTTTGTAAAATATCTATGTGACATATTTGCTTATTGTGCCAATGATCTCCTCTAGAACCAAAATAAATGGAAAAAATGGGAAATGACTTAAAGTTACTTCTTTGAATCCCATTGTCGGTAAAGAAATTAGATGTGATGAATGATCGATTCAATTCCATTGTATTTTAATGCAAACCTTGTCATCAGTGCATTCTTGTAAGAGTGATGCAATGGGTATCGACGTCATCCCTTTGTCCTGCAGACGAGTACGTCAGTCGGAGTGGGATTTGCAATGTTAAAAGGGCTGTTATTACACGGTTAGGCGCGGTGCAAATTACAGTCTTCCCGCCCCCATGGCGTGCCCCGAGGCGCATCAGAGGCGGAGCCGGAAGCGGCACAAGAATGCCCCCGTGATGACCGACATCCGTTTGCAACCTGCGGAGGGTGCATTCGCTTCCGAAAGGGTAACGAGGGCGGGGCGCATTTGTTACCATCGAAAAATCGAATATGTCAGATGTAAATTTAATCGCGGACTCGATTCAACGAGGAAGGGACGTCCGATAATCAATTTAATCTTCGAAAAATTACCGGCCCTGCCCAGGCGATTACTCAGTTAACGGGTTGCGCTGAGTGAGCAGTCGACACTTTGGTCGTTTGCATCTCGGGGATTCGTCGGTTTGTACGATTGGGTTACGTAGGAATTTTATTCTGTGTTTGCGAAATTTTTCTATAGTTGCTCCTCGAATAAATAAATGTGTAAGACTTTTATTACTGTGGTACGGTTAAAAGTCTTATATATAGTCTTTTATATTCTTTACTTTGTGGAGTCCTGCCAAGAAGTAATTTCTAAAGCAATTGATAGTATACGTTATAATTATCCGATATCACAACTTAAAAAGAAGTGTGTCATTCTACCTAATAGAGACAGATGCATGAATACTTTCTTGGGCTAATACTTTATAGAAATCATGGTTGATAATGATGAGACGATTAACTGAACGTTAACATTCAACTTTGAATTTTTTTCGATGTACTAGTTGTCTTGCTTTTCAATAAATTAACTGACGAAACAAATTCTCAAAAACGTTTAAAAAATTTCTTTGTCATAGTTTTTACTTAATTACTCTTTAATGTTTTCTTCTTTTATGAGTATTTTTTAAAAATATCTTTATGAAAATTTCGGAGTCGCGTTAAATTCGGGGTCGCGTTATATTCGAGCTAATACGGTATTTAGATGCGTATTTAGATAAATTTTTCTGTTTCTTAATGTGAAGTTACCCACATAACTATCTACCGCAAGCAATATAATTCATAAGAAGTTTTATATACAACAGTATCTTTTTATGATTTAGGAATAATTTAAAATATCTCACATTCCGGTTTGATTCTAATTTGTAAAATATTTCTCTGATTTAGAAGCCTTGACAATATATAATTGCTGCCCAGTCAATTCCGTCTTGAAATTACTTCATTTGAAAAAAATATGAGAACATACATCACGAATTTGACGTTTAACTTAATAGAAGTGTTTAGTTTTTTTGACCATCGTAGATTAAAAAATATCTCTACTGCAAAGCAATTCGCACTCTAGGAAAATGAGAGATGATTAAATATTTATGATAACTTTTCCATTCTTTATTGAAAATATATTTATAATACTTCTCTGTTGCCAAAGCGAACTATACCTCCAGCTCAGGCATCACAGGGAGACGGTTGACGAAAAAACTATGCTTGCAGTCATCAACAATATTTGAAGCGTAAAATTAACTTTCGAGATATCAGTGAAATATTACTTGGGATCAAAAGGCAAAGAGCGTTGCCAAAACGCTCTCCTGTGAATCTAAAACATGCACTTCCGTTGAAATCTCGTGATAAAGCATTGTGCGAGAGCGAATCGCAGACGTCGGAGCGAGGATTTGCAACGCTATTACACGCTTAGATGCAGCGCAAATTACAGCTCCCAGGCACTCTGGATATTCGCGATCACAAGGGCTTCAGTAAATATTTAGGCCGTTGCATGCCATTCGAGAAAGTTTTATCATATTGCGACTGTTTTACTGTTTCAGAGACTAGTGTCCTTTACGCAATCCCGTATTTTTTGGGAAATATAACGAATTTTATTACGAGCTAAATATTTTACGTGTAGGAAGCGGAAAATCTCAAAAGAGAAAAATTCCATAAAGCGTTCGGGGAAATATCGGCATGACTACTTTAGCCTACAAAGTATGACTCGTATATTCCTATGCTAGGTAATAGTGTTATAATTGGTTACTTCCGTAATTGCAATTTTACTCTGAGAAAGAAGGTTTCTATGCTATCGCTTCATACCTTGTGTTTTCATTGTATTTTACCTAATTATTAAATTATAAGAGTAATGGCCGGATGAATTTGCTTCAAAAGCATTGCTTTTATTGATGTAAAGTTAATCAAGCACAAAGTTAATACGAGGTGACACAAAAGACTTAAATTATAAACGTCTTTAGTAATGATGCTCAAATAATGAATTTCAAAGACTTTGTATCACTGAATAAGTCCACAGTTCTTCCCTCTTTATCAACCACGTTTTAGTTTAATTTATACAACTGTTCTGTAGTTTTCCTTTTCTTATATCGCCTTTTTGACGCAATATTCATGAATTAGCTTACATTCTGTTTAATTTAATATTTAATCATCTTGATCAGTCCATTGATAATGCAGAGAATTTAGCATCCATCAGTACTTACAATATTATTGGAATGCATACATATATATTGTAAAAAAAGTTATCCACGAAAATAACTGGGTAATGATTGAATGGACTGAGCTGCTACCTGATGAGGATGAATTGGGAGTTTTTAATGTTTTAGGCATTTTGAAAGGGGAACGGAAGACCAGGAGGGTAATATATTAATGGCCCTCAAAAGAGAGAGAGAGGAAGACTGAAATAAGTCGTTTGAATGTGATGAATGAGATTCTGAAGAGAAAAGACGTTCGCAACTAAAAGAATGATACTAAAAGTATAAAAATTTTAAAATTTTCACAAATATATATGTATAGATGAATCTTGAATGAATGGAAGTAGTTACAATAATTAAAATTAAAAGACGTATGAGTATTGTGATTAAGAAAGAGTTGTAATTGTATAGTAATAGTTCCCTAAGCGCAGATTGCGTAATTATTATATAAGTTTATATAATATATAATTATATTATCACATAGATTTACGTAATATATTATTATATTAGTTTTGATCCCGAAAAGGGCTCCAGAGTGTGCGGCCGAAACGTAGTTAACAATCAACCAAACGACCTGTCGAGAAAATTTCTAGCATTACAAAAATTTGTTTGTTGCTCAATAGTTTCTGTTTCGGTATCCTCTGTCTGTCACCTCACATCTTAATGGGAAACATTTGCTGAAATTCTGTAAACATGACCTCTCAAAATACTCGGCTTATAAACTCATCATCACATGTATTTTCGCGATACCTCTGAGGTATCCGGCAGCCTCAAAATACGCGTATTCCTGAAGTGAGATTCCCTCGTTATCCGCCCTGAGCCTCGAATCGCAACGTGTTTCTTCGGAAAGCGGGTGCAGTCAATATAGATAAAACCGTAGGAGGCTTTGCCGGCTTTAAGTGAAAATAATTGCCGGAATTCTCTATTGTTTTCGGCTTCCTCCGTCGATGGCGCGGGCTTAGCCAGCGGGCGCCAATTAAGCCACTGCACGAGCGGCTTAATTTGGATTTACGACGTGGTAATCTCTCCCGAGAGAGGGCAGCATCGGAGGATGGATGCTGTGCACCCCTCACGACGTCCCCTCTTTTCTTTCCGATCCCCTCATACTATTATCCTGTCGTGAGAGTCGGTGCGCAAATAATATACGTGAGAATTGTGCTGCAACTGTGGCGCTCCTGTCGGCCGTTACTCCTCTTGTCAGTTACGCTACTCAAGCGGAAAAAAAGTTAGTGCCGAGAAGCGCCTCGTGTGATCCCAAGCAGGGCAGAAGTTGGAAAAATCCGCGCAGTTTGTCTATGTACTCTATGAGTTTGTTGAAACGCAAGCGGCGGAAAGGTTGAACCATGCCTTGGCGATTATCTGTCAACTTCTCTCAAGAAGGAGCGACGTGATTTTTCATGCCATAAATTACATCCCAGAGTATATGATACCCTCCTGAAACAGTTTCTGGGCTATTGCTCTATTGAGAAGAGCTTAAGAGTATGATGCTTGTAATTACTTCTTGCATGAATTAATAAATAGTCACAAACAACTGAGAGATAACTGTAAATCAGCAGTTATCGAATTAAAAATTAAAAACAACAGAACTTAGTATTTCCGCTAAATTCTATCAAATGGAAAATTCTTAGCGGAACATTCTAAGTGGAAAATACTAAATTTTGTAAATTTTAATTTTAATGGCGTTTCACGAAGCTAGGCCAGAAGACCTTGATATTACGCCACTTATCAGTACAATTAGAGAAAGCAAATCAGGAGTACTTATCAGAATCATTCAGTCATCAATTAATAATAATTTATAAACGGTAAGAAAAAATAACGTCGTAAATTTTAACATTAATTGTTTTGTTTCCTCTTAGTGTCGTTCCACGAAGTGCGGCAGAATATGATAGAATGTAATAATAATAATTCCCTGATATTTCAGCAAGTATTACACTCATTAATACTTTTTGGCAATGATTCACTTAGTGCTCGTTCTGATACTTTTTCTAAATACCAAATTGAAAATTTTCTCCTTTAACTCTGTATGGCTGTAATTTCATTTAGATAAATATTTTTGCTCAGTTTCCCATCTTCTATAGATTTTTAATACTTCTTAAATTTGCAGCAGTCTTAATATGATAAAGTAAAATCACGTAGCTTTCCGTTTAAAATATTCTCATATTATAATAATACTAATTATAGAATGCTGAAGGTAAGGATGGTGATGCTACCATTTTCCTTTTGAGCGGGTATGGTTTGCATGTACAATATTCAAATAATGCTGTTGTGCGAATAATTAAGGAAATATATATATTACGGGAATACCTTAATCGAATAATATAATTTATGTTCCGGTCTAATTACTGATGCAAATTCTTACATAAAAAAAATTCCATCATTCTCTCATAGAGTATCTCTTAAAATTTGCAGTGTATTTTTAGCGTCTCATTCCTGAAATCCGAAGTTAAAAGTTTTTGAAACTGTTGTTTACATTTAGCAAAATCAATCAGAATTTCTGTGCTCTCTTAGTTGGCAGCGAGTTCGGCTTAGGGTGAACCGGTTCGATTCTAGGTGGGATCCCTCTGGTTGAATGACCTTAAAGTGTCGAATCACTTTTAGAAAGCGCAATTAGAATTTCCGTGCCCTGTGACCGCCTGATATCGTTCTTCCCTTTTTTAAAGCATTTATCTTCTCAGGGCTGGAATGGCCTCCATTTGAGGCCAACCATTCGATGTAGGAGGATTGTATTTCTTGCAATTTCTTCGGCTCAAGGAGGAGCTTTCGCGTGTTGGTAAGTGAATAACTATTCCAGTTTATTTAACTCTTACTCAACGTAATTCCTTACGCCTGCTCAAATTATGGGTATCGGATCTGTCTTTAGTTTGACTTAAAAATTAGTGTATAATAAATAAAAATATAAATATTACTATTTTAACTTCCATATAACATGCACTCAGTAATCTGAATTTTTTGTGCCTTCAGCGGTTATAGTTGATTCTGTAAGAGATCGTAGGATTAATTCCTGGAGGAGGATCAAGCCATCCGTTGAAAAATCATTTACTGAATTCCTAATTAGATGTACTTTGTAAAAATATCTTTGGTATTTTTTGTAATGTATTTTTTTCAGTATAAACTTACGAAATGATTTGAATCTAATTTTATCAATTTGCGAAAAGGAAAATTGTCTCTCCGAGCAAGCAACAGACTTATACTTAAATGAAATTTTTTCCGCCAGGAAAAAATGTTTTCATAAAGTTACTGTTCAAAAAGGTCAGCGAACTACTTCGAACTTCATCCCTCGAAAACTAGGTATGAACTACTGATTTTACGGCCCCATTCGATTTAAATAGCACCTCTATTTCTATCATCTACTCAATTTGTCTTTCAAATCAATCAATCGATGCAAATCAGCCCTTTACTCTTGACTAATTTTGCTCGATTCAGAGGTCGTGGGTGAAAATCTTTCCCTCTTGATTAGCCGAGGCGTTATTTACCTGCACGGATTAAAGGGCATTCGTGGGCCGGCGTTCCCTCCGAAGGCGGACAAACGAAGAGTTAGAGCCGTACGTACCTTTCTACCTGTCGAATGGGTCCGGGATGAAGAAAGGTGACGTGGCAAAAGCGGCGGGGCCGCAGCGCCAAATGACGCCGTCTAGGATGAGGAATATTCGAGGCAAATGAGAGGGTTTTGAGTGCCCATTTATTATTCCGGCTAACGAACCTTTAGATGGGGCGAAGGGCACATCCGTCCGGCTGAAGTGCCCCACGGCGATCACTTTTGAGGGAATTAAAAAAGGGTTCCAAAGGCGAGCTCGGCTGTGCCCACTTCATTTCCCCGTTCAACTGCGTAGGCGGAATCGAAATGTCTCGAACATTTTTAATGGGGAGAGGGATTGAGAAGATCGCGGTGATTGCGTATTAAATTGCGGTGAGAGCGCAAAATATATACCCGAAGAGATGCTCGAGTGACTTCACTGCGAGACATGGGGGCGGTGCGTGAGCTGGTGATTTTTTGCGCAATTAGTGTCTCGCACTTCACCACTGCCGAACAAACTCAGCAAGAGCATGCGAAAGGAAGTTTCTATGCTTCTGATGAACTCGTTGAAAAGTTGTTGAAATTTTCAAATCACGTTTCAAGTGAACGTCTACTGCTCTGTTGTGTCTAATTTTCTGCGAGATAGCTCGATCATAGAGCAGCCACCATGAAAGTGGAAGAACTCGGTTGGAGTCCCGTCTCGTTTGACGTTCTCACGACTGTTATACATAGGAATTTTAGCATTAAATCATGTTATAACACAAAAGTTAAGCTTCAAAAAAGTTTATAGGTACAACAATTAATAAACTTCACTATCTTTTTTTTCTTATTTCAATTTGAACTATTAAACTTAGGGTTTAACAGGTTGAATCTGTTGAGTAAATTTACTTATTTATTTGAGTAATAGTTCTCTGAAAGATGAGGAAAATATTATATTTTAATAGATCAAATCATTACTAACATTCAATCTCTAATTTCAACATTCACGAAGATATATTTAGAAAGATACAGTCGAAAATGAAATGAAAAATTCCTATTATTTACCTGGTAAAATATTTTCTACTTTATAAGCGAGCAAATTTTCTCCGAATTAGTAAATAGAATAATCGATTAGAGTAATTCTCTACAGAAGTCTGAAGAAACTAGTATATTTTGATAAGCCAGTCATTTACAACCGTTCAATTATTAATTTAAAAAAAATATTGAATATAATTTGGAAAGATATAGTCAACTATAAATTGAAACATTCCTACTTTTATATCCTACAATTTATAAACACACGGATATTATCTTTCAGTCCATCATTACCATCGAATTCTTGGGGAAAGTTTGGAACTTTTTGCTTAAATTCTTTTTACGCACTCCTTACTTCTAACAGTTCCCTTTGGCCTTTCACTTTTGAAGGAAAGTAACTTTCAGTAGAAACTTCCTATGTTCTGTTAGTTTTTCAACTCCATGAAAAATTCGTAACTTCGATTATCCTATATTTTAGACGAATCATCACTGAGGAATCTACACGCAATTGGAATAGGAAGCATTCCGTTTGACTGAAATCACTTTTGTTCTCAATTCGTACCGCTCTCTCCTTGTACGCCCTTCTCGATCTCCGTTTAACCCTTACAACTCACTCTTTCACTCGTTATGCCCTCATCTGCCACGGTTCGTTTTAATCCCCTCAGGCGGTACTTCGAAATAGACACTTTGTAACTAGGAAGGGAAAGGCGAGGAAAATGGGAGGCTATTTGATGCGTTTAGTTTAACCGCTGGACACGGCCACTCCCGCCGACGATTTTGGCCGAGAGATGCGAATTTCTGTTTCGCCGGATGACAATTGGAAGCCCCGCAAATAGCCCGGCTGACGTAATTTTCTCGTCGTGTCGCGCCTCTCCTTAACAACGTAAACTGACGTCACGGGATTAATGTTATTCTTAATTGCGGTCGAGTTGAATTAAGCGCTCATTACAATGTACTAATGTCAACAGGAAGCTTCTTGATTCGGCTAATGAATCAGTTGACTTGTAATTGCTGTGGCATTAAGGCAAACGTGAATTTCTGTTTGGCTGCGCTGCAATTCGGTCGGTTTTTCCTTTCGTTTATTGCGGACCGGGCTTACATTTGCCCGAAGACTGTAGAACAATTCTACTTGCTGTGACGGTATGTTTATTTGGAATTAGAGGGTCTGCTTTGCAAGATTACTATCAATTAAATATTGCCCATTCACTAAATCACCGGAATGCTGTCTGATTTTTAACGGTTTACTTTTACGGCTTTATTTCAATTATCTTGAGAAGTAGGCCTAATCTAATCTATCTGATTACTTCTATTTGTTTTATTTATCCACTAAAATTTAACATTAAATATGGCTTGTTGATTAATTTTTGTAGTGACCGTGTATTTCTGCAGCTAAGGCGACCTTCAGATAAGACTAGGTGTAAGTTTTCGACAAATTTTTATAGTTTTAGCATATATCTGTTCTATAGGACGACCCCCTACCCATTAACTGCCTATGAATTTTGGTTGGATCGGAAATCTCCATCTGGATGATAATAGTGTTTAGAATGCAAGAAATTCTGTTCTATTCGTAATATTTCGAATTAACAAATTTTATTTTTTGCATCTGGCACCCCTGCCTTGTGATTGCTGCATACATTCGCCCTGATTCGGACATTAGGGTCATTACCTTGACTATCACTATTTCAATAAACATATCTTTTGATATTTATTTAGTTTATCATATTTTACTATTGTTACATACTGAATAGTTTTAAATTTGTTTCTATGTTTCCTATAAGATGACTACGGACTTTTGGGATTTTGAATCACACGGTATATTGAAAGGTTTTATTTGATTTGATGTTTTATTTCTTGCGTTACGCTAAGAAAGTCTAACGATACTTGTTAAGAAAGTTTAAATGTTACAGAGGAGGTGATGACGCACGTAAAGAATGTCAATTATGCATCCGACTGTTTACATTCCATTCGTCATAATTCTTGAAAAGGGTTCCTCTCCCTTGCACGGGAAAATTCTGGCCAAATGCCCACAGTTTAGTGTTAATGTATGAATCCCTCCCAACTAAGCGCAAACACACGTATACATCATAATGCAAACTTTGATCAAACGAGAATGCATTCCCATATATATTAATAAACAGGCGAATTGCATCTCGCGCAAACGCGTAAACCTCTAAAGGGAATGAATCCACGTCTTCTCGGTACGATTCCGCACGGCGATTAATGTGCCCGCTGCAAACGAACTCGAGCTTCCGTTTATGACCTCGAGATTAATGAGAGATTCCTTGAATAAATCATCTGATACTTGGAAGATGTCTGGGGAAGGAGGCATTTAAAGGGGCACAAGAAGGTGCAGTCAACGCCCTCCCGGTTCCTCTCCATATATTACCCCTCAAACTATGTCCTCTCGTTTTGCTAACGTCCCTCAAACATTTTCTCCCTCTCGTTCACGCCTCAAGACCCCTTCGCATTCCTCCCACTTCATACTTTCGTCTAAAGCCATCATTTTGCAACACGTCAGCCCTTTCCTTCTCTCTCTCTCTCTTATCCCTTTTCCTTCCTCTTCTGTCAACTTGTTTCCTTATGTTTTCCATTATCTTCCTCCTCACTTTGCTTTCGGTACGATTGCTTCCGACCCATGGTGGTCTCACTAGCGTTTATATACATCCATGCCATTTAAAAGAGGCGTTGCGATTACTCTATTGACTGGATTATAATTCATTTCACCTATATCAGCATATATGTTGGCTGAGTACTTAGTCTAAATCTAAAGTATAATAAATAAAGCTCTTCATAGATGTGATCAATAAATATGGTACGTAACAGGTAGTATACTGTAGTTAGAGATACAGAATAATGGGACAGAAAAGGGTAACTGCCGAAATAAATTCCTGAAAAATGGAAATTAGTAGACTCCGTCAAGATCGCCTTCTCTAAGAAGAACAGCTAGACATCTAATAATGCGATGTCGAATAAAAATCGAAAATTACTATTAATTTGAGTATTACAAAAATTAAATAATAATACTTAGTTTTTGTTACACAAAAAAGGCAAAAATACTAAGTATTTTTTAATTGTTATATCAACTTTATTTCATTGGTTTTACACGCAGTGACGGCTAATTTCACCAATACTATGATATTTATTTATTTAATTAATTACTATTTTGGTTGCTAGCTGGACCACTGACCAGGTGGTGACATTTTTAGGCATCAAGGTTTGCAAAAATTTTAATAATGATTAAATGAGAAAATATTCGAATAATAACTCCACATTACGACGTAGTATTTTTTCATTCTCAGCTATTATTTCCCTCAAAATCGGGATTTGTTATTGCCGAGAGAATTAGAAATTAAACTTTGTTCGGACTGTATTAAAAAAATTCATTATCCTGACACTAGTTCTCTCTATTCTTTATATTTTTCATTACTCAAGGCTATCTCATTTAAAGTATTTAGTCTTAAAAAAACGGCTCAATCACCATGCAATTTTTTTAAAAGAAATCGATGTTTGAATTCCGTTGTGAAGGACTTTACTTTGTGATTATTAAAGACAGGAAAATGTAGAAAAGAAGATTATACTTGACGTACTTCCATAAAATATATTCCTACATTTTCTAATTCGATTATTCTTAGTACCTTCCTTCTTCAGTATCATAATATAGGCTACAACTTAAACATTTAGACATCCTTTTCAAAAGAATTATGTTGTTTTCCGTAGAATTAGATATCAGATTACTACTATTTATTGGAAATGTTTAATCTGAAGGTAAAAATTATATATTTGATCGTTTTCTCCCATTCTTGCGATTTATTTCATCTTCCAGAGATTTTTCTTTCTGTTAGAATCGTTTTCTCACGTCTTTTCTTCCTTAACTCGTCTCTTGAATGCAAAATATACCTTCAACAGATCGATCTCTATTTTTGCTTTATTTATCTCCCTCATTTTTATTCCAATGAATGAGAAAAATGTAAAGGTGGTCTTGGAAAGGGCAGATTTCAAGAGGAGCAATGAAGGACATTTCTGGAATACAAAAAGAATTTGAAAAGAGAGCAAGAATTTATCGTAGATGTATATCCTCACAATATTTTTTTCAAGGTTAAATATGGTTCTGGAAGTTATCCCTCGCAATTTAATACCAAATAAAATTATTTATTATAATAGACAACTACTGCCTTTGCATCGTGAGACCAAGATTGTTCATCGCAAAAAGACTTCGTCTGGGTATTTCGGTTTCAACTTTTTTAATTACAAACGTATTACCTGATACCTGCACAAACAGAGATTATATGTCATTCTTGCTTCTAAATCAGTGCTTTCTTTGGATATATAAGCAATGTGAAAAAAATCAGAGCAATTCTTTTCACGTTAAAAAAATGCGGAAATTTTTGTTTTATTATGTCGTGGTATAAGAGAAATGTTCGCTATAAATCTAATAATAACGCACATTTTCCAAGCGTTAGATTCTTGCAAAGTGTTTTTATTATAAAACGTTTCATTGGAAATGCGGTTTAACATCGTTCCTTTTTTAATCAAAAATGTGAAAAGGAAATTATTTTTACGAATTTATGTAAAGAATTAATGTTTCCGTAGCCCTACTGCTAGCAGATTTCGATTTCTTATTTCTATGATTAGTAAGTGGATCATTTTTAGAAATAATGATATTGAGATAACTATAATTGTGCTTTGGGAGGCTTCTTTCAATTACTGTATGCAAGGAACATAATTTACTACTCTCACTGTAAAAACAAATATGGAGGAAAAAGCGAAAAAAAATGATTTTGTCAATTAGAATGTAAACTATACAAACAAAATGGAAAAAAATTAAATCTCTTTAAACTGACGAAACTATTTGAGAATAAAAATAGTTCATAGAAGATTTAAAATTGTTTAATCACGCTAAAATGCGGAATGTGAGTTATAAATAATACCCAACGTGCAATGGTGGCTGCGTTAAATTATTTTATTGATTATTTTCCTCTCGAAATTGTAAAAGTGAATGCTTTGTACCTTGCAGTAAATTTTCTTGTCTTTAAGTACGCTTAGTTCAATTTTCCTATTAGATAGCGTAATTATTACAACTATGATCTCGTTTGGTACCAAGTGTGAATCATTGTATGGAAGAGACGTTGCCATTTCAACTCCACGTAAAATATAAGCGTTTTTCCGCATTAGTCTATTCCTGTTTCCTTCCTCCCTCTCTCCTCTCTCAGGCTGTTTGCTTCGCTTCGCAGAAGTACGCTTCACTTGCCACATCCATGAGTTCCTCTCCCTCACTGTTTGACACCCCAAGTTCTGAGTTGGTGGGCGTGGGTGGGGGTAGGGGGAGGAGGAGAGGAAAAAGCGAGGACACTAAGGAGAGAGGGTTTGGAATGATGGAGATCGTATACAAGAGAAGTTGCCTTGAATTTTGAGAAGTTGGCAAACAAATCGAGAGGCGACGATTTGGTTTCCTGAGGGATTAAAGATGAGAGAAGACACTTAAGAGAAATGCTTCTCCTTGGTGACTGTCGTCTTTGGATATTTTTGGAACCACGAAAGAAGTACATTTGTCATTAAATTATGAAACTCCATTCTTGTGACATACTGAACGGGATGTGACGTACCGATTAGTTATATAAATACATCTTAAAATTAAACGATAGTAATTTTATGTTTTTAGTGTTTATCCTATCCTATTATGTGTAGTGTTTATCCTATCCTATTATGTTGTGTTTGGTTTTATATTCTTTCAACAAATAGTTAGGACAGCAATGAGGCCCGCATGATATTCCTCAGTTTCAGTTCCTCAAACAAATCTTCGGGCGAACTCATTGTATTCTCCTATGGATCTCAATGGTTATCCTCCATGTATTTGAGGTGTATTGTACGAAACCACCATTTTGCTTAGATATCGCCTTATTGCTCAAACCCAATCCTCCCTTTTCATCAGAGATATCAGGAAACGATGATTGGAGTCCAGCTGCTGAATTTATTACGATTAATACTCACTCAGGATATAAGCGAAAGCTAGTTATTTCTAGGCGAATAGCTTCAGATCAAGGATTCATAATTTACGTAAAAATAAGTTGATTGTCTAGATAATAGCGTCTGTATTGTTTTCCCAATACGAATTGGTTTATTGGAATTTAATGATTTGTTCCTGATTTAGAGTCGTTTTATATTTCATCTTGGTCTAGCTATTCTGTGAATTCCCGTATTCTTCCATACCACCTTTGCAAAATCTTATGTTTTTTTCAATCGATGATAAATGTAAATGATGATTCTGCTCTTCCAAATGTTATCGGTACGATGGAGTTTTCTTCTTAAGAAACTACAAAGAGAAAGAAATTATAGATTTTATGAATTTTACATTTAGAGCCCGTGGCTTTGGAACAGCCGTTGCGTACTTTAAGAACTCGGAATTCCTTCGATTGAGATTATGTTCCTCTTTAAGGATGAAAAGTTTTGATAACCATATCTTACCTTCATGAGATAAATTATTTGTCACACATTATAACCAATTAAAATGTAACATTATTATTTTATAGATTATTTCACTGGCAATTATTTTGATGATTCTCCCTCACATTCGTCACTTATACAAAAGATTTGTTAATGATGATGAAATTACATCATCATTCAATGCAGATGAAATATCACTTTAACGGCATGATATTAATTTTACCATCTAACTTATATTATACAAGCAATAGCATAATAGCGCTTGTATAATTATGAAAGGGAATTAAGATTTCCTTGCTATTGAAACGAAAATACAAAATATGGACATCGTTGTTATAGAGTTAAAAATTTTCTTTGGTAGATTAAGTAATTAAAGTTGAATTCTAGATGGTAATGATTTATTTTTTGAAATGTTTAAGAGATATTAGTAGAACTCTCATTGTAGATAATACTGTTATTGCTGCCAACCTTAATCAGCAAAAATTTAGCTGCTTCTTAAATCGATCGATGGACTTATCAAATTTGGACGCTTTACCGAATACCATTCATAGGATCCCAATATTTTTTTTAATTACTAGTGATAGAGTTAACCCATAACCTACTAGTCATCTACGTTATCGGATAAATCATTGACAAGATCAATAAATACATAAACAAAAGAATCGGTGGAAAATCCAATGCATCAAAAATACGCTATCCAATGAAAACAAATTCTTACAGTAAAAATATAAACTTTAGTAGAAAGTAAACTCTAATTTTTGTATTGGAACACTATAAGAGACTTCTAATAAATATGGAAACGTTTTTCAGAGCGCAGTGCAGTAAATATCTTTGCGTGATTTCCTTCTTTTCAAAAAAAATCGGGATATAAAAAAGAATGAAAAATTTTGACTGTAGATGACTAATGAACATGCATTTTCAGCACGACGTACTTGTCGCCACGTTGTTACACTGTCAACATTCACTCTGTAACCGCGCTGTTGACATGATGTAGGTTTTAAGGCGATGGGGAGAGAATGGCAAATGGATATTCTGCGTGACGTGTCAAAGAGGATGATGGTGCGGGACGTAATGAGAGGTGGTAAAGGAAGGATGGAATGACAGTATGTGCCATGTAAGGGATACAAGAAACGAATTGCAAAATGATGGCGGAACGACCTATGTTATAGATCTTTTGTAGCGTAAATATTTCATTGTAATTTTCAAATATTATAAGTTACTTTCATTTCGATTGTGTCCGGAAAATAAAACTTTAGCAAGGGCTGTTGTGAATCAATGTCAGCGGAATCATGTTACTGCATGTTGGCTTCGATTTTCTATGTTAATGCGTGTTCTCAGGGCTCAGAAAACACATTCTTTTCTCATTATATAAGCTGCGTGGATATTTTTCTAAAAAACAGAACAGAAATGTTAGAAGTCAACGCGATCATGTTGTGTATGCTGTATTCAAACCCAAAATTTTTGCAATTACTGACGTATAGTCTGTTCTATTCCTATGGATCACGCATAAAATCGTATTTAGAGCATTTAAATAATCCCATGTATTACCTCCTAAGTTCTGAAAATATTAACGTTACTTTCAATATTACATCTTCTGATAGATGTTAGGAAACAAAGTAAATTTAAATTGACTTCTCAAAATATTACAGTGGATGCATTACAATGTATACTCTATTTTATGAAATTAAGTAGGAGAGGATGTTTTTTCCAATCTCTTGACGGTTTTATACCTCAATTAGATATTTTCATATTGCGTACGATTTTGTTCACAAAAACGACTAATAATATGCCCAAGACCAAAAGAAATGAATGAATAACTAAATCAAGGAATGGTTTCATTAAGTACACAGTTAACTCTAATTTCTCTAAGGTCTCTTTTCAATGCTTTGCGTATGAGTTAATTATATGAAATATCATGCTTTTATTTTATTGAAAAGGGTATTTAGAATATTTGAATTTGTATGATTTTATTGAAGTCTGTGTCACTGAAGTGAATCTGCAAGTTAATTTATAACTTTTAGTAATATAATAATTAATGAATTTTCTTCTAATGCGAACATTTTTATAAAAGAATATTTTAATTGATTATTGCGTTAATTTCGTTCAATACAGCATTTATTAGAACTACCATAATTAATTTATCAGTGGATCGTAATCTTATTATCTATCCTTAATTACGTTTGTTCGGGCATAGTTAGATGTAGCCAAATTTTACAAAGGCTTTTTTTGTCTCGTTGAAAATTCAAGCACATTTCGTAGATGGAGGTATCCAAAGCCTCCCCAGCATAATAGGAAATCAAATTTCAAAAAGTTTTCATTAAACTCCCAGTAAATGAGAACGAGCGGTGAGTAGTGTACACTCGTTCCATTGAGTAGCCGTCATAATTGGTTTCATTTTGCCAAAATCAAATAAAAACATGTCGGCATTCCGACAACGCCTATTTATTTCCGAATTTGCTTTTCAATGGGACCCAATCATCGGCCGCCAATAACCAACACGAGTCGGGCGAGCAAAGGCTAAAAGCTTTTTGCTTCGTGAATGAAACGCGAGGGACTGTCTATAAAGAGCGGCCTATCAGTAACGTGCACGTGTCGTGCGGAGGGGTCGAGACGGGCTGCAAATAGTGGCACAGAACGATGGAAATAGACTAATCGGGAATCGATCTGAAGGTGAAAGGCGTACGGTGTGAAGGGATGTTTTCAATGGCAAGGCGGAGCCTTTTACAATGGGATTCTCCTTCGTGAAGCTCTCGACACGTGGTAAAAGGGGAGACAACGAAAGGAACGAAGCTTCCGTCGTTGTAGGCAGGTGTTTGCCCTTTAGAATTGGCCACTTGCGGACTTGGATGGTATAGCCAAAGTACGATCCATCTCTACGGTGGCTACTAAAATAGCTTTCAATTTCAGGGTAGTGACCTATTGAAGTTGCGAAGCTCACGCGTGAACTCGAGAGAGTGCCAAAAAGTGAGTGAAATATAAATACTGTTAAAAGTTGGGGTATGGAAGTGGAAAGTTGAGATATTTAGATAGGATATATTGCTGAAGATAGTCAATTGAAGACGGAGAGATAGGCGAAAAAAGTTATTATTATTATAAAAAAATGCTACTAATTGTCCGGTGGCATCACATTTACATATATTATACATATTATTATTAATCCCATCTAAATTTTTAATTACAAAATATATATATATTCACAAATTTATCCTTCCCTTCCCTCAAAATATACGTTTTTTCAGGGTTCTCAGTAGGCCTTAACGGCTACCGTAGCGGTCCCGGGGACAAGTCCCCACCGTACATCACCCTACCAGGCAATCCCCTACTCCACCTGTACTCGTCAACGTCCAGCTCACTCGTCCGTAATATTTTTACCCACTCTTTTTATAAACTCCCTATGATGTTTTGGAAAGGGCTCCAAGACTCCTGCATGCAAATCATTCCAATCCGTAACAGCACGATTTAGAAAAGAGAATTTACTAATGTTTGTTCGCGGTTTTAGTGTATACTTTAACAAATATAGCTAGCCTTTTATTGAATCTCCGCTCCTCTAAACTTTCCCAACCTTATTATTTTGGCATTTATTGTATCATGTTAAGAAAGGAATTTGTTATCAAGAAGTAATGAAAGTAGTTTTAATTGCAAAGTATTAGGTGCCTTGCATACCAAGATGTCAAAGTCTCGCATTTGTAGACATTATCGTTACGGTATTATGTCTGACCTTATCATTAACAGTCTATAATTTTATCTATATCAGTTAATTTATTCGCAAGTTGTAGAATAATTGATATTAGTTTTTGTTTGCTCAAAAGTAAAAAAGTTCAGAAAATCAAAATTTCTAAAATAATTGTAGACACAGCCTTTTAAGTTTTTGAATAGAAATAATATCTGTATCATTAGCGGCTTACGTCAGCAGTACATCATCCCTTTGGTAAGCCATAGAACTATTATAGAGGAGAAGGCACAATACTTTTCATAAGCGGGAATCTATGCGACCGAAAGAGTCTCCTCTCTCCGAAAAATGTGAAAATTAAGCATGGATTACGAATCGATACATAATGTTCAAATTTATATCGACTAGATTTTTTAACTATTATTTCTTCAAATTGCGTTGTAACATTTTGTAACAATGAGATCAATAAAATAAGATTGTGACAATTGTAATATTTCGAATATATCGAGATTTACCTATCACAATAAAAACACACCTATCCATTCTACATCTGATAGAGTTTATTTTCTGTAATTATTGTTTTATTCAACGTAATTTTTATTTGGGTGATATTATATTGTGGTTTTATAGTTGAAAAATATTCTGATGGACTGATATATAATTAATCTATCATCACATTCACTGGAATAAGTGGATGTGGTGATAGATTATTCAATGAAAGAACCCTGCATTGCATTGCTATTATCCGTGTAAAATATAGCTTTCGAACTTAAAAGTCAGTAAATATCTCATAGGATAATTTTTTATCCTATGCTGAAAGAAGTGAGTTCGAGCTACTAATATATGTGTTTTTATAATGCGTCTTTCTAACATAAAGCAGTGATTTTTTTATGAAAAGGGAATCGTGTTGGATGATATTAGCCGCTTTCAAAATAGCAAGTTAAAATTTGTCATGACTAAGTGGAAACGATTTATTAAAATTATCAATTTCCAGTGTGGCCACCGGTGTTTCTTGGATGATTTAACTGTAATTAGTGATGAGCCCGTTCGTTCAGAATGTTAATATGATTACCACATGGCGCCCTAAAATTCATCGGGAATAAATTCATGACGCGAAAAACAGATAAAATGATGACATCTTCTTGCATGTAATGGAAAATTAACTGCCGGTAGTTTACCGGTATCATTGTTTGCAAAATTAAACTTTAATGCGGTTGAAACATCGGATTGCGTAATGAATCCGAAAATTAAAACCAAAATGTGCCATTTCACTCGCTAAATAATTAATTCAATTGTATCAGCAAGCTCTTTGTTCTATTCTAACCACCTTTAATCTGTGACGGAAACATGAAATTGATTTCATTTAGCCATATTATTTTCGAGTATAATGAAAAAGAAATGCTAAACCACATTTAGGATAAGGGAAGCGTGGTAATTGTCTGTTTTAATCATTGCAATCATTGGGACATCAGAGGATTTTATTTATGGTGCTGATGAGGAATCGTCGGTATTTTTCTTGTTCTTTGGAATTCTACCGTTTCATTTAAGAATTTGATTATTCCAGAATATTTTTATTCAGCATCATCTCTAGATTTATGCTTAAGAAAAAACAGGAACTTCTTAATTTATTTTCACATAAAAACCCTTCCTTTCTAGATAGACGTTACATGTCATTCCATTATAATATCTGTAATACGGATCTCGTTTATGACAGAAAATGGTACAAAAGAATGGAACATGTTAGAGCCTTCTGAAACAATTCCCCTTGAAAAAAGGAGGCTTCTGTTTTTTTATAAATCTCCGTGTAATCTTCATCGTACTATTAATATCTATATAATATTCATTTTATCTCAAGACTATTAATTATGTATATTTCCCACACTTAAATTTTATAAAATACAATGTTTTATAGTATTTTGTATGACCTGAATTCATCCACTACTACAATATGTAAAAGCCAACCTATTTCCATATCCTCTTATGTATTTCAGATGAGATTTCTTTAAGTAGTTTTTTAATAATGAAGGAGAGGTAACCTTTATATGTCTTCTCCTGGACCTGGATTACCATTCCACATGCGACATCAGTCGGTCCCTCTGGTACTTAGACGCCTTGGCAGACACCTCATTGAGATACAGAAGCTGCGTGAATACCTGTCTTGTCCCTGCCTAGTAATCTTTCTGGCGTAGGTAATCCTTCCGGGATCAAAGCTCTAGCCAGTTTAGCTCGCCAGGTCTGAGCCCTTTCACCTCGGTAGCCTAGTTGGATGCGACGTATGCTAAGGAATTTAGAATGGGAATTTAGCTTGACATACGTATGTTAAGGAATCTTAACTGCTCGATACGTGATTACATTCCAGCAACAAGACTGTCTCCTTTTAGCTTAGAGATGCTTCGATGCGGTTTTGCTCCAAGAAATAGACAGAATCAGAAATGCGCGTTCTAAAACGATCCTGCTTTATTTATAAATGGAACCGTTCCAGTGGCCTCCAATTTTATTTTCTTATCTTATCTCCTAGATAATTCTTTATTTTATCTTACACACTTCGTTTCAAATCATCTTAACGCTCTTGGTATTATTAATATTTCGTAATGAATAGTTTTTGTGCTTTATTTTTTATTTTATCATTCTTGTTGACTATTTACTATTCAGTTTTTAAATAATAGGTTGAATATAATATGGGACTATTAATTCTCAATGGCATTAGAAATGTCTCAAAATAAAATACTATGTTTTTACCAACATAGAGATAAGACTTATACACTTTAAGTAACAAAGCGAATGGGTGGATTTCATATGTGTTTTTTGTTTGTTCAAGATTTAAGACTACAATGAATCAGCCTGGGAAATACTAAATATTACAGCCGGCCTCGGTGGTGTTAGGGTTAGCATATTAGACCAGCAACACTGAGGTTCTGGGATTGAATCATGGTTAAGACATGAATGTTTGAGTTCCTTTGTACTCGTTTGTTGATTTTGTCCTCATCGTAAAGGGCATCGTTAGCTATAATGTAGTTTACATTGATTGAATATTTATAGGTATCAATTGTATAAATAGGATCGAATATCTCTTATACAATTTCCGTTATTTTGTATAAACTGAATAGCCATTTGTTTCCCATTGAAAGGCAAACTGTGTATAAAACAGGGAAATAACGATCTCCTTCCTCCAGACTTTCTCAATAATGCGATCTTTCGCCGCTTTGGAAAATATTCAGCTGAGAAAACAGCTCTTTGATACGAATGAATGCGGAATGGAGGGAAACGAGAAGGAATGGACAACAAAAGAAGCATTCTTCTTCCGAGAAATGACTCCTTATCTTCCATTATAGCATTTTGTTTGCCTCCTTGTAACACACTTCTTTTATCACTCCCTTTGAATAATTAAGGAGCCCTTTTACGTATTTATCGAAGCCTGCTCACAGCAACTCACGGCAACACTAAGACTATTTGAGATGATGAAACGGTGGCGAGATAGCGCTTTTGGAATATTCAATTTTATCAATACTCAAATGCATTACGAAATGAGTCAGTTGATTATATTTACTAATTATTTAAGTGGATTTTACTATCCTTATGCATCATGATTTCACTTGAGTGGAAAATGATTCATATTTAATTCATAGTTGGAATAAAATCAATATAGCAACACATTAGCATGTGCGGCCAAGATAAAGTAGAAATTAACTTGTTAAGTCAGTAATTTGTTTTAGTGATTTACATAGAGAAGAAAAAAATTACCTCAAATACGTCTTTTCATACATGTACTCTGCTCTTTATATATATGACCACCATCATCTAGCATTAGGTCTCGTGGGTCAAATCCTAATAACAGAATGTCCGTTGACGACAAAAATAATTAGCAGTCGGAACTTAAGAAATAAAAATAAATTACGGAAAAACATCGTTGTAGTATTGAATTAATTTGCAAGAATTCATTCGCAGCATCGATATTCAGATTCAAGAAACATTTTCTATTTAAACGTGAAATACATATTGATGCTTCACGGACGACTTAAGATAAAAAAATACTGCATCTTTTCCATAATACCGGGCCTTCTACACTTTTTCAAACTCATATATACTAAAATAAACTTTCTTACGGCGTCCTATGTGTTACGGTGTATGGTCACCAAATGTGTTACGAAAATCGACTCGCGTGATATCCTATCATATAATGCTCTGGAGAAAGTCGGAAACACGACGATCGTGATAATTTATTTACGTAACATTTTCGCGTAATATACACGATGTTCACTCGTAGCACGTAAGCGCTTTCACGTTGACGATGTCCTTACGAGTAGATGCCTTCTTTTTCATGTTTCATCCTCAAGAAGATGGGTTCAGCACCGTATACAAAATACATGTTCCAATCGAGATTCCTAACGGGATATAGATTCAGATGGCGACATCGATTCCGCCCACCAATCAGGACATTAATACGAACCGCTCTACGGGAGAAAGCGACGCCTTGAATAAATCACACCGACTTTAACATCCTTTTCCTAAGGCGTTTGCGTGTCGCGGCGGATCGAGTCCATTACGGAAGAAACAGGAGAGAGCGGTTGGGAGTATCTCCGAAGGAGGTTTGATTAATTATTAAGGTATTGTTAACATAGGCGATGGAAGTTATCGAGACTTGAGGGCACGGGGAATCCGTAAGGGGCGGCAGAGTGGCTCCTAAGGGAAATAAGAAAGGGTGGTGTGTGCGTGCCCAAACGCATGCGTGTGTACGGGGACAGCGTTGATACTTCGTCCAAGAACCCCTCGATCCCTTTAGGTTTAAAGCTCTCTCGTGTTTGCGATGCATGACGCGTGCTGTGGACGTACGCAAACAATATTTGGGCGCAGGAATAGATAAATAGGGGTCGAGGGCCCAGGGGTGCGGCTTTGCGTAGTCTTTGTTGCCACGGGGATGGTCGGAAGTGAATTGTTAATGGGGCGAGAGCATAAGGACGTGGATCATTGCTCTTTTAAGGGGAGGTTTTGATCGGACGGAGGAATTTTCACGCTCCGGATGCTTTGCTTAGAGAATAATTCACGCGTCACGTGTCCATGCGTGTGTTTTTACGGGGCGTTGCTTTGGAACTTCAACGCCGTGGCGTTTGAGTTATTTTTGTCAATGGACGGGTGAGAAGTTCGAAATATCATGATAAAGTTTAGAAAAAAAGCGGTATTTTGGTGCGTCAACCGATTAAAATGCCATAAGTATTTTAAAACTGCTATAGCTATATTGTTTTTTAGGCTGTTGATCATTAGTTTCTACTGCACTTTATTGTTATCTCATTACTTTCAATAATTTTTATTCTAGAAGAGTTCTGCTATGTCGTTGTTCAATCAGAATCATTTTCCTCATACGATCAGCATGAAAGACAGATGAAAGCTGTTTTTTACTAGTTTTCTTCTATCCAAGAAATCTTGGGACAAATATTACGAACAAGCAACCTTGAGTATATTCATGCGTCCCTTTATCATATTATGTTTTTGTAGGTATAAAGTTATAGATTGAAGATAAAAATCATCTATTAGAATTTTAATGTGAATATAATATTCATGGTGGTAATACTTTTAAACGAAGGAAATTCTCTGTAATTTTTTCTTTCGTTAACGAAATTCTGAATCTTCTTCTGTATTGGCAACATCTATTTAAAGAGGAAACAGTTGTAATTTCATGTAGAAGTGTTTTAGTTTCATTGAGTGCATTTCTTGTATTGGATTTCTAAGAACACAAATTTGTGCTTCATAACTTTTCAAAATAACGTTCCATATTAATCGTACGCTACTACTTTATCGTGTTAGGAATTTACTTAAAGCCATATGATTTTATTTGTTTTATGAGTCACATATTTGATCTTCGACGTAAAATTCTCCATAAAGGTTTAATAGAGGTGAGCATTCATACTACCAACTACTATTTTAAATTTATGGTTATGAGGAATATTAAGGATATATAATGGCAGTATATCTACATGACTACGGGGAAGTAAGAGGAGGAACGCTGACGAAGACGGCTTTTGGAGATTTTAAACCTCTAGCATACGTCGAAGTAAATAGAAAATGCTGGTTTGGAGAACATTTCATCTTTTAAAAATAGAAATAACAGTTTTTAATACGTAGAAATTAAAAATGTTCAAAATGTTGTCCTTTAACAATAATATCAAAGATGGTAAAACCTTGGCTATACTATACCTTGGCTATACAAGAAAAAAAAACGAAAATTTAAACAGATGTCAATTAAGAAAAAATTATTCGAGTATTAGTAAAGATAAAATTTTTCGAATGTATGTTTCGGAAAATTTTTGCACCATATGGCGTGATGAATAATCTCTGAATTCCATATTGGTATGAAAAACATCGTTTTGTTTCTTTTCCATGCAGAAGCCTAGCGCGACCAAAATTGAAAACTAAATCCCAAAGACTATGATTTATATTCAGCCTAGGAAGTGATTCATCGGTAGTGATAAATTGAAACCGGTCTCAAAAATAGTTGCCTCTATTCCTGGAATAGGAAACTCGTCGATTTCCGCGTTCCCCCTTTCACGTCCACGCTTCCAATAGCTCTATATCTCCACAAAGGAAGGAAAAAACTTTATTGAGTCTACGTGACGCAAGGCCAAAGGCGACAGAGTAAAATCGGACAAATAAATAAAACGAAGGCGTCGGGGAAAAAGAGCCAGACGTGGCTAATGTATTTGTCTACGTGGAAACACACCATATATTCATGTTTCTGTTTTTTCTCGTTTCCAATCGTCAGGAGCAATACTGTTCCGCGTTAGTTACTACTTGGTTTCTCATTCCATCGGTGGCTTCTCGAGATCGTAGATCATGGCTTTTGTTTTACCCTTTCGTTTCGAGTCAGGATGATCCGAGAGGCTGTCCAAACACGGGAACCCAACCCTCTCATCACTCAGCGATAATGATGCCTGATATTAGCTTGGGGACGAAAGTTGTAACTATTTTTGCTCTGGGTCCGAAGCTGTAAATGACGACTCCTAAATATTCCCACAGCGCGAGAGATTAAGAGATTTATGGCGATTTCCATTTCGTTGGGTGCAAAATATCTCCAACGAAAGTTATAGCTTGGCTTCCGATGTTAATATTTAATCCGGGAAATGAAGAATTTGTTCGTTCACTGTTTACAGTAATGCATTGATATTCTCGCAAAATAGAGGTATACTTCATTCTGAAAATATTTTCAATATATTACCTAAAAATGTTATCTCAGAATCAGAAATGAAAACTTTAAAACCGGCTCTCCTCCGAAAAGCTGTTAAGCATCTTAAATATCTTACTAAGGCAATTTTAAGTCTGAATTTCTTCTTTGATCTAAACTGTCGTTAGAGGTATTAATAAAAACATGCAAGGAAATATTGTATGCCTAGAAAGTATTAGGAAGGAATACCTTAGAAGATGTGGCTGTGTGAAAAGTCCTAGTAAATATCTTAAAAGAAGGTTTCACAGTAGGATAACACCCACAAAGAAGGTGATTGTGAGAAACGTGCGCCCAGAAATCGATAGAACAAATTCGAAGATGTAAAGGAACAGTTTTTATATAGTGGAGACCATGGAAAAAAAGTATGATTGATATTGTGTCGAAGCATTTTCAATCTTTTGGAATTTAATTCCATTACGTTAGTCTAAATACTTTTTCATTTTCGAAGCAAATAAAGAAACTTTACCGTTTATATGTTTCATTTTTTAAAGTAATTTATTAACATAAATTCCATATCCTAATAGAGAGTTTTAATCGATATTTAAATTTATCAATATTTTTAGGAAATTTCACCATTTTGTGGAAAGGAAGCATTTGCATCTCATTATGTTTAATCTCCACATATTAAGTTTCAAAAGTAGAAAGTTCGATTCAGTTATTTATAAAAATATATTTCTGATATTTAGCTATATTTCCACAGTTTACGTTCTATGGGCTAAAAGGTTGAATTTGAAGTGCTTGTCAAATATATGTGAAGAGGAAATGTCAAAACAGAACTTAGGTGCGAGAAGAATTGTGTTTTTCTTTTGGATCGTATGGCTACTCTCAAATTACTCTTATCATACCTCATCTACGTTAATATTGGCATGTTATGTTATGTTTGAATGTTTTCTCCGGAAAAAATCCTTTGGTAGTTTTTGAAAAAAAATTGATTTATCTCTTATTACGTTGGTAGTATTTGAATCTTAGTCAAAACCATCCATTTCAGTACATCCTTGGTCGAAATTTGTGAGAAGATACCTCATTTCACAATATCCAATAACACCTTTTACTGCGGAGAAATAACACAAAGGGCTTCTAATCCACAGATTGCATAATAGAATTAAATTCTGTGACCTATTGGAAAATCAGTTCTTACCATCAGTCAAGTATACGGAAACAAAGAAAGAATACATGCTTGATACAAACGAAAGGTTTTTATTTCTCTCTATAGCGTTCTTCCACAAATTAAAGGCCATCTGCATTTCCGGATCACTTCTTATTACATCCACCTTCAATTACGACGGATGACTTAGAAACCTCATTGTGCGAGTCTCAAGGTGATTTAACCTAATTTCCCTGGGATTGATTCCGCAAACTCAAGGAGTTACCCAAGAAGCCAAAGGATGCCCCCAAAGCCTTTGGTCTTCTCTGTAATATTTCCTCCTCGTAGTCTCCCAAGTTAGCTGGTTAAATGTATCCAGGATCTTGGTTTCCAGTAGAACCCTGCACATCATTCACTCCCTCAGCGGCCCTCGAACATCTCCGATCCTTTGCAAGAGTTACGTAAAGACGAAGAAAGGACAGTATACAAATACGCTCCTGGCGAGAAATCCTTGAAAAAGAGAAACGGCCGCCAACTTCCTTTAGGTCCTCATCAAAGGGAGTTCCTCTTCCACTGGCCTATTCATGAGTCTTCGGGACAAAAAGGGAAACAAAACGGCACCGGAATAAAAAAACTATCTCTGCCTTTTCGCCAAACCATTTCGGATCAATTTTTCCTTCTCATCTCCTCCTTTTCTTGGCGTTTTATTTGCGGACGATTCGTTTTTTTAGTCGGTCTCCTCCTCTAGGGCGCTGTACCTCGAATTGGTCGGGCGCGCCGCTAGAGGGCTAAAAGAAACAACGTCCTTTATTCGGGCAATTTTATTGGCTGTGCGACGGCATGAAAAGATCCTTCTCTTTTTGTCGTGTACACGATACTATTTTTCCCGGAAGCATGAATAGCGAACAATGAGGAAAGGAAACTAGATGACAAAGGGGGGAGAAAAGCCGAAGAGGGTGTGCGGAGGAGTTCCTGACGTATAGAGGATGTCGCAGACCTTAAGGAACCCGAGCGGGGCAAAATAATGTTAATTGAAAAGCTTTATTGCCTCAGACAATAGGAGTTACGCGGATTTGATTTGAATAATGCATGTCAGCCCGCAGTGTCCTCCTGTTTAATGGAGTGGAGCAAACAACTGTGATGAATTGCTCCATTCATAATTTATCAGCTCGGAAAAGGAGACGGGGTCTTGAGGATGGGTTATGAATATATTGCCTTAAAGCGCGGGTCGAAATAAACGCCTGCGATGAATATTCACTTTAAGGAAGAGACTGACGCTAAAACTTGGTCGAGAGTTTTCCCGCCGAGGGGGAAGCCGCGGGATTTTTTGTCTTCTCCGGGAAAGCAGATCTTCGCTTATCCATCGCTCTTCTCCATCGTTTCATCTTCTGGTTTTTATCTCTCTCAAATTATAAACTGATTCTTATTTACTCTCTGTTGAATTTATATCTTAGATTGCCATGTATATCTTGCCTCTATGCTCTGATATCTCCAGATGGCGTAATTGAATCCCTCAATTCCATTCTCTTTCCATAGAAGTGCTTTTATTTAAAATTTCTCAAAGTTTAGGATGTAATTAACTGAAAAATTAGATGAAACTTTTACTATTCGATGCATTTTATTTTTCTCAAACGGCTATTTTGCTTTAAATGATTTGGATTCTTAATTATTCCAAGCAAAGCCTTCTATTTTTATGTTTGGGAAAGGTCATTTGCTTTTAGCTTTTCTCTTTTTGACATGCACACACATTTAAGTAAACTGCATCATATTCAAGCGTAGGCGCGACTTAGTTTCACATCACAGTCAATGTTTCCTAATATTTGGACGATTTAGTTTACAATGTGACCCTTAATGTCCCATAAATTAGTCTTTGGAATGACGTTGAAACCAAAAATATTAGGATATTTTCATCAGTATGTAGACGTAACTGCATTATAATATCCATATGATACATGATTGAGTATTGTAAGATGACCGAAAGATAAAGAAAACAGAGTTAGGGAAATTTTTTTAGTGGAAATTGTTGCTCTCATGGTCTAAAAAAGGTTTTTTTTAATCATAATTTTATATTTTTCTGCGAAAAATATACCAGCTGTTTTAATTTCGGAACTCTTTTATTGAGCTCAGATATAGAAGGCTCAATAAATATTTTGCACCTTTACTCGCAGACATATAATGCGAGATCGTTACTTAACTAATGCATCCGCATGAAAATTGAAAATTAATATTGTGTATTGGCTACCAATGTGTATCACTAAGGCTGATAATATGATTTTAAAATATTTTACTAAAATTGAGTTATAACAATTAGTTTTAGGCATAATGTCACTGCCCGAGTAGCTATATATTGTAGAAAATAAAAACTGTTCACAATGTATCGAAGCGTTCACCCTGTTCGGCATGCTCTCAATTTGTCACAGTGATAGCTTTCTACAAAGAATCGGCAAGTCTGCAGGGAGGGCCCTTTAATTTCCTCGCAGGAGAATCTGCGATTAGAACGTAATGACTCGCCGTAAACTCTTAGAACAATCGGGAGGAAGACGCGGAAGTAAAAAAACGAGGAGCAAAAAGCGTAACGACACCCGCGGGCGATACAAAACATCCTCAGCCAGTGATTTGTTGGCGCCGATCCAAGAGGGAGCGTTAAGGAAAGGAACGAAGGGGTAAAGAATTTCCGCGACAGCATGAAAATTAGAAAAAAAGAGGAATGGCCTCGGATAGGGACGGCAACAGGTGATAAAAGCCGAACGAAAGGAAAGAGGGAGTTACGGTCGAAAAGGAAAAGGTTATAAGGTCACTGATGATGGGAGACGAAGTGAAATCGGTAGGAGAAGAGTATGTGGGGAAGAAAGAAGATCTAAGGATCGCGTGCCATTTAATGGCTGCGAGGAAAAAACGTGGATGGAAAAAACGCTACACCCGACACAAAGAGATGTCTCCTTAGGGGATTTCACATGTGTTTGTGTATAGAGACAGCGCTTACGTATTTTTTGCCCCAAGGATGAAGGAAGAGAGGCATAACAAGCCTTTTTCTGTTGTATCGTTCCTTCGTTGCAAGATATCCTAGCGTTAGTAATTAAGGGTGGCCGTGAGTAAAATGAACCAGCATTGCTTCTCTACTCAACATTGCTGATTTTTACGTTCGTTTGAAACAACGTGTAAGTCCTGGGAAAATATTTTTGTATATTATTATAACGTGATAGGTTATTTCCGCGATGCTATTTTCCATTCAATAATGCCACATTAAGGTAAGATATCGGTACTCTTCAAAGGTGTTCTCTATTTCAGGAAAAAAGTAGGCATTCTAATAACCACACCCAGTAATACCGCAGCTAATAAATACCTCAGCTTCTCAGAATAAAGAAAATATTTGTTCGCCTCTCTCCGGAGTTATATTACCAATATTTGTTCGAAAGGCGAATTTTTGGTGTGATTATGTGCATTTCAGTTTTTTAAATATCAAAAGTGACGAACTTATTTTAAAGCTACAAGTTTTTGATTTCTTAAGAATTGGTACTTTGCCACTATTTAGCCTTTGGCAGTATGTGTGTATATTTTATGGCTTAGTAACTCATAGAAATCGATATTTTGGATAGGATTTTCACGTTAAATAAGAAAAATTGTGGTAATTGTGATATATGATGTCTCTCAAGTCTTGTTGGTGCGTCATTTTGTAAAGGAAGCTGTGAATTATCACTTTTTTATGTTACATCGAATTTTCATAAAACGGCCTTGGTAATTAGTACGTGAAAGGCAAAAGGCAAACCACTTACTGTTTCATTGACAATGATTATTATAAACTCTTAGAACTAATATGGTCTCTGAAACCTATTTTCACATCGCTAGAGGTGGAGTACGGAGATCAATATCATTATTTTTCTTGGCCTACATTTTCTCTTTCATATAAAAATCCACTTCTACCGCTCTCCTTCTTTTATATAATCGAAATATTAATCTACAACTTTACATACTTTCCTATCGCTATCCTACCTAATTCCTATCTATTCTTTCATTTTCATGTATTTTAGGTTTTCATTTCTTCATCATTCATATCACACAAAAGTAATAAATAAAATATTAATAGTAGATGTATTTAAGAGATTGTTTCTTTAGTAACGATTATTTAACTCAATAAAAAGATAAGACAGTTGTATGTATAGGAAAATTAATGGTATCCTACTAAATTCAGTTTTGCATAGTATGATTAATAAATATTCTTCTAGGAAAATTATTTTGCCTCTATGTCATGAAAAATTATTTTTTGTGATAAAAAAATTTCAATATTCCGCTGAAGGATCTTTTTAGATTCTCAAGAATAAGAATTATATTTGTTACATGGTTATGAATGATATTTTTTAGATATTTTGTGTATATCTTCTTAATTAATGTCCATATAAAGTCATATTCACATTATGATTCCATTAGCTTTTAATGGTTTTTATACGTTCAGTGGACTATTAATTTGTTCTTTTTTTCGTTACAAAGGGAAGGGAGTACAGTCTTATCAGTGAAACCAGAATTAGCATTTGCTGCTTTGAAAACCTAAATTTAATATAATTTCAAACCTAAATTCTATACAGAAAAGGTTATTAATCGTCTAGTATCTTCAGGAAGAGAGAGATGAATTTTGCCCCTGAATCTTATGTAGCCGGTTGTGCAAAATTTGAGTTTCTTTTTTTCTGGAGAACGCAGATTTCTGGTAGTAGGTGAAATGACTCATTCTCCTCGTATATATTTCAAAATGCAATACATTTCCCTTCCCATAAACAAATATCGTAGTGATTTTCTCGGAAATTACAAATCTGTTTCTGTACTCATGTTGTGTATTATAATGCAGTGTCCCCAACCTGAGAGCCCCGGTTGGATCTAATTAGAGGGTCTCCGCAATTTATGGATAAACAAGTATTTATGTCCAATGTGGGATTCGAACCCTAGATGCAGAAATGGGAGCTCATAAATAAACAGAGGGAAAGGTCGATACCCTAGGGCAATAGTTACTCAGGAGCCGCTTGACCCTTCCCTGAGGTCGAGATAACCATGGACCTCTCTCCAAAAACAGTCCTTTAAGAAAAGATTCAACGGACACATCATAAATATAATGGAAAATGCTTGACATTTATTAGATTATAATTCATCGCGATTACTTTCCATTACACTTTTCGCTGTGATTATTTACAAATAGAATATTTTTTTTTTTTAATTTACGCTGCCAATAGTGTACTCATCTATGGTGAGAATCAAGTTCTTAAAAATATGTTTCGAAAATGATAATTATTTTATAATTT
This sequence comes from Sympetrum striolatum, assembly GCA_947579665.1. NCBI lineage: Eukaryota > Metazoa > Arthropoda > Insecta > Odonata > Libellulidae > Sympetrum > Sympetrum striolatum. Next base: position 43,087,772 of record OX388346.1, read on the forward strand.
TTTACAACACTAAAAACCTGGCTAAAATACAACGATACTGCCTACCTTGTTGAACCATACCTCATGGTAAATGAGATACGTATACTTTATGCGAACATTCTTGTCAATTTAATTTATGTGAAGAAATATGATTATGTTATCTGCAAGCCTCTTTATTGAACTACATATTTAATAAACGAATTAATAAATATTTTGGTTTTTGAAGGAGCTCCATTTATCTTCAACCATTATCTTTAAAGCAGGAATGGATTTACAATGAGGAGAAATAATCATGTAAAGGCCGCGAAGTGATTGCTTATTTTTTTACTTCAAATTTTAACATCATCTCTACTTGTGTTTTTCATTTAGATATTTATAACAACGGAATAGCTACATATGAATCACCAAAGAACTACGTTATACTTGAGAGTTCATTTTCGGAGGAATCTGTTTTAAGCAGAATTTTCTGGGAATTAAAAAAAAATAATTTTCATGGAATTAGAATGCTAAGATTTTAGTATTCCTGAATGAGGTTTCGAATGTGTTATCAGCTAAAGAATTTGGAATGAGTTGAACTTTATCAGCGATACATCTATTATGTCAATCAACGTGTCCACAGTTTTACCTGTCGGTTGTGTTCTGAAGATGCCATTTTTAGAGCATAATGTACAGTATCGGTAAGCTCAATTTTTTATTATTTTTGTGCTATTATCTACTTGTTAATATAAACATAAGCGGTTTACATTTTCCTATACACGTGTTGACGAAAGAAATGCGGAAGTGTATAAGTGAACATTTAAAATAATTATAATATTCGCCTTTATTTTGGCGAGATTGAGATTGAAAGTCTCTCCTTCCATCTAACCCATAACATAACCCAGTTGTAAGTAGTACCTAATTTAATCTTTTCGCAAAATATGCGTGACATTAACAGATAAAAAAGTAGTTTGGTAAACTGGTGTTTACACCCCCTGCCACAAACTAGCTTACAGGTTATTGATGTAGATGTAATGGAATTTATAATTTGAAAATTATAAATTTATAATACATTGAAAATATTTTATCAACCTCGCTCACTCTTTTATATGGTAGCTATTTATTTAAACACATCGAAAACAGAAATCCATGAATGCAGTGATAATACCGGCAAACAACGAGATAAAAAAGCCCTGATATTGTCGCCCGCAGACAGAATGGACGTCGAACCCAGCAAAATGGAGCGGAAGGAGTTGGGCCGAAATGAATGTCTTGGCACGTAGGGAAGGGAATGGCTGGAATCCCATATAAGAGCGTGCAAGCGAAACGAAAAAAGAAAACGCGAAAGGTAGGAAAGAAAAAAATTAGCGCGGATCACAGCGAGAAAGTGGGGCGAGGGAAGGCAATCTCAGTAGCGTGAGATGGACAATAACGGGGAAAACTGGGTGCATCCTGTATCTATGTATTTATTTTGTCTGCATCTGTGAGGCTTTATCCTTTGGATCTGCCAGTCCATAACAAGGAGATCCTCCCGCATAGTTTTACTTTTGTGAAATAGTTCTCTCCTATGATGGAGCTGCTTTGGGGGAAGCCGTGACCACTTCAATATCCCTTGGTTTTTCCATAAGAATGACTCCAGCTTCCAAGGTATTTTCATTTCCATTTCAACTATTGCTTTTGATGCTCCCTTCAACAGATTTTTATTAGTTTGTTCTCCCTGGAAATCTCGCGGTGCATTTTTATACCTAATTATGTTTCACTATAATTATGTTGTTAAACCTAAGTACGCATTTTTAGGGGATACAGTCGAAGTAACGGTGTATTTAAAAAAAATAAGGACCGGCACGAAGATGAGTATAAAGATTTTAGTGATATATACACTGTAGGTATCGTTGAAACCTCGCATTCTTTCAGTTCTAAGACATTACCATACAAAAATGATTTGTTGAATTAATTCTGATTTTGAGGTTAGTAAATTCAATCCATGCACATTTCGTTGCATTTCTTTTATTACTAAATTCTCTCTCAGTGAGTTAAAATATGTTTTGGTTTATGCATGCAGGATACATGTAGTAATGTTATGTTAACGCACAATAAGAGACCAATCCCGAAGAATGTAACAGGGTTATTAAGGCGGCTATTAATGAGATCAGCAAGCCATATTTTTTTATTTTGCATTATTCTTGATTTGATTTCGATGACTTCATCTTAAATTAGTCACCAATTTCAGTATATAAGGTTTGATCGCTACTAAACATTAAAACATACATCTCTACATATATATTTTATAAGATGTCTTTCATAATAATTCCAACGGCTATTTAAAATTAACAATACTAAGAAACTCGAAAATTTACTTATCATTAATTATTGTCAGCTCAGAATGAATTTATAGTAGTATTTTCTTTTGGAAGTGCCATCATGAAGAAAAATGTTAGTAAAAGGGGGATATGACAATATTACACGATTTTTCCAAAGTTATTACGACAGAACAGCTAGAAAATACGATCATGCGAATATTGAAGGTTTCTTCATCACCTAACAACCGTAATTTTAAAGCCCGTCGGCTGTGTATCATCCAAAAAGTTGCGGAAACCCCGAAATTTATTGAATTGCCAGTTTCTAAAAGCGCATCTCAGCAGCTCGCGGCGTGGTTTTCAAACTCTTCCAAGTCCCACTTAAGTTCTTAACGATATCCCATTGATTAGGCCCTCGATATCGGTGCCCTGGGAGACTTGCCTATCGCAAATTTCTAGCTCGAGGGCAACCAATGGTAACGCATCCTCGAAAGCATTCCGTCGCCGCATAAAGTGCTCCCTCTCGCGGTACTTTTTAAAGCTCTCGACGAAACTGCATGCGAGGCGCGGGGATCACGATAAATGGGAGAAGGAGATTAAGTCGCGAGAGTATATTTTGGTCTTGACCCAGTTAGCGGCTTTTGAAACAGGATTTCCCCTTCTCCATTTCACCCTTAAAACTACCGAAATCCTGAAGTGCTTTTTTTCAAACCCTTGTAGAGACTCCATATATATTCCCGTCTGTGGTCTTCTCCAAAACCCTCTCTCTCGCGGCAAAAGTATAAATTTCTCTGGGCGTTCGAAAAGATGCTTATCCCGAACGAGTGGACGGAGGGATAGCGCGAATACATCGCTGTAAATGGGACGCTAATGGACTGATTATTCAGCTGGGAATGCGGTGTTTCTTTCGCTCTCCGCCCATGGAGACGCGTCCGCGCGTAATTTTCGCCGAGCGTTCATTGAAAAGGGCTCCTGGAATTGCTTCTTTTCGAACGGTAACCAAAGACGAATCCTCGGGATTGGAGAGCGGGACTGGATTTTTATTCTTTTCGCTTGCGAAGGCTTTAATAGGAATTTAATGGAAAGCCTCTGTATCCTGGGGGAAGCTGCGGTTTGCGACGCGTCAGAATTCCATTGGTAGAAATTACGCGGTTTCTGATGTAAAATTACACGCCATGATTCAAGTATCGATGGTTTGCAGTGACGAGTGTGATACTCGGATTTATGGTAGTGTACATGTTGAACGAAAATTTCCTCGTACTTAAGATCAATACCCGAATTAATTGATTAAAATAATTATTTTAAGAATAGGAAAATTGATTTCACCACTTTTTCGTATCTAACTTTAGCGCAGTATAATATTACATAAAAGCTTGCTCATGAGAGAGAAGCATACAATCATTATAGTAATGAAATACATTTCCGGTGGGATAAAATGCGCAAAATGTCCTAAGATGTCAAAATACTTTTTAATGGACAAAAACAACGATAAAATAAAATTCAATATTTTTTTATCATGGAAGAGGAATAATAACAGCCATTAAATTTTACATTACACTATTTCAAATATCGTCTTAGTTAAACTTAAATCGTAACGAAAAGGACAGAAATGGTCTCAAAAATGAAAATTCAACAAAATTCTCTTGATTGGAAAATATTAAATATATTGAATATATGGAATTCTTTTGATTATTGAATTTCTATAATCGGTGTAGATTGGTATATTTTATTCTTCTGTGTAGTAATTTGTACGCTAATCCTATGTTTTAAACTGACTGTAAATGAATGTTGATAAACTGCTTTCTTTTTATTTATACCACCGATTCTCATGGGATCCTTGTAGAGCTAAGGGCCGAACAGTTGCTAAGGGAAAATTAAAGATCTCAAATTGTGACAGAAACTCTTTGTACTTTATAGTATTTTTTATATAGTTTACTGGCATAAGTTACAAGTATTGATACCTCATGGGTGAAGGGATTACATATTAATATGATATTCCTCTACTCATGTTTTAGTATAAAAATCGGATGTGGCCAACACATGTCTTTCTCCATATTTATTGAAAACAGAAGCCTATGCCGGTAATATATAAATAATTCCAAAACAATGAGTGTTACGGGACTATGTTTCATACAAAAGTTGTAGTAAAATATATTATCTATAACTTTGGTACATAATTGTATATACGTACATTGCATTCTGACAGAGATATGTATGAAAAACTTCCATTTCTGGATAAACAACAACTTCCCGTTAACCATTATTCAAGAATAACTCCTAAACAATCAGTCTTACGAAAAAATGTAAAAAAAGTTGTGGTAAAGTACATTATCTATAACTTTTGTATGTAATTGTATATACCTACATTGCATTCTGACAGAGATATTAAAGAAACAAAATTTTGTTCCGGTTAAGCGATATTCACCAAAAACTAATCAACTTTTGGCATTGTTATGAAAATACTAAATATGAAGTTTGGAAATGATCGGATGATAACTTTTTAAGATAGAGCGCACACAAACTTTTTTACCACAGACAGACATGTTCGGGAAAATAGCGAAAACGAGCTCTATGGGCCCCAAAACATCTATTTCCGTCGAAATCTGGAGGTCGATTGTTTTTGCGAATACAATTCTTTCTCTATACTACGTATAGGGAGAAAGTAAAAAAAAATTACTTACAAAATATAATTAATTAGTTGTAGGTTACGAGTTAGTGATTTCCGTAAGTTAATTAGTACTTCTCTTCACGTACCAATACCTTAACATCCGTGAACACAAAATTCTTGCATTTAGGCATATGGGGATCAATTTTTAAATTTAAAAGTGTTAAAATATATTTTGATTTAAAACCTGAATGTATCCTTATTTAAAAAATGCAATGGATATTCTGTTAAGTCTATGTGAATAATGACATTTCATATGATATGATTTTTAATAAACTCAGGAAATCTCAAAAGCAGAGAAAAACAATTTAGTATTCATTAAGCAAAGTAAGGGCAATATAATTATCATAAACGTTTTTGAGAATTTTAAGATTCGCGAACGCATCCTATCGTCAAGGTTGAGAGTTGCTTCAGCACGAACAAGTAGGCCAATTATTTGTAATTAAAATTTCATTAACTTATTTTCTTATCTATCTAAGAAAGGATCAATTTATATTTTCTATAAAAATGTTCGTAATATGTTTTTCTCTTTAAGTTACAATAAGTTTGGCTACATTGAATTTTAATGCATCGAAAGATAATAAGAACTCACCACTGACAGCAATGTTAATAAGTAAGAGTACCATAAGCTGTCAAACATTGATGAAGGGTCTACACGCGTTTCGCTACCTTGTGTAGCATCTTCGCAAGACCATGAGTCACTTCTTGAGTAAAACTTTCTTACTGCCTGCCGTATCTGGAATTGATTTTTAGGGCTGGAATCTGATTTAGAATACTGAGTAGTATGT